>JARHVA010005188.1:370000-1042500 GCA_037957365.1 Torreya grandis | reverse complement strand
AAACTCAAAGAGACAGTCCTATTCTTCCCAATTTATCAATCATTCATAAGGAGTAGGTCTTAACCAATTCTGAAGCACCTCAAATCCGAGCCAAAGTTACTATTTTCCAAGTGTTGAAATATATATCATAGGTTGCATACATTCAATAATAACTAATTTCACACATGCATCTAATGGGGAAAACTACATGTGGTTTGACTCCCTCTTTAGAGTATTAGATATGTAGGCAAAACTCAAACATTCAATGGAGAGAGGTTGGGTTTAGCTCAACTCGTCTATCTTCCATTTTCTAAACATAGTTATATCATTACAAGTGGACCTAGGGTTTCAAGTGAAGGAGATTGATTTATATGCATCGTACATATAATCATACCTTGGGATCACAAAAAAAACTTAAATACAAGCTGATACACTTATCTATATCAAAATAAAGAAGCAAACTTTATAGATACATAAGTGCCACATGAAACAAATTTGATGGTATCAACTTGAGACTAATGATACCATTTTGAGACACATAGAGGTCCAAATCTTGATCCGAGCAACCTATAGTCTAGTTTATCATCCTTACTACCACCTACCTATAGTCCCAGTCCTCCATGGAGTTGTCAACCAATAAGTATATTAGCCATTTTTTGTAGTTTCCATATTTAATAAGCTAGATTCTTAAATCAATTTCAATCCTTTACCTTAATATTTGTTATTAATTTTTATACATTATAATTTTAAATATTACATTGGTTTATATCTTATTTAGGATTAGAATTAATACAAAATAGGTTTAAATAGTTTTACATTGCCTAAATATCATAAACAAAGTGTTGGACACTGAGGGCCTAAATAAATAATTCGTTACCATTGCATTAATGCTACATAATAATTCTTACCAAAAAAGAGTACACTGATCAACCGAAGGATGATCAATTCAACTAAACATGTGATCAATGCATGACTTCTTGACGACTATTAGCCCAAGTGGTGAAACAATTATAACGCATGAAAACATCAAAAAGGTTTTGTAAATAAATTCCTTCACAAACAAATAAGGAGGCTATCCAATTATTTAAACGTGAAATTTTTTCAGATACGCTTCATGCTTAGCATTAATTAACACAAGTGCAAAAAAGGAAAAAACACCTTGAACGAGACAAAGTCATAAACATAATGCATACCCATTTTGAAGGGTACTTAAGGATTATAAATTTAAGTTCAATGTCACTTGCAATTTTAAAACCTCTATAAAATTCATCATGTTTCTTTTCCTAGATGTAATGCATCTATAAATCTTTCCCCAATGATGCCCTCCCTATGCTGAGGAAAATATGTTGTGTTGCAATCACACACTCACCAAACCTGTTAAGTAATTAAACCAACTTACAAAAAACAATAATCACTTCACTATAAGCATCAACTTTATTTACTAAATATAATTAGTAATAACATGTCAACCCCATTTGACGTTAATCCAAATAAACACATCAAATCTATCCAATGTTATACAATATAAGTAAATCAAATCAATTAATGATAATTGATATTAGCATGCCAAAACAATACAAATAATTTGAATTTATTTGACATTAGTAAAAATAAGTAAGTCAAATTTGCTTAACATTAAAAAATCAATTCTCATTTGACATTAAATAAAATAAACATGTCAAAATTTTCCTATGTTACTAAACATAAGAAAATGAATTCCATTCAATGTTAATCAAACTTAAAAAAAAAAAGTCATTTTAATTTGACATTAATCAGAATAAGCAATCGATTCCATTTGACATTACTTAGAGTAAGCAAGTAAATTCATTCTTATATTAACAATATAATTCAAATTATTTAGAAAAAGTAATAAATAAATCTATAAAATCTAATTTTTAGTCTGTTACTTATTCATCCATATCTTTGAAATAAACAATCAGTTAAAAAATCAAATTTTATCATTTAACATTAATTGCACTCATTATTTCCAATTTTGGTGTTATGTAAAATGGATGTGACATATTTCACTCATTAAAAAATACATCTTCCTAATATAGTTAAAAATCCCAACATCCAAATGAGAAAAAAATCTAAGAGACTTCTCCCAAATCTTCTATTATAGTATTTCCACATAGTGTGTTGGTCCTACTAGACTCTCTACTAGCATAGTTTTCTTAATTTTACAAGTGAATCTTGTAATACCAATAAATCAAAGGGTTTTTACCAAGTCAAATCCTAGATCTTAATTTTGTAAAGATATTTCAATCATATCATTAAGGATATATTTTTGAAAAGTTGTTTAATAAAAATATAATTGAGATAAGTTTGTTATTTAATTATCCATCTATTTAGTTATAAATTATCTTTTCAAAGATTCCTTACCAAATATTAACATTTTATAATTAAAAAATATATATTTTATTTTAAATGAAGAAATGTAAAGTAATTACTAAATTCTAACACATCTATGAATAAAAATTAAAATTTATATTCTTTCTAATTCATTTGTTAAAAAATTAAAGTACATGTTCACATAAAACATTATTTACAAAAATTAGAATAATCATCTATTTGCAATATATAGATAAATCATCCATGAATTAATATTAATATACATCCAAGTCCAAATGTATGATTATCAAATCAATATAAAAAACTATAGAATTTCATGATTATATCAATGTTCATAGTTTATAGAATTACATTTTGAAAAATAATTATAATAGAATATTCTTTCCCAAACAAGCATATAAATATATCAAATCTTCTCAATATGAACACCAAATATGTAGGAGATCACTATTTGAAACAAGAGAAACTCTATAAAAAAATAATAGAAAAATTATTATTAATGAATTTATCTCTAACCACAAAACCTTTTAAATCCACCAAACACATATCATATACCAAGAATGGTCCTACCCTTCATGATAAAAAGAGATATAAAACAGAAAATAAAAATAAAACAATATATAGATAACTCAATATTACAACTAATACCACATAACATAATATAAATTATAATAATAAACCAAAACATGAAATAATACATTCATAATATATAAAATACTACAAAATATTTCATTCTTTTTATATATTTATAAATAATTATAACCACAAAGTTTAAGAATTAACGAATCCATTTTATTTTATTTAAACTATGAAACTAAGAAATTTCTACAACTTACAAAATATTACTAATAAATTTGCATAACCCATATAACATTAAGTCCACCACTCAAACCATGAAATTTCCCTACCTTCATAATCCTTATAATATTTTAGCAACACAATGATTTAATTATATATATAACATTAGTGATCTTTGAAAAGTGGATGAGAGATGACGTATTGCACATTTGTCACATTCCACCCATGCCAAAAAAAACACTTCCCACACTCTTTGTTGAGTATTGTATTATAAGAATACGATCAAATAATCTAAGCTTTTGGATTTAATTCTGAAATGGTGTAATAAATGTTCAATACAGTTTAAGTCTTAAAAATTAGATATTCACATAAAAGTCAAATAATTAAACCCATTTGAAGGCACTGTTATTAATATTTTTGATAGAGACGCGTGTTTTAAAGAAATGAGTATGAGAATGTTTCACAAATATTGTTAAATATAAGTTTCCTCACTTACTATTCTCAAATTTTAATGAGGAAAGATATAGTGATGTTTGTATGAATGCCAAAATTCCTTATTTACCATGAAAAGGACGTTGTCAATGAAATATTTTCCTCCGTATAATTGTCATGTTTATATTATTCCACACTATATTTTTTCTTTTTTCCTTTCATATAAGTTTCATGTTTATATTATTCCATGCTATCCTCATGATTTGATTAAAGTGATACTTTATGGTCTTCGCATCATAAACATGTTTGTTACCATTATAATTTTCATCCAAGCCTTTATTTATTCTAATCAATTTCTTACTTGTGCTCCATTTTTTATTGTTATATTTTAACAATATTTAGGTATTCAAATAAATATTTACTATGGTAATCATATTTGTCATCTATGTATTATAGAGATAATTAATAATTGTTTATATGTTAATAATAATATTGACTTGTGTATACAATCTAAAATTTTATCTAGTCTCATTTAAATAGAAGAAATGTTGATCGCAAGAGTTAATCCAATATTACAAGTAACCTATGCACATGGTGGGAAATACAAATATAATGATAACACTATTAGCTTCCTCTAAGATATATCTTCTATTATTAGGTACCTACCACATCGAGTTGAAAATCTCAACATCTTAGTGTTAAGAAGAATTGACTCAAAAAACAAATCATATGATTATTTTGTAAGTAGATCACATGTCATATAAGCCTTACAATACAAAATGGAAAATGACCCCTATTATAAAGACATCCAATTTAACCATCAAGCACTTGATGCCCTACCATCTAAACCTATTGATATCTTCCATGTCCTTCACCATATTACAATGGAGATTGCAAACATGAAAATCAACAATTTAGACTTGGATGAAGATACAAATGCACCTACAAATCTACATTATCATCAAACATAATAATTGGTAGCTTCTCTTCCAAATGCACGTAGAGAAGTAGATAAAATAAGAAACTCCATAAATAATTCCAATAGTAGTGTTCCATCTATAATCAATTGGTCAAATGTTAGTAGCTCATCTATCAATGAATACAACACATAGGGCTTGTTTTATATGGCATTTATTTCTTTTTTTTCAATACGTATTTGCATGTAACAACAACGTCATATTAGAAAAGTCCAACTGCACGAATATTCTATGCATTTACTCAAATATCAAGACAACCAGTTTGGAAGCCATCCACACTTTCATTAGTTATTATTAAACTTAACGATGTGCCATTGAAACCAATTAGCATCTATAATATTCATAAAAAAAAACATTGAAGACAACTTGCACTTATAATTTTAGACTTGCAACAACATCTAGCACAATTACCTAATGCAACTTTTGCATATCAACTAATACATTTTGGATCAGTGCTTAGAGGTACATGTTCATTTTGGTCCAAGTTTAAGAATGAGTTAATGGATACAATCACACAATTAGGATCACCAAAAATGTTCTTCACCTTGAGTGTAGTAGACACTAAGTGCCTAGATCTACATAAAGTCATGTTAAGGGCCCTCCATCTCTCCCAAGCAACAATTCTCATTAGAGAAATCAAAACCTAATTGCGAACCCACATCTTGCATCGTCATACATGGATAAAAGATTTTTAATATTTTGTGAAAAAAATCTTGATAAACATCTCCACAACAAGGACTATTGATATACATATTCATACTAAAACGATGTTTTATTAAACTCAATACATTAAAAAACCCTCCCACAACATAACTATCTAATATATTTTTTGTACTCAAGTACAAGTGGAAATACAAATGTCAACACACATCCATGGATTTCTATGGTTAGAAAAAGCACCTAACATGGACACATTAGACTAGGAATATGCACTTCAAGTAGATTTTACAAGCGTATTCTTTGACCAACACATAACAACATGGAACCAATGCAAAAATAATATAATGCATTGCTCCAATCTTGACAATCCATATTCGCTCACCACAGATGAAATTTTTGGTTTTAATGCTCAAAATGTTTATGAGGACCTTGTAAATTGAGTTCAACTTCTCACCAAATACAGTGAGTCTACATGTTTACAGAAAAAGGACACCACTCTATAATGCGTATATAAAGCCCCATGGCCACTACAAGGGATCTCAAGCATGTTTATCGACAAAGAAAGCTGAAAAACTTACCTTCCATCACGTAATTATTAAAGAGTGAACATCCACAATGAAATCATGCTTTCAATATGGCATACAAATGTAGATTTCCAACCAGTTAATTATTGCCACGTTGTGATCAAATATATAACAAAGTATGCAACAAAGGGTGAAAATAAATCTGAAAGCTACCACCATATGCTAATTATAATATCAGCTATAATTACAATTGAAATCCCAACAATAATTGCATACATGAAGTTCCTCACATAAATTATTATCGACCATGATATAGGTGCACAATAGACATGCCACATGCTACAAAAGCTCCCTTCAACATTTTGTAGTTGAACATTTGGTGTTCTCTCTGTTGGAAAACAAATATTTAGACATGTTTTTCAAATCACATTTGAGGAAGGAAACCTACCATATTTCATTTATGCATATCTAAATCGCCCTTCTTTCCTAAACACAATACCACTCATTGAAGTTGCATAAGCATGGTTTGTCAACAATAAAAGTAAAACTAATCAGTGGAGAAATAGAATAAGTCAAGAAATTATTTGCATATTTCTTCATTTCTCTTATAAACCTCCTAATGATTCACCATCATATGAAGCTTTATGTTGGGAAGAACTCTTACTTTACAAACCATTCCACAATATTATTGTTGACCATTTTTTGCCCAACAAGCCAAAAATCGGTCCCCTTCTTTCTCTGCTATTCTGGGCCAATTCATTTTTTGATTTTGCACAAGTCTAGGATTTTCTACGGACCCCACAAGAATTTATACAGACTCTACAGGTCCATTTCTATGGACTCTGCAGGTCCTTTTCTACGAACTCTATAGGCAAGAGATTTCTACGGACTCTACAGACATGGATTTTCTACGGACTCTGCAGGCGAGTCTTTTGACAGATGAAGGACCAGTTCAAAGAGTGCAAAGTTTTACAAAGCTTCTTCGGACTCTTGTTTGAAGAAATTCACAAGGAAAGTTGGCATCTTCGAACCGTTGAACCATTGAACTGATTCAATGCTTCTATTCAATGCCTTGGTTCAATGCTTCAGTTCAACTGCAAAGTTCATTGGCAAAGTTCATCGCTTTGGTTCAATCAAAGTTCAATTAGCAAAGTTAAAGGCTTGGTTCAATTCAGATGGTTCAATCACTCGGTTCACTCAGTCGAATCAACGAGCTTAGTTCAACGCTTGGTTCAAAGCTTGGTTCATGCTTTGGTTCAACAACCATTTGAACCATTGAACCAGTTCAATCAAATGGTTCAACGCTTGGTTCAAGGGAGTGGTTCAATGTAAAAGTTCAAGAGAGCCTCACGAAGGACAAGTGCCCTTGCGGAGCGCACTTGGTTGGTGACAGCACCCTTCAGAAAGGTCGATTTCAAGAAACCTGAAGGGCACTTTTCAAAGGCAGCCGAGCGAAGAAGCCAAGGAAGAAATCCTTCAAACTTTTTGTCCGAAGGAATTCCTTTGGATAAAAAGTTTGAAGGAATTCGAAATGGTCTAAAGTAGAAAGCCCGACAAAAATCCTGCAAAGAGACTAAAGCATTGAATTAATTCTTTCGGACAGTCTGAAGAAATTTAGAATGGAAGATAGCCGCGGGGAAAGTGGCCAAGAAGAAAACCTGAAAGAAATCAAAGCAGCCAAAACAATTCTTGTGAACTTTTTGTTTGCAGGAAAATTGTCCATGGAAAAAAGTCTGCGGGAAAAAACTCGAAGGAAAAACCTGTCGAGGAGCCGAAGGACCCCGAAGGGCAGGTGCCCTTGCGAGGGACTCTCAGCCAAATGAAGGGTGCTTTCCAAAAGCTAAAGGGTCACCTTCCCTTTGGGAAGGTGCGAAGAAGGAAGTCCATAGAAAAGATCAAAGCAGGAAGCTGAAGAAAGTCCAAGGGGTGATGGGCCTGAGGACATCAAAGTCAAGCACGGTGAACTAGCCATTGGAAATTCAAAAGTAGTGACGGGTGTGGAGACATCAAATTCAAGGCGATGAAATAGCCATTTGTTTTTAAAATGATTGAGTGCCAACCAAAAAAGATCCCAAAGAGCGCAACGACCCACCAAAAGATAGCCCCGGGGGCTGAAGGAGCCAAAAAGAGACAAAGCAAGGAAGTAGACAAAGTGCAGGAAAAGACAAAGTAGTCCAAGTGGCAAAGGGGAGGTGAGTTATTGCCAGATGGTCACCAAACAGTGCAAACAGTAAGCAGCGTGGCTTATTTTCTCTAGTATGCATTTATAAGCAGACAAGCCATGTAAATGCCTTGAAGGGAGCAGTCAGTTCGCAAAAAAGAGGCGCAGCCATATTTTCACATTAATGTGGAATGCCAAAGGAGCTGACAATCAGATGGCTTCCTCTTCCCAAGGCTCAGAGCGCACATGGGCCAGCTTGCAAAAGAGTGCCAAAAGTCTTTTCCAGAAAGTGTCAAGTTCCCTTCTCTTTTCTATATATTGTAAAATTTCTCATTTGAAGATCAATCTCTCAGCCTTAAGGCAAAACTCTGCCCAAAAATCTCGCGGACTTGTAAGGCAAAACTCTGCCAAATTTTACCTTGAATCAGGTCTTAGCATTTTTACCTCCATCTAGACTTGCACTCAAGCACATGTCTATGTTTTCTTTTTGTGTTAAGTCATTTCCTTTTATGCTTCTCACAGATCGATTCCAACATGTCTAGCACATTATGAAGTTTTTTTCTGCAGGTCTACCAGAAGTGTCTATAGTAGGAATATAGGTGCATGTGAATAGGCTGCCAAAGTGTGTCTCAGAACACCTTTGATAGTTCTTTCCTCCCTGTATCTCTACGAACCCCTGACTCACCGATACAGAAGAGTTTCCTGCATCAGATGAAGTGTATGGGTGCTTCTTCTTGGTGAAAAGTGTATGTTCCGGCCTGAGTGGATCAAACTTTTTTGGTGTATCACCCTTTTTAGTTTAGGTTTAGGTTTTGTTTCAACATCTCTCTCCCTTTTCATTCCCCCCCTTTTTTCATTTTATTTGTTAGCAATAGGAATCCAGGGCCTAAAAGATACATCAGAGGGAGCTAGCCCTTATCTAGAGACTCTCCCCTTCAGCTTCGCCAGTCCCACAAGTGAGAGGGGATTTTCCATTTTGACGTGTGGAAGGGCAGGAGCTCGGCCTCCTGCCCAGGGTGTAATCCACTACGTCAACATTTTTTGGCATGCCCAGTGGGGCCGACTAGGACAAGTTGTGTCCAAAGAGTTGAAGAATTTTTGGTGTGTTCTTCAACCAACCAGCCTTTGGAGGCTTTTGGTCAACACCAATGGAAACTCTGAGTTGAATCAGTTGGTAGAATCATGAGGTAGGAAGGAGGAGAAGAAAGGTTTTGCTCAAAACCTTGAAGAAGATGAGGCTACTCCTGCTCATGATGTTGTTGGTGACCTCTAAGAAAGGCTCTTCCAAGAGGATATAGCCAAAAGAATTACAGAATTGGAATCCAAAGAGAGATTCCTTAGCCAATGTGTGATGGATGATTCAGACCCAACAACACATTCCATGTCTAAACACACCCCACCTACACACCTCCAAGAGAGCTATCAAGCCACACCTGATATTGATGAAGTACTATCCATATAGAAGGAGGAGAATCATTTGATTCTAGCTCAAGGACTACCTCCTCTTCCACATGGTTTTTTCACTTCACCCCTTCTCAAGGAGGAACCTGTTCTGTAGGAGGCGAGTGAGGAGCAGAAGATCCAGTCTATAATTTCACAGGAGGCTATCATGAGTGACAACAAAGAAGAAATCATCATCGATGCTCCTTGTGAAGACATCATTAGCAATGGAGAAGACACAGGGCACACATACATGCAAATGTTCTAGCAATACGAGGAGGAACTTAAGCATGGTGAGTTATCTCCTCTATTTGATGAACTTCCTTGTTGCTTCGATGAGGAGGATGACTATGTCGAGGAGCCTAAGTTGGAGGAGGATCAAGAGGATGCCTTTGAACATCTAGAGACCCTGATCTTTGAGGAGGAAAAGGAGAGGTCTGTCTACCTTGAGGAAAGCCTTGAAAAAAAAAGCTTTGAACAAAAGGGTGATGTTCTATGGGATAAGTAATCAGTTTATGATTCCATTTTAGACATCACAATGGTCACCCTTCTTCAAGAAGGCCAAGAGGAAGAAAGGGATGAGTTTGACAGGGTTTTTAATGAGGCAGAAGGAAATGGGTCAAACCATGATGCACTGCAAGGGAGCTGTACATATCAAAGGGCTTATGGTGATGAGCCAGTAGCCATTAATTTCTTGGTAAAATGCACCAGCATGAACGACCAAAATTCAATAAGCTTCCAAGGACAAGAAGAGTACATATATTTCAGAAGCATGTTTGATTTTGATCCACTCGGATGCAGGCCAATCCAAGTGATAGGCAAGAGGAGCAGGTCACCAACTCTCCATTTCATTCAGCCACTTGTCTGGCACCATAAGTTTCCTTGCCAGGAAGGGGACTTAAAATTTTTTCCCTTTGATCCAGGAGGGAGGCAAATATTCTTGGTTAGCTGCATATAGTAGTTTGGTTTTAGTTTTTTTTCCTATTTTCCCTAAGTGCAGTTTGCACAAGTAGTGTTTTTAGTCTTGTGTGTGTTTTCCCTTGTGTCTAGGGTAAAATGCTTCATGATTGATTCTTGGATCTTTTGGGGCTGTTCTAACCTCTTTCAAAGCTGCGTCTAACTCCGTGCCCAATGGACTAAAAGGAAACTAGTCTCTAAGCATAGCAGGTATGCTTCCCCTGGGAGTTGTTAATTTGTTGACCATTTTTTGCCCAACAGGCCAAAAATCGGTCCCCTTCTTTCTCTGTTGTTTTGGGCCAATTCATTTTTTGATTTTGCACAAGTCTTGGATTTTCTACAGACTCCACAAGAATTTATACAGACTCTGCAAGTCCTTTTCTATGAACTTTGTAGGCAAGAGATTTCTATGGACTCTGCAGGTCCATTTCTACGGACTCTATAGACATGGATTTTTTACGGACTCTATAGGTGAGTCTTTCAACAGATAAAGGACCAGTTCAAAGAGTGCAAAGTTTTACAAAGCTTCTTCAGACTCTTGTCTAAAGAAATTCGCAAGGAAAGTTGGCATCTTTGAACCGTTAAACCATTGAACCGGTTCAATGCTTCGGTTCAATGCCTTGGTTCAATGCTTTGGTTCAACTGCAAAGTTCATCGGCAAAGTTCATCACTTTGGTTCAATCAAAGTTTAATCGGCAAAGTTCAAGGATTGGTTCAATCACTTGGTTCACTCAATCGGTTCAATGAGCTTGGTTCAACACTCAGTTCAAAGCTTGGTTCATGCCTTGGTTCAACAACCGTTTGAACCATTGAACCAGTTCAATCAAATGGTTCAATGCTTGGTTCAAAGGAGCAGTTCAATGCAAAAGTTCAAGAGAGCCTCCCAAAGGACAAGTGCCCTTACAGAGGGCACTTTCGGTGATAGCACCCTTCGAAAGGGTCAATTTCAAGAAACCCAAAGGGAACTTTTCAAAGGCAATCGAGCGAAGAAGCCAAGGAAGAAATCCTTCAGACTTTTTGTCTGAAGGAATTCCTTCGGAAAAAAAGTTTGAAGGAATTCAGAAGGGTCTAAAGTAGAAAGCCCGACAAAAATCCCACAAAAAGACTGAAGTATTGAACGAATTCTTTCAGACTTTTTGTCTAAAGGAATTCCTTCGGACAAAAAGTCTGAAAAAATTCGGAATGGAAGATAACCGCGGGGAAAGTGGCCAAGAATAAAACTCGAAAGAAATCAAAGCGGCCAAAACAATTCTTGCAAACTTTTTGTTCGCAAGAAAATTGTCCACGAAAAAAAGTCTGTAGGAAAAATCCTGAAGGAGAAACCTGTAGAGGAGCCGAAGGACCCCAAAGAACAGGTGCCCTTATAGGGGACTCTCGGCCAAATGAAGGATGCTTTCCAAAAGTCGAAGGGAAGTCAGGAAGGTGCGAAGAAGGAAGTCCATAGAATAGATCAAAGCAGGAAGCTGAAGAAAGTCCAAGGGGTGACGGGCCCGAGGATGTCAAAGTCAAGCATGGCAAACTAGCCGTTGGAAATTCCAAAGTAGTGATAGGTGCATGGACATCAAATTCAAGGCGGTGAAATAGTCGTTTGTTTTTAAAATGCATGAGTGCCAACCAGAAAAGAGCCCAAGAAATGCAGCGACCTGCCAAAAGATAGCCCTGGGGGCTGAAGGATCCAGAAAGAGATAAAGCAAGGAAGAAGACAAAGTGCAAGAAAAGACAAAGTAGTCCAAGTGGCAAAGGGGAGGCGAGTTATTGCCAAATGGTCACCAAACGGCACAAATAGTAAGTGGTGTGGCTTGTTTTCTCTAGTATGCATTTATAAGCAGACAAGCCATGTAAATGCCTTAAAGGGAGCAGTCGGTTTGCAAAAAAGAGGTGCGGCCATGTTTTCACATTAATGTGGAACGCCAAAGTCAAAATAGGAGTCGATAATCAGACGGCTTCCTCTTTCCAAGGCTCAGAGCGCACATGGGCCAGCTTGCAAAAGAGCGCCAAAAGTCTTTTCTAGAAAGCGCCAAGTTCCCTTCTCTTTTCTATATATTGTAAAATTTCTCATTTGAAGATCAATCTCTCAGCCTTAAGGCGAAACTCTGCCCAAAAATCTCTCGGGCTTGTAAGGTAGAACTCTGCCAAATTTTACCTTGAATCAGGACTTAGCATTTTTACCTCCATCTGGACTTGCACTCAAGCACGTGTCTTTGTTTTCTTTTTGTGTTAAGTCATTTCCTTTTATGCTTCTCACAGATCAATTCCAGCATGTCTAGCGCATTGTGAAGTTTCTTTTCTATAGGTCTGCCAGAAGTGTCTATAGTAGGAATATAGGTGCATGTGAATAGGCTGCCAAAGTGTGTCTTAGAACACCTTTGATAGTTCCTTCCTCCCTGTATCTCTACGGACCCCTGACTCACTGATACAAAAGAGTTTCCCACATCAGATGAAGTGTATGGGTGCTTCTTCTTGGTGAAAAGTGTATGTTCGGGCCTGAGTGGATCAAAAAAAATTGGTGTATCACCCTTTTTAGTTTAGGTTTAGGTTTTGTTTCAGCATCTCTCTCCCTTTTCATCCCCCCCCTTTTTTCATTTTATTTATTAGCAGTAGGAATCCATGGCCTAAAGGATACATCAGAGGGAGCTAGCCCTTATCTAGAGACTCTCCCCTCCAGCTTCACCGGTCCCACAGGGGAGAGGGGAGTTTCCATTTTGACGTGTGGAAGGGCGGGAGCTAGGCATCCTGCCCCAGGTGCAATCCACTGCATCAATATTTATAATGGACATTGGTTTAACTAGAGAAGACATTGTTAAACATTGGGAACAAATCAAAGATTCATACAATCCATGAGTGAATATCTACAGAAGAAAACAACAATGTTGAATCAAGCAGTGATGATAGTAACATACAAGAAGATATACAGATGGAAATGCATGAGTGGGGTATTTTGTCCCGCAGACACCCATCAGGTAACACTCAAATATATGACATTGACATGCCTGGGTTGCGTGACTTCAACACCCACCAAAATTGGAATCATTTTGAGGTGTTACTCAGCCTACACATAATAATTCACAAAAACATAGATTTTCAATGCATAGTTACCCAAAATATAGATGCTTAGTATACAAGCTATCCAATGCCAAATGAGTTGTCAAGTAACCAACAAACAACATTCAATGTTATTGTAAAACATGCCCCAAAAAAGACACAAGCTACACCACTCTAAATGATTATACAAGGAATAACAGGTATGGGTAAATCCTACTTGATTAGTAGCATCAAACATAACCTAGATGGACTTATAAGTATAAATAGGTCTCCCTTAATTCTCCTCACTCCAACTGGTGTCACAACATTTAACATAAATACATTAAAAATACATTCAAGGCTCCACATTCCTATCAAAAAAATGAACACACTTGAGAGACAGGAACTTAAATTTTCCAAGAATAAATGAGACACATTTAATATGTTCTCATAGATGAAATGATCTTAATAGGCCCAAAGATGCTCGGTAATATAAATAGCCAATTGCATGAGGCATTCCCTTATAAAAATAACAAAGATTTTGGTGACTACTTATTTATAATTTTTGGATACCTAGGACAACTTCCACATGTAAATAACATTCCAATTTATGCAAGGAAGTCTTTTGGTCGCACACTATGGCGAACATTTGACTCTGTTATAACATTAGAAATAAATTTATGTCAATAGAGAGGCACGTAAAATTATAACTACCATTTATAAATTTATTAACCAACATAAAAAATACAAACCTAACAAAGGAAGACTAGAATATGCTCATGTCAATAACAACATCCTTCGTGGCTCCAAAAGAACAAGAAGATTTCAAAAGCTCAACACATTTGTATGCAACTAACAAATTGGCAACAATGCACAACAAGAAAATGTTAAAATCATTAAACATTCCAATTGCAATATGTAGAGCTGAATAAATGGAGAAACCTAACCACGACACTCAACTTGAGCCAATTGTGCTTCTATGTAAAGAACAAAAGATTATGTGGACATCCAATGTATGGATGAAAGCAAGATTAGTTCATGGAGCCATTGAAGAAATTAGTCACATTATCTACAATTTAGATTCAAAACCACATACCTGACTCATATATGTGGTTGTCACTTTCAAAAAATACTCTAGTCTTCCATGGGATAATTGCAATCCCACACATCTTCCAATTCCTCCTATTACATGAGGTAATCGTCAACAAATGCCTATCAAAATGGCATGGTTTCAAACCATACATAAAGCACAAGGAATGACTCTCAATAAGACAATAATTGATATTGGCAACATTGACCATCAAGAGTTGACCTTCACTATTGTATCAAGAGTATGCTCAATCTGTGACATGCATATTTCCCCTACATTTATATTCAACCACTTTACAAGAATAAAGGATAGTAAATATGTAAACCTTTGAAAAGAAAATAAAACAAGACTTAGATAAATACCTCTTCCACAATATTTACAACAACTATAGCTTTGTTACTACTACTACACAACCAAAAAGATTGTCTTGTACAATTTGCTTCTTTTATTACTATTTCACATTAGATGTGTAAGCCATCATATATAACTTTCATATTAAATGAATCCTTTTGCACTTCGCTATTTTCTTGTTAAGCATTCTTTATTTTCTTATTTAAGTATTTTGTTAAGCATTCTTTATTTTCTTAGAGAAATACCTCTTCCACAATATTTACAATAACTATAGCTTTGTTACTACTGCTACACAACCAAAAAAATTGTCTCATACAATTTGTTTCTTTTATTACTATTTCTCATTAGATGTGCAATCCATCATATATAACTTTCATATTAAATGAATCCTTTTGCACTTTTATTTTCTTGTTAAGCCTTTGTACTGCCAACATTTGTATCAATTTTCACCATTGATTTGATGTAGAAAGATATATTTTATTAAGTAGTTTATGTATGTGATCTTTGATAAACTATTATTAATTAATTATCATGACATTTTAAATTAAATATAGGTTTCATTTCCCTCATTTAACATATATTACTTAGTTTCATTTTCATCATTTAACATTTATGTTTCAATTTGTAAATGAGTAAATATAGTTAATAATGGATAATTTGTATACTTACAAGTTTCTTGGGTATTCAAAATGTGCAATGAAATTGTTTTTTTTGGACATTATAAGTAATTTATTTTTAGATTTTTATGTAACTTGAGATGAGGCATACGTATTAATAAGTTTCACTAAGTAATGTTTATAAAGATTTTGTTGGAAATCAATAATGTAATGCTGTGATAAAAAAAATCAATAGATATGTACCAACTAGTGACCATGCTAGAAAAACTATAGATTGGTGGGTTCAACTACCCTGGAGATCATATTTTAGATTTAATTTTGAGTTTGGTTTTGATTGGATAAATTTTGAAAATGGTATATATGATTTTCACTCAATGATTAACATGTCTATTTCAAAGAAAATTCAATGGCAGGTAAAATATAATTTGATTACTATGCAAGGATCTATGTATCCTTCTGCAACTCTTCTCCCATCAATAAGTATTTGGAGAAGATATGAAATAATTGTTCATCATGACATACCTCGATCGAATAATTTAGGGAGTGTTCACATTACCTTCCATGATGAAGGCAATGATCATGCAAATAATGATGATGACAGAGAAGCAGTTGACTATGAGGAACAATCTAACTATGAATGGATTAGATATAATCATTGTAAATTTGAATACATCTAACAAATCTTTAAGGTCTTCATTAAAAGATAGTGAGATATTGACATCCATAAATATATGTTTCATGGCATGTTTTCGATCTGTAATATTATAAAGTGACCCACATAATATATGTTTCAGGGCATGTTTAAACTGATAGTAGATCACTAACATGTAACATTCAATTTACTCTATATCTTTTCCAAATAAAAACAATTAATAATAGGCGACCACTATAGTGAGTGTTAGTTAACAGACAACCCATCTTAGAACACTGAGCCATTCCATAGAAGCCATGGTTTGATCCTTTCCAATACTTTCCAAATACTTTTCACCACAAAGGACACTAAAAGTTGAATAGGGGATTTGATGATGAGCAGATTAGAGAAGCTAAGCCCTTTCTAGGATTTCTTGCCTTTAGGTAGGCCTGAAGAGATGCAATGTTGAAACAACACCTTCCAAGCTTCCTTACCATCAATGCCCCACATAATCCATTTGTCACATAAGGCAATTCCTTGATGAGCCACGTCAATGAGCCCCATACATTCGGCATCCCGCGTGAGGCAACAATATTCCCAAGCAACCCTATGGAATCCATGGCCATGAGAAGAATTGGCCCAAAGAAAATCCTTGAGAAGTTTTTCAAGTTTTTGGTAAGAATTATTTGAAGGCACCCAACATGAAGAGTATTAAACATGGGTGGTCGCAAGCACTTTCAAGCAGATTTGGAATTTGCCTGCTAATGATAAGGGCTTAGTCACCCAATATTCCAGCTTCTTTGCTACTTTGTCAACAACATACTGCCACAACAGCGGTGGAGAGGTAGCAAAAGCAAAATGGATGTGAAGAAACTTGAAGAGTACATCATGTTGGATCTAGGCCCATCCATAATTGGCAGCCCATGCCAGCGGGGGGAGCTATGATTGCTTGTAGCAGTGAGTTTTTTGCCATTAAATGTTTGAGCCAAAGGCAAGGCAGAAGGTGTTGAGACACTATAAGGCATTGTTCACATTGTCCTCATCTTCAATAATAGAAAGGAAAGAATCATCAGCAAAGTGGCCATCCAACAATTGCATATCTTCTTGAGGACTTTCTTTAACTAAAGGGAGATAGATTCCTTTAACAAGGCCCTTAGCTTGGGCATTGCTAAGAAGATATCCAAAACCCTCAGCTGCAAACACATATAGGGCGAGTGCCAAAGGGCATCCTTGGCGAATAGATTGAAGCAAATGAAATTGCTCAGAAGTGACTCCATAATGGAGAGGACAACCGAAGCATCTAAAAAAAGCGTCTGGATGGTTTGAATGAAATTGGGCCCAAAGTCCAGGGCTTTAAGCATGGCCAGAATGAAAGGCCACTCAATACAGTCATAAGCTTTTTCAAAGTCAATTTTTATGAACATAGCTTATTGCTTAGACCTTCTAGCCCAGTCCATTCCTTCCCAAACTGCAATGATATTGTCTAATATATATCTACTTCTGTTGAATCTTGTTTGCTCAGAGCGAATGATGTGCGACAACAAATTACGCAACTAGAGCGCCAAAACTTTAGCAATGATTTTGTAGGAAACATTCAGGAGGGTGATCGGCCACCAATTACATATCAATTTAGGATCTCCTTGCTTAGGTATGAATTTAATGTTTCCTTTATTTATATTCTTCCCTAGAGAATGTGTGCAAAAGGCCTCTTGATAAACATGATATAAGTCAACACCCACAATATCCCATAAGGTTTTATAAAATTCAAAGAAGAAACCATCAATGCCTAGAGCTTTGTCATTTGCCATATGAGCCACTGTGTCATGTAGATCATCCATAGTAAGGAGCCTATCGCAAGCCACTCACTAAGCGGGAGTGAGTTTGCAAGGCACCACTGCGAGGCACTGCTGAAGGGCAATATCACGCTCTGTAGAGGATGCTTGAACTCTAAACACTTGTTGATAATAGAAGACAAAATCTTGAACAATCTACAGTGTCTTTGATAATCACCTTCCAACATCAAAAATACCTTGAATTTGTTACTTTGAATTTTTGGTTTGAAACATTTGAAAAAATTCTTTGAAGGCTTTATCCCCCATCTTAAACCAATAAATCTGACTTTGATTTGAACTCCCCAAATATTGTAATCCAGAGTATAATAATAATAATAATAATAATAATAATAATAATAATAATAATAATAATAATAATACCCCATCCGGCGTAGGGGCAAATGCTAGTTGTTTATTTATTTTAGGGGTCACAAATGCCATAGCGTTCCTCCACCCTACGCGTAGCAAAATATGTACGACGTAGAAATGTCGCGCTACAAAGCGGGCTTTTCTGTATCGTGTGCGGACACTAGGAGATAATAATAACAAATGTATGGTACCATGGGGGCAATGTAGATGAATCAACACCGTCCCATCTATTAAAGAGTTATGGTTGCATTGCAGCTACAATGTGGGTTAACGCCATTTTCGTGTTATTGTCAGCGTCACCGTTCGGCACCCAATCGCTGACTTCATCGACGCCGGAGGCCGTGGGGTTTTGAGTTAAACATCTTATTACCGTCGAACGAAGGCCATCGACGATTGGAGTACGTCCAGGTGGGCGGATAGCTTTAATGTGCATTTATCTTCGTAGAGAATCCTCGTTGGATACAATATTCGGATTTGACGTGGAAAGAAAATATGGAGCAACGTCGGTGAGACTTTCAGAAGGGGCAGCAGCAGACAGCGCAGTGGTGGCTCTCATAACTTCTCAAGGGAAAATAAAAGACTGAAAGGGCTTGTTAATGGCGGTGAACGAGTTAGGAAAAGTTTCGCCAGTTGTTGCTGTGAAATTCGCCTTCTTAGATCGAATTTCTGGAAGGCGTATGCCATAGCTGGGGCACGACGGCTTTGTTAGGTTTCAACGAGCTAAAATAACGAAAAGCTCGGAAGAAAGAGAGGCGGCACTCGTATTAGTCCGGTCTCGGAGAAGATTTAAGGCGGCAGAAAGTGTCTGATCCATTTTTTTTAATATAATACTTGTATTTTCCAGCAGAAAGTGCGGCGGAGTTCTTTTGGTTTTAAATAAGGCGGAAATTTAAGAAGATTTGAAGGTGTTGCTTGATTTGTCCGCAGAGAGCCTGCGGGGTTTGAATAGAAAGAAGATGGAGCGAGAACAGAAATGACATATTTATTTATTCTAAAAATAAGTGAGAAAATTGGCGACTAGCGGATTAAATAATTGGGAGAAGTCGGCCGTGATAAACTCGAATACATGTTTTCAGCTGCGTAAAGGAAGCTGTCAAGCGTGTTGAAACAAACTGAATCTGAAGGCAGATCGAAGGGAAGGAGATTGTAACGAAAGTGAATGTGATAACCTAGGTATTTGTTGTCGTTTGCGCGAGACAAAATAATCTTTGATTTGTTTGGGCTATGGCAGGCGAGAGGGGCGGCATATGGGAGCTGGATCACAAACTCGACGAGAATATCGACGCCGAGGCAGGAACAGTCCGTGGCGGCATCGAACCCCGCAAGGTTCGTACCTCCAACCTCGCTCTTTGAAAACTACCGTCAAAGAAAAATAAGTGGCGTGATTGTATAAACATAAATGAAATGATTGCTTAATGTGTTGCGTCGATTTTAATAGTGTTGTGATTTGCAGCCTACAACAAACTTTGTAGTTGTGTTTGCGAGAATAACTTTGGTAGAGGCAAATTAGTGAGAGGCAAACCAGTTTTTATTAGAATTTGGAATCTTAAGTACACAATTTCTGTTCGTTCCAAACGAAAAAATCTTGTAATGAATTTGTTGCCAGTGGAGGAAAAGAGAGATCTGTCAGGCATCTTGTAATGAATTTGTTGCCAGTGAAGGAAAACGGAGATGTGGCAACCGGCAGGCAGTTGTGTTAAGTCTACCTAGCAAATGTGCATGAGTTGAGATGTGAACGAAGTGACTGCCTGAGATTTCAGTGTCCTTGTCATTGATCCAGAACTCATTTGCCACTTATTTAGCACCTAATTTGAGGAGAACTGTAAACTGTTAAAAAGTCCGTCCATTTCAATTTCCGTCAATCAGGTCCAGGGTTCGAGTCTTTAGGTGCCTTTTAGTTTTACTTGGCCTGTCCGTGTGAACAGTTAATCATGTTTTACAATCAGATTGGCTTGAGTGCCGGCCAGATATTTTGGTAAACCGAATCAGATGCAAGGTGAAATGTTGTTACCCCTCTCTATCTCTCTCTCTCTCTTTCTATATATATATATACCCCTATTAACATAGGAAGGGCAATGATAATCATAACCGTCATTCAAATTTCATATGACAGGCAAGGTTGACCGTCAAATTTAATTCAAATGGGCTGCTGTGAGAAACTGGAGCAGGCTTGAGATTTGATGGGCATCCTTGACTGTTAAGGTAGAGAAATTGGCGATGTTAAATTTGATTTGTGGTCATTGCAATAAAGTTTTTCAATTCTCAACTGTTGTTTGAGAATAGAAATATTATTATATAGATATTAAATATAAACACAATCCATTACAAATATAAAATATAGACACCAAAAATAGATACCTGCTCTACATGGTGCTGCTCTCAAATATCTTATATGCCTTAACTTACACTACTATTTAAATATTGTAGTTATAAACAATTATAATTGTTTGTGAAAAAACTAAAAAATCATTGTTGAAAACGTCTAAATAGACGACATAAGTTAAATACGGTTTAACGCTACTAAAAAAGGAAATACGGGCGTCAAATCTCATCCGGCATTTTTACCGGGAAAGATGAAAGAAGACCATAGTTTGTTTTAGTAAATTCGGTACCCAAAGGCCTTCTTAGTCTGGAAGATGCTAATGGTAGATTCGAATATTTTCTATCGCGTTGTGTACAACTCTACTATTAAGCCATGCCGTTCTTCATACCCTTTGAATCTGTTTCGGAAGCGAGGTTTTGGGTTTGCTGCTGGGAAGTTGTTGGGTTTAAATTTGATGGTTGTATGGTCCTTTTAAATTTTATATTTGTAAAAAAACTGTATTAGTTACAAGGTAAACTTTTAGGTAATTTGTCAAAAATGATAAAAGATTATAATAATTAAATAAAATCTCTATAGTTTTTGCTCCTTGAGTTAAAATTTTAGGCATATTGTAAAAAACGATAAAGGATTTTAATAAAAATATATATTTTCTTTAATGTTTTTGTCCTCTTTTCTAAGGTACAATTTCAGGGACACCGTCAAAAATGACAAAGGATTATAATAAAAATATATATCTCTAATGTTTTCCTTCTTCGAATAACATTGGAAGAACAATGTTAAAATAGATAAATGTCATTCCAAAAACATAAATCATGACCGGCACATCTACCTTCAAATTTAGGTGGTCGGGAAACCAATTTGTGTTTTTCGGGTTTTTACATAATTAAATATGATAAAAATATAACGAAGACAAAGGTGTGGATTGAATTCATTACTTTGTCTTTTATTGGCAAAACTCTAACTGGGGCACTGAACGACATAGATTCTTCCCAAACTGCTTGGAACGAATGTACAACATTCATACACCAGTTATTTGCACCAATTTAGGCACTTGTATGACACATGTAGTTGTTTGATAGAGGTGGACATTTTGCACGTTGTTGTGTTTGCTCCTCTGTACAATTTAGCGCCCAACTTATAAGTTAATAGTTTAATGAAGTTTATGTTCTAATTGTGTTCATTTTGAAACCTCAAAATTGGTTAGGCCAAGGATCATTTTGAAACCTTAAAATTGGTTAGGCCAAAGATAAGCCACACTGACAGTAATTTATCATCAACGTGTTAAACTTAAAATGAATGAGGATTGTAAAGACATGATAAATTTAAAAGTATAAAAATTATGATTACAAGGGATTTTCTTGCTTAAAAAAAGTATGGCATAGGGTGATAAGGTCCCAGATGTTCCCACAATATTGAGAGGAAAAAAATCCATTAGTGACACATGTTTGAATTATGGTTTGACAATGAGAGAGCATCTCTTTTCCAAGAATACATAAAATCTTATATTTTTTTTTTAAAGTCATTTAAAAAAGGAAATCCATTCTTATATCTAATAATTAAAAATCTAGAGATAAAGTCTAAGGATGGTTTATAATAAAAAGGATGTAAGTTGGAAATCACAACTCAAAATATGAAAATATCATTATATATATAGATAGAAAGAAAGTTAAATATAACATAAAGGTTTATAGAATAATATTAAAACATATAACAATACAAAAAGGAGGAGGAGGAGGTGGCACATCATTCCAAAGAGGAAAAGGGGCCCAAGTGAAGGGTTAATGTGTCGATGGATCCAACACCATTTGACCATATTCTCCATCACGAGCAACCAAAGGAATAAGCATCCCCCACCTAGCACATGACTAATAATCACACCTGCATCCACAACATCTAACATCGAGGACAACCACCATGAAAGTCCAATAGTGGTCTTGCCATGAGTAGGTGAACTCTAATGAACCTGTTGAAGGGGAGGGGTAGAGAATCAATTATGAGATTGGTGGCGATGGAGGACAATTTTATTACAAGATTTCTAGCAAGATTCTACAAATAATGCATTGAGAACTCCCCTAATGTTTGAGTAAGTTCTGTAGATGTTGCAACTCCGAAACAACTATCTCAGCATGTGTTTGGATTTGAAAGAATAAGATGTGAGTACTCAAACAATCTCATTGTTAAAAATATTATAATTCCTATACTTCTAATGTTGAAAAAGAATAATAACTTTGAATAAATTTCAAGTATATAATTTTGCCACTAAGCAATCTCCAATCAAAGTAACTATCCAAGAGGTGGCATCTGAAAGGAAAGGGAAAAAGAAATTTTGAATCCACTTCAAACCACACTGGCCATGAAGGAAGGTCCAAAATAAATGCTTGAAAGTATATAGTTTTTTATATGGTGGGACATTTGGGTAAGCAACTTACCATGTTGTTAAGTCGTTCACCCAATGACAACCCTTGATAAATAAATACCACAAAAAATGTGCTAACTATTTTGGCTCAAGCTTAACCTTCCAAATGCATTTGAGGTGAAAGATCCAAGTGTGAAATAAGATTGCAAAATGGGTTAGTCCATTCGTTAGTGAATAAAATCAAGAATAAAAATATTAAGCCTACTAATCAATTAGACAAAGTCAATGAAGTAAAGAGCTTGAATAAAATAGCATAAACTAGATAAGTTATACATTTATCATGAACTTTCCTTCAAGGCCGATCCACAAGTGTGATTGTGTTCGGATATAGAGCTTGAAATATTTTATTAATGTATTTGAGAAAGTGTTTCCATCTCTTCATGCACCATTTGAATTGGTTTGTGAATGAAAATTAAAGAAATAATTAAAATTTTAGAACAAATTTTGCATTATATCTTTGCACTAAAAAGCTTATTTTTTCAGTTTATGGTGGCCCTTGCATTTATAGGCTTGACAAAGTGATAAGGACTGTCCATCTCAAAATGAGAATCCATGACCTAAAATGAGTCAAATTTGGTGGACCAAAGGCATTCATTTTAAAAATTAATATTGTAATTAATAAGCATTGCTTTCCAAATTCATATATTTGTTACATTTATGTTGATATTTTAGATTCATGACTTTTGTGATTGATGATGTCATGTTGATGTCATTTTTCGATATTTTATTGAATTTATGATTTTTTAAATTAGATATTCATCCAATTACCATATATTTTTCACTTAACTCTTTAATTGGATTTGCTTAGTTAAGTAATCTTAATTAGTTTTTTTGTAATTCTTATAATTTAATAAATTGTTATGCATAAATGGTCGAAAACATCAATTTGTTAGGTCATAATTTGACTAATGATGGATTGGAAGAAGGTGATGATTGCAACGATGCATTTCCCCAATTAAGAATGCATTGATGCGATTCAGAATATGCACATCAAGTGTACAAAATAATTTTGGTGTTTCGATAGTTTTGGTCTAGTTTGTGCATTATTGTAGGCAACAATTTTGACTTGTAATTTCAACACGACAGTGGTGAAAATTGGATGTCTAAATTTTACTCCTATTTGAAAGAGCATGGCGAGACATTTAGGGGAAGCAACAACATTTCAAAGAATAAAAAAGGTTGTTTGAAATGGTGACAATTAAAAGAAATGATCTCGTTCCTGCTTTTGTTGAATCTTATTTAATTTACTAAACACAAGAAAATCCCAAAAAATATTTGAGAATGCCCATGATGCCTCCTTGAGGGAGTGGCTAAAAAATAAGATTGATGGACAAGCCCTCGAAAAGAAGAAAAAGGACAATAATAAAAGTGAAATTAACCCATTGATGAGATTAATCCATATGAGCCAATGCTTGCATGCGTTAATTTCCAATGTTGAACAATAATAGAATTGAATTGGCCCCAAGGTGGGGGGAAGTGGGAAGGATGCATCTCAAAATATGTGGCACACTTTGACATACCTTAAACAGGTCAAAAGGTGCAAGCTTAGGGAGTGATCGATTCTGAAACAAGTTGCACATTTTGATTTGCCTAAAGAAGGTGAAAGTTGCAGAGCTTGAAATTAGAAGAAAGATAGACTGATTGACTAATGATTTTCCCCATCAGGGCAAATTTTATCAACTTAAATGATGTGCCCCAGCAAGGTGGTTTTGATCGCTAATCGATCTAATTGATTTAATTGATTGATTGACAAACATAGCTCAAGGATGTGACTTGTTACACGTATTAAAGATGAGATGAATGATGTAAATATGAAATATGTTTGCAAAATAGGTTAGTGTTGATGCCTTAATATGTATCACAAGTGCTTAGAGTGTTTAAAGAATATTTCTCATTTTAGAATTCGAAGAATTCAATGCATGAGTTGAAAGTTGTGATAATCATATTATCTAGTGGTGAAATAGAGGCAAAACAAGTGGATTGTTTCAAAATATTTATAAAGTTTGGTGGTTGGGAGCCATCTTGGCCAATCAATTAACTTTGCAAAGAATGAAGCAATCTTAGCTAATATTAGTGAATTATGATCAAAACTAATCTAAAGACTAATCTAATATGGATATTTACAATAGAAATTATACTTGAATGATCTAGTTAAAAAAGAAGCAAAAATAAAGGTAAAGCAAAAAAGAGATGTTGTTGATCTTCATCCCAGACATCATGACAAAGCTCAAATTTCTCCCAAACATGCACTTACCCAATGTACGATACGAAATAGCATGAGCTCAAATCTTACTACATATTAGGCAAACATCTAAGGAATGAAAAATTTGCAAATAAAAACTAAGCTCACTTTGAAGATCTAACCTACAAACAAACAACATTAGCCCAAATGCAAGAAGAGTAAAGGAAACAAAATGAACTTGAGAACCTTCAGTCAACCTAGCATTAACACATGTTAACAACTCTACAATTAAAATATGCACACTAAGATTTCACAATAACCATTCAAATCTGGAAATGAGAACAAGCAAGTGAGAGAGAAACCATAATAACAAATGACACAAATGAATATGGACAATCTTTGCAGAATTCTTTGCTTACATTAGTTGCTCAAAGTTTACACAAGTTTTTGGCTCAAAAAACTCCCTCCTTTACAAATGGCAATACTTCTTTTATAAAAAGCAAGGAAGTATGTCGGTCAATCATATCCAATTACAAGTGTACAAGTGTAAAGACAACTATCCTTTCTACAAAAGTTATAGAATACACTAAACTTTTCCGAGTGGACTAACCTATAGGCAATGTGCTTATAAGTTGCACATGACTTTACAAAAAAAGAATATTCTATTTTCAAAATATTGCAAAGTTATACAAAAAGAATATTCCTAACTAACTCAAGGTCCCTATGTCAATGTAGTTCCCTATTTTTGTTGAAGAATCATCCTATAGTGTTGCTCATTGATGAAATGGAGGTCAACAATGGGCTTCAAGAAGAGCTAATTTTCATGATCTTCTAGGTTTTGGAGGCTCTTTTCAAATTTCTCTATTGCTTGCTTGATGCCCCTGACATATCCCCTTTTCTCTTCAGATGACAGAAGTAGGTCGATGATCCTCATGTTGTCATCTGTTGTTTGGCCTTGCCCTTAGCTTCTCACCTCCTACATAAACTGAAAGGTCATGTGCTTGAAATCTTCATCAGTTATAAGACCCAATGGGTTGAGGGTTGTGGGTTTCTTAATCAAACAGTCCAAGATATGTAACATTCCACCTTCCTATTGTTTGAAGCCCTAAGCAAGGTCCTCCATTCTTTTGGACCAGTTGCTCAGGGATTCAATCTTGTCTACCAATATGGCCGTAGCCATATTCAAATGTGTTAAGATGATAGTCCTAAACTTAGGGACTAGGTTCTTGGTCAAGGCCTTGATCAAGTCTTTCACTTGATAGCTTAAAGCCTGTCATTGGCCAACTTGACATGTAGCCTTAGTGATTTGTTTCTTTGTTTCTCCTTGCCTGATTCTAACTGACTTCAAGGAATTGAACGAGTCAGTCATCGTGTCTTCAAACTTCTTGAATCTATCTTCATGGATAGACAAGACAACAACTTCCTTCAGATTCTTATTTTGTTGGAAGAGGCCCTTGATCATGGTTTGCAACTACTATGATTGGGCCTGGGTTACATCAAGGATTTTCTCCTCAAACATCTTGTCTCTACCTAGATTTTTCCCTTCAACAGGGGTTATACCTATGAATGGCTCTATCCTTTAGAGGGTGAAGTCCTCACCACCAACTATGGCCCTCTTTTCAATCACCCTCTCCAAACCAACAGTTTCTAGATTAAACTAAACTCCCACTGATGATTGAGTCACTTTTGGAGGCTCTGGAGTTTCCATTTGTGCACTACTTGGCTCTCCTAGAGCCATCATCTTTTATTCTTCTTCCTTCTACAAGGTCACAATCCAAGGTTTGAGCTCATCATGCACATGGATATTGACTTATTTTTTAATGGCCCAAGGATGGTGCATGGTTGGGATTTTCTACAACTTCCCATAAATAAACCATTCAAGAATGGTTGGACCATGGATTGGGTTCTCATCACTGAAAAGGTTAACCTCACTCAAAGGATGAGTGAAGGTCAACTTTGGTCTCTTTTTTCATGCTAGAACCAATGCTAGCTTGGCTTTTCTCTTTGGTGGGGTAGAAACAGGGACTAAGTCTAATGCTACTTCTTTCCCCTTATCTTCCCCTATCCCTTCAGCTTGAGCTTCTTCTTCCTCTGATTCATAGGCACTAGCCAGTATCTTCAGGACAACTTCCACCATTTCTTTAAGATCCAATGCTATAATGTCAATTGCCCCAATTGATGATCTTGATTCTTCAGGCTGGGCTGAAGATGATGCCACCTCTCTAGGTCTCTTTTCCTCTGGCCTTTGCTCAATTTGTGCCTCAAGCCTTTGTGTTTCTATCTCTGGCTATGTTGGAGGTGGTCTAGAAGAGGAACCTGAGAGTAAATGGTACTGTGTGGGTCCCATCTGCCATATATCCACACTTGAATTTTGCTCTGTCAATAACCTAGCCTTTGGCTTAATGTTGTGATTTTTCAATCTTGTCAATACTTCTGTGAATGAAGAAGCATTGGTATACATTATGTCATATGGTCCAAGCTGATGCTCATATGTGATATTGATCCCTTTTACTTTCAAGTGCTTCACAACCTTTTCCAAGGGATCCCACTGTCTCAATTCATCAATTTGCAGATTGAAGGAGGTCTTATGTCTGGGGACGATCTCTACATTGTCCCATTGCTGGAACAAAGTCCTACCAATGGTTAAGGGGAAGGTATGGAGCAGTCCCTTCCTCTTGCTTCTACACACACCGTCTATGTCATGGAATAATTGATATGCCACTTCTTGCTCTACCAACTTGATGGGCACATAGACTGGTAGCCTAAGAGGTTGACTAAAAGTTCCTTCTATTCTATTTATAGTGCAATATAGGTATAACCAAACGTCTCCAATGGCTTCAACATATTTCTTGGTCAAAGGGATGACTCTCATCATTGGAATTCCTGTGATGGCTTCAACCAAGGCTGGCTATACACAATCATAAATGAATTGAATATGGTCCCTGTAATTGTATATATGCAATTTTGAGTAGTATTAGGAGACTATTTGCTTTCCCTCAAGTGAACATTCTTTGATGTTGGGAATCTTGGTTGTGGCAAGCAGGGCATCTAGCAAGTATGACATCATATAAAACTAACTCTTGGTCTTCTTTATTCTAGGGAATTATTTGCTCAGACAGGTGCTAATCATCTCACCTAAAGGGGGAGTGAGTTCTTTCTCAACCATGAAGTACACAAAAGGGGCCCAGAGTTTTTCAACATAGGTGGTGGAGGGATTCTCACCCAATTTGTTTATTAATGTCATTATCATCCTAATCCTTGACCAAAATTAGCTAATTAGGATGTTTCCATTGAGGTCAGAAAACACATGGTTCTAAGAATACAACCATGGTGTAAGGATGGCCATTAGGTCATTTTTCTTGGACCATTCATTGATTGTGGGTACATCCACTTAGGGTTTAGGCAACTTATAGTAATTTTCAAATGCTATAGGAGAAATATAAGCAACCTTCCTAAAGCTACACTCATGGACTAACATACCCTGATCAATTTTACAATATTTAAAAATAGGAGAAATAACATCAATGCAATATAATACCGTTGGTTTTGCTGCAGCATAGTGGAGGCTTGTCATCTGAATGACAACCAAGTCATAGTACCTCCTTTTGATTGATGCATTCTTCTCATCTTCCCTTGTGATGGCTGACAGTGCTTCAATGACCTAAAAAAACTTGGACCAATTGTTATCTCCCATATTAAAAGCTTCATCATAAAATTATGTGTCCTTGAAGATCCTTCCTTCCAAATTTTGTGGTCAAATAAAGCTCCATATCTTCTCTATGTTATTTTCGAGATGCCATGATTGTGAGTTTGACAAATTGCTCACTAGTGGTCTATAGTTCGATCTTGGATCAATTTACACTTGCTCAGACGATGATTCACTTAGACTCGATTGTGATCAATTTGGGATCAAATTAGGGCTTTTATAGATGTTAAGGTTTTTTTGCAACTTTAATGGCAATGGTTGTTTGCACTTAAGTGAGTTTCATGGCTTAGATTTTCATTCAAATCATGTATTTATACCTTCACTTTTTTGAGCCCACAAAATCTTTAGATTTGGTGTCTTCTACTTATGTGGCACTTTCATGGCAAATTACTCATTAATGTTTAAAAAACATGACTGTTGCCCTTTGAAAATATGCTTTTATCTAGCACCATTTAATTATTTTGCATGGATCAATGTTGCTCATTGATCTCAATCCTAAGATTTGGATGCCATTGGCCGCAATATGTATTTGGCCCTGAGGTTGTGCCACTTGGCAGTCTCGTGGGCCTCCCGAGCTCCGTTGAAAAGTCTTTGTTGATCTCACATCGTCAAATCTAGTGGGTACGAATCAATTTGGGTCACTGATCTTCAAAAGGTGCTCAATTTTAATGTGTACTAGGTCCCGAGGTTATGCCACTTGGTAGTCCCATGGGCCTTTTGAGCTCTGTACCTAGTCAATTGAGTTAGTTAACATGCTTTTACCACATGGTAATCTCATGTTTGCTTGGAGCTACATTGAAAATTCCACCCTCATCTTGCACCGTTCGATGCAACTTGCCAAGTGAACGTGCATCGTCAGATCTTGATCCGAGGGGTGAGTCACCATTGACTGTTCATTGTTCCTTAGTTACAACCATGACACTTGTCACCTTCTCTCCATCTCAGGGACATTGTTGAAATTTTGATTGGCCACGCTCCATCAAATCAATCTTGCCTGAGCAAATGCATGTCGTTGATCTTGCAAAGATGTAAACTGTTTAAGTCAGGCTCGAGAAAATGCCTAGGTCTTAAGATAACACATTAAGACTAAGGTCTTTTATTTATGTTAATAACACGAACATGAAACTTAGGATCAAGATTTTATGGTAAGTTTAGAGCATAATAAAAGGGGACCCTGGGAATAAAAAGGGACCTAGCATAAGGTTTTAATCTAATGTTTCATTGTATAAATAAATATGATGAAACTTTAGCGTAAGGCCTTAGGCTAAGTTAGAACATAGTAAAAGGGACCACTCATTTATGGGATATAAAAAGACCAAACACAGGTTTTTAGACCAAGGTTTGGTCGTGTTGAAAAACATGACTTAAGCCTTAGGGTAAAAATTTGGCAAAGTCTATGATATTAATAATTGTTCCCACACAAATTTGAATTCAATTAGAAGGGATCTAGATCAAAATATTAGACTAGGGTTTTAATCATGGTTTAAAATAGATCCAATTAATTTTAGACTAAAGGCTAATAAGAAGGTCCATTTTAACATTTGAAGCATCAAAACCCTAAGCATGTTCATTCTCAAATGAGATTCCATTGATCCTACAACACAAGCAACTAGTTTTAGCGTCATTAAAAGGGGAAAATCGTGATCATCTGAAAATATATCCATTAATCCAAGGGAGATTGGTTCTGGCAAACACTAGGAAATATTGAAGTTAGGGCTTGGTGAATATGTAAAGCTTAAGTCAAAGTCTTAGATTAAAAATTCCATGCAAATAAAACCTTTTAATCTAAAGCCTTGAGCTAGGTTTAAAAGATATTAAAGTGCCCTCGTGAATAATAGAAACATGGCATAATGTTTAATCTTAGGTCTATATCTCAATAAAAGAGACCCTATGCTTAGTTTCCCAGTTTGATTTCATGTCGTTAGATCCTACGGGAACAAACACGCTCTGATAGATCATGATCCATGGAGTTGAACGAGATTGGCTCCCACCTATATTAAGCCTCGAGGTCATGCCACTTATTAATCTTGTAGGCTCTCTGTACTCTAACATTGTCGATCTTTGTAAGCTCACATGTTTTCTCCATGTAGCGACACATTATTCGATTTGAGTTATTTTGAAAATTCAATGTCTCTCTCACATCATTGGATTTACTTATTCGAGTGAGCGTGTATCATCAGATTTTGATCCAAGGAGTGGGCCGTCATTGGTTGCTCACTATTCTATCTAATGCAGTTATGACGTGTGTCATCATCACGTTTGCTTTGGGCTCCGTTGAAACCTTGACTTGATACATATCATTCGATCCATCTCACTCAAGCAAGCATGGGTCATCGATCTTGTGGACAAACACAATATTTAAGTGAAGCTTCGGGATATGTAGAACTTAGACTAAGGTTTTATTTTTATTAATAAATATGTATTTAATCTTTAGGTCAAAAGTCTTCAGCTAAGATTTAACATAATAAAATGACCTCACATATAATAATGTTAGACCATGCTAAGGTAATAGGAGACAAAGGGGATCGGGACATAAAGGGGACCAAGCATATAATTTTTATGCTAAGGTTTGGTCATGTTGAAAAACATGACTAAGCCTTAGTATAAAAATTAAACTAAGTCCATAACATATTTAAAGTGTTCATGTGTAATTTGTTTTTGCCTAATTTTGAATTTGCTCCAAAAGAGCATGTGCTATGGTTTATTGAGCAAGGGTTTTATGATGATCAAAATGCATTCAATTTGGCTTTTGACAGACCAAAGACTAGTAAAACCATAAAATTATGAACTCTAGACATTGCCTATTCCAAATGAACTCCATTAGACTTGTAACTTCAAACAAGAAGATCCATTGTTAGCAAGCTTAAACAAGGTTAAACTAGAGCCATGAACAAATAAGCCAACCAAACTGTGGTGTGGATGATCTTCAAATACAAATAATGTTCAAATATGCTAGTGATGCTCTGATCAAATGAATTTTTAATTTTAGGTACAAATCTGTACAATTTATCACAAGGGTCCCTATTTTTCAGAAATGAGGATATGTTGACCTCAACAATTAGTCCACTAGTTAGTGAATATAATCAAGAACAAAAATATTAAGCTTACTCCTTTGCTAGTGAATATAAACTAAATAAGATATATTTTTTCTATGAATTTCTTTTCAAAGCTGGTCCACAACGTGATTGTGTCCAAATATGAAGTTTAAAATTTTTAGCATTGTGTTTGGGTAAGTGCCTCCAACATCTCCTCATGCACCATTTAAATTGGTTTATAAATAAAACTAAAAGAAATAGTTGAAGCTTATTTTTTAGTCTATGATGGCTCTTATATTTATAAGCTTGACAAAATGATAGAGAACATCCATATCAAAATGAGAATCCGTGACCTAAGATGAGTCAAATTTGGTGGACTAATGACATTTAATTTTGGAATTAATAGGGATGGCTTTCTAAATTCAAATATTTGTTGCATTTATATTGATATTTTGGATTCATGAATTTTGTAACTATTGATGTCATGTTGATATCACTTTCAAATATTTTGTTAAATTTATGAATTTATAAAATTAGATATTCATGCAATTTTTATGAATTTTTCACGTAATTTTGTAATTAGATTTGTTTAATTAAGTAATCCGGATTAGCCCTTTTGCAATTTTAAAAATTTAATAAATTGTTATGTACAAATAATTAAAAACATCAATTTGCTAGGTCACAATTTGACTTGAGATGAAACATATGAGGGTGATGATTACGTACAATGCATTATCCGAATTAGGGATGCATTGACATGATTCAAAAGATGCACATCAAGTGCATGAAATAATTTGGGTGTTTTAATAGTTTTTAGTCCAGTTTGTGCATTATTGCGAGATGTCATTTTGACTTACAATTTCAACACGACAGTAGTGAAAATTGAATATTTATATTTTCCCCATGATTGAAAGGGCGTGATGAAACATTCAGGGGAAGTAACAATTTTTTAAATAATAAAAAGGTAGCTTGAAATGATCACAATTAAAATAAATGACTTCGTACTTGATTTTGTTGAATCTTGTTCAATTTACTGAAAATGAGTTCACAAGAAAGCTCCAAAAAATGTTTGAGAATGCCCATGATGCCCTCTCGAGAGAGTGGTTGAAAAATAAGATTGATGGACAAGGTCTCGAAAGGAAGCAAATGGATAAGAAGAAAAGTAAAATTAACCCATGGATAAGATTAATCCATATGAGCCAATGCTTGGATGCATTGATTTCCAATGATGAACAATATTAAAATTCAATTGGCCCCAAGGCGAGGAGTAGTGGGAAGGATGCATTTCAAAATAAATGACACACTTTGACATACCTCAAATAGGGCAAAAGGTGTGGGCTTAGGGAACGATCAATCCCAAAACAAGTTGCATATTTTTATTTGCTTAAAGAAGGTGAAAGTTGTAGAGCTTGAAATTAGAAGAAAGATAGACTTATTGACTAATGATTTGCCCCATTAGGATGAATTTTATCATTGACTTAAATGATGTGCTCCAGTAGGGTGATTTTGATCATTGATCAATCTAATTGATTTAATTGATTGATTGGCAAGCATAGCTCAAGATGTAACCTGTTGTGCAAATTAAAGATGAGATGAATGATGCAAATGTGAAATAGGTTTGCAAAATAGGTTAGTCCATTTTTTAGTGAATAAAATCAAGAATAGACAATAAGAACAAACATATTAAGCATACTCTCTTAGTTGGGCAAGGTTAATAAAGTAAAAAGTAAACATAAAAACATAAACTAAATAAGTTATACTTTTTTCATGAACTTCCCTTCAAGGTCGATCCATGAGCGTGATTGTGTCTAGATATAGAATTCAAGATCTTTAGTAATGTGTTTGGGTAAGTGCCTTCAACATCGCTTTGTGCACCATTTAGATTGGTTTGTAAATAAAAATGAGAGAAATGATTGAAGCTTTAGAAAAAATTATGTGTTATATCTTTGCATTAAAAAGTTTGGTTTTTGGTCTATGGTAGCCCTTGTATTTATAAGCTTGGCAAAGTAATAAAAAATGTCCATCTAAAAATAAGAATCCATGGCCCAAGATGAGTCAAATTTGGTGAACCAAAGACATTCAATTATTAATCAATATTGCAATTAATAGGCATGGCTTTCAAAATTTAGATATTTGTTGCATTTATGTTGGGATTTTAGATTCATGACTTTTGTGACTGATGATGTCATGTTCATGTCACTTTTAGATATTTTATTGAATTTTTAAATTTTTAAAATTAGATAATTATTCAATTGCCATGGATTTTTCACTTAACTCTTTAATTAGAATTGCTTAGTTAAATAATCTTAATTAGTCTTTTTATAATTATTAGAATTTAATACATTGCTATGCACAAATGGTTAAAAATATCAATTTGTTATGTCACAATTTGACTAGAGATAAACCAAAAAAATGTGATGATTGCATACAGTGCATTGCCCCAATTAGGAGGCATTGATGCATTTAGAAGATGCACGTTAAGTGCATAGAAGAATTTAGATATTTTAGTTGTTTTTGGTCTAATTTATGCATTATTGCAAGAAGTCGTTCGGACTTGTAATTTAACACGACAATGGTGAGAATTACATGTTTACAGTTTGCCCCTGTTTGAACGGGCATGGTGAGAAACTCAAAAAAAGCAATGAATTTTCAAAGAATAAATAGGTCGCTTGAAATAATCACAATTAGAAGAAATGATCATCCCTACTTTTGTTGAATCTTATTCAATTTATTGAAATTGTGTCCACAAGGAAGCCCCAAATAATGTTTGGGAATGCCTCATGATGTCCCTTTGAGGGAGTGGCTAAAAAATAAGATTGATGGACAAGCTCTCAAAAATTAAAAACACAAGAACAAAAATAAAATAATCCATAGATGAGATTAATCCATATGAACCAATGCTTGCATGCATTGATTTTCAATGATGAACAATAATATAATTGAATTGGCCCCAAGGCAGGGAGGAGTGGGAAGGATGATCCCAAATTAAGTGGCACACTTTTAAATACCCCAAATAGGACAAAAGGTGCAAGCTTAGGGAATGATTGATCTCTAAACAAGTTGCACACTTTGATTTGTCCAAAGAAGGCGAAAGCTACAAAACTTGGAATTAGAAGGAAGTCTGATTGACTAATGATTTGCCCCATTAGGGCATATTTTATCATTGACTTAAATGATGCGGTCTAGCAGAGCGATTTTGATCATTGATTGGTGTAATTGATTTAATTGATTGATAGACAAGTATAACTCAAGGATATAATATGTTGCACAAATTAAAGATGAGATGAATGATGTAAATATGAAATATGATTGAAAAATAGGTTGTTCCATTCGTTAGTGAATAAAATCAAGAACAAACATATTAAGTCTACTCCCTCAGTTGGACAAGGTCAATGAAGTAGATAGCAAACAAAAAAGTATAAACTAGATAAGCTATACGTTTTTCATGAACTTCTTTTCGAGGTCGGTCCACAAACGTGATTGTGCTCATATATGGAGCTCAAGATATTTTAACAATGTGTTTGGAAAAATGCCTCCAACATTTTCCTCATGCACCATTGGATTGGTTTGTGAATAAAAATGGAAGAGATGATTAAAGCTTTAGAAAAAAAATTGCATTATATCTTTGCACTAGAAAACTTGTTTTTTGGTATATGATGGCTTTTGTATTTAAAAGCTTGACAAAGTGATAATGACCATCCATCTCAAGATGAGAATCCATAGCCCAAGATGAGTCAAATTTGATGGACCGAAAGTATTCAATTTTAGAATTAATATTGTAATTAATAGGCATGTTTTTCCAAATTCAGATATTTGTTGTATTGATGATATTTTGGATTCATGAGTTTTGTGATCGACGATGTCATGATGATGTCATTTTTAGATATTTTGTTGAATTTATGAATTTTTAAAATTAGATATTTATCTAATTGCCTTTGAATTTTTCACTTAATCTTTTAATTGGATTTGTTTAGTTAAGTAACCCTGATTAACTTTTTTACAGTTTTTAGAATTTAATAAATTGTTATACACAAATGATCGAAAACATCAATTTGGTAGGTCATAACTAGAGATGAATTAGAGGAAGGTGATGATTGTGTACAGTGCATTGCTTCAATTAGAAATGCATTGACGTAATTCAGAAGATGCATGCCAAGTGCACAGAAGAATTTAGATGTTTCAGTGGTTTTTAGTCCAGTTTGTGCCTTATTGTGAAAAGCCATTTTGACTTACAATTTCGACACAACAATGTTGAGCATTGGGTGTCTACACCAAGTTTTAGAATAAGAATACAATCCCCATCGGCTATTTAACTTGTAAAAAACTGAAGAAAAGAGTAAGAATTCTATAAAGAAGCCTAGGAATATAGTTCATGAAAGGTATATCATAATTCCGATGCCAGTCTCTCCACCATAGAACAGGGGGATAATGACTCCAATAGTTTTTCAAAAGTTGTTATTCTTTATATAACAATAAATTATAAAAAAAATTGATAAGAAATTATTGTGATTAAAAAATGCCTTCACTCTTAATATATATATATATATATATATATATATATATATATATATATATATATATATATATATATATAAGTGGATTTTTTATTGGAATCCCTTAATTACATAGATATCAACATCTCTGCCCATGTTTTGAATTACATATAATATTGGATTATAATAATGAATAAGCTTGCATCTAAATCAGAGTCTTCCTTTAGTTAAGGTGTCACGACTAGGGAAAGCCATATGTCAAAGTCATCAAGGGACCAAATCCGGTCTTATCAGTACAACAATTTCTATGTACAGTATATCTAGTAAAATTTATACTTTGGTAGATGGTATAACGAAACATCATCCTCACTAATCGAACAACCACCCATTCAATAGTTAAATGCATTTTGAATAGGTAACCAATAAATTTAGTTGTTAATAATTTAGAAAGGAGCATTCATCTTTTTTTTTTAAATCTCGGTACATGAATGCAAAATGTCATGTGCATGTCAATAATGCATGCTAGCATCAAATATTAAATAAGATTTAACCAATAAATTTAATAGTTATTAATATAGAAAGGAACATTTACCTTTAAAACATTATTGTTTGAAGCATACTAAATATATGTTAAATTTGACAATCGACCTTCCCTATCAAAAATTTATTTTATAATAATCATCTATTCAATATTAAAAATTATGATAATTTATCTTTAAAAAAAAAACATCAACAAAGTAAATATAAACTAAATAAAAGATGCACCAATATTTTTTTCCCCCTTAACTTTATGGAAGTCCCACTTCCCAATCCCATATATATATATATAGATATAGATATGCCCACTTTCCAATCTTACGGCCATCAAATATAACCCCTGTGCATGAGCTACTTACACAATCTTTCATGTGCATGAGCTATAAATATATATGTATAAGTAGTCATGAACTACTTACACAATCTTTCATGTGCATGAGCTATAAATAAACACTTTACTACAGAGATGTTACCATGCGCATGCTCTTAACGGACTACCCTCCCCATCAATAGAAAGAAAATGCAATGAGAAAAACACTTTAAATAAACGTCACTTTGTATTGATGAACTTTAGCTTTTACATCTAATTTTGTAGAGATTTTATGAGAGTAATATTTGTTTGTTTGTGTTATGAAAATACTTAAAACACATTTCTTTTGAGTTATAAGACCGCTTAAAACGATCATTAATTGTGTAACATTTCAATTGAAATATAAACGATCATTTGTTTGTTTGTTTGTCATACGATTTTAAAAACAATGTCCCACTCACTCAAGATATCATCAAACAAGTCAATAATATTTAATTTAGAAAAATAATTTAATTATTAATAAATGTGTAACGATGATTTTTAAAAAATATATAAATAATTAAATCATACAATTTAATTATTAATAAATGTGTAAGGGTCTTTTTTTAATTGTATGTTTGAAGGTATTGTATGGAATCACAGAATGACATAGATAGTGGATTTACAATGTTGAGTAAACATATATTTAAATTAATGATTTTTTTTGTTAAAGAGCAACGAGTACGAAGTATTCACACTGTCAAAATTACTTAAGACATAATCTTGGTCTTAATCGCTTGATGCTTTGTATTGAGTATTTAGAAGGATTTGTACTTTGATGGATGAATATAAGCAACCATCATCTTCACCAATTGAACTACAACCCTTTCAATATAAGAACAATTTTAAAAATCTTTATTAATTAAAAAAAAAAAAAAATCTAATCTATAAAGAATCCTCATATATATATATATATATATAATATGTATGGGAAACAATTAATAAACAAGTTTAACAACTAATTTTATAAGATAATTTTTTAATTTATGATTAAAGTGTTACCTAAATGAAAATTTAAAGTTGATATAGAATAGTAAAATCGAACAATTATATTTTAATAAATGTACAAGTATTCTACATGCACATGCACATGTATATTCTGATCTACTACTCCAATAAAATATTTACATATTTTAATTATGTTCTTCCCAATAAAAAAGTATAGAGTTGATATAGCAACATTGAAGATATTGATATTGAAGTTAAAATTCTTCACAGAGTTATTTCCAAAGTAAGTTTCAATTATACATACTTTAAAAACATAAAATCTACAATACTAACATTACTATCGAAAATGCTTATTGAATTTATAAAATTTTATTAATTTTTTTATTTGATTTGAATAATACTAATTTAAACATGATCTCTATCGTCCATGCTTATAAATATTAATATATATATAAAACACGCCTAACTCGTTTACTTATATTTAAATGTTTAAAGTGCATATATTTTTATGCAAGTTTGTTTTAGTTCTAGTTTGATATTGAACTTGGTTAAAAGGTTGAAATTATAGAGTGTAAATTTTAAACAATATATTAGATAAATAAATAAATTTATATTAATAATTTATATATGTTAATAATTTTTTTAAGAGTATTGATTAAGATTATATATATATATATATATATATATATATATATAATTATTAAATATAATATTAGTGAAGGTGAGTGCTCCATAGCATACATGAAAATATGTTTATTTTTTGAATCAAATATGTAATAAGATAAAAGGGTTCTTAACTTTTAAAAATATTGTTGTAAGGGATTTTGAATCGTTTCAAACATTATTGTCACAATTTAAATATGTTTGTGTGAATCTGAAATTATTTTACACATTATCTCTTGAATTTTGATATCAAATTATGGCAAAATTAAAATTATACATATGACTTGGTCAATTTTAAAGACCATAGTGATGACCTTGGTGAAACTTGTACACTCAATCAAAACTTGCAAATTTAAAATAGAACTATCTAATTTTATACAACCTTACCTATGTATTATATATTAATCTTATACAACATTACATGTATATTATATGGGGTAGATACTCTTCATTGTATATTGCACACATGCAATAACTTTAAAGACATAAATCTTTTGACAATTACGTTTTATAAGAAAGCCATGTAATATTTCTTTTCTTAAACATTAGTATTACTAATTATCATGACAATTTGTTTTTTTGTTTTAATAAAGTTGGTGGAGGGAGCAATTATCCAACGAAATATTGAGTAAAGTCATTCTTATATGTTGATGATCTTATTCTGATTGTAAAAATAATGCATGGTTTGATAGAAGACATGAAGGCTCTAGAGCTCTTTTGCTAAGAGGTAGGAATGCAAGTGAATAACAACAAAACTGAAGTCATGATCTTTTCGCTACCCAAAAAAGAAACACATTAACCTTAATTTTAAATGAAGCTCTTTGGAAACAGTGGAAGAATACAAGTATCTCGGTCTTGACTTTTACAAGAAGATTAGTTGGGAGACTTGTAGGGCAAAAGGGATGGGGAGGGGGATCGGGGGGAATGAAGAGGGGCGGTGAGTCAGGGGGAAGGCTTTATATTCACTACAAAATAGATGCATGAATGCATGATTGTGAGATGCTCGACCTATTTATCACCCCAATAATTTTATATAGATGCGATGGTTGGGGCAGCAATGTGTTTGATAAAAAATGGAGACAAATAAAGAGAATCCAAAAAAAATCACAAACAACCTCAAAATCAAAGCATTAGTTTTGCATAAGATTCTATTAGTTGAAACAAGTACTTTCTCGTTAGAAACATCAACAATGACTTGGATGCTAAGTTATTTTAAAAAGACAAAGTATGGAGAATCATCGATGGTCGAAAATGGTGATAGAGGAAGAGCTTAGCAGAAGGAAGAATATGTGAATGAAACAAAACAAGTGGATGAGTAAATGGAGTATTAACATGTAAGAGTGTCCAAACAATAATGAGGAAATGAAAAATTATGTGAGAGAGGAATTCAGGGCAACCATGTGGACAAAATAATTGGGGAGGAAGAAAACATACTATATTAAAGAGTTTGCTCCCATGATGAAAAGGTCTACATAGGAGTAAAAATCAAGTTGAAGGGGGAAATGTTGATGGCTTGGTTACAGAGTAGCTCTCATCATTTTAAGTGTGAGTCTGACATGTGGACAACACCTAAGGAGGAATGAGAAATGAGGACATGTCTATTTTATGGTAAGGGGGTGTTGGGGACATAATGACACTTCATCATGGAGTGCATAGTCTAAAGTGATATCCGTATCAAGTATAACGATGCAACTTGAGGGTACACACCTTGATTGACTTGTTGGAAGAGGTGGGGTTAGACAAATTAACATGGATTTTGATCAAGATCTATAGTTTCAGTATCAAAAAAGGATTGAAAATTTTATAAGACTAATCAAACAATGCTTGTATCAAATGGTATGTTATCACGAAACAATTTTGTTACAACACTTAATTCTATAAATTGTGTAATCTCATAAATATTATTAAAAGCATACGAAACAATTTTATTACAACACTTAACCCTGTAAACTGCGTAATCTCATAAATATTATTAAAATCATTCATTCATTCATATAAATCATACTTTTATTAATATATTATTTTATTATGTATTGTACAATCGCCATTATTATAAAGTTATCCGTTCCTCATTAATTCAATATGGCTTGCCATTTGTAACAGATATCTTCAATATGTTTTGATGTTTCGTTGCACTATGGATACCAACTTGCAGGCAGAGATGAGGTCTGACGCTCCACCCACCATTGTTAATGGCGTTGGAACATGTTTCACATGTATCTTATAAGCCGTGTTGACCCGAACAATATTTGTTAATTTTCAAATACCATCAAATAGTTTATTCTTGTAACATTTTAATAATGTCCCTCTACACGCATGTCCTTATCCTAACTTTATGATGTATCGTGACTATATTCCATTTTAGCAGTGGGGATGCACATAATTTTATGACGACATGATCGTTGAAAAGTTAAAAACAAACTTACCATGATGATCGAAAATCGGGTTTAACCATCATCAAAATTTCCATTTACAGGCAACGATGCCCGTCAAATCTCAACCCTGTTTGTTAGTACATTGAAAATGACATTGTAAGTCTCAATCGAAACAAGGGGAAAATTAGAATCCGGCAACGGGAAAATTTTTTTTCCCTTCACGCAGCAAAATATCAGTTACATTTGCGTCGAACACTACTGCTAGTCAGGTACGGTCGGAAAAGTTTTATAAACTTGCTTTCAAGATAACACGGCATCCAGCGATCAGAGATTCGACGTTTGCAAAACCTATCGGGCGCTCTTTAGGTTGAATGCGGTCCATCTGGAATTGCTCCACATGGTTCCCCAGCAACCCTATCCAGCAGGGAACGGACTTTCTTTAAAAAAAAACATTTCGAGTTTTGTCGGGGCAGCCTGAGAGGAATTTTTGTAGTCAGCGATGGGCTTTTCCTTATGTTCATTATGCTTATTATATTTGAGGGTGAAAACATCGATAACAATGGGGAATTCTTAATTTGTATTTACAGTTTACAGTAGGAGAGTGAATCTTCAAAGGCAGAACAGTCTGAGGCTAGGAATTAGAATAAAAAAAAGCTCTCTTTTTTCATAGTTTTTTCATTTCTTTAGATTTTGATTTTAGTTTGGAGTCCCATAAACTATTTTTATCTGATAGACGTTATTAAAATATTTATCTATCTATATCCAAATTACCTACCAAACCAAACGTCCAATTAGTCAGCTTCTATCGGGACATCTATAAATATTTCACGGCCATGAAATAAAAGCCACGACGAACGCGTGGCGTCGACATATCCTTTAGACGTGATGCGGCTGGTCTTGGAAGTTATGGCAATCGATCCTTTAATGGGCCATTCATGCTCCCACCCTGGGTATTCCATACGGAACTCTGGATCAAAGACGTGGCGCCACGTATAAATATATTTTTGAAGGCAGACTTGAAGGTGTTAGTTTGATTTATAGGCAGAAAGCCTGCAGGGTTTGGATAGGAAGGAGACAGAGACAACAAAATTATATAGAAATAGTTAAATAAGTGAAGAAACCGTGACGACCTCGGGTTGAAGTTGTCAATTGCGTAAAACAAACGGTCAGGATTCGGAAGTGCGAAGGAATCTGAAGGCGCTGCAAAAGGAGCTGTAAAAAAAACGACGGTTACAATCTGATTGGGCTATAGCGGGCGACTGGAGACGCATGTGGGAGGGGCCGGTGGATCAGAAACCGGACGATTGCGAGAATAGCGACGCCGAGTTTGGAAGAGTTCGTGGCATTGAACCCTGCAAGGTTCGTTCGTACCTTAAACCTCTACGCTATCTGTTGTTTTCTGTAAAATGAAAAATAGTGAAGTGATTTGATTGTGGAACTAGAAATATCGGCGATTTGATTGCCGAAAGAGCCATATTTAAATCTATCTAGGAAATATACACACTTGACAATGCAAAAGAAGTGAAACGCCTGCAATCTATGTGTCCTGGTCTTTGGTCCACCGGCACCGTTCATGTGATTAATAGGTAGCCACATATTTACAGAGTGACCATCCATTCAGGCATAAGCCATCACTGTAAAATGTACACCCTGTAAACCCCTGGAATTTGGCCCAGCAATAATTGTTACAGGTAGGTTATGATATTTGATTTTGTGTTATTGTCTTCAACCGTATGACACTTGTCAGACCTGGATGCTGATATTGGATCGGAATATAACACCGCATGGCCGGGGCCCATAGGCCATAGAGATGGCGTTGTTGATATCCTGGTTTTGGGTCTGCTTAGGGGAAAACTGCGTGTTTTGAATGGACGTTAATGACAACTTTACATTCACTTAGTACCACATAACTGGAGACAAAGCGGACCCTCAATGAATGGATGCATTGCTTTGTCCTGTTAGTAGCAAATCTCGTCAAGATGATTACACATGTTGCCAAGCCAAAAAGCTAACCCTTGTTGACTGTTTTTTTCTTCCTCCTCCTTAAGTTAGAGTTGTTGAGGAGCGATAACTAAGCGTAACCTCCATGACTATTCTTCACTGAACGTAGATGTCTGGTTGTTATGACACATGTGCTAACCTTTGTCACTGTCCCTTTGACCATGTCCTTCCTTGACAAATCATTTTTTGGAGAATTAGGAGGAACTCTGCTTATAGTGCAAAGACAATTGCCCTCGTGACTAATTAAAGATGCTCCAACTCTAAGGCCATCTTTTTACTTGTACTTGTTTTGGGAACATAGTATTATTGATAGTAAAATTTTTGTCCAGATCTTTAGGTTCAATAAAACAACATAGCTTTCTATCTTTAAAAATAATTTCAATGCAAAAAAAATAAGCCATATTTTACAAGTCGTAAGGCATAATCCCCAAGTAAGATTGTTCCAAATGAAGGGTTTGGTTTAAAGGTTTGAAGAAGGAATGAATCCACCTCAAAGTCTATTGAGGTCAAAACATAATTAAAATATATGTTTGAGCGACTTAATTTGACCACAAGCATGTCATTTGTGCATGGGAATACCCATATGCAATACTTTGTCAACTGCACAAAACCCTTGGTAAAGAATACACTATGAAAATTATGCTTTCTTGGGCTCAACAATGGTTGACAAAATAGTAAAAAATCTCTTGGATCAAGAGAAAGAAGAAGCAATTGAGATAACAAAACTTGTTATGCATCTCATAAGGCACTAACTTGGTAGAGAGACATTGATAACTTAATTGGGGTTTGTACTAGAGCAAAGGAGTAGATTTGTTGCAATTATAACCCCTCCACAATTGGAAAGGGGATTTAAGGCCAATTTTGTTCAAGGCATCATCAAGGACTACCCTCTAATTTTTGTTGACAATCTCAAAGTATTTAATGTTGCATGACCATATTTAGTTTTGAGCTCAAGGCAAGTCATCTTATGATGGTCAACAATGGTGTGTATGTCATTTAGAATATAAAATTTGAGTGCTTTAACATAAGGCACTTCAGCAAAGGGAACACCATATAAAATGCACATTGATGGAAATCCCATTTCTAAAGGCCATCTCCTTTCCACACTAGCCAAGGCTTGATGACTTCCTAAGCTTTCCAAATGCTTTTGACTAACACAAGTACCCACAACTTTGATAAGCACAGGGTAATGAGAAATGCATGAAAACTAAGCTCCTTCTAAGCAGATTGGTCATAAGAACTATTGGCAAAGACACAATGTCGAAGTAGAACTTTCTAAGTTGCATGCCTCTCAATGGTCACATGGGTCCATTTAGCAAACAGAGCAGTCACATGCTTTTTAATATCAATCAAACCCGTGCCACCAACCTCCTTGGGAGGACAACAAAGTTTGTAGGACACTCTTTGAAAACCCTTATTCCCTTGAGAGTTTTCCCAAAGAAAATCTCAGAGTTTTTTCAACCTATTTTTCGTAGCTTTAGAAGGAGCTAAACATGAGAGAATAATTATGAGTACTAGTAGGAACCCTTGAATAAATTTGGAAATTACTAGCCAAAGAGAGAGGTTTGGTGAGCCAATATGTTTATTTCTTTTCCACCTTTCTAGGCCCTTATCCTATGGCATGTATTAGAATATATGTGGCAAACCTATAACATGCATAACCTTTGACTTAATCATTTAATAATTGATCTAGGTTGCATATTGGCAGGAGTAGATGACCTAATTGGATTAGGGAGTTCTATAACCTAATTAGGGTATATATAGGAGGTAGTGTTAGGATACTACTCATCATATATTCTGCAATTTATTCTTATTTTAAGGATTATGGAGGTTTCCCCCTCAAAGTAGTTGTATTATATTTTAGTACTTTATTGTACATTTCACTTATATTACATGGTTATGTTCTCTTTTGTTCTTAATTTCAAGTAACCTTTGTTAATTTGCTTATGTAATATGTTATGTTGCAATTTATTGTTGTGAATATGCTTTTGCAATATAGTAAGCACATTACAAGTGGTATCAGAGCTTCAATTTTGGCAAAGCTCTAGGACATACTAAGGCAACAAAGGGAAGCAAAAAACAAATAGTCTAGGTAAATTTGTTTTCTTCTCCTTAAATTCTTTTCTTTACTAGTTCTAGCGATGTTTGGTGTGGAATATTGTGCACTATGTGTGAGGCTCAAGATCAACAAAAAAAAAGTTTGGAAATGGGATTTTGCACCGATGGGTAATATAACAATCATTAAAATTGTCTTGGCAAGGAAATCACAAAGGTATAGGTCTCCAAAAACCCTACATTTTGGTAGATTATTGAGGTTTTTCACCATTGCGTGATATAAGGTTTCATTAGATTCATCTTGAAGAAGTGATCAAAACAATATAAGCCTCCAATAACCCTATTTCTGACTCCTAGTCTAGCGACATCATGGTAGGTCCTACCCATGACAGGGGAAAAAATACAATCACACCTCGAAAGAAGCCTTCTGAAAAGGGTATAGAGTTAGAAATAGATGTGGGCTAGCCTGGGAAAGATGCTATAACATGAAATTGATTGAATAAAAGCTCTAGCAATGATGTAGAAGGACGAGGACCACAATCTATCTACCTTGGTTACCAAGGAGAAACTAAGGAGATGACTATGAAAGAAGATATAACTCAACTCCAATTCAACATGACAACCACATCTACAACTTTGAATAAACTTGTGGGTAAGTGCACAAAGTTGGGGGACAAAAATGGGCCTAACATAGACATGTTTTTTCTAAAAATCGAGAAATATGAACTCCGACAGATAATTTGAAATGGTTACACTCAAACTTTGAGGATGGTGTATGAACATGAATTGTAGAGTCTAGCTTTCTAAACACTATTTTAAAAAAAAAATTGTTAAGTAGAACTAGGTCAAACATCTAAAATTTGAATATGAACTCATTTTTTTAGGAAAATAAAGTAGATAGTCGGTTGTACAACCCCTCATTTTTTTAGCATCATTTAATATTGTTTAAAACAATTTGGTGAAACTTTAAATAAGATCATCTTGTTTGTAACCTATATTTTTTCACATTTTTTCAATTAATTTTTTTTATATTATTAATTTTACAAGTAGATATATTCTAAAAATTGACAAAAAATGGATAGCCGGTTATGCGGCTCCTCTAACTATCCAAAAAAATGAAAACTATTTTTTAATGCGTATAGAATTAGGCCTAATTTGTAACCATATAATTTTTTTTGCATTTGGGTCAACGAAAAAAAGATACACAAGCATATATAGGCATGTATATTTGCGGCATGTAGTGGAGTAAGAAATTTATAGTTAGAAATCAACATAGATGGAAACATTAAACTAGTCTAAAAATTATAAAAATCATATATTTAGAGCATGCTAGTCATCGTGGCAATAATTTACGAATTGTCCCATTGAAATTCATAGTGTATTTGGCAATGGAAGTTAAATTTTCTTATTTTCTGTCAAAAATATTGGATTTGGCTGTGTTGATAGGGCCAAGCCATTTCCAAGCCAAAAGGCTTGGTTTTTGAATTTAAACAAACCATAACGCATACACACTATAACACCTACACGTTAATTTAACATTGCAAAAAACAACAACAAAGATTTATTAGAAGGGGTGGAAGCCAAAAAAATGTGAGAGTTTAAAATATTAAACAACTAAAGCATGTATGCGTTATGACTCAATGAAAGCATTGAAAGGGGTAGAATACAAAAAAACGGATGAATTAGTGGGGTAGAGGGGAGGTATCATATTCTAAAATAAATGTTGAAGTATAAGGAATCTATATTTATTTTAGTAAATATAAGAATTTAGGGTCACTCTATATTTGATAGAGTTGGTCTCATAGATGCACGTGTTACGATGTGGGAGATGATTTTTCAAAATCTAATATGATAAATGCTTATGCATTTTTAGGGATTCATTATTTAATCTAAGGATTTCAAGGCATAACTTTTGTAAATGATGTCCATTTTGGGTAAACATATAGTCATTTTTTAATGTTTTTGTGCCTTCTAGATTGCTTGTTGGCATTGATAGGAGTCCTAGATTTGTCAAAATTGAAGTTTACAAACCACTCACTTTGAATTTTAGAAAAAATGGTGTGATTGGGGTAACACACATTGATGACCTGCACACATACCACTTTGTGTAAAATTCTTGATCCCGAGTAGTTACACTTCTAGTTTCTATGTTCACAGTCATGGTTAGATCACAGACAATAAATAACTAAGTATTTTGTCTTGTTCATAGTTTGTCTTATTTCATTTGATCGTGCTTTGTTGATTTCGGTACTTTGCTTTCATTCTGCTTGCTGCAAGTTGTTTTGCAACTTTTCCTATCTTTTTATTCATGTTATCTTGATTAGAGTTAATCATCAAGTTAATTCCAAATTCTGATAAAACATATTGGTGAACCCACTTTTTAGTCAAGCATTGCTTCAAAAAATTTGTCCCAGGATTTAGATAAATTCCCCGATATCTGACACTAAAAAACTTCTTTTGACCTTGGATCTAATATTTGACACTAAAAGAATTTGCTTTTGATCTTAGATTTAATAGGTAACACTAAAAACACTTTCTTTTGACTTCAGATATGATATCTGGCACTAAAAACACATTCTTTTGACATTAGATTTTATGGGAATTTACTTATCTCCACATACAAAAAAAATCATTTTTGTGGGACTTAAATTTCAAACTTTCCATTGCTTGTTTTTCAATTTTCAAAGAATATATGGTTATATTGGATGAGCATTTTTTGATTCATGTTTTTCGAAAATGAACCAAATCACATGTTAAGACTTGTATCATTAATAAAAATTAAACATTCTTCAATGAGAATTCCACTTCCAATTAGAATCCACAAACTAATCAAGGTTAGGTTCGAATGAATGTATGTCACAATTGGTTTTTCCCATTGGATGCTTGATATAGAGGCAAGACATAAAATATGAAAGCATTTCATAGTGTTTCTATACGATTTTCGCTTTCACATTCAAACAAGGGAAATGAGAAACTAAGAGATATGGTCTAAGGCTTGTATGTACCTGGATGAAGTCTTGCGCACCAAATTTAGAGGACGTGAGAACTCCTCTTTGGTTGTGGAGGATGACACCTGTAGAAGAAAGAGACTAAAACAAATAAGGTGTTAGATGAGGAGATGGTGGGCTGCCAAGCAAAAGCTTGATTCCAGAAGTACAAAGACTTCCTTAAGGGATGTCAACCCACTGATTGATAAAAAATAATCTCTGATAAAACGCAGAATGATAAAAGACTGAAATGATTAAAGACTGAAAAGGAAATGGAAGCAAATGCTTACCTGAATGCTGTTGTCAGCCTGGTCACAGTCGCCGACGTCAGTTATTATGCTGGCATCGGTTGGTCAGCCTGCCGACGTCGGTTAGTTTGCTGATGTCGGTGGGGGCAGTGGTCTCTACGGCTGGCGTCGGTCGGGGCAATAGTCTTTGGACGAGGTCTGGTCGGGTCTGGACGGGTTTATGGTCTAAGAGTTTGGGGTCGTTGGACGAGGTCTGGCCAAGTCTGAGAAGGGCTATGGGTCTGGTTGAATGGTCTGAGAGTCTGGGTCTGGTTGGATGCTCTGTGCAAGGTCTTTGCAGGCAGAAAGAATGCTCTGAAAGGGAGATCAAACAAAAGACAGAGGCAACAGGGAAACAGGGAGATAAGGATTCGGGTCTAGTCTGGTGATAGGAAGTGCTGAATGGGAGCTAACAGCTAATACATTTCTAGACTATTGAAATGAAATAAATGAAACATTCTTAGCTCATACCTGCTGAAGAAGAAGTGTTGCAGACTGGTTGTACTTGTTGCTGATGCTACTGGTGTGAAGGTCCTGTTGCTGGTGGAGTGGCTGATGCAGAGTCCCTACTATTGCTGTAGCTTATTGTGTGTACCTGAGAGAGAGAGAGAGAGAGAGATCTCAAGGTTGGTAGATTGAAGATTGAGCAGTTAAAGGTTAGATTTGAGAGATTGAAAAGACATATTGAAGATTGGCAAAACCAGATCCTGCATTCGGGTGAAGAACGCAGTTATGAAGGAAATCGACGCCGATAATATCGCCGACGTCGGTCGACAGTTGACCGACGTCGGTGGCTGGAAGGCAGGAAAAAGGCTAAAAATAGCTTTTTATCCATTTTTCCAACTGCCGGGTCAGCGGGTCGGGGGAAGAAACGGTCGAAGGTGGATTAATAAGCGTGGGAAATGAGTGGGATAAGGGAAATAGGGTCTTAAATCATTTAAGACTTGGCAAGGGGTAGTGGAGGGCAAGTTGGAATAGGTCATAGGGTGATAAATGAGGGTATCCAAGGGCAAAGAATCCAAGGAGATGAGAGGTGGCATGGGTGAGGTGGCAAGGGGAGAGAGAGAAGGAAGGAGAGAATTATTAATTTAAAAAAGGTGATTATTTTAAATTAATAAGACATAGGTTAAGCATGGTTAGAAGTGAAAAGGGACCAAGGGGGGAGGACGACCAGGGAGTAGACACGATTTCGGTGTCTACATTTGCCTTTTTTTTGTCTTGTTGGTTGTTCTTGACGAACTGCAAGACAAAAACAGGAGTTGATTGCCCCAAGTGTGGAATGAGGTTGATTTTGTCTTGTTGGTTGTTCAAGTGAACTGCAAGACAAAAATAAGAGGGTTGGTTGCCCCGATTATGGGATGAGGTATTCCCCCTCAAAGCGGGAGTCGAGGGAAGGGAACCTGAAGTCAGGGGTCGATTTGACAAAGAGTGGATGAAAATGGTGAAGTTGGAGTGAAAATGCTGCAATAGTCGTGATTGCACGTATACCACTTCACGGGATGGTCAGGTCAAATTGTCGCAGGTCGAGAGTCAAAGATTGCCAAAATTGAAATAACCGGGCCCCAGCATTTGGTCGTAGCTGATCAAGTTATTCAATCTAAGCTGAAGCTCCAATGGTCGTCGTGTCTCAGGTATCTCGGGCTCAGGAAGTGCTCCTGAAAACATGAAAATGTCACAAGTAGTGTGGATCAACCGGCTTGCGATCCTATACTTGTGAAGGTTATAAATAGTCTGCGCACAATTTTGCTAACTTTTCGTGAGGTAGCATACATGCAAAAACAACCAAGGCAACGTTTGTCTTGGAAGTGGTCGGAGTCTGAGGAGATAGTCGCGATCTCCATGGTCTTTGGTCGAGGTGGATCGATGGACAAAGGAATGTGGCTGAGCTAACCTCAGAAGACTGAGTGCTGCCTACATAGCCCCGGTCTTAGGGCCTCAGGCCAATGTAGTTCTCCCAAAAGGGAGGAAGAGGTCAAAGTTATGGATTGTGTTTTGGTCGAGGTCAAGTCATGGTCAATAGGTAAAAGGGTTTGTCCATCAAGTAGATGAACAAACAAGGGTGGTCGAGCTAACCCCAGAGGATGTCGTGTCAACTGAGTGCTACCTACATAGCCCCAGTCTTAGGACCTCAGACCAATGTAGTTCAGGCGAAGAGGTCAAAGTGGTCGATAGGTTGGTTTGGTCATGTGTCGAAATGATGAGGATAAGATGATGTCACAGCCTTTTCCATATCGTGTGATGGTGTATTCTGCAACATGGGTTGAGGGGTCTTTCATCCCTAGCAATTTTCCATATTCATGATGGATGTATGCTAAAAATGAATTGAGTCTATTTATGCTTCAGCAAGTAATGGTTTATGCTTAACATAAATTGTATGGTCGATAGTTTCCATGTGTATTGGTGTTCATAGAAACTATGTGAAATGGACTATGATGATGTATGATGTCATAATGTCATGTTGTTGGTCTGAAAATGTTTTGGTTGGTTTGGTTTGGCAAATGATGTGGTTGAATGTGACCAAAGGTAAGGAGGAAGTGAAAGGCATATTCGCCCTTTCATTGACAAGGACCAGAATGATAGCATAGATAAGGGTTGTTAGAACCAAGAGCCCCATTCATGCATTATGTCGTTGACCATGGGTTGTGTTAGAGTGGTAATCGCATCACTTTGACATTAAAGTGAGCTCAAAGTCCCTTGAGTAGGTGATGTGATAGGAGGAGAGGGTAACTCGTTTTAGAGTAGAGAGAACCTTGCCCCTTTTTATAGGAGACCCTGAGACGACTACAAGTCAAGTCCATGACCCTTTTTTTTTTTTTTGGCAGACTGATCAATGCGGGAAGTCCACATAGAGATGTCATTTGGTTTGTGGTCATTTGCGAAGCTGATCGATGCGGGAAGCTTCTAAAAGAGTGTTGTTTGTAGCAAGATTTTAGTCATAGCCATCCTTCAAAGGAGTGGTCTATAATTTTGCTTTATATATATATGAGGGCCTTGAATAGCTGTCTTTCGAGGGAGCTGTCTATTAGCTACATCAATGATAGTACAACTGTCCTTTAAGAGAGCAGTTTGTCTTTTTGAGTTTGTGACCTTGGATATTTTGACATCTTGATTTATTTTTTGACAGAATTTTGAGTCATGGATAAGACTATAGAAGATGAAGGGCTCCCTTTTATTAGGACAAAGCATCCATACATTATAAAAGGGTTATATAGGATTTGTTAAGCGGAATAGGGTTAAAAAGAATGAGGATTAAGAGGACGAAGATTGCTCAAGGGACGAGCTCAAGTTAAGTGTCAAGTGAACGAGTATTCGACTAACAGTAGAATGGTCGAGGATGCAAGGCATAAAAGGCTCAGATTCTGATAAGTCCCTGGTCTATGCTTGTGCGTGATGATGTAAGGTCCGAGCCAGTTTGGAGCAAACTTGTCTTTGTTTACTTCTTTCCAAATTGGTCACGTGTTGGAGATGATTAAGAAGTTGGTTGATGTTGGACATGAAGATGTTGGTCGATGCTTGGTCAATGTTTGGTTGATGCTAGGTCGATGATTGGTGTCTGGTCATGATTAAAAAGTTGGTTGATGATTGGTCAAGGTTTGGTTGATTGTTTGGTCATTGGTTGGTCAATTGATATTTGGTCAATGGTCGGTTGAATGTTTTGATGAAAAGATCGGTTGATGTTTGGTTGAGGTCAGGTTGAATGTTTGGTCGAGGTCGGGTCGATGCTTGTTTGGTCGAGGCATGGTCGAGTCTTGGTTGAGGCCTAGTCGAGGCTTAAGATAAAACGAGTGATTGATATTTGGTCGAGACTGTGTTGAAAGGTTGGTCGAGGCTTGGATGAACGTTGCATTCCCCTAGCAGCTAGGGAGAATGTTTGACAGATTGGTCAAGGTCGATTGAGGCTTGGTGGTCAGATTGACTGTGTTGATGTCGAATAAGGGGGTTAAAGGCGGTAAAAGGACCATAGTTTGGTGTGGAGATACTGATTTAGGTGATGAGATTTGAGAAGCATGGGTTGGTGATGATGATTTGTCGAAGGGGTGGTCAAGAGGATCCTTGCTGAGAAGGGCATCCTTTTTTTGGTGTTGACGAATGACAGCTTTAAGAGCGCAACAACGCTCAATGTCATGTCCTGGTTTTTGATGATAGTGACAAAATTTAGAGTTGTCGAACCAAGATGGTATTGATCCGAGAGTTGATGAGTGGGGAGGTGTTGAAAGTTTGTTGATAATATGGTCAAGAAAAAGGGTGTCTTTCTCCAAACATTAGCGAATGACAACCTTGAGGGCACAACAATGCTCAGTGTCGTGCCCAGGTGTGCGATGATACACACAAATCTAAGTGTCGTCGAACCAAGGCGGTTTTGGTCTGAGAGATTGATATGGTTTAAGAGGCGGGAGACTGATGCGATAGGACTGCAACAATTGCCATAACAGTAAGGCATAAGAACCTGCTAATGGGTCTGTGTGTCTTGTTACAGTGGGGGTTGATGACTTTGGTTTGAGAGGCGTAAGAGGCATTGGTCATACCATCATTTTCGTGGGTGGTGTAACCACATGTATAGATGGCACTTTGGTGGTGATAGGTGTTGGATGTTTGGGAGAAAATATATGTCTGATGGGTTGAGAGAGTAATGGAGGCAATTTGCCTCTGTGAGGTATGGGAGTAGGAAGCACTCCTATTAAAGTGGACGGATGCGGGCCCAAAATTGAAGGTAATGATGAAGGTGGGGGAAGAGTCCTCCGGTGTGGTCTGGTGGCCTTCTTTGGTTTGGGTTGAGAGCCATCATTGTGCAAGGCAAGGTTAGATACGGGTTTGGGTTCGGATGTGGACGGAGGTGAGTGAGATGTAGCAATCTCAGGCAAAAGGCAAAAGGAAACCATGACTGGGTCTTCCTCGATCGAAATGGGCGAAGAGACAGGGTCTTCTCTTGGTGGAGAAGAAATAGGAGAGTGCGGCTCCTCAAGAGGGCAGAGGGCAGGGATGATGGTGCCTTTTACTTGTGGTTGAGGAGTAGGCAAGGTAGGGTCCTCCGTTGGTAGGAGGAAAGATGAAGGTGGGTTTAATGACGTTAGTATGGTCAAGGCGTCCCCCAATATAAGAGAGGTCGATGGAGGACTAACAGGAGAAGAGGATTCTTCATCATGTGGAAGAGAAATAGGGGAAGAAGGGTCTTCCACCTGTGAAGGAAGTTGGTCAGGGACAAGAGGTGAGACTGTATTGACCGTGTGTATATCATGCTCGTGGGAGCTATCGGCCATGGTCTGGACATTGTTTTGAGTAGGCAGATGATTAGAAAAGGGTTGTTTGAAGATATCGATGTGTTGGTTGGGTGGCACATTTGGATTGTCTAGGACGAGGTCACCCTTGTCTATCACGTCTTGAATGATGTTCTTGAAGGTTCGGCAGTTGTTGATGTCATGGCCGTGGACGCGATGATAGTCACAGAAGTCAGCCTCCCTATACCAGGTAGGGAGAGCTTTTGAAGGGTCGAATTGAGGTGGTCGAATTGGAGGGAGATTGAGGACCCCCTGTTTGACAAGTTTTTCCAAAATGAGAGCGTATGATTCTCCAAGTGGAGTGTATGAACGCTGAATGTACCGTTGTTGGAATTGTTTGGTGATGCTTTGAGATGTTGAAGGTTGAGGTTGGTTGGTTGTTGTCGAGGATGGTGATCTAATGAACACAGTGTTTGCCACTCTTTTGGACTTAGAGTTGGCAGAAGAAGGAGGTCTGGAAGAAGAAGGGTCATTGGCTTTTGCGTTGGTATTACGCAATTTGACCTTATCTTCTTCAATGGCATGGAGTTCAAGCTTTCGGGCCATGGTGAAAGCTTCGTCGAAAGTGCGGAATGTTTGAACCCGTAAGGTAGAAGAGATGTGCCTAGCACATGCTCGAGAAAAAAGTTCGATGAGCTCAGGTTGAGGCAAGGAGAAGGAGAGATGGTTAATTAAGCCTCTCCAACGGGTGACAAAATCGACTATTGATTCGTCATCAAATTGCCTGATGGAGTAGAGGTCAGTGATCGAGACTTGTTTGGTGATATTGATAGAAAAATGGTCGAAAAATAATTGGGCGAGTTGAGTGAATGAAAAGATAGAATGTCTGGTAAGAGAGCTATACCAGTCAAGGGCGGGGCCAGAAAGCGACATGGGGAAGGTGCGTAGAAGTAACGCATCGTCATGAGCTATGAGATAACAAGCATATCTGAATGCTCGTAGGTGTTGTTGCGGGTCTTCCTTACTCTGATAATGAGAAAACTTAGGAAGCTCCCACTGGTTGGGGCATGGTCGGATCGGGACGGAGGGATGGATGGGTTCGTTGCAAATTTGGTCATATGAGAGGGCATTACTTGAACCAGAAATAGAAGCCTCAAGACTAGACATTTTGTCCATCGACATTTTGATGATATCTGCTGACGGATTGACGGATGGGGCACCCCCTAGGTTGTAGGGCGCTTGAAAGGTGCTAGAAGGGGCATACGACGTAGTCGGTTGCACCTGTGGGGGTGCAACGTATTGATAACTAGTCATTGGGACAGAAGTGTAGGCTAAGGGTGGTTGCGTTGTGAAGGTATAAGGCATAAGTTGACTAGATACCACCAAAGGTGGTTGCATGGCAGCATTGGCAAAAGGGGAGGTAGACACTCTTGCATTTATGGGCGCAAGAGTGTGTGGAGTCGAAACAATCAAGTTCTGGTATGATGTAGAACTTGGTTGAATTGCATGTGGTTGAGGGGGTAATGAAACCCCGATGGAGGTCGGTCTAAAAATCGATGGGGAGGTCAAACTTTGTGTATTGGCCATGGTCGAATTAATGGTTGAGGCAATAGTTTGAGCCATAAAAGGTTGGGTAGCGGACGGTGTTGACGCCATCACCACTTCACTCGAAAGGTCTCGTGTTTGGTTTCTTGCGAGATAGTTTTGGAGGGCTTTGACATTGAGGTCCAAGAATCTTTCAAAATCTTGGTCCCCTTCAGGGACAATGGGGGTCTGAGTCGGGGTCGGTGGAGTAGGAGTTCTTTCGGTCTCTGAGTGGAACTCCATTATAAGACTGGTTATGGACGGGAAAGGCGGAAGCGATTGATGCCTCGCTTGGTCAAGAAGAGCCTTGGTTTGACTGTATGTCAAAACCATTCAAGGCAAGAGGGGTCAGGGTCCAGAAACTGTATTTTTTCAATTTCAAAAATTTAGAGTGTGATTTTGGCAAAAAAAGGGTCGGGTTTTAAGGCTGCTATTTTAAAAAAAAGGACTGTGATAGTGACCGACGTTGGTTGAAAAACCGATGTCGGTGAGAACAAATGGCCGACATCGGTCAGATAACCGATGCCGGTAAGGGAAGGTTGCCGACGTCGGTGGTAAAACTGATGCCGGTGACTGTGTTTTCCAGAAACTCGGTGAATTTGAAAGTTTTTGGAAAAAAAGAAGAGAACGTCCTCACTAGCTCAAAAAAATCAGATAGGAACAAAAAAGCAGATGGAGACAGGCAGACCCTAAGCGTTAAATCCTAAGAATCAACTTTTAGAATCCTGTTGGCATATGCCTTAGAGTGCGTTTGGGAGGTTGGCTTGTGAGACGGGTCCTAGAAGAGGTAGTCTAAAGATGGTTTCAGGTCAGTTTAGGCGCTCAAGACTCTGTGTTAGGTTTCGTACATGGCTTGGTGCTAAGGAGCAAGCTCCCCTCACTTCACGAGCCCAGTGATAAGCTGGTCTCGCTTAGCCAAAATATACTTTCCCTAGAGATTATCCTCTGCCAGAGAACAGAGTCGGCTTTCCCCTTGGTGATGAAATCCAAGTGGGATTGCCGGGACGGGTAAGGTATCCGCTGGGTGATGAAATCCCAGTCGGGCCTTGTCTCAGGTGAGTTTTGATGTTTGATTTGTGTAAGTGATTTGGTTGTGTAACATAAGTGGCCTACGATTAATTCATGATGCAGTTGTTAATTACTAGATGTGGACTACGTATGCAGTCAAGAAGAAATGAAATGCAATGTGTTTTAAGCCCAAATTGAAATGTTAGTTCGGATGAAAACAAGTTGAGAAAGGGTTGAAGAGTATGACTTGACTAGTCTAAGATGCAAGAAAAAAAAGCAGAGTTATTTTTAATCCTACTGATGATGTCTTTTGGAAGAGAGAGAAGAAAGAGATGAAAAGGAGAAACCTAATGCACCCTATATGAAAAGAAAGAAAAAGAACCCAAAGAAGACCCTAGAGTCCCACCGGGCATGCCAGAATGTTTCTATACGATTTTCACTTTCACATTCAAAAAAGGGAAATGAAAAACTAAGAGATATGGTCTAAGACTTGTATGTACCTGGATGAAGTCTTGCGCACCAAATTTAGATGACACGAGAACTCCTCTTTGGTTGTGGAGGATGACACCTGTAGAAGAAAGAGACTAAAATAAAGAAGGTATTAAATGAAGAGATGGTGGGCTGCCAAGCAAAAGCTTGATCCCAGAAGTACAAAGACTTTCTTAAGGGATGTCAACCCACTGATTGATAAAAAATAATGTTTGATAAAAGGCAGAATGATAAAAGACTGAAATGATTAAAGACTGAAAAGGAAATGGAAGCAAATGCTTACCTGAATGCTGATGTCGGCCTGGTCACAATCGCTGACGTCGGTTATTATGTCGGCGTCGGTTGGTTAGCCTGCCGACGTCGGTTAGTTTGTCGACGTCGGTGGGGGCAGTGGTCTCTACGGCCGGCGTCAGTCGGGGCAATAGTCTTTGGACGAGGTCTGGTCGGGTCTGGACGGGTTTATGGTCTGAGAGTCTGGGGTCGTTGGACGAGGTCTGGCCGAGTCTGAGAAGGGCTATGGGTCTGGTTGAATGGTCTGAGAGTCTGGGTCTGGTTGGATGCTCTGTACAGGGTCTTTGCAGGCAGAAAGAATGCTCTGAAAGGGGGACCAAACAGAAGATAGAGGCAATAGGGAGACAGGGAGATAAAGATTCAGGTCTGGTCTGGTGATAGGAAGTGTTGAATGGGAGCTAACAGCTAATACATTTCTAGACTATTGAAATGAAATAAATGAAACATTCTTAGCTCATACCTGCTGAAGAAAAAGTGTTGCAGACTGGTTGTACCTGTTGCTGATGCTACTGGTGTGAAGGTCCTGTTGCTGGTGGAGTGGCTGATGCAGAGTCCCTGCTGTTGTTGTAGCTTGCTATGTGTACCTGAGAGAGAGAGAGATCTGAAAGTTGGCGGATTGAAGATTGAACAGTCAAAGGTCAGATTCGAGAGATTGAAAAGACGGATTGAAGATTGGCAAAATTGGATCCTGCATTCGGGTGAAGAACGCAGTTATGAAGGAAACCGACGCCGGCAATATCGCCGACGTCGATCTACAGTTGACCGACGTCGACGGCTGGAAGGCAAGAAAAAGGCTAAAAATAGCCTTTTATCCGTTTTCCCAACTGTCGGGTCAGCGGGTCGGGGGAAGAAACGGTCAAAGGTGGATTAATAGGCGTGGGAAATGAGTGGGATAAGGGAAATGGGGTCTTAAATCATTTAAGACTTAGCAAGGGGTAGTGGAGGGCAAGTTGGAATAGGTCATAGGGTGATAAATGAGGGTATCCAAGGGCAAAGAATCCAAGGAGATGAGAGGTGGCATGGGTGAGGTGGCAAGGGGAGAGAGAAGGAAGAAGAGAATTATTAATTTAAAAAAGGTGATTATTTTAAATTAATAAGGCATAGGTTAAGCATGGTTATAAGTGGAAAGGGACCAAGGGGGGAGGACGACCAGGGAGTAGACACGATTTCGGTGTCTACACATAGTGTTGTTGACCACCTCCACTTCTTTCACAATGACGAGAAAAGAATCATGAACAAAATGACCATTAATAAGTTGAAAACTACAGGAGTTATGGAGAGGAATATCCTTGACAAGCCACTTAGAAGCCTAATCACTCAAACAAGTACCCAAAGCCTTCATCAACGAACACATATATGGAGGGGTTTAATGGAAAACCTTTCATGATGGCTCTAAAGAAGCCAACTTATTCAAACAATTGGCCACTAATGTTTCAACAAGAAAAAGCATCCTTGAAAAGATAAAAATAGGTTTTCGATAATAAAATATCCATCATCCTAGAATGTTTTGCAGTTAGAAGTGATCTTCAATTCCACCTTAGAGCACTACCCAGTGGAATTAAATATCACTCCTTGCTACCACTCTCGGAATACTCCTTTCAAATTTGAAGTTATGTGGCTTTAACATCTAGGAATCAATTAGGGTTTTGTTTCAAAATGGGTAAATGAAGCTTGACTTCCCTTAGAATCAAAATTATACTTCTTAGGTAACCAACTAAAGTATGTTAAATGCAAATTCAAATAATGGAATAACTTGTCTTTGGGAATATTCACATGCTAATTGGAAATAATTAGTTGGAGAGTATAAGGAAAAATATATATATTTTGATTGGGAAACTTTCGATTACATAGATATCGATATCTTTGCCCATGTTTTGGATTACATATAGTGGATGACAACATGCTTCAAGCAAGCGGACATCTAAATTAGAGCCTTCTTTTGGCTAAGCTACTATAACTAGGGGAAATCTATCTGTCAAAGTTGTTTAAGAAATGACCCTGGGCTTATCAGTCAGAATATTTTCATACATCGCATATTTATAGATATTTGTACTCTGGTAGATGGTATAACAAATTATCATCCTCACTGATTGAATTATAACCCTTTCGATATAAAGAAAAAATTCACTTAATCTCTTCTCACTTCATTATGTAATATTTTAGCAATAGATGTAACAATCTAACATAAAATAAATTAACTAGATCTATAAGATGAAATATTATGAGATTAAAAAATGTAAATGAAATGACTTTGAAAGGTGGTAACAGTACTAAAAAAAATCATATAAATGTTTTAGCTCATCACTTTCTGAATTGAATTAACAAAATCATCCCCTACATGTCAAACACCCAATCTATCCCAAAAATTCAAAAGAAAATTGAAACATTTTTTTTTAAAGACTTTTGTAATAATCAAAATCATCTTTTATAAGTGAAAAATCCAATCTATCTCAAAAATTTAAAGGGGAATAAAACAATTTTTTTTAAAAGACTTTTGTAATAATCAAAATCATCCCCTGCATGTCAAAGATCCAATCTATCCCAAAATAAAAATCAAAGGGGGAGTGAAACAATTTTTTAAAGAGACTTATTGTGCTGCGCAAACAAAAGCAAAAGAGGAAATATGGGACTACAATCCACCTTTAGTCTTGTAGGTACAAAATATAAGTCTTACGCCCCTAATGGCCATCCATGGTGCCTTAGGGTAAACATTTTTTGGTATGAAAACTAATAACCCCCTATAATAATCATAAATACCTTATAAACTTAGGGTAGACTCCATGGCTTTTCGTTCGATTTTTATAAGTTATTTTGGGAATTTGTTAAATATGTTGGAGATGTCGTTGAAGAGTCGTCCTCTTATACAAGAGGACTAGAGCCTTGAATAGTGCATTTATGCTTTTAAATATATTTTTTTTAATGAGGGAATTTGTTATGTTTTCATAATTATACTCCACCAAAGGGTCTTTTATTGATAAAATACGCGTGAAAAACTATGTTTTAATGGGTTTTTGAAGGATCTTTTATAGAGAAAATATTAGTAGTGAAAATTTACATTGTTACAATTACATTTTAATAGGTTTATAGTGACCAACTCTTTGTATTTATATTTTAATAAGTTTAAGGGGAATTTTTATTTTTAATTGTAATTTGTTTTTTTTTGGGATGTTAGGGGTCATATGTGAGTTTGTGTGTGAACAATTGTGTGATATGTTATATGCAAGTGCATGTAGTGATGTAGCTTGTAACATGGAAAATACTTCTCATGGGTTATTCTTTAAATGATTCAAACCTGTAATAAGATCGTTCCTATGGTCAATTGGAAAATAGGAAAGAATATGGCATAATATCTTAGTTATGCGACTGATTTTATTAGTGTAGTACAAGCTTGGGAGGTGCTTGCTAGATTTATGATGAGTGGACTTTAACTTTTATATATACCACACCTTTTGAAATGTTTCTCATGGAAGGTTTAAAGGAAACAAATAAGGTGACGGGTAAATATTGAAAGATTTTCAAAATTGAGTGTTTACAAGGTACATACGCCTATGTTGGAGCAGGAACACTAGCGTTGATGCTAGTGTCCAGGACGATAAAAAGTTGTTGAAGTTATGTAACTGATAGTGAAGGATATATATTAGGTTTTAAGCATATTGCAGGTTACATATGACTGGGTAATCAGAATATTAGGGTCAAACTATAAGATAAACATTTAGGCATAATGAGATGATGAACACGAGTCTTTTGGCTAGAAGGCATGTAAGAACTAAAGGGTAGAGCCATGATTGATATTTTCTAAGTGTACTAGACTAGTGTAACATATAAATCTAGATTTTAGTATCTGTATTTGCCACCCTTTAATCTAGTAATGCATAAGGATGAAATGACTAAGTTAAATAGAAAAAATGTGTATTGTGGTGTGTACAACATACCTTGCTTTGACTTGAGCCCTTTTTGAATTTGATGTATGTGTATGATCTGCAACTGAGAAAATGTTACAGGTGTAATTAGTGTGTATAATTTGAAAAATAAAAAAAATTGAAATTGCTTGAAAGAAAAGAGAGCAAGGAGTACATCGGTGTGTTGATGGAACTGTGTTTTCCTTTGATAGTTTGATTTAGTAATGATGCTTAATAGATGTAGCATTATAAAGAGCTTCACAACTGAACCTTGGCGATGTGAAGAGGGGAATTGGAGGGTGATCATGCCCCCAATCTGGTGTGAGGGTGAGTTGTGCTAAGTCCATTGAGAACATTGAATTTCAATCGCACAACGCAAGTGTATACATAATCTAAACAATCTCACCTGAGTCAAATGATGTAACCATATCAACCCACAATAATAGAAATAGTGCCAAGTATATTGAGAGCACATAATCTTGATCCCAATAATCAAAGAAGCCAACTGTTGTAGTAGATAAAAGCTCAAATGGTGCATCTTGGCAGGGTGGGTGCATGAATGATAATATGTTTGTAATTTGGTGCATTTGCATGGCATATACACCTCAAATGTGTCTCAAGTTGAAGTATCTATCAAAATGTAACCTCTACTCTATAACTGTGTATACTATGTATCACAAATATATAAAACTCTATCCCAAATCTATGTCTAATGTATAATATTTTGTCATAAGTGTATATCTAAATCATGTAAATTGTATCAAATTCTCAATTTTCTCAACTGTATGTATTTGGACTCATGTCTCTATGACAATGAAAAGTGATCATAAAACAATAAAACCCATGTCAATCATGATAAAAAAGAATCAATATGCCCCCAATGTAGTGTGTCATGCAGGAAAATGATAGGTCCCACATTTGCATGCTCATGTATTATGGATCTAATGTATGTCTATATCACACTCAAGTACCTGTGAATTATGTGCATAAAAATGATATGCTATATTCTAACATAAAGTAAACAACATATGTAAAAGCTAGTAAAGATGTAAAATGGTAAACATTTTTGTATTTTTTCTTTGTTTGAATGTTTTTGTATTTTCTTGAATATTTGATTATTTTGGAATTTTGATTTTTTTTTAGTTTTTTAAATTTTTGATATGTTTGGAAAAAGATTTATAGCTGATGATCCCATCTAAGGGATGCTCATAGGGTGTTTTATAGTCTAACTATGGTATAATAAACTAGTCATGCTATCAAGGATCATGTATATCTACCAAATCTAGATATGGAGAATCTATAATACTCTATGTATGTCATATAATATTGTGGTCATGAAGCAGTAGTAAAAGCTAAACTGGTTCTTAGAACCCATTGCTTAATGTTCTATGATTTCCTTAGTGTGCTTTTGGGTCTTTATATCCTCTCTGAAACATGTTGCTCTGTTGTCAATAACCGGCTAGGCCATTGACGTGTAAATGAAGACTGTGTTTAATACACTATATATCTGAGGTAATGGCCTCTCAAGTATTGGTCCTTAGGAAAGGGGATTGTCTTTTGCTTACCCTTTTGCTCATGATTAACCTTGGTTGTAAATTAGTTGTTCGGAATAAATTTTCTCTGTTGCAATGGATATTCATATTGAATCTTTGAAATTATAATTACCCTATTGACATGAATATACACTATAGAAGTTATCACATGAAGATTATGAATCCAAGGTCTCAATAAAATATCAAAGTCTCCCATAGGTGTGATAACTAAAAATGTTGTGGTCACATATGCTGGGCCAACTTGTAGAAGTAAATCAATCTCACCATTTTTTTTTGTACTATCCCATCGAATGCTTTGACCATATTGGTCGAAGGGAATAAATCATCCAGTGTGTATCCCAAATGTGTGAGTAATGTCATGGTACATACATTCTCATTATAACCATTATCAATCATAACATTGTGCACAGGTTGATGATCAATATGTGTTCTGATAAATAATGGATGAAGATTCGAGTCATCATCCAAAATTTCATTGACATCAAATGAAATGGAAGACCTCTAAATATTCGGAGGTATCTCTCATGTAAGTACACCAATAATCCCATCTAAAGGGTGCCCATAATTAGGTGGATGAGTATGTGCATGATATGCAATTTGCACTTTCGGTGTTTCTTTAGAATATCTTGTAATGGATTATTGAATATATTTTGATTTTGATGATTATTAGGTTGTGATCTTGAATCTTTTGGAGAATCCTCAAAGGTGTGTTGGTCACTATCAATAAGGTCCTATATCTTGTGTTTCAATTTGAAACATATATTTGTAGAATGCTCAACACATTGGTAGTAGTCATTGTATGCATCTAAATTCACTCACTTCATTTAACGTTACTAAAATCACTATTAGTCGACACTAATTTCTCTTGTCTAATTTATATCAACTAATCTCATCCTAAAATCACCCTTTTCTAAAAGTTTATCTAATATCCCCCTTCATTTATTAACCTTATTTCTATCCAACTTCATCATTAATTCCTTTAATCATTTCTTAATCCTATCCTAATCCCACTTATCTACTATTTTAAAATTTTAAATTGTCATGGCCCACCTACAAGCCTATTCCTAGGCTTTCCTACACCCCTAGTCCCTAATCACCTACCTAATACCTATCTAATTCCTTACCTAATCCTAAGTATTCACTAAGAGGATTCTATAATTCTCCAATTCTAGAATCCTCTCTATTCTCACCCTTCTCTAGAAGCCTCTAAATCCAGAGGCTTCCAAAGAATTTTTAATTCCTTTTAAATCTCCCTTCTCCCTCTATTTAAATCTACCCATCCCTTAATGACAACTAACTACAAGCAAAACTAGAAAACTCATTGAATCTATAAAGTCTTCATGCCCACATGATCAACTAGCAATCATCTTGAATATCCATGTCAAATCCATAATCCATGATCAAGCAACATAATGTCAAAATTCTAAGTCTAAGGTAATCTCTATCCAATCTTCTTGTTTTTTATCCGTTTAATCTTGGTTTAGAGTAATTAGATTTAGGATTAGAATGTTGGTTTGAATTTTTCATTCATTTATTTGCATGTGATCCTAATGGCTCTAGATCTTACCTAGGTAGTTGGACACTTTGGGTTTTTTGATGTAATTAAGCAATCAAATCCTTTGTGCTCAAAATTCCATCTATAGTCACAATAAGTGATTTCATCATATCCTTTTGGTAGAGGTTGACTCGTATCAACTACCATAGGAGGAGGGAGAGATATCAGATGACACTCCATGAACTTCAAAAGGAGTGAAGCTAAAGACTCAAGGAATTGTGTAAATCGACTCTTAAGTGTATTAGATAAGATGAACCATTCAGGTGGTTGTGATAATGTATTAACTATTTGAGTTACTTCTTTTTAGCCTCAATAAGTTTTACCTTATAGCTTGGTTTGAATTAAAACTTGATAGTGGACGTATTCGTTAATTTAGCTACATACTTAAGCTTTTTCAATGAAACAGGTTTCATTTCTCTATCTTGAACAATATGGCATAAGTCATGAAAAGATTTGAATTTATTGAAAAACAATATACTCATGCAAGGGAGCAAACAAACTTTGTTTAAAGATATCCTGAAGTTCTTTATTTGTCATTGAATTTGTCATTTTGGCCAGCATTGTATTATACCTCAAGACATATTCATTAATAGGTTCATTGGTTCCTTGTTCGATCTTGGCAATTTATGCATATGACATCTTTTCATTAATGTTGATTGAAAAATGTGTTAAAAACTAATCCGTGAAAGGCTTGAATGTTCTTACTGATTGTATTGGTAGACCATAGAACCATCTTAAAGCATATTCCTTTATACTTTTGGAAATAGTTTGGTCAAAATTTTGTTATTGGAAGTATAATCAAAGGATGCCACATAGAAAGGTTGAAGATGCTATTCAAGATCACCATTGCCATCATAAAGTGTGAACTTAGGTGCTACAAAATCAGTTGGCAAAGGGTACAAATATATCTTAGGAGCTAGAGGATTATGTATTACATCTTGTGAATCAACATCATGAGTTGATTTTAAAACATTTTACTCAATATTGGTAATCTTAGCATCCAAAGATTGAATAACTTGGAGAAGAGTTTTGACAGTAGATCCAATGGGATTTAGATTTAAAATTTGAGAAGCCACCAAAGGGCATGAAAACACCACTTGTGTTCATATAAGCATTGAAACCAATAATTGAATCAATAACATGAGTTGATTTCAAAACACTTTGCTCAATATTGGTAACCATAGCATCCAAATATTGAATAACTTGGAGAAGAGTTTTGATAGTAGATCCATTGAAATTTAGATTTGAAACTTAAGAAGCCACCAAAGGGGATGAAAATACCAATTGTGTTGATGTAGGCATTGAAACCAATAATTGAGTTAAAGTATTAATTGTTCCCATGGAGGATGTAGCAAGAGTAGTATCATTGAAGAGTTCACCATTATTAGATATGGACGTATTAGCCTTAGCATGTTTATTGATTTCTTCTTGTGTAACATGCAAGAATGCATTAATTAATTCTTATTTGTATTTAGATGATTGATTCAGAATTTTTTATCTTCCATTTGGAAATGATTTTCCTTAACATCTTCCATATTTGATAAATGCAAATAAAGATGCTAAAAGTAATGGAAAAATTTAGATCTACAAATTACTAAAATCAAAAACTGTAGAAGGCTGAAAATCCTATGGCAAACTAAGATTTGCATGAGAAAACTCAGAGGTCAGATTCACCAAATGTTTAATCTTTTTTGGAAATAAGGATTAATATGAAAGAGATTAGCCTAATGAACTAAAGAATAAACTAATTTAAACAACAAGTCAATTATGTATTTACATTCTACTGATATTTTAATGAGATATACAAAATGTAAGCATATGTCAAATATAGAAAGTACAACATTCAATATTTTAATAATAAAAATATGAATGAGAGTTTGTATTTAGTTTATACAATGATGCACATGCAGATTTGAGTAATGCAAGTGCAAGTATGGATTGTTTGAAGATTTGGATTATGTTGTCAGATTTTAAATATTTGCTTTCTGTCAACCTAGACACTTGCATCACCCTATGGAAACTAGCGTTGACACTACTGTCATAATTTCAACACTTTTGTCCAGATCATAGTAGAAACCTTTTTTTGAAAATTCTAGCTTTGTCTGTTAGATGTCACTATCGCCATTCAAATTTTTTAAATGAATTGTGTGCACAAGATCTGGGTATCAATGTTTTGATCAAAACCCTAGATCCTCCAATTAGGGCATGCCACCTTGCATAACGGGGGTTAGTAGGCTCAAGTGAAGTTGAGTTGACCTTAATGACCCTTCTATTTATAAGTGTTGCCTATATAGCCATATACTCTAAAGAGGTCCTTAGAGCGATGTAGTTCTCCACCTTATGTGGCTCGTGTGTGAACAATTTGTAATATGCTATATGTGAATCCTTGAAGTGATGTAGCTTGTAACTTGGCAAATACTTCTCATGGGTTTTTCTTTGAATGCTTCAGACCTGTTGTAAGACTGCTCCTATGTCTGATTTGGAAATAAGAAAAATATGATATAATAACTTAGTTATGCGATTGATTTTCAGTAGTGTAGTATAAGCTTGAGAGGTGCTTTCTAGATGAATAATGGGTGGGCTTTAACTTGTATTTATACACCTTTTGAAATATTTCTCATAGAAGGGTTAAAGGACACAAATAAGCGAACATGTACATATCGAAAGATTACAAATTTGAGTGTTTGTAAGTCACAAACACTTGCACTAGAGTGGGGACACTAGTGTCAATGTTAGTGTCCAAGTCTTATCATAAAAGTCTAAGGAGATAGAAAGTCATTAAAGATCTGTAACTAACAGTGAATGATATATATCATGTTTTAAGCATATTGTGGGCTACATGTGATCTGGGTAATCAAAATATCAATGTCAGACTATAAGATAAACATTTAAGTACATTATGATGGTGAATGCGAGCCTTTTGGTTACAAGGCATGGCAAAAACTAAAGGGTAGAGGCATGATTGATATTTTTCAAGTGTACAAGACTAGTTTGACATATAAGTCCAAATTTGAGTATCTACATTTATAAACCCAGAGGTCATATGCTCTCATGATGATGAGCAAAATAACAAAGTGCTTGTGATTATGTCAGGGGACTAGAATCCCATTTTTTGGCTTCACAACTTTCTCCTGTGACCCATCCCACACAAAACAAAGGGTGATAATGTCATTGATAGAGCCTGTGTTAAGAGCACATGGGTGGAACTGGTCTGCTTGTAGCTTATATATATATATATATATATATATATATATATATATATATATATATATATATATAACAACAAAGAAGCATATATTGCTAAAAAAATACTTCACCACCCGTCTATATAAAAAAATATCCAATTGATGCATTAGAAATATATCACAACAAAGAAGTGTAGGTCGCTACAAAAATGGTAAGATAAAGATCAATCTTAGACATCCAAAAATCAGATTTGAATATAGACGGGTGGTGTAGTATTTTTGTAGCAATATATGCTTCTTTGTTGTTATATATATATATATATATATATATGTCACAACAAAGAAGTGTAGGTCGCTAAAAAAATGCTAAGATAAAGATCAATTTTAGACATCCAAAAATCAGATTTGAATATAGACGGGTGGTGTAGTATTTTTGTAGCAATATATGCTTCTTTGTTGTGATATATATATATATATATATATATATATATATATATATATATATATATATATATATATATATATATATATATCACAACAAAGAAGCATATATTGCTACAAAAATACTACACCACCCGTCTATATAAAAAAAATATCCAATTGATGCATTAGGAATATATCACAACAAAGAAGTGTAGGTCGCTACAAAAATGCTAAGATAAAGATCAATCTTAGACATCCAAAAATCAGATTTGACAAATGATACACCATCCAACTATATAAAAAAATAATACCTAATTGCTAGCTTAAATATACACATCAAAGAAGCCTAAATTTTGGCTTCTTTGTGGGGAAAAATGTGAACCCAATTAGATGCTACTTGAAAAAGGGAGAATCCAATACATGCAAATAAAATAAAGAAATGTGAAGTTTAGGTTATTATTTGTGGAAAGAGAGAAAGCCTTAATCAAAAAAATTGTGATTCAGATTGAGAAAATATGAGGTCACAATCACAATGAAAAATTAATACAAATATCATATTTGTAAGGAAACTAGGGGATGATGCCATAAATCATAATCGTGATGACATGCACACATTGGCTTTTGTTCTCATAATCTTGATCAATTTGGTCCATTACATATGCTACAATAGAAATCCTTGCTACTAACCAATGACATTCTGCTACTTTTATAAGCACATCAATAACAACCTTCCAAGTCTAACGATTGGTCTTCCACATTTGCATGATGAAAACCACCAAACCACCATACTTAAATGTAAAATTCTTAATCACTAATTAAGAGTAAACATTTTTGGAACATTGAGTTGGGGTGGTACTTGTATGAATCTTTGGAGTTACACCTTAATCACTAAGCAATGCCTCCCCTAGTTCAAAGACCTATATGAACTTATCTCATGTATCAACATTGGTTCTTGTACATACAACACCGCCTCATTTCAAGCCTAATACACAAACTTCTTCCTTGCAAAATAAGAATCATTTAGTATGCATATAAACACATATAATTGGGCATGTAGTGGCACAAAATTCAAACCACATTGTTTCCACCATTCCACAAAGTATGGGACAAAAAGAGGCTCCAAGCTTTGAGGAGCAGGGGCCTTTACAAAAGTAGCTTTTTGAATGATCTTCTTCATCTCAACAACATTTCCTAATAGAAACATTGGATTGGGCCTTGGAATTCCTTGGCTTTCCATCATATGCTTTACCCTGGTTGGAGTGAGCCAATCCAAGGTTATTATAAAAGTTGCATGTATTGAGTCAAAAAGTTATATTTTGAATAATTTGGAAACAAAATTTTAAAATCTGAATAACTTGGAGCTAAAAGTTGGAACCAAAAGATTGACATTTGAATAATTATGTATAGTGAGTGCCCATTTTTACTTGTAAGTTTTGTGAGAAGGATGTAATATTTTTATAAAGTTATATCAAGTTGAATTTGATGTACACTTTATTGTAAGAGAGAGTTCAATTATTTTGAAGAAGTAAATAATATTTTAAATAGAAGATCTTATCTTTTTATTGTTTTATCTTAAAATGATGAGACAGAAAACAAAATATAATGTTGCTTAGGTAAAACGTACGGAATAAGATAAAAGTATAAATTAATAATAATTGGAGACCTCTTTCATAACATGGGTCACAACTATTGAACCCTATCTAATAATTACTTTTTTTTTCCTATAATAAATAATTTGATTTTTTTTAGAATATGATTTAATATATTATTGAAAGATAGTCTCATTAAAAAAACAATTGCTACATTTTTATGGTAGAAATAATCCCATAAAATATAAAAATATTTATTTGTGTGTAATTTAACATCTTTGTTTATAAAATACACGGGCAATGATATTTTAAGGAGAAGAATTTCAATCTTATTTATATTAAAGGATAAGAAATTTAGAAGAGTTATTATTAATTTTTAAGATTTTTTTATTCTCAAATAAAAATTTATAGATAATATAATTTTATTACTAATATTTTTTAAAATAATAATTAAAAATAAATAAAAACATTATATATACATATTTTTAATGAAACTTATAATTGAAAAAAAAGCTCGGAAAATTTCTGCAGAGCACATGCATCTTCCATGGGACCGCAAAGTGTAAACAGACCGATTATTTAGCTTTTACCGACGCAAGGAGAGGAACAGAGCGAAAGGCGTGTCCCGTCTGGAGTCGGAAAGACGGCGGTCCATATTCTGTCAATAATAATATCTATCTTCAAACGGGTACCCTCACATGGGCCCCATGTCCGAATCCAGACGAAGGACGTCATAATTGGGCCATTTGAATTTACTGCACGACTCTGTAACTCGAGGTCCACGTCATTCAGCTTTGGACCCACCATCGCAGGCAGGAGATTCAATACGTTCTTACAGTTAAATGCGGTTAATTATTTGCCATGTAATCTGCTTCTCCTTTATTCCACGTGGCTCCTTTACAGCCCATACCTTGTTGGCCGACCTCCGCTTACGGATTAAATTTGACGGTCAACCCGATCATGAATTCTTTTTAGTGACAGCTATTCATTCTCATTGTGCTTCAAATGCATAGTAGGAGATGGAGGAAAAATTAGAATGAGACAATACATAATAATCCTCTATAATTTTTGACCTGTCTACTAAAATTTCGCCGGTCTTCTATGAAAATTTTAGGGCTGAAGAAAACTTAAATACAGCCATACGGCCATTAATTTAGTCCGTGCAATTTCCGTTGCTTCTTTTTGGCACGTTGGAACTTGTGGGTATAAATAAAACGCGGCCGAATTTAAATTGTGGAAATTGTGGGTGGTGCTCAACTTTAACAAATCGTGCTTTCCAGGGACTTGTAATGATGACGCCAGCTTTTGGCCGTTTTCGTATTACCGTCAGGCTTCAGCCGTCGTATACACTAACCGACCGATTAGCTTACTTCTTCAGGGAGCGTTGGATGAAGGCGATCGACGGCCATGGCATTTAGAATTGGCGGGGTCGCAATCATGGTCGCACACGCGGTGCTCGTCATATACCCAGGGGATATCTCGTGGGACTCAAATCGTTGGGCCCAGTCGGAGTTTCTTCTATTGCGGAGATTTCCAGAAGAAGCGGCCTGTGCAGCGGGGGAGCACAAGGCGACGGAGGCTCAGGACGCTGAAGGGAAATGAAAAGTTTCATGGATTTGTTAATGGCGGTGCTCGTTATTTCCACTAATTCCGTCTCTTCTGATATACTTCGTTGTTGAATATTTTGACGATAATGCGATGGCTTTGTTATAGAAGTATCGGAGCTCTTACCTAGAATCCTCCTCACAAGAACCTGTTAGGAGAGTTAATAATACTAAGAAATCTGAAGCGGCGCGAGGAGGAGGTTATACAAAGAAAGCGACGGGGATTGATTTTATTTTGTGCATTTGTTTGGGCTATGGCGGGCGAAAGAGGAGGCATATGGGAGCTGGATCAAAAACTCGACGAGAATATCGACGCCGAGGCTGGAATAGTCCGCGGCATGGGGCCCCGCAAGGTTCCAACTTTCAACTTTGCCTCTCTTTATGGTTTTTTTAAATAAAATGAGCTATGTTAATGTGGAAATATCAGTGAAATGATTCGCTTAAAGATATGCCTGTCGTTCTTTGAAAGTTGATTTATTACAAAATGCGCAGTTGTGTTTGAGATTAAAATAGGGAGAGGCAAATTACGGGAAGCCTTGGATTGAACCATAACCATTTAGATGTAAATTTGAAAAATTAGTGGTTAATAAGGACTGCTGATTTTCTCCTCTCTTCTTGCCAAGCTTAAATGCCATCTGATAAATTTGTTCATGGGGAGGGAAATCCCAACGAGATAGAGCTATGCGGTACACATTTGTGTACACTGGACAATGTGAGGCAACTGACAAATGACCGCCTGCAATTTCAGTCTCCGACTCTTAAATTATTTACAGAATGCCCATTGGCGACGGACGGATGTCCGTTCCTGTACATCGCTCCATGGTTTGAGTTTCCTTTTTCTTCACGATATCATGAACCAGGCTGAGGATCAAGGGTCAGGATTCAATACTGTGTTCTTTCCAAAAGTAGTAAACCCCTGAAGTTGGGTCAACGATTCTTTTCCCCTTTGGCATATGCGCACAGCCTTTGAAGAGGCTTCTCTTGGATTCTAATTTCTTACTTCAAACGTAATCTGTTACAGCAAATCGGCACGCCTTTCTTCCCCATACAGCTTATCGAGATCGCTCGAATCAGTTCCTTTAACCGTGGTTAAACTTGTGAAGAACCCTGCTTAAGGGTAGTGATGTGTTGCTGTCAGTGATGCGACTGACTAAGTGATTCGTTTGCATGATTACAATAGAATGAAACAAAAGGCAAAGCGTCAGTGGTCTACAATGGAGGGGACCACTCCTGCAAATTTTGTATATACAATAATTGTTGAAGGATACCTGCGCCTGATTAGTTGTCTCTAAGTTTGATTTGTTAGTATTCTCCTTTCTCCGGCATTAGCTTAGCTTAGAAATAAGATTTAATTTATAAGTAAATAACCTCTCAATTCACGATATCTTTGTTCTCAAACAACGGTCAAAAATCATACTCCTCAAAGTTTCTGGTCCCAATTTTTTCTTCTTCTTCAAATTGTTTAAAGCAAAAGCCTGGACATCAATGGGACCGTCCCTAGCTAGTGCCTGAAGGTGATGGCGAAATCTCTCAACTCCCACTTCTTACCGGGCCAGTAGAAATAGACTACTTTCCGTGATTATTTCCCCCGGTTCGGCATGAGGATCCATAAATTATTTGATCAGTGCGCATAATGATTCATAGATTATTTTATTATTTAGCTTGGGACTGATGATTAGATATCACCTCATTCGACCATCCACGCACCCAGATGAATTCGAAAGTATAAATTTAATATTTCACGTGGGGCACAGTAGATGCCAACTCCCTCGGCTATACCCACACCCTCCCCGATAAATTTAAAAGTTAAAAATAATCATTTGATACGAACCTCGCATTCGCACTGAAGGGAAACAAGTTTTTAATGGGCTCAAAAGTCATCCGTCGATGTCTCGCATGTTCCACGATCTCTACGGTTTTGATTTCCGGTCATTTCAATGATAGTAATTTAAGGCAATTTAATGAGGGGATTTAAAATTGGATTCTAATATATTAATTGTTAATATTTAAAAATAATTATTTGTGGATTCTTTTAATTAAATATAATATTACTATGATTGGTCACACTTTGAGTAAGTTATTTGTTACATTGTTGGATAGTTTGTTTCCAAGATTAAAGGTAAGAAGGTTTTAGACGGAATATGTAGACAATAAATTTGTATATTGACATTTAGAATTGTAATTTAATAAGCAAAAACAAACTAGTGTATGATTTACTACTGTTTTGTTGAATTTTTGAAGTCATTTGACACTATTCCCTTACAACTTTTAATCCAACGGCTTCGAGATCGACAAAGTCCAAAACATTTGGTTGTTCTTATAATGACACTTCATGAGAAGGTTGTTGGCCAAGCCCGAACTCCTATTGGTTTTACAGAAGATATCACTAGCACCATTGGTGTTAAACATGATTGTCCAATTCATAGTTCGAAATCTAGTTCTTGGCGATTTTCTCGAGATGGCGAAATTTGAATCGGATCTCGGATCTCGGGAATTTCTTGGCAACTTTATCGCTACTTTAAAAAACATATAAATTCATAAAATAAAATAAAATAAAATGTAAAACATTGTTAAATGACATGAAAAAAGAATGTAGAGAATGCCATAGGCCCATAAATATATTTTCTATCAATGTGAGATCAAAGAAGAGTGCAATAGTAACAATGCTACAAAGTTGCATACTACAAACTACAAAGTTACAAATTGCAATGCTCATAGAGTCATGAAATATCAAATATACATATTATCTTTCATCTCTAGCGCCTAGAGTAAGTTTGATGTGGCTGCCTAACGGAAGTGGAAGGTAAAAATGCTTCCTGTCCAATGCCAATATCGTCAACAAAGCCAAATGTATCATCTAGATCCTAATCAACCCCTGATATCTCTGCTACCCCAGATGCTATTGCTTCTTCTGCCTCCCTCTCTAAATCTGCAATCTTCTCTGCTGTAAACATGGGCTCTGACTTTGCATCATCAATGATCCAGTTTCCATATGGATCGATCTCATCCAAGTCAATAGCATCATAGTTATCTTGCCCCTCCACTTGTCTCACGCGAAGACGAAGATTGCATCACACAAAGACAAGTTCATTGAGGCGTTGTGTTGTCCACCTGTTGTGCTTCTTTGTGTGAACAACTTCAAACATGCTCCAATTACATTCACACCCAGAAGAGCTACACGGTTGACACAAAATGCGGATGGCTAGTTTTTGAAGATTTAGAACACTTGCGCCATAATCTTCCTACCACACATCTGCAAATAAGAAATAGTTAACTAGGGTTGAATAAATGAAAGAAGTCTACTAGAAAGAATAAACAAATGGCTCAATTTGTTTTTACAGTTTGCCTGGCTGAGAGGTGTTTCTTATTTTAATACATAGAGCCAAAGAAAATAGTCTCCTTGTTGCATTCTTTTAAATTTGTAGCTCATCACTACTTGCATCTCTAGTCTCATCATTAGGGATCATCCTCTCTATTCATTTATTGAGGCCATCCATAACCTCCTCATCTGCCTTAAATGAATCAGAATAAAAAAACTTAGGATTCAAATAGTAGGCTGCTGCATGCATATGTCAATGGAGTGTCTTGTTCCATTTACGATCAATTATGCGCCATATGGGTTCATATTTTCTTTGATTATGCCCATAATATTTGGCTATGGCCTCTTTGGCCACATCCACAGCCTCATACAAATAACCCATTGGGTTTCTCTCCTCGTCCACCAACCGGAGAACTCGAACCAAAAGGCTCTGACACCTATAACAAAATAATACACAAATTTAAAATGAAAATTAAGAAAAAAATTATAACAAATAAAATCAATAAAAATAATAATTCAGTTTAAGCCTTTAAGGTTACCTTAATGATTTCCTCCATGCACTTCGCAAAGACCTCATCAATATGCAGTGACCTCATAATTATTGTAGCCTGCCAGTAGCCCTATCACTATGCAGTGTGCACAGTCCAACAGAGTCGCAAAATACAGTATAATGGGCCAAATTCTGATCGATTCTCATTTTGAACTTGAAGTGTCAATAGTCAATCAATTCTCAGTTCTCAATGTGAACTGTGAAGTGTCAATAGTCAAGCTACAAAATAATATTACAAAGTTACAAACTACAAACTTCAACTCAAAATTGGCACTTGAATATTACAAATTGCAGACAATGTGGCTGTGCACACTGCAAAGTGCAATTGTAGGGTTTGGCGGCGAACTTGCGACTTGAATATGCATGAGAAATGATGAGATGAGGGCACGTTTTTTCCTTTTCAGTTTTCAGTTAGCAATACTGTCTCGCCTATGCAAAATTGCAATAAAACATTCCGCGAATCAGGTTGTTTACCTTTTATTTCTAATGCATTTTTTTGGTTTGTTTGGTAGCCAAGAAATAGGGTTTTCTCGATGATTTTTGTCGAGAAATAGTTGATATTTTTTGGCGAATATCACTGAGAAAACTAGGGCTTCTCATCTCGCGAGATAGGACCTGATTTCTTGGCTGGCCCTTGTACTACGAGAAATAGCGAGAAATCATCGAGATTTGAAACAGAGGTCCAATTTCTCCTACTTTGTGTGATCATAGGAATCAAGAAAGGAGGTTAGTATAGTGATAGTTCAAGTAAATGAAGACTCAAATAAACACACTAACACTTACACTCCAAGCCTAGATATTAGGGAGAGCTTAGTAACAAAAACCAATTGAAAGCACTACTAAAACATAAAAGACACAAAATCCTTTACCTTCTTTGGGAGCTCCAAATGCTTTGTTGAGTGGCTTGCTCGGCTTGTGCATTAAGAAGTCTTTGACAAATGAAGCTTGTTGGTTCTTTCTTTCCTTGGCACCATGGCTTTGATGTGGCTTGTGATTGCTTGGCTCAAGATTTTGGCATTATAACACTACATCAAACAAAATAGCTTATGTCTCTCTCCAAATTTGTATTACAACTTTGGCTTATGAGAGCTCAGAATTCAATTGGCATGACATTGTATTTATAGCCTAAGGATTTAACTCTCACCGAAGATGATTTAGGGTTGAGTTAAGGCTTGGAATGGGTTCAAACCTAACCTAGATGAGTCAAATATAACTCTAGTAGAGTTAATAGTTGTCAAGTAATTATGATTTGCAATTACTAGGCATGGTTCTCAGAATTGGATATTTTAAGATATTTTCAAAGAGCTTGACAACTCATAAAGGCAATGATGAAAGGCTAAGATATTTTGAATTTTTGAATTTCTTTTTTTAATTATTTACTAATTTCAAATGGATAATTCAACTAGATATTTAATATGGTTTAACTTGTTAATTGATAAGAATCCAAGAAGGGAGGTTAGTATAGTGTTAGTTCAAGTAAATGAAGACTCAAATAAACATACTAACACTTACACTCCAGGCCTAGATACTAGGGAGAGCTTAGTAACAAAAACCAAATGAAAGCATAACTAAAACATAAAAGAAACAAAATCCTTTACCTTCCTCACGAGTTCCAAATGCTTTGTTGAGTGGCTTGCTCGGCTTGTGCATCAAGAAGTCTTTGGCAAATGAAGCTTGTTGGCTCTTTCTCTCCTTAGCACCATGGCTTTGATGTGGCTTGTAATTGCTTGGCTCAAGATTTTGGCATTATAACACTACATCAAACAAAATAGCTTATGTCTCTCTCCAAGTTTGCATTATAACTTTGGCTTATGAGAGCTTAGAATTCAATTGGCATGGCATTGTATTTACAGCCTAAGTATTTAACTCTCACCGAAGATGATTTCGGGTTGAGTTAAGGCTTGGAATGGGTTCAAACCTAACCTAGATGAGTCAAATATAACTCTAGTAGAGTTAATAGTTGTCAAGTAATTATGATTTGCAATTTACTAAGCATGGTTCTTAGAATTGGATATTTTAAGATATTTTCAAAGAGCTTGACAACTCATAAAGGCAATGATGAAAGTCTAAGATATTTTGAATTTTTGAATTTCTTTTTTTAGTTATTTATTAATTTCAAATGGATAATTCAACTAGATATTTAATTTGGTTTAACTTGTTAATTGATTTTGAGTAGCCTTTTGGCTAAATTTGGCATCCATCCCCTTAATATTTTAAGTAGTTTTCCATGTCGTGATGTTGTTTCATAGATTAAGATGTATGGAAGATACAACAATTTGGGCATAATAGATATTCATTCAAGACTCTTCAATCATCTATGAAGTTATATGAAAAAGGGATCAAGCACACTTGGTATACTCAATGTATGTCTTTCCTACAGGGAATTGGTATTGATATCATCTGCCTCTTAATACCTTTTACATCAATACTTGCCACATGTTGAAATGAGATATTCATAGAGGCATCAATGACAAGATCTACAAATCTTACATAAAATCAACATGGACAGATTCATCAGAACCATTATCAACAAAAATGCATCACTACTTCGAGCAATATCGTCAAATAGAAGATGGACGTAAATTATTACTCCCAAGTACACTAGGCTCTCTTTTGGTTTGAGATTTCCTTTGGGCTAACTGCAAGTATGCTCTCATCAACGTTGCATTGAGTTAGAGCACTTTATTCTATGACATCAACACATGTAAACTTGGCAATAATGGACCAGAATCATAAGAGCATTTTGTATTTAAACATCCAGTGCATTATGAGTTTCATGGAAGGTTTTATTTCCTCTTTAGAGAAAATCAAGGCTTTTTATGAAATCTTAATCATTATGAGGATCAAAGATGTGTAGCTCTATTCATCATAGAAATGACCCAAAACAGAGTTGGCCTCCTTAAGAGTCATCAAAATAACTTTTTGTTTCATGGTTCAACTACAAACTCCTTTCTTCAACCTCAATTTCAAAGGTGCAAACAAAACCATCGTTGGACTCAACAGTTATGAGTTGTCAAGAGAAAGATCTTAACAACTTGGCTCGTGTTTTATGTTTCATCTTTTTCTTTTCTTTTTTTTTGCAAACTCATTTTTAAATATACTTTTCTTGCAATTCTATTAGCTTATTATGGTTGCTAATGAACAATTATATATACACACATGTGCATATATATACACACATATATTTACATAAAATAAATATTCATATTCACATTCACATTAATTAACTACTCCAATAAAAAAGAAAAGGAAGCGATTAACTCTTACAAAATAGCACTCCAATGTTTTTAAAAATTTGGACAACATTTCATATGTAATATGTTCATAAACTGTATGGGATGGCTTTGATAGAATTTTGATCGTGAGCCAAAAATTCAAAATATTTTCTATAGTGCCATTTTGTAAGATTTTTTTTCATTTCTCAAGATAATTGATAACTTTATTTGATTCATTAATTCATAATGAGGATGTTTATAAGGTTTATTTTGTATTAGTAAGAACTTATACTTAGGCAAGGCATGTTTAAGCTGCTACTAAGGACTTTGTATAAAATTGTAGAAGAAGTTAGAAATTGATTAAGGTATACAAATTTTAGGCCTTGGGAGCACGGGGAAGCGCGGATATGGTACGGTCCACGGGGGATACGGCTAGGGTACGTCGTGCCTCCTGCGGATACGGCCGGATACGTCTTGGGAACGCGGGAAGTGCGGATACGGTATGGTTTGCGGCGGATACGATCAGGGTAGGTTGTGCCCCCTGCAGATATGGCCATATATGTCCATGGGCGTATCCGGCTGTATTCGTAGGAGGCACGACGTACCCTGGCCGTATCCCCCGCGGATTGGCCGAATAAAAAAATATTTTAATTTTTTTTCACTTTATAGAAAAAAGTCAAAACCCTAAGGCTAATATAACTGCGACCCGTGTCACTACGACTGTGCGCGACCCGTGCCTCCTCTACTGCCTGTGACCTGTGCCTCTGCGATTGCGCGTGACTCTCGCACTGCGCGTGAACCCCTTGCGCAACTGCGTGCTAGTAGGTTTTTAAACTTCATTTTTTTTCTTCCTAAACTCCAAGAGTCTAAACTGTAGGACCTTAGGCCTAGGGTTTTATAAATTTATTAAATTATAAACTAAATTTTTATTATATAGTTTAGTTTTTTAAATTTTTATTTATTGCTTTTAACTTTTTATTATTACGTTAAAAATTTAAAATATGTTTGTTTTTAAATTTTAGTCTTTAGATATATATTAAGTATTAAATTTTAATTTTAAATTATTAATTAGTTTAAAATTTTAAATATAAAGTATAGTATTAAATTTTAAATTATTAATTAGTTTAAAATTTTTAATATAAAGTATAGTATCAAATTTTAAAGTATTAATTAGTTTAAAATTTATATTTATAATTAAATTTTAATAGCAATTTTTTGTGTTACCAGGAGCTATAAGCCTATAGTGATTTGTCAAAAATAAGAATGTCTCAGGGTGCAAGTGCTAGTTTAGTGGGCCAAGGGATAACCCCCAAATATGATTCGCGAGCACTTCTTTGGAAATATGTGACAATATTAGAATAGATGCCTGGTGGAGGGTGTTTTCATTGGCTTTGCTCAGAGTGTAATGGTAAATTCAAGAGCTCGTATAGTCGAGTGAAAGCTCATTTATGTGCGATTTTTAGCATTGGAATCAGAGTTTGTGGTGGGCCAAGCATAGGTGGAAAGCCTGAGAAGAGCTTGCCACAAGCAAAGATCTTTGCATACATCAAAGAGCAAGAAGACGCAGATGCCGTTCTGGGGCAAAGATCAAAACATCATTTGAGAAAGAAAGGATCACCTCCTGTTGATTCATCTTGTGTTAATGTGGTGACCCCATCACACCCCTTTCTTGCTGCACCCATTGCGGGCAAAGAGGAAGATGATTCACCTCTTGGTCACAAGAGAACAAAAGATGCAGGCCCATTGGAGAGGGCATTCCAAAATGACTCTAGAGAGATAGTGGAGCAGAGCATCGCACATTGTATTTACGCATGTGGGTTGTCATTTAATACTTTTAGATCACCATACTAGCAGGAAATTGTGAGATCTATCAATGCTGCCCCTAAAAGGTTTGCCACCCCAGGGTATGAAAAGGTGCGCACCGCCTTATTGACAAAAGAAAAAAAACACATTGAAGATGTATTGCAGCCCATCAGGTATTCATGGATCGAAACAGGGTTGTCCATCATTTCTGATAGATGGAAAAATATGGCAAATAGGCCATTGATTAATGTGATTGCAGTGAGCCCTAAAGGGGCAATGTTTTTGAAGGCCGTTGATTGTGAGGGGCAAGTGAAGGATGCACAATTCATTGCTAACATCTTGATAGATTCAATTGAGGCAATGGGGCTTCAAAACGTTGTTCAAGTTGTAACGGACAATGCTAAAAATTGCAGAGCTGCGGGCATGTTGGTTGAGGCAAGGTACGGGCATATATTTTGGACACCTTGTGCTGTTCAGTCCCTCAATCTTATGTTGCAAAAGTTGGGAACAAAAATTGATTTGATCAAACAAACTTATGAGGAGGCGAATGAGATCCAAATGTTCATAACCAACCATCACATGTCCCAAGCCATCTTTAGGACTTTCTCAAAATTACAATTGTTGAAGGTAACTCTTAATTTAATTTTATAAGTTTGTAATTTGTAGTGTTTTTAATTTTTGAACAATTTTAAGTTTATTAATTATTAGTTTCAATTTTGTATAATTGTATTAAGTTGCTGAGACTCGATTTGCCTCACACACCATCATTTTGAGACGACTTGTTAATGTGTGTGAAGCATTAAGTAGCATGGTCATCAACAACCTTTGGGGTGTATGGAGGCAGACAAATAGTGAGAGGGCCACAAAAGTGAAATGGTGGATTCTTGATGATGCGTGGTGGGAACGTGTGGAGTATTTGCTGAGTTTTACTAATTCCATTGTCATCATGTTGAGATGTGGACATGGATCATCCATATTTGAGTGAGATTTATGATGGAATTGACTCAATGATTGAGAACATTAAATCCATCATAAATGCCAAAGAGCAAGATCCCACAGAGAGGTTCTTCAAGGAAGTGCAGTCACATCTTATTGAAAAGTAGAACAAAATGACCACCCCATTACATCTTCTTGCTTTTGCCTTGACACCCAAATACTATAGTACAGAGATTCTTTCTTTGCCCAAGAGGGTCGCACCATATAGGGATGTTGAGGTTGCCGAGGGATATAAGGCAGCATTCTCTAAAATCTTTCCCAATCCAGAGATAGAAGACCAAGTCAAAGAAGAGTTTGTGCGTTTCATATCCTCGATGGGTCATTCCCTTGGCGCTATTTGTGACAAGTACAAGATGGACGCTCACTTTTGGTGGTACCTCTATGGGCAAGCATCCACTCACCTTCAACCACTTTCAATAAAAGTTCTATCACAAGTAAGATTTTAATTTTTTTACTCTACCCTTCTTTTGACCTTTTCGATGTTTTGCTTTAAGTTTTAGTCTTTTAATTTTTTTATAAATTTTAATTCATTTTGTGGCTTCAATAGGTTGCAAGCTCCTCTTCAGCTGAGCGGAGTTGGGGCAGCTATGACTTTATCCACTCAGTTAAACGCAATAAGTTGGCTGCAAAAAAAGTGGAGGATTTGGTTTATGTGCATTCCAACTTACGCCTTCTCTCACATAAACAACCTCAATACAAGGAAGGGCCAACAAAGTTGTGGGATGTGAACCCAGAGACTGCTGATTTAGATGCCTCCCTTACATACCTTTCTTTATTTGACACGGAGCTAGACAGTGCTTCACATGACTTGCACAGTGGAGCTAGTGGGAGTGGCACTGCTACTGCTTGTGGTTCTAATGAACCACATGATGATGAAGACATTGCAGGCGAAGAAGAATATATTATATAGTGAACAATGAAAACACTGATTTGTCTCTATTTTTGTCCATACATTGTAACATTTGCACCATGTACCTGTTATAATTTATAAAACTAATATAAGTTCGGCTATTGAATATTATGATATTTGGCATTGAATTATGAGTATATATTTTGTGGTTATATAACTTATTTGAAGTTATTTTGTTTCCTCTATGCATATTATGTGGTTAATTTTGCTTATATGGCTATATTTTTATATTTTTAATTTTTTATATATATTTTTGTATGGCAGTATCCAGCCGTATCCAAACCACCAAAAAAAAAATCGACGTATCCCTGTATCTGATACTCGTACCCGTATCCATATCGGCAACTTAGGTTATCTCCATGCCAACAATTAGCTTGCCACTGTAGAGTAGGACACAGACCTATCTGTTAACAATTCCTATGTACTTTCTTCATATGTTATTAAGGCAATCAAAATATTTATACCAACATAGTATAAGACCACAGAACTGTCCATGTCCTTTATAACTCTAGGAAAGGTGAACATTGTGACGTAATGGTTTACTTAACCTATCACCTTCTTACCAACATATTTTATGCTAAATAATAAATTACAAGAAAAGCTACAGTTCTCATAATAAAGCCAACAACATTTTTCAGTCCACACTCATGATGAGAATCAATTCAGGTTCTCAAAAGTTCCTCAACATCTATCACAAAAGTACACAATCCAATCTTTTCAATGCAAGAAACTAAATGCAAGTGCACAGGTTGTGGCCTTCCCTGAGGTTACATACAACTCAGAAATAGATAACTCAATACTTTCCCTAATGACCAGTGTTCACAGAATCTCAATCACAGACTGCATAAACTTGAGTGTCCCCATAATGGATCCAAGCAAGCATTCACACAGAAGTATGACACAACCATAGCAGTTCATATAAGCAAATTACAACCAGGCATTTTCAGCAGGTTTACATAAAAAGACTGCAACTTATCTCACTTATGCACTCAGAAAAAATGCGGATATGCTCCCAGCCTTCTGTGAAAAGTATAGATTATTTCATAAATGCTCACTAACTTATGATAAGTCTGCCAACTCATAAAACCAACAGCCAACATAGTACCACACACATTTGCTTGCAAAAGTAAGGTTAACACATTCACAAGACAGAAATTCCACAAAATTACTTTACTCTCAGCACATACCACAGCATAGTGACATTGTTCACAAGGTATATGTCAATCATACATGACTTAGGTACTACGTTGTTTGGATATGGGTACGGGTACGATTCAGGTATGCGGATACGTCATTTTTCAAAAACCTTGATTTGGATACGTCGTGGGTACGTCTCTCTCTCTCTCTCTCTATATATATATATATATTTAAAAGAATTTTAAAATTAAAAATATTAAAAATAAAATTTAAATACTACCTAAAGATATAGTAAACTATAAATTTAAAATAAAATAGAAATTATAATATTAAAAATGTAAAAACTAAATAGTATTTAGTTTAAATTTTTAATATTATTTAAATTTTTAATATTATATTTTATTTTATTTTTAATAGTTATATTATATTAAATGAAAAATTTAAAATTAAGTTATTAAATACTTAGTAAATACTAAATACAAAGTTAAAAAAATTAAAACTAAATACTAAATGAAAAAAAAATAAAAATAACATACCTGGAAATTGCAAATACCTGAGTCCTCCCCGTAGGCGTGGCTTCACTCCACACTCCCATAGTCTGAAAGAGACGTGCTGCTTTTATAGGCGTTTCTGCGTTTTTCTTGTTTAGGGTTTCCGGTCCACCCGCCATTTGATCCCGCTTTAAGGAGAAGGAAACATGGTTTCCCTCATCCTTTCAGTATTTCTTTCCCAACTCGAGTATCCGATTACGATCAAGCTCGTTGTTCCAAGTGCAACTCGTTAGATCGACCCAGCTCGGGCTCGAGTTGTGCAAATCGCACTGAAATGGCAACTCCGACAGCATTCCGAAGGTCCACGCCCGGAACCATCCGCAAAAGCGTAAACCGAACTGGCAAAGGGCGGCTAGATCCAATAGTTTTGGAGAACAACTCCAAGAACAATCAGAAAAAGCCAAAATACATGTAATCAAGTCTGTTACTGGGTGGTTGAGTTGAGATTTGGGCATCGACAATCCTAACAATGGCCTCAGCCCAAAGCTCAAATCAATTAAGTTTTTAGGGTTTTTTTTTCGCTTTTTCTGAGTTTTTTTTTTGTTTTTTGGGTTTTCTGCCAAAAAATTTCGGGGATGCCCTGGAAACGTCCTGGGTATATCCGGAGTCGTTCCGGAGGCACCCGTCGGCATGCTGGACGTTTTCGGCACGCCGATGGGCGCCTCCGAGACGCCTCTGGGCGTACCTGGGACGTCCCCGTGCAGAGGCGCCTCCGAACAGGGGGCGTCGGGCCAGGGGGCATACCCCTACAACACAACTTAGGTACAATCAATACATTGATTCAAAAGCATTTGTGCATTTAATAAGACTTTGTCATATATAAAGATAAGCTTGCCAAACAGTCAGCCAAGCAAGTTTTAAATCAATGTCTTGTTCACAAGAGAAGATTAAATTCCTTGAGTTCCTTCACAACTTCTGCCCAACTATAAGGTACAAAGTATAGGAGAATAAGATAACAAGAAAGTACAGCCAATGAGCACGATGTTATTACATTCATGATAATTTCAAAAACCCTAATGGCTACCATTTACATGAAATACAATGTAACTTTATTCAAGGAATAAGATACAACAAAGAAACCACTGCCAGATAACAAATGCCTCAATATCATTGGCACAGTTGAGAATCCACCTCCAAGGTCATGCAAGATGATCAACAATAGTTCTTGAAACCATGAGCGTAAACCAATAAATGTGTAACCTGAGCCCATCCATATGGTGGTAGCCCTACCCACCCCAACCATCAATTGGGTGCTGGAATAGGTCATCATACAATGGCTCAAGATCATAAAGACAAATGAACAGAGAGGGATTTAAAGAATGAGATCCAGTTCAACATGACAAGGGTTTCACACAACAAGCCTAATAATGGGTAACAAAACTGCATTCACCACAGAAGTCACATCTTTATGCCATGTAAGGGCGAGATGGTCACAAATCATTCATACCCTAATGGGTTTTTCAACGGCTACCAGAATTTCCATTCAAACAGAAAATTACGCGGAGTATATGAACTATAATTAATAAAACCACTTATAAGGAATAACAAGGAAGTTCCAGGAAGGAGGAAACCCTCCCTGCAACCTACTCACCCGCCTAAGGTTTTCACACTAAACTTATAGTCGTGATACTCCATAAAAAGAATAAATAACAGACTTACTAGTTTGAATGTAAATCTTCTCTGCTGTTTTCTTTTCTTTCTCTTCCCCATTTTCTACTTGCCTCCTCCTCAAACTCTCTTCCACACAGTTCTCCAAGACAGTCTTAACCGCCTCCTTTCCATCCTCCACTATTACTTGCCTCCAAGGAACTCGAGTTGAGGAGCAGAGAACTTCATGTTCTCCATGGCGCCGTAGTAACTCACAATTTTCCTTCCTCTCTACTTCCCATTTCAGTCAACCATCACAAATGACTTGAGTGAAAGCTTTTCCAAGTCTTCATGCAAACCCTAATCAAATGATTAGGTCATTTGACCCCAGGGGAATGTTAACGCAAAACATAATGATGCTAAGATCTCACAATGACCTTTTTGAATATTCAAATCACCTTTTTGAAACAATGATAACCTTAGTCTAGGTTACATCAATATAAGATTCTAGGTAATAATCATCACCATCATAAATTAGGTTCCAAGACCCTTCCATGCACCACAAGTCAACTACAAAGTCAACTCAACAGTCATAACATCTCCACCAATGAAAACAACCATAATCAACATGATAATCATTACAACCTTAATGAAATCAAACATAGATACCAATCTACTTTAGGTCCTTTATAGAATCAGGATATTACGTATGCATGGCATGATTTAGGCCAAGTCAACATTACGTAAAGATTTATACTTTTCCTCAAAAACGATAACTGATTTCCTAAGGAGTGTTTCTGCTAGCTTGCACTAACCAACCATGCATTTGCCAACAGCAAAAAGTACAACAAAGACAACAAGGAACAATTGGCTATAAGCCAATGTCAACCTTTAAACAACAATCAGAAACTGATAAGCACAGTACTGGGAATTTACAATATGAGACAAGGAAAAGAACAAATGGTTAATTGTCTGGATCTCATTCTTTTACCTTAACATATTCATTTACCGGTATGAAACTAAAAGAATTATCTGGCAAAGTGTTCTAGACCCGAACCTAGCTCAGTCACCTAACTGTCACCTGCAATCATCAAATGACATCAGCAGTAATGGCTCGATATAATATTTAAACCAAATTAAATACTGAAACTGAAATACAACCAATAGTAAAATAACTGCAATATCGTAATGAATGCTCATGAAGTAATAGAATCTGATATCCATGCCTCAATAGTCAAAATGTAACATCAAACATCAGAACAACACCTAACCCTTTTTCTGTCACCGTCCCCATTTCCTCTTGCAAAGATAAATTTAAATAATTAATGTTATGGAGAATAATTAATGTACAATTAAAAAAAATAATTAAAAATTCCTATATACATTGATTGTATTAATACTTGTAATAAATTCCCAACTCATATTATATTTGGAATTATTTAAATTAAAAAGTCCACATCTCATTTGTCCCTCCTATACAATTTCTCCCAAAGCTCGTATAACATTATAAATGATGCGGAAGAAAGGACCGTGGACAAAAGCCACCATATAACATGGCATTATTCTATGGTTCAAATGGGACACTAAAATGGTCTCATCATGTCGGATGTTATTTTAAGATCTAATTGGTTATTTCATGTTCAGATCTAAGAGGGGCTTGTAGCTATGTCATTTTGTCCAGTTCAAACTTCAGGCTATCATGTGCCATTTTAAATGCCCATTTACCCAAATGTGTGCCGATTTGGTATCTTATTTTGTTTTCATGAATCGTTATAACAAAAGTAGAGAGTTGCCAATGGCATGATGTGGGATTATAAGAGGGCTGATTCGTTGATCCTAGGAGCTTCCTTATAGATGAGAATTATAATCCATCTTATTTCGAGTGACTCATCATTTTTGATGAAGATGATAAAATTGAGGCAGTGGATGGAGGGATCAATTTCGGCTCAGTGATAAAATGGTCCTTTGTTATGACTAACATTTTAATACAGCTATTCCAAGCCCAAATACCACGTGGTTGAGAAACTGAAGTGCAGGTGGATGAGTAACAATGATGAGACACATTGGATGCTCAGGATCAACCCTATATGGTCCAATTCATGTACCTTTAAGTTCATAGTTCTTAAATGGGTGGTTTTGGTTAAAGATCTTTCTTAGATAAGAGTCTCTCAGATTCGGTATCTGTTCAATATGGCATGCAAGAGGACCTTAAGCATATTTTTCAGTACTGTAAATTTGAAAAGAATTTTGGCTTAGTCATTCTCTTCCTTCTTATTCCTATTTAGTATTCTATGATATGTCATTCAGAAGTTTGCATTCTTTGAAGAAAACAGAGAGATAAATTTATCATAGTCGACTTACAAAATCAAAATGTTTTGTGAATATCTAGTCGATGCCATTTTGCAATTTTCATGAACTTATTGTTACTAAATAACAGGATAAGAACTGAAATCCTTGATAAGCTTGGTATATAACGTTTGGAGGAAACTGGTTTAATTGTATTCAATTTTCCTTTGTTTCTTGTTCAGGAGCTAACAGCCTTGACTGTTTTAAGGCTGGCATTTCAGAGCCTTGGAGTTGTATATGGAGATCTGGGGACCTCTCCTTTATATGTCTTTCGTAGTACATTTCCACAAGGCATTGATGACATTGAAGATGTGTTAGGCTCCCTGTCATTAATCATATACACATTGACGCTGATACCTCTAATCAAATATGTTTTCTTTGTCATGAGAGCCAATGACAATGGAGAAGGTAATTTTCTTGTTTATCTCGACTCAGCCAGAATGTAATTAATTTCGCTCTTCTTGATAAGGGGATAGATAATCTCTGTTTAGTTCAAAAACTTTGTTGCTTAATCAAATAACTCAGCACTAGCAAGATTGCTCTGCATTCTCTACATTAACATGGTTACATGGTTCAGAAATAAGTGTAATTTTTTCTTTTACAGTTGATGTGATTTTGGTGACCTTTATCTGTCAAGGAATACACGACACAGGAATATATTTCCATTCAAATTCTTGGTTTACCCTTTTTTTTAGAGCTAACTATAGCTTAATTGATTATTAGGCCAAATCTCAAACAATACTAGAGAACATACTGCCCTTGCTTAGCTTCTATTGAGGCTTCCATGTTTCAATGCATGGTGCTAATGATGGAGGCTGGAGCAGGTCATGTGAGCCATTCTTATAATGCTTTTGCTTTCTATATGTTCCATTCTTGCAACAAGGATCTGTTTCTTCCTCCTCTATTGTTTTTAAATTTTAGATATACAATATTAATGGGATACAAACGAGTTAAGCCACGCACCTCAAACGTAACTGACAATTCAACTTAAATAAGCCGACATGAATGCTATATTTAATCATTCGATTTTTTTCGAATGGAACATTGTTCTTACTTTTTCTACATCAATTTTCGCTTAAAACAATTTAAAAAATATATATATACAAACACTTAAATTTACTTTGGGTGGATTCTAAAATAAAAAGCTTTGATGCTATTTAATTTAGAAATCAGATAACTATTCAATTAATTTTTAATTGTTTAGTATTTCAAAAAAATATTTATAATTTAATTTTTTACAGTCATATAATTATTCTAAATATTTATGGAAACCAACCTCTAAATAAATACAATTTATTTTTAAAAAATCGGTTTAAGTAAACATTATTATTTATTATAAAATAATTTAATAAATTTTTATAATTATTATTTTAAAAATACTTTTTAAATAATAATTAGTTTTAAAATTAAAATTTATATATACAAACATTTTGATAAGTTATGATTTAATGAATATTAAATTCTAACTACATAAGTTAATTTATAGTTTAAACCTCTTCTTAAACTTTAGAATCATAAGTTCAATTAAAAGAATTAATGTTTGAGGTTGAATAAGAAGTTAAAGCCTTGTTAAATGATAGTAGGTGTGTAGGATTTCCACGTCATCTCTCAAATCAGGGGAGACTCTTAATTTTGGAACTTTAACATCTAGATTTGCTCATCCTTAATCTATTTCAATGCCATTGAGTCCTTTTTTGTTTTTTTAAAACTCAATAATATATATTTTGAAATACAAATAGAATGGGAAAAAAGAAAAAAAACAGTTAACTAATTTTGATGGCTTACAGTCTTATTTATCTTCCTTATCTTCCTCGCATACTCTGTATTTATTCTCTATGCCATTAGCATGCTTAATATGCATCTTCCTTTTTATACAATTTTCAGAAGGTTTTACAATTTTCTGATTTTTTTCCATTTCTTTTAAGATTAATTTGAAAATTTTGAAAAACTCTTCTACCTTTGAAAAAAAGATTTTTTTACCAAACGATTTTTGCTATCTGTATAAAGTCAATCATATTTTTGTAATTCTGGATTGTTGGGCAAGCCGAGTATAAGTATTGAACTGAGATCTATTTTAGGCCTTTAAGCAATGAATGTGACCTATAAGAAGTGCATATAGAAATTAGAGACAGATATTGTAAGCAGGATTTGTAGCAATGAATGTGCTATATTAGCATACTCTTGTCTTATCATCAGAATAATTTTCATTGGGTTATGCTATTCAGGGTTAGCTCTATGATGAAAAATACAGTTCCTTTGATTCAACAGAAAACTGTTTCATTTTTTATGCAGGCGGGACATTTGCTCTTTATTCTCTAATATGCAGACATGCGAAAGTCAACACAATCCCGAATCAGCATCGAACAGATAAAGAACTGACTACATATAGCCAATGTGAAATTGAAGGTAAATCAGTCGCTGCAAGGACAAAACGATGGTTGGAGGAAAAACCTTGTCGCCAGAATGCATTATTGATCTTGGTTGTTTTGGGAACCTGCATGGTCATTGGTGATGGCATCCTAACTCCCGCTATTTCAGGTATGCATATACTGGTTAGTGTGTTCTTTCTGTATGAACAAGCACATACCATTCCTGTTTTATGCTCCAACCCTATCGACACATTGATTGCCCATGGTCTTCCCGTTTTAAAGAGCTCATTTTTTGTTGGGATATTGATAGTTTTTAGAAGCCAAATCACTATTATTAACATTCAAGAACTGTATTAGTTTCTAGTTTTTATTGCCAATTCTGATAATCGCTCAATCTGATAAAATTAAATTTCATTAATATCAAGGACATTGCAGTCACTCCTATACAATTTCAATATTTGGTGATGTGGCACAAGGAAGAGTAAAATTCCATCCATCATTGCATCACCTAAGGATTGAATTTATTATCTGTTTAATCTGAGAGGCCGATGGTTTTACTGAAGAATTTTACCACAAAATTTGCTGATAAGCATGAAACAACTTTCATAACGAATGCGCTTCCAAAGATGCATTTATTAAGCACTAACAGAATCAGTCTTTATCTTGAACGTAAATCATCAAGCCCTTGAATCTCCTCAATCATTAAATTTGAGGAAACAGGGCTTACACAGATCTCATTGTTTTAAGCAACACAATCGCTAGAAACTGAGATCCCGGGTGTCTTATTTCTTCATTGAATTTGTAGAACTACTGTAAAGATAAAATTCTTCCAAAAAATGAGAATTCAGCCAAACATATAACAAAATTCAGCAGCCATAAACAGGGATGCTCAAGCTCGATGCACTCTTGGGGAAGCTTTAAAATAGATAGTTACAATATCATGAAAGAAGATATGAACAATGACAGCTGGGAAGACAAAACAAGATATCGTTTGTCTACAACTCAAAGATGAACTGTCTTAATGAAACCATATAATGTCCTTTAGATCCTTCAGGTAACTTTTGACCAGTCCTTGGCTATCTTATTAAAGAGAGTTGAAATCATATCATAGCCTCAAAGACGATTTTGGATTCTTATACAAGTTATAACAAAGGATTCAAAGAGAACCGAGTGCAACAATGAAACTATAAAGTGAATATGTGAGACCTTTCTGAGACATGTTGTGAATATCTCCATAAACAACATCTTATGCAGACCTAGTATCGAGGTTAGTAAAAAGTTTATTTTGCATTTTCTCCTTTGTCACCAAAGCCATTTCTTGAGATGAATGGCTATCTTAGATAATACCACCTCTAGAACAAGGATTCTTAACAGGTCTTACTATACTTTACTTTCAATGATGATTGCACTTAAGGTTTTCTCCACATATCAATGGAACTTTTCTATAATCTAATCAACATATTAGCTTTATTCCCTTTAACTTCATGTAATACCTACGTTACCAGATACTGTTGTTTAGGGCACGTGATACGCTACGATACGTACTGGATATGGATCCGAGTACTAGGGAGATACGGATAGGGTACATTCTATCTCCAGATACGTCCCTGAATGTATCCTGTCGTATCAGCAGGGACAGGGCGTACCCTGCCCAAATCCCTTGCATATCAGGTAGGAAAAACAGGTGTTTTTATTTTTTTATTCAATTTCATTGACTAAAAAGTCAAACGTGGACTTCAAAAAACAGCATTCGCCTTCATCACGTGTCAGTCTTGACCCTGACTGCAAACGATTCTGCTCACTGTGAATGCAAACGTTTCTGCCCGCGTGAACCTTGCCTTCATTCAAACGTTGCTGCCAGCGTGAACCCTGACTTGTCTAAACTGTTGTTCACTGTTTCTGCTATGAGTGTGTCCGCCGTCCAAGCTGCGAAACTGCGTCCGCCGTCCAAAGCGCCGTCCAGTCCTCTCTGCTGTATTATTAATTTCTCAAAAAGGCCGTCCAAGCAATTAATTTGGTAATGTGCCGTCCAAGCTTTGTATACGGGATATGTTATTAGACTAAATTATACTATTAGTCTGATTGCTTGATATAATAATAATGTGTTACGGGATATGTTATTAGACTTTTTTTTTTTTTTTTCTTTTTAATTTTAAATTTTTAATAATATATTTTTAAGTGTTATATTTTTTAAATAGTTATTTTCAATTTAGTTTTAATAATATTTTGTTATAAAATTAATTTAACTTGACTATTAAATATTATAATATTTGATTTTGAATTATTAATATGTTTTGTGGTTATTTAATTTATTCGTATTGGCTACACAATGTAATACTCTATTGTTAAGACACTAGTTCTAACATGAACCATCTTTGCAATCCAAATTTATATTAAGAATAATTTTAGCTACCTTTTGAGAGGTAAATAAAATAAATTTTTGAGAAAATAAATTTAGGTTAAACATGTAATTGGACGAAAATAATAAAAGGACTCCTTAGAAAATTAGATGTGAGTCGATTATGGAATGAAAGGGACATCTATTTCATGTAGATACAATGAAATTCAACATTTGAGAGTCAGTTCATATGGCTTTGATAAGACATAGATTTGACTTGAAAGAAGGAACATGTGTAGTTCCTTACCAAGAAAATAAAATTTATCTTTTCCCAAAAGCTGATAGGGAAAAAGGTGTCATAGGGCTTTGGCGAGATCTGAAATATAAATTAAATTATGAAAAACCCAAAATGAAGGCCAAATAACAATGTTAGGAGTAAGGAAAATGTTACTTACCAAAATCATGTTTGATGAGTTCATTGGTGCAAATTAAACTAAAACAAATGTCACATATTATACACACAATGGAACGAGCATAAATTCTGACAAATCTTCCTGGATTATTTTTCAGACGATTTTCACCACTGTAGGTAAAGATCCCCGATTGGACACTTCTATTGATCTAGTCAAATAGGTATACCTTTCTAGAGAGTTTGAGCTAGGAGAACTGGGGGCAACTATGAGGATAATGAAGAATGAGAAGTCCCCAAGGCCGGAAGGTCTTCCATTGGAATTCTATAAAAGACGTTGCATATGATTAGTCCAGACTATTTAAAAATGTGCTAGGAGACTATCGAAAGTAGGAAAATGGGGGAATTAGTCATTGTAGTTTGGGTTGAACTCATTTCTAAGGGTTCCAAATGTAAAATGGTTGGGATCTGGTGGCCTATTACACTCCATGATATTTCTTATAAAATTCCCTGGTTGGGGAATTAAACTTCTACTTCCAAGGTGGTTAGGAGAGAATTCTAGATTTGTTAAAAGCAGATTTATCGTGGACAATCTTATCGCCCCTTAAGTAGGGCATTGAGTGGATGCACAAGTCTGGCAAAAAAAAGTGCTCATTTTATTTTGATAGGAAAAATGGCCTATAAAGGTACATGGAACGCTGGAAGAGTCGCCTATAGGTAAAGTGAATATGCTATAAAGAAAAAAAAAAAAAAATTATAAAATGGGACCCTTCCCTTGAAGGATTAGGGAATTTTGCATGTATTAAAATATCAAGATTGTACTATCAATAAGAACATAATTGTTACCAACAATAGATGACCATGAATCTGAATAATGAGGTGTGTTTAACTTTCTGGCAATTCTGTCTTTTGGAGAGTGCTCACCATAAAACAATTAATGGACAATGGACATAGGTCAAGGTGCCCATAAATTCGGTGGTTGGTGGGGATTGTGCAAGTCTTTTCTTCAATTTAAAATTAAAAAAAAAATGAAATAAGAATGCTATTTATCAGCCATTGATCTTTCTTAATGTGTTGAAATTGTTAATTTGTGTGAAAGGATAGGATTTGCTTATGCAATATAGAATTAACCAAACCATTCAATAATCTGCCAAAATACAAACTAATGAAGCAGAAAAGAACACTGTGGATCCAAATAAGGTTCTTTTATGAGGAATTAACATAATGCCATAACCGATTTTTATAAAATAGGTCTATCAAATACCCATACCCATTAAACACTAGATTGAGTCATTATTCTTGTATTACCATAGTTACTGGAGTTCAGGGATAATGGTGCAAGGACTGAAATTGTTACATTATCTATAAGAGTTTGGCTTAGTTTTCTTATCCATTGGTGTTGGCAATTGTAATATGTAAAACAACTTCCATGGAAAATTAAAATGCATGGTCATTCTTTAGTTAATGATTATTCTCAAGTTATATATGGAGTATCTCCAATTTGCTTCAGGTAAGAGCTACTAAATAAAATCTGATATTCAGGGATGTCACTCACCTACTTGGTTTCCTTGTTTAATAACCAAATATGTACATGTGCATTTACATGTATGAGTATATACTATATACTAGTTCCCTAGCTTTTGACCCTGGGAAAAAGGTTCTTTCAGTCATACCAAATTACATAGCATTTTCAAATAAAATTCATTATACCTTGCCAACATAATAATTATCTTAAAATAAAATGCATAGTAGCTTCTATTGTAATGTGGGCAGACAAGATTTTATAAATAAAAAGGTAGCTTTTTGCCCTTTTTTTGCACATGGTTCTACTTTTCTTTATGTGAACTATCTGATCACTGTATTGATATGAAACATATTGAAAATATAAAAAATATTTTATTAATTGAGATTTTTTTTAATGCTGATGCTTTATTCTTGCCTTCCTTTCTGGCAGTTCTTGCATCTGTAGGTGGCATCAAAGTTGACCACCCTAGGATGAGTAATGGTAAGCTCACTAAGACCATGAGTGCATTCCGGTTGTATTTTTCCAACTTTCAATAGCGATTATTTTGGTCATTGAAGCACAGTTGTGAATCTGCTCATCTGTACTTTGATTTTGCAAAAACTTACACGAATTTTGCACAAGTTGATATTTTTTTTTTAAATTACAAAATTAATAGTCATAAATGGAGCAAGGTCATGAAATCTCTTCTAAGTTTAGAACTGTTTACAGATATAGTAGTTGTGGTTGCCCTGGTCATCCTAGTGGGTCTGTTCAGCATGCAAAAGTATGGTATCGATAGAGTTGGATGGCTTTTTGCTCCTGTGGTTTTGATTTGGTTTCTTTCCATCGGTACCATTGGAGCTTACAATATATGCAAACACAATCCTAAAGTTTTGAAGGCCTTTTCCCCTCATTATATTCTGGAGTTTTTCAAAAGGAAGAAGAAACGGAAATGGGTTTCGCTTGGAGGTATTATGCTTAGTATAACAGGTGAGTACATCGATATTGAATTATGTATCCCTTTTTGGGGGTTTGACCTTCTTGTTCGTTTTGAATCTTGATTTTTACTTTAAACTCTTCCCTCTTTTTATATTTCTTAATCTAGCTATCAAAATACAGGCACTGAAGCTTTATTTGCAGACTTGGGTCATTTTTCTTCACTGGCTGTGCAGGTAAGGAAACAATTTTAGTGTACTGATTTCTTAACTGATTTTTTTTCTTTGTCCATAAATATGTTCAAATTTATCTTTTTTCTTTTGGGCCTGCATATGGTTTCATAAAGCCAACTCCCCTCTGTATTTATAACAGAGGAAACAAGTTTCCGTCTCTATAAATGAGATGTGTATTTCCAACATATTTTTCTTTTGGAATTTAAACTTAGTTCATATCAAATCCTAAGGCCTTTTAGTTGTACCTTTATGAATCAATATCTCATATATGCTCTTGTAATCTCTCTCTCTGTTTCAGGCATATGTGGGTGTCTCTTTCCAAGTTCAATCTCTCTCTCTTTCCCTATTCCCCCTCCTGTGCTTTCTGTGTGTGCTAGGCACATTTGCGTCTCTTTCCAATGCATGAGGGTGCACAAACCCATACTAAATGCACGCACACTTTTCATTAATTTCCTTTGCTTTTCTTTCATGATTCTGATTCGTCACATAAACAAGAGATTGCTTGCTACCAAATATTGCATTGTTGTTTCTTGAGAAGACAAGACAATGACCTTGATCAGCTTCTGCCTATTTAAAAAAAATCCCTTTTATTTTAGGGTTATAATCCCTTCTTTCTGGGAAATCTGTATTTAACTAGATCTCTTTATGCTTTATTATGTTTCAGTTTGGAAGAATCATTGCGCATTGTTATTTTCTTTAGCCTGTTTTCCAAGACGATTTATTGTCATTGTACTGGAAGAAGCAATTTTGGTCCAATTTGTGCAATCTATCCAAATGCAGGCATATGCATAAATAGTGATCAGCTTCAAAATTATGCATAGAATAATTTTAATCTTATTGATATTGCTTAATGCTGTTCCTCGTCTTATTTCTCAACATCCAATTTGTCTTCAAGGTCAGATGTAATGTTTGGCATACCATTTATTTCTTCTGGTTTATTTCTACGTTCAGATCGCATTTAGTGTGGTTGTCTTTCCTTGCCTGCTGTTGGCTTATACTGGACAAGCAGCATACCTCACAAAACACCCAGATGATGTCTCAGAAGCCTTTTATAGGTCCATTCCAGGTATGACAACTTGAATACATCTTTTAAGACCGTGAATGCATCAGGGAAATCAGCTTATCAGGAAATGTGCATGATTCACATTTTTATTATTAATTTGAGGATGCTTTTTCCTGCAGATGCCGTACATTGGCCAATATTTGTTATTGCAGCTGTTGCCGCTGTTATTGCAAGTCAGGCAACGATATCTGCAACATTTGCAATTATTAAGCAATCAGTGGCTCTTGGCTGTTTCCCCATGGTTAAGGTGGTCCATACATCAAAACAGTTTCCTGGACAAATTTACATTCCTGAAATCAATTGGATCCTGATGATACTTTGCTTAGTGATAACTGCAGGATTCAAGAATACCACTCAAATTGGGCATGCTTATGGTGAGTTTCTAAACCTGGTTGACTGCTTAAGCTTAAGATTTATAAAACTAAATTGATATTTGTGCTCTGAAGCAGTTTGATACTTGTTTTAGGAAGTATTAATGGAATATATAAAGCTATCCCTCTGTATTATCTCTATAATTTTGTTTCTTAAATGCCTAAAAAATTATACATACCCTCATGAAATAAAATTCCGTTTGCTTTGAACATGTATTTTTCCCATAAAGGGGTATTCTTTAAAGATTTTGGGTCGTGTCCAAAAGAATGATCTTAATATTTATGTCCTAAATTATTTTTCTCTTGGTTTAGTTTATATAGTCAAGATTGAATGACTAATTATATTCGAACTTCAACTAAGATTTGCTAGTAAATCTGTTGTTTCAAATAGAAACTGCTGTTTTTAGTCTTTTGGCTTGTTAACATTTTTAGAATTTTTACTTCGCAACAAATATTTTGCAGGAAACTCAAAATGCAAATATCTTGGTCTAGACTTTTCACAGCAAACTCAATCAGGAAACATGCAGAATAGAGAGAGTTCAGGGATGTTGGAGGGCATTATATGCACTATAGAATAAAGGCATTATATGCAGTATAGAATAATTGCAGGAATGCAGAATTATGGGGCTAGAAGACAACTAGGGTCTTATTTGGATTTTTTGTCACTCCTGTGGTACTTTATGGTTGTAAGGTATGGGCTGGGGGCACTCCAGGTCAGAATTTAGAGTCAAAGAGCAAGGATTAAGAAACACTTGATAAAATACAATTTCAAGATTTATGCCTCAGTCCTCAGTGAGATACTTCTATTAGAAACAAACATTTTTCCTCTAGAGGAAGAAAATATGATTCCGCTCATAGATTATGCATGGAAACTGACATGTGGTCTAAGGCAATAATAGAATAAGACTCGCTAAGTAGCCGATACGGGTACGGGTACAAGTATCAGGTATGTGGATACGGGGGATTTTTTTTTGGGGAGTTTGGGTACGGCTGGGTAGGCCGGACAAAAAATATAAAATATAAAAATATAGCCATATAAGCAAAATTAACCACATAATATGCATAGAGGAAACATAATAAGTTAAATAACCACAAAAAATACTAATAATTCGATGCCAAATATCATAATATTCAATTGTCGAACATAGATTAGTCTTATTACAAGCACATAGTGCAAATGTTACAATGTATGGACAAAAATAAAGACAAAAGAAATTGTACTCTCTGCAGTTTGGTGAAGATTACAATGAGATGACCTGGTGTTAAATCAACTTAAGACCATGGCCTGTTCTTTTCTTTGAGCTTATTCATGAGTTGAGCTTTTGTATTATACTTGTGCAAATGATCTTACTGCATGTACTGCACAAAAAGAGTCCTGGAGAACCATATTTTTGGGACATAGAGGATAAGCAAAAAAAGACATTATTGATTTCAATCTCTCCCTCATCTTGATCATGTTACAGACATTTATTCCCTTTATTTTGGCAAGGCTGAAACATGATCAAATAACTGGAAGACTTGCTGACTTGCTCTGGAAACCTTCATAGCTGTTATATACAGCCCTAATAAAGAAGATACAGATGAATCAACTGAAGCTCATGTTTTGAAAATACAGCCAACCATTGAAACAGCAAGAGTGACCAAATATGCAATGGAAGGGAAAAATGCAATGAAAGGTAAATGTGTTATCTTTTGATAAAATGAGTGTGATTCATGCTTTAAGGGTTGCAAATGCACTTTAAAATGTTTTTTGAGGTCCATATTTGACTTTGACAGGGGAAATGAGCAAAAAATAAAAAATATGCTTTTTTCTGGGGGGTACTCCATCCCTACGCCCAGGTTATGCCCCAACCCTTGCGGGTACACCCAAGGACATCCTCAGACGTACCCAGCCGTACCCACAAGGGCTGGGGCGTACCCTGGACATAGGGGGGGTCAAGGAAAAAATATGTCAATGAAAGAAGAAACATGGTCCATAATAGAATGGCATGAGCAAAACTTTCTACGAATGAAGTTCAATAATGTAGTCGAAGCTCACTCTAATCCCTAAACTACAACTCTAATCCACACATTCTTCCATTGCCTAATAGATTCAAGAACATGTTTGGAATTTATTACCAATGCAAAATAATCAATAGATAAATCATACAAATAAAGAATGCTTTACCAATATTTTCCGTATATTGAAGTTCCCAATATTAACATGGTCCAGCTATAACCAAAATTTGAAAGGAGTCAAAGGTACTTCAAATTCAATTACATACATCTACTGTGTTCCCAAAAACACATTTGTGCATCCTTTAAAATGGGTTCAAATCGATCTATATGATAGTTTTAGAGTCTTTATGAGACTTCTCATAGCAAAGATGCCAAACCATTTCTCTAAAATAGGAAGTAAGCTCTTGCTATAGGTTTGGTCCAAATTTAAAATACGTTATCCTTAAAATTTAATATAATAACGAAAATTTATGAAGTCAAAATGAAGGGTCTTTGTAGCTTTTATATAATTGTTGTGTTTTATAAACCCATTCATGGGCCATTGTTCATGGGGCCAACTCACCTATATTAGAACTAGTTTTCTCTCGCCACACATGACAAGGCAATTTGATGAATTGACCAAGGTTGATATTACAATGTTTGTTTCCACCTAAAAGACACATTAAATTTCCCATAGGTTGGCAATTAATGCCCGAGAAACTATGGCATATCAATTCCTCAATTTTGGGTTAAAATCTAGAGAAAGAGGGGAGACGAAGTTGGTATGACACAATTAGGCCCTACATAGTCTTGTGGGCCTAAGAGGGGGCCTCTACACTTATAGTGATATTTGGTACGAAAAAATGAGGATTTTACGTTTAAAGTGAGACATAATGAGCTAGTTATGGTGTAGTGGCAGGTTATGGAATAGATACATCCTAAATGTTCCTTTAGAGGATAATGATCCATAGGAGATGACACCCAATGGTGATCTTAGAGGAGACTATACTTGTGCATATTATAACTTGTTGCATTTTGGGAAAGATTTTAGACCTATGCCTACATTTATGAAGGATCATACAACATGATTATAAGAATGATAGTTTTGTTATCCTTCAGCGTTTTCTTTATGTTGGAGACCTTGTTTCTATTCTTTGTCAAAGTTTGGGACTAGAGATTGAGAGTTAATGACATCATCATTGTCATCAACACAAAATAACAATACGTGGTGATAATTTCCACATGAGAATTACTTGGGCTAAGAGGGCGTGGTTGGACAATACTAGGAGGAAGCAAAGATACAGTCTCGGAACCTCTCCTAACATTAATGGTCGTTAGACCTTCAGAGTTAGAGAGAAAACTAGTTGTGCATGCCTATACCTATAGCTTGATCTATGGGCTAGAAAAACTAGATGAGCCTTAACGTCGAATGGTAGTTGGTTTTTGTCTTGTGTGCAAGAATGTGAGGATTGGGGAGCATTGGGGGAAACACCTAAAGAGGGGGGATGTTGTCTCATTGACATATCTACATATGTGTATGAAGCTACAATGCCCAAAGGGGGCTTGACACCTCCAAGAACTGGAATAGGTTGTTGGAAATATTGTCATTGATGTCAAAGGTCTAGCATTATTGGTGATAAAGGCCCCATTGCATTTAATGATGTTTGTAATAGATATATCTTGGCTAATGTGAGTTAATATTTATTTAATATTAACGAATATATTTTTGGTTGCATATAAGACAAAAGAAGGGCCCATGGAGAAGTCCAAGAGTCACGGAGTAAAGACAAAAGAAGAATGGGACGCATTTTCCCATGAAGAGTCATCTTGGGGAATTCCAAGAGTCACCAAGTGAAGACAAAAGAGGAAGGGCGCAATTTCTCATGAAGGGACACTTTGAGGAATACGAAAAGTCACCAAGGTAAAGACAAAAGGGGGAATGACGTTTTTGCTCATGAAGGGTCACCACATGGCTTTTCAAAGGCAAGGATATGAAGGGTCATACAAGTTTGGCACCATTTTCCATGAGGATTGAAGGGTCACAAAGGGGGAAGGCCAAAGGTCATTTGGAAAGCTATAAATAAAGGCTCATTGAGAAGCCATTTTTAGATGATGAAGATAGAGGTTGATTTGATATTGTAATATTTAGCTTAGAAGAGCATTGTGAGAGATGAATATGATTTGTATTTGTTATATCTAGCTTAGAAAAACAAAGGTGAGAGAGGAAGAGATATTGTAATGAACTATCATTTGTTGAGATAACAACATTGAGAGATAGTTGTGTGGTATACACAAAGGGGTTGGTGCTCACGAATTATTGCTATGTTGGTGCTCAGCAAAGGGGTTGGTGCTCACGAATTGTTGCTGTATTGGTGCTCAGCAAAGGGGTTGGTGCTCCTGTGGGTTGGTGCTCACGAATTGTTGTTGTGTTGGTGCTTAGCAAAAGGGTTGGTGCTCCTGTGGGTTGGTGCTCATGAATAGTTGCTGTGTTGGTGTTCAACAAAGGGGTTGGTGCTTCTGCAAGTTGGTGCTTGCAAATATTGTTTGAGTTGGTGCTCATTCATATACTTGAGATTGTTCTCCGTGTTTTTTTCCATATTGGGTTTCCATGTTATATCTGGTGTCTCTCTCTATCTTGTGTGGTGTTTATTGTTTTAGTCTTATTGCATATCTTGAATGTTTGGTTAAGTGGAATTTGATTAAGGAAAAGTTTTATAGATATATGATATACTGATTCACCCCCCCTCTCAGTATATCCCGTGCTTAACAATTGGTATCAGAGCAGATTTTTTTTGAAAAGTTTTACAGCTTGAAGGTAGATCGAGAAAGCACAATGGCTAGATCACATGAAGGATTTTATACAAATAAGGCACCTTTGTTTGATGGGATGAATTATGCTTTTTGGAGCATGAGAATAAAGATTTATTTGATGGCTCTTGGATTCGACATATGGCAAGCAGTGGTGGAGGAATATGAAGAGCCACAAACACTTGTAATTACTCTAGCAGAAAAGAAGGCAAGTGAATGTAATGCTAAAGCTTTAAGTGCTATTTTATGTGGTTTATGTGAATCTGAATTTGTTAAAGTTATGCAATGTAAATCTGCTCATGAAACTTGGGCAAAACTTGAGAATATTTACAAAGGTGATGGAAAGGTTCAGCAAGCTAAGCTTCAGACTTTTAGAAGACAGTTTGAAAGTTTGAAGATGGAAGAAGAAGATATAACAAGTTATCTTTTGCGAGTTGATCAAATAGTAAATCAGATTCAAGGTCTTGGAGAAACGTTGAAAGAGTCAATGGTGATACAAAAGGTTTTGAGATCTCTACCAATGAGATATGATTCAAAAGTTTCGGCAATCGAAGAGATGAAGAATTTAGCCAAGCTAAAGATGGATGAGCTTCATGGTATTCTCATGGCATATGAGATGCAGACAGAACAAGATAAACCTTCAAAGAGAGAAGCAGCTTTCAAGACATCAAAGAAAGAGAAAGCTAAGATTCAAGAATCAAGTGATAGTTTCAGTGATGATGAAGATGACAACGGAGCACTTTTCATTCGCAAGTTGAAAAGGGGAACAGGTAAATATAAAAAAAAATTACCTTTTAAATGTTTTAATTGTGGAAATATTGGACATTTTTCAGCTAGATGCCCAAATAAGGGTAATGATGATGAAGAATAAAAGCCTACATACAAGAAGAATTTCAAAGGCAAATCTAAGAAGGGGTTCGAGAAGAAGAGCTTTTATTCTAAGGATCCTAGCTCAGTCGAAGATAGTGGAGTCAGTGATTCAGAAGAAGAGATTCTATTCATGGCCATACATGAAGATGATCAAGAAGAAGAAGAGGAAGCTGAAGTGAATATGGAAGAACTCATTTGTGCCTTAGAAGAGTTAGAAGCTGTTGAGAAGAAGAATCGAAGATTAATGCCCCAGATCGAGAAAAATGAAAAGGAGTCAAAGAAAATTATTGATGATCTAACAACACACTTGGAAGAAGCCAAGAAGAATGAAGAAGATCTAATAGCACAGTTGGAAATAGCAAGAAAAGAATGTGAAAGGTATGTTATTGAAATTGCCTCTTTAAAAGAAGATATTGAGAAAACAGTCAATGATAAAGTAGTTAGTGATTCAAAATTTGAGGATAGCACTAACATGCTGAATAAGATATTGGAAAGTCAAAAAACAAATTCAGATAAGACAGGGATCGGATTTGAAAAAAAAAAGAGCTATGTTGAAGCTCTTACAAAAGAGGAAACAAAAAGGGGAGAAGTGAAGAATACAGAGGACATTTTCAACAAAGAAGGCTGGAGAGAACAAAGCTACAAAAGGCAATCAGATCAGAGATATACATACAGGTCTTATTTTTATGGCTATTGTTTTTAATGTAATGGATATGGTCACAAGAAATTAGAATGCAGAAAAAGAGCTAACAGTTTCAAAAATAAGAAGGAAAGTCAAGTAGAGTCAAGCAGAAGCCACAACTCTTTTGCTCCTCTATCAAGCTTTGATGAAGAGACCATAGTATGCTACAAGTGCAACAACTTTGGACACATAGCTCGGTATTGTAGAAGCGTGTTTGAGTCAGTCAAGAAGGATCAGAGTTTCAAAGCTCCATTCATCAGGTAGAAGGTTCAGACATGTTCATGGCAGAAGAAACAATTTGAAGATTCTATGTTGGTGCAGACAGCTTTGCATGTAAGAAATAAAGATCAGCCATGGTTCATTGATAGCGGTTGTTCGAGGCATATGACAGGAGATAAAAGTAAGTTCATAACTCTAAAGAAGATCAATGGTGGCACAGTGAGATTTAGAGATAAAACCATTGCCAGGATAGCCAGAAAAGGTACTTTGAGTTTGGATTATGGTAGAACTAAGACTAATAATGTTTTATATGTAAAAAGTCTTAAGCATAATCTATTGAGTGTTAGTCAAATATGTGATCAAGGATACACATTAAAGTTTCATACAGAAGGTTGTGAGATTAGAAGAAAATATTCAAATGAGTTGATTGCAGATGCTCAAAGGACAGGGAACAATGTGTATATATTATCATATATCTTTTCAAAGGCACAATCAAAGGATACATTCAAAGATCTGCAAGAGGAGTTGGGAGTAATTTTTATTACTTTCTGCCATTGATGTTCAGCATTAGTTGAGGGGGAGCTAAGTGTTAGCTCTAGGCAGGCTGTTTGCCATTGATGTCAAAATGAGAGAATAATAGGTACAAGTACAGATGCAAAAACAGGGACAGGGAATAGGTACAAGTTGCTACAGTAAGAGGGAGTTACTGTATGTTTTCAGATGACAGTATGTGCAGGTGACAGGTTGTGGCAGTTTCAGGATTGAGGTTGCCATTAATGACAAAGCGGGAGATTGTTGGAAATATTGTCATTGATGTCAAAGGTCTAGCATTATTGGTGATAAAGGCCCCATTGCATTTAATGATGTTTGTAATAGATATATCTTGGCTAATGTGAGTTAATATTTATTTAATATTAACGAATATATTTTTGGTTGCATATAAGACAAAAGAAGGGCCCATGGAGAAGTCCAAGAGTCACGAGGTAAAGGCAAAAGAAGAATGGGATGCATTTTTCCATGAAGAGTCATTTTGGGGAATTCCAAGAGTCACCAAGTGAAGACAAAAGAGGAAGGGTGCAATTTCTCATGAAGGGACACTTTGAGGAATACGAAAAGTCACCAAGGTAAAGACAAAAGAGGGAAGGTCGTTTTTGCTCATGAAGGGTCACCACATGGCTTTCCAAAGGCAAGGATATGAAGGGTCATATAAGTTTGGTGTCATTTTCTATGAGGATTGAAGGGTCACAAAGGGGGAAGGCCAAAGGTCATTTTGAAAGCTATAAATAAAGGCTTGAGAAGCCATTTGTAGATGAGGAAGATAAAGGTTGATTTGATATTGTAATATCTAGCTTAGAAGAGCATTGTGAGAGATGAATATGATTTGTATTTGTTATATCTAGCTTAGAAGAGCAAAGGTGAGAGGAAAGAGATATTGTAATGAACTATCATTTGTTGAGATAGCAACATTGAGAGATAGTTGTGTGGTATACACAAAGGGGTTGGTGCTCTTGTGAGTTGGTGCTCACGAATTATTGCTGTGTTGGTGCTCAACAAAGGGGTTGGTGCTTCTGTGGGTTGGTGCTCTTGCAAGTTGGTGCTTGCGAATATTGTTTGAGTTGGTGCTCATTCATATACTTGAGATTGTTCTCCGTGGTTTTTCCCATATTGGGTTTCCATGTTATATCTGGTGTCTCTTTCTACCTTGTGTGGTGTTTATTGTTTCAGTTTTATTGCATATCTTGAATGTTTGGTTAAGTGGAATTTGATTAAGGGAAAATTTTATAGATATATGATATACTGATTCACCCCCCGCCTCTCAGTATATCCCGTGCTTAACATAGGTTGAAACAAGGAGGTATTCAACCTAGTAGTTATAGTAGTTTGTGACCACTAGAAGGTCAATGTGAATGAGATTGATCGGGAGGAGTGTGTACATGCTTGGGAAGTTGAGTGAAATGATTGATGATTCCCACTCATTCACGGGCACGGTGTTCTTCCAATTCTTCACTTTGCCTTTGCAAAGCATCCTCTAATATTTTTTGAAATTTTTTTGAAGTCAACCTCTCTGAAGGTATTCTCTCTACCCTTTGAGGATGTGAAGGAAGGTATGATTAAGGGTCATAAGTTTCGAGCCCTAACTCCTTGTAATTAGACCTTGTATGAGTGGGCGTATAATAGAGAAGGATATTAGATACAAATTCGATACCACTATGAGATAATATGGTGTGTATGCTCTGATACGACTTATTCGAGGTTGAGGTGAAGACTCAGTGGACAACCACGCTCATTGAATTATATGGGTTATTATGGAAGTGTATATTGAATGATTGAGGCTAAAGGATATATCAAGGTGCAATGAGACAAGGGAAAGAGGCAAGAAGATACTAGACACCAGATCAAGGCTATAACTGCAAAGTTATATTGTGCAAGAGTTTTGTACAATGATCTCAGAGGTTGGATGTTATTGTGATGTCTAATCACTAGTTCTTAGTCTGTCAAATATGTTGCAACTTCTACAAAGAATGAAAATGTACATTAATAAACATGTGAGGAAGAAGAAGGGTCGGTTGAACCATTACAATAGTTAGGTACAGCTGCTTCATTAATAATCATTAGTTTGTTGTCTTCTACTAATGCTACTACAGAGCTATGTGGAACAATATTGACACTATCGAAGTTGTGTGACATCAACGAAGTGGAGTTAGGCCTTCACAGTATGACCATGTATACTTGAGATGATGTTGAAGACTTGAAGCTATTGGTGAAGACGACATATGCCATAGAGTAATGTCATTATGCTTTGAGTTGATGAAAGGCTCAAATCCTTAGGGATTAGTGTGTGATATGAGCAAAGAGTTATAAAAATTCATGACAAACTACCAACATGTTAAGCCACATAATTGACAAACATGCACAAGACATGTACGGGAAACATGTAAAGTTTTTGTTAAAGGTTGAAGAAATTATATTTACCTTGTATTTTATATCGAGTCGATTACATGAGATGAAGGTTGCTATACATGTTACAATAGTGGGAAAAATGTGGTAATATTGGACAAAAGCTAGAACATAAAAGGTAGTTTGTATTAGAATTGTTATTCTTGATGAGGCTTGTTAGGCCAGTTGAGTTTTTTATTTCATCATGAGAGCTCAGTTATTTTCTTTGCAACTTCATTATACATGTGTCTATGCTAGGATATGTTTAGGAAGTTACGAATTAAAATCTGCAGGGTAGAAAGAGCTCAATAAGTTGTGGATAAAAAGACCTCTATTTCCATCAAACTATAAAGGATACACTTGGTAGAAAATGGGAATGATTGCAATCCTAACTTGTGTTATTTGACCTATTCTTTGGATCCCTATGTAATGATGAGGCTTGCTGGAGTCAACTTAGAAGCAGAAGGTGGTATCCAAACAAATATAAGAGGTGTTAGTTGGATGTTGATTATCTTTTTGAGAATATCCTAACTAAAGTGTTTCACATGACACATCCCCAATGGTATGATATGCGTCCCCAAGTTCTCTCATTTCTAGGACAGGGTTACACATTCCCTGTGCCCCTAGAGCTTAGGGGACGTTGAGGAACCATTTTGGGGATGTTTTGTTGATGCATGCAACATTTAAGGGGAAAGGAGAATGCTTGAATGCCCCCTAATGAGATGAGGGGACACCTATATATCCCTTGATTCATCAGGGGACGTCCATGCATCCCCCACATGCAAACCACTTTTTGTTTAAAAAGACAAGGTTTTTTGCAAAGGATCTGAAAAATTTCTACTATTATTGGGGCCCACCTTTGGATGAACATTTTTCAACCCTAAGAGAGCATGTTTGATACTAAAAGTGGCTGGCCAATCCTTATTTTCGTTTCATCATATAAGAGGAGCCAATTTTAGGTACTTTCAGCCATTGACTCTACAATTTTAGTTTAGTGAGTAACTATATTTACAAATGCCTTATAGTTCCTAGCATATGTTTAAGATTGATGTAATCTATGTTTCAATATTGTAAAAACTACTTATGTATTGTTTTCCAAGGTGTGCTCATTTCATAGCTTAGACTCTCAAGATGCATTTTCTAAGGTGTTTGTGGTACTTTTCAATTGTAAATCATGTTTTTTTGGACTTGATTTAAGTAGTTGCGTATAGACTTTTAGGTTTATCGCTTTTTGGTAGGTTTGAAATAGCTCCCTCTTCCCCTAAATGACGTATTGTGTCCTATTCAGAATCTTTCCCTTGCTCCCATTCGATATCTCCTCAGCCTCCAATGCAAATTGATAGGCTCTATCAATTGAATGTATATCAGAGCCAATATATACAGGAGTTGAAAATGTAATCCATTATAACATCTTGTGACAGCCCTTTCTTCATCTAACTACATAATTATTCTTGCTTGCCGTTTCATAAATTGCTCTATATAGTCTTGCACATGCGTGTCTTTTTATCTCGAATTCTGAAATTTTCTAAACAACTTTGTTGATGATCATTGGGAAATTTTTTGGCTCTTAATGTTTCTGTATTTTGGGCACAACTAGATCATCTTTTTTACTCCTAACAATTGTAGGTTATTCCACCAAAATGCAGCATTGGATTTCATTTTGGCTACTGCAAATTTTACCCTTGCAGAATAATCCTGTTCAAAAAACACCATTTCAAAGCATTTTTCAATTCTTGTATCGAGCCTATGAAAAAAAAAAGGGCTGAGATTTCTAAACATTAAAATCTTTAGCTTGATTTCAGCCACTTTGTTTAGACAACGTCAATTAGTATTTCCATGAGGCCTACCGCTACCAACATGAACTTCTAACCTTATTAAATTCATGCAGCTGAAATCTGGCCTTAGGAGCTTCTAACCTTTTGAGTAACTTATTCCCAACAGTCCTAATCCCTTAATTTCTTTTTCATCTCCCTCTCCAGTTCATTTGAATTCCCCTTTGAGCCATTCTTAGCGTGCACAAATGCCAAAATGATGCAGAGCTTTCTTTTAGCTAAGTTTTATTTTTTGGCTTGATGCAGGAGCATCCGGGTCAAAAACAATCCTACATCAATCAAAAACATGGGTCGAGGTTTGTGCATGTTTGTGTGAATTTTAGACAATGTCGACAATGTTGTGCACATCGAAGATGATCACCAACAACGCAAGGAACATCAACAAAACTCTAGCATATGAAGAGCATCAAGTAGAGATGATTTCAATCGTCTTGTAGAGGTCAATTGATCTCTTTTTGGGATGGTGATGAAAACACTAGCTACCACAGACCATCGATTACGGAACCACCGTGGCAGTTTGCAAACTAGTAGTGTTGAAACCATTGCTTGCATTAAGTGATGATTTTGTCACCATCCCAAAAGGGGTCAGTTGACCTCAGGGAGATCACTGAAACCATCTCTACTTGACGTTCTTCATATGGAGACGTTTTGATGATGTTCCTTGTGCTGTTGTTGATCATTTTCGACATGCACAATGTTGTTGACATTGCTGACAAGTTGCAAAAACATGTACACAAATGTGCAAATGTACCTCGACCCATGTTTTTGGTTGATGCAAGATATCTTGTTGACCTAGATGCTCTTGCATCAAACACCCTAGGTAAATGAAATGATCCATGAGCTCTTGCTCATGAACCTTCCATGAGCTCCTCTATTGTCTTTCCATATTTGACAACTTTGGATTCACTCACCCAAGTTGCGTCTTCAGCTGCTTTGTTCTGAACTTATTCCACTCAACTAAATATTCTTCATATGCCTTTTCTCTTGTCCTCTTGTTGACTCTAGCATCCAACATCATCTCAATCTCTTCCCTTCCCTTCTTAGGCAACTGTTGTCTCTAATCTGCAATTGAAGAATTTGAACTTACATCCTCTTCACTTGTTTGCCTCTCATAGCAAGGGTACAAATCCATTACATTGAAGATAGGTAATATGTCAACCTGATATGATAGCTCAATCTCATATGCATTCACTGAAAAATTTCTCAGAATTCAGCAAGGCCCAACTTTTTTCCATTTGAACTGCTTGTTTGTTCTTTTTGGGGACCTTTCCTTACGCAAATGTGCCAAAACCAAGTCATCTACTCGGAACACCTGTCCTCTTCTGTTCTGATCTATATGTTGCTTATGCTTCATGACATTGTTCTCCAACCTTTTGTTCACTTCTCTATGCACATCATGCATACATGCTACATAATCTTCCACTTCATCACTTCTATTCACACCATATGTTTTACTATCTCTCAATTCACAAATGCCTCTAGGGATGCAACCATATTTGAAAATGGCTCATTGTTGTACTTCTATTGACCGAGTTATTGTAAGAAAACTCAGTTTGTTTGAAAGCTGTATCCCATTGTTTAGGCTTGTCTCCTACTAATCATTTTCGCAATTTTCTGAGGCTATTCATCACCTCAGTTTTTCCATCCATCAGTAGACGATAAGCTGAACTAAAATCCAACCTCGTGCCCAACTTTCTCCACCACATTCAACAAAAGTCCCCAACAAACTTTGTAAAAGCCTATCATCCACAAACAAATGGACAAATAGAGGTAGTGAATAGAAGCTTCAGAAATTTGCCTATATGCTTGGTAGGAGATAGACCTAAACAATGGGATACAACTTTGGCACAAGCCAAGTTAAGCTGTGATATTCCTCATAAGGATAGGATCTGCTGTCTTTGTTCTCTCCATGAGATTGAGAATGAGGAATATTTTATTTCAGATGTCTTGCTTACTATGAGATCTAGGGTAGGTACTACCATTTATACTGATGAGGGCTGTCTTATCCACCTTTCGTTATCCTAACCATAAATGTTTGGCTCTTTTCCTTTGAGAGGCTGTCACTCTTAGATGTAGGATATCATGGGACATTTAGGGATATACCAAGCTGATTACCTCATTTTTTCATTGTATCTTGGATGTTAGAGGTATTAAGTCTCTTTTGGATTCAACTGATCTACTCACAAGTAGCGACAAATTGATGTCTACCTTAGCATGTTGCTACTAGGATATCCTAGCCCTCTTACTTACATTTAGAAAGATTCATGGGCTTTCTAGTTCTCTTTGTCTGCATCTTGGGATATGAAGTCATACACATATCTCAATTTTATCTCCATCTCTAAAGGCTTGCTAGCTTTAGAGGTTAGGAAAGGCCATGTGAGAAGTGTCATGCTTCCTCCTAGGATTGTCCAACTAGGCCCCCTTAGCCCAAGTCATTATCCTATGGATACTATTTGATCTTGCATTGGACATGTAGTGGTTCTGGTTGTGGATGATGATGTTGGCAGCTTCTCAAAGAATTGATAGAGGCATGTCAAGACACTAGTTTTCAACCTGGGCCTTCATCGGCTTATTTTCCCTTACTTCCCTTGGGGCTCCACCCCTGGCTTGGCTATATATATTTGCACTTGTACCATATGGGTAGGGTTTACCAGCATCGGCTTGACTCCCTTTTGTTGTACTTAAAAAAATAAAAAAATAGTGACGTATCTTCAGTCTTAATCACTTTTTCAGCTTTAGGGTTCTTTTCTACCCTAGAGTTGTTATATTGTAACCGAAGCTGGACACAGTGCTGGGATCTTGCCTTTACTTTTATTGCCATACCCTGAACTGTGGAGGCAAGATTGGACACAAAATCCTTGAATTAGATTATCGCAAAATGTTTTTCTTAATGATCTCTTTGGCTAGTTGTTGTCATTGATATTCTGTCAACTGAGAAAATTATGTATCAATTGCAGTCTACATGATTTCCTAACCCGACCGATCCTATTAATTGCTATTCAGTTTTCTATGAATAACATGGACATACATTGAAGTTGTTCCTGATGGAAAAAATATAAACAATGGGAACATTTACATCTTAAGCAGATTCAACAATAGAAAAATGGCCTGCAAGTAATTGATGGTTTGACAGTCTGACTGATGATATGTAAGGAACAGTGGTCAGAACATTTATGAAAATACACATCTATCTATGAATTTATTGCTCAGTAAATTCATTTTTTTCTGAAAATTATTGTCATGTTAATCCAAGTTTTGAACTATGGAACTTTTTGGTTTATATTATTGAAGTTTTCAATAATAGTTGAGAGGGAAATTATATCTATGATGAAGATAATCCATGATTTATACGAATAAAATAATTTTTTTATTTAGGATGTCGGACTTTGTTCACATGTTTGGGAAGGCAACTTCACCACTATGGAACGCTCAGCCAAGAATTGACATCTATCTCAGCAGTCAATCTTGGTGTACCAATATAGATTATAGATGCTAATATAGAGTTGATGGTTATAAAAATCTTTATAAAGATTTATCCCAAAAAAGTACTTTTGAATTATTATGGACTCTGGAAGCCTCAAATCTCTGATAGATAATAGATGATCTCTCCCCTTTTCCATGTTCTTTATCAAAACAAAGGGTTCGTTCATTAGCTTTTCTTCAGTTATATAATATAGTTACAGTAATCATCATGAAACTGATAGCCGTGTGTGACATTGATTGTTAGCTTGAAGTTGGCCAAGAAAGTATTAGCTTAAGCATACAAAGAGTTAATAACCAAGATTCTGCATAATACCTTCCTGCCATCGTGCTTAGCTTCATTCTAAGGCAAACGGTATTTTCATGTCATCAGGCATTAAATGCTGCTTCAGTCATTTATCTCTTACCATTATGAACAAAATAATAAATTTTCCTTATAATTCATGTCACAGAGTAATGTAACCACTTTAACGGCTTCTGTATATCTCACAGCTATAAGATTTACACAAATCACTTTGTTTCTGTTTTAGATTGGAAGCTTAAAGATATTTTGAAGCAGTCAACAAAGAGCTGATCTGCTGCAATAATTTTTTTGTATATGGCTATGATAGATGGCTAAACATTTCCAAAACCTCATTTCATAATGCGCCTGGATCAAATAATGTCCTTGCCTTTGGCATCATTTTCTTACAAGAAATAATTGGTTTGTGCATGCAGGCATTGCTGTTGTTGCCGTGATGTTGGTGACAACAATTTTGATGTCACTCATCATGCTCATCGTCTGGCGAAGCAATTTGCTGCTGGTGATAGTCTTTACAATAACCTTTCTATCAATAGAGATGGTTTATTTCTTGGCAGTATTGTTCAAAGTAGGCCAGGGTGGTTGGGCTCCTTTGGTGATAGCTGGAGTCTTCCTGGTTGTTATGTATGTTTGGCATTATGGGACTGTAAAGAGGTACGAGCTTGAAATGCAAAGCAAGGTGCCAGTGGCATGGATCATGGGCCTTGGTCCTAGCCTTGGGCTTGTACGGGTTCCTGGTATTGGTCTTGTTTACACAGACCTTGCTCGAGGGGTGCCACCCATCTTCTCTCATTTTGTCACCCACTTACCTGCCATTCACTCTATTGTCGTATTTGTATGTGTCAAATATCTTCCTGTAACTACAGTTACTCCAGAAGAACGGTTCTATGTGAAACGTATTGGACCAAAGGAGCTTAACATGTTTCGCTGTGCAGTGAGGTATGGGTACACAGATTTGCATAAGAGAGAAGATGATTTTGAGAACTTACTCATCAAGAGCCTCATCCATTATGTCCACCAGGAATCCCTTATTGACAGCTTCTTCGACTCAAGTGATGAGGATGAAGAGACCAGGAAGCACTTGAAACCACAATGTGCAAATGTATTAGAGAGTAATGTTCATGTTGACTCTCAGCTTGGGGAGATATCCAGTGCATCAATAGCTTCTGATGCACTTTCGGATACAATGATGGCCAGGAGATCACAACAACTCCGATGTTTTGTTCCAAGTGAGGGTAGCAGTGTCAATAGTAATAATTACATCAGTGATTTGGACTACTTGCTTAGCTGCAAAGATGCAGGAATAGTTCACATTTTGGGTAACACAATAGTGAGGGCAAGGAGGGACTCAAACTTTGTCAAAAGGATTGCTGTAAACCACATCTATGCTTTCCTTCGCAGAATATGCCGAGAGAATAGTGTCATTCTCAATGTTCCGCATGAGAGCCTTTTAAACGTAGGGCAAGTATTTTATGTTTGAATGAACCCTACTTTAAAATTCTATAAAATTATTGATTTGTACAAAAGGCATTTTAAAAGTAGGGCAAGCATTTTATGTTTCAATGAACACTATAAAATTTTGTAAAATTATTGATTTGTAGATAAGGCTTATGATTCATGTACATTAGAGTTCATTAATCATCAGTGATTTGGTTATTATTATATCCAGAGCCGATTGAAGCATTGTTAATCCTGAAAAATCAGAGGGCAACCTTAAGGTAATTTGAGCGCCATGGGGCCTAATATTACCCTTGAAAAAGGCGATGAACATATACTACAAATCCATTATTTGCAAGATGCATAATGTGTGCCATGTCTCCATTAAGGAGCATGTATAAATTTTAAGCTTGTAGGCTATTCGGTGATATGAGGTGCCACTCCACATACATTTGCAATCATAGCGTAATGGACGAAATCTTAAATCAAGGCAATATTGGAGAATTTATTTGAAAACTGGGTGCGCATAGGACTAATGGTCTAAACTTGTAGATGCACTTCAAGAGTTCCAACAAATCAATCTGTGGCCTAAATGGACATTATATATCATCTCGTCATCTCATAAAGGACAATGGACCTGTCTTGAGAAAACACTTTATATGGCATCTCCATTTGTTAACGAGAGATTGTAGCCCTTCAAATGGAACGTGGTTTTTGAATATACAGCACCAACACACTGTCTTCCCAAATCAGTTCATCTCACTCGATTTGAAATTCCGCCACAACTAAGCTGAGATGGCTTGCCTCCAAGCCATCTCCAATTTTCTAGCAAATCTGATTGTGTAGTGACGATGCCCTTGATGTTTTATAACTCTGTTGACTCCATGTAATCCACTCCACAACATTCTTGATCATATCTTAAACTCTGCACTTTTCGAACTCCCTTTTTCCCCCTATTGTGGCATTGTTAGGTTGCTTAATAATCCTTATATCACTGCAAAGTTTGTGAATGTTTGAAATATTCATGGTTGCTTTCCAATCCTAACTCCTAATTCCATCATGCCCGCAACAGGAACTTCAAGAATAGAAGAGCCCATTAGAAAGATGTGCTTGTCGTTATAGAGAGAAGCGCACTTTGACAAATCCTAGGATAGTATCCCTTTTTGAAATTCTTTCCATCCACGGGTATAGAACATCGCAACCATCAGAAAACATAATGGTTCCCTATAGCATTCGCAAACTTGTGTGCATCCTTCTGGTTGTAAACCAACAGGGATATTCTATGCTTTGCTTCCTCCATGGGCAATCCATGCCTTTGTAAAATTGCTCCCATGAAATCATAAAGATTCTGCTTATGCGAGAAATGGGTAATTGAGTAAATATTTTGATTAGAATGAATGAAATATTTTAATGTCATCTACTAGAACAAGTAGTCTATGAGGCCAAAAGTAGTGACAAGGGTGTTCTGTGCGAAAACATGACTTGAGGCAAGGGCCGTCCCATTAGTATTTTTATGTTGGATCTTCTACTATGAATTTTGATATAAAAAATCGATGTTTTATCTATTTTAACCTTTCAAACAAGATGGTGTGTCAATATTCAAATTATTGGCATATTTAATTCGGATGTGGCTAAGAGCCACACTACATGATGTAGTGCCATTGTGTCTCCACCAATCCCAAAGTACAAAAATATGTGTTATCTTTTTCCACTCTTTTTTAGGCATTGCCCATTTGCAAGTTTTACATCTAAGATGATGCAAGCTAGCCTTCACTAAGCCATCAACATTTTTGTCTTCCTCTTATTTTTTGTTCCTATGTCAAAATTTTGATCACGATAGCAAGTTGGATTTGATTTTGACATAATGTTCTTTCTTCTGTTAGATGATTTGGTAGGGCTTTAAGCCACAATTTCATTCTCTAATTGTAACCATTGCAATTTGCAAGTTAGTGTTCCTATCATGCCCCATTCGCCTCTCTCGCCCCCCGCACCCCTGCCTTTGCCCCCCACCCCTCTAAAATAGACATGACACAACCAAATCACAAACAACCAAACATAAGAGTTGAGTGGATATAAGAATTCATATCAATCAAATGCTCATAAATGCAAATCTTGCAACTAACATTATTCCATAAATGGTGGAAGCCATTGATTAACAGGTAAACAGATTTATTTGTTCGACCACATGCTAGAGAGCTCGTTTGTTGGTCTATGCTTACAGTCACAACATTATGATGTTGAGATGATCGTTGAAATAAACCTCGGCCATTGCTGACACATTCCATTCCACGTGGTCGCTTTAGCAAGCTCTTTGGCAACCCCAACTCTTCTTTGGGCTCTTGGGGCTATTCATGCCACATGGTGTTTCCTCGATGACTCGGAGCTTCCGACTAATTCACAACTGCACAACAAACTATATTGATTGGTGTCTCCGTCGAGTTAGTAGGATGCTCACACATGGATGGCTCTTGACGGTTCGCTTGCACGACATAGTTCATACAATGGAATCTATTGATGTCACTCCTGAATTAGCAGGTTGATGACACGATGGTTCTTGGTGATTTGTGTATGCAATTAGAAATGCATCATGTCTATAAATCAATCATGGATCGGATGGGATAGAACACACCTACACTTTCGATTGGGGGCATACAATTGTTGAGCGGGAGCATTACCAATGTGAGGATCCGCTAGACCCGATTAGGGGATCACTTGTCACAACACACCATGTGGGATAGAGTTCCAAAGCTTATAGTTTAACACAATCACATAACAACCTTAAAATAGTCCTATGATTTAATATTTCACTAATTTAATAACAAGAAAAGTAAATCTAATCTAGTGTGCACCAAAGCTTGTGGCACAAAGCGGGGGTTAGAAACAAAACAAATAAACAACTAAACTAAACATGTATAGGAGACATATACTCACGTCAATGTATATGGAATCCTAATACACAAAAGAGAAGAATACAAATGCACTATTTATCTACTTTTACAAATGAGGAATAAAGTTAGGAATACTTACCTTTGAAAATGAACCCATCAAACCTCAATCTCCCCTTTGGCCAAGGTGCTTCATAAGAGATTGTCGTGGTAAGGATAATTAAGATATATCAACGCTAGGCTACACAACTTATTCAAGCATCCAAAAGACTTATCCACAAGATGAAATCAGAGCTCCAAAGAAAGTATTGAACCCTAAAGCTTTATTTCCCAAATAGAATGGTCAATAGACAGATGTTTGTTTTCACTTATTCACTTAATTCTTTGTTCTTTTCAAATGGTGGTATATGACATTGTATATATAGTAGTATCTTACCCTAAAATCATTCGGACATGTTGGTTGTGCTAGGTTGACCAAGTCAACCTAGCACGTTTTCGGGCTAACTCACTAAGTTTGTGCTAGGTCAGTCGGAAGGCTAACAAACCAAAAGAGCTAAAAAGTCCCTAAACTATACTAGGTCGATCAGGGCGACATAGTTTGTTGAACAGGAACCCTGAAAATGCACCAGGTCGGCCATGGTGGTCGACCTAGTTTATTGAACAGGAAGAAAGGAGATAAAGCAAGGAAAAGAGGAAAGCATGGCAAATGATAGGAATGATTAGGCAAGAGAAGAATAAGCTTAAAGTTCATGGTTTTAGGAGACAAGTGTGTAGATGACAAGTGGCAAAAGGAACAACAATCTTACAAAGCACCGATGGTCTACCCACCCCTTTCCTGGTGCACCCCTTAAGGCATGTACTTAGAGAGATTGATACTCGACATGTTCCTGCAAGATACAAAGTGTCAGTAATTAATAAAAAATTTGAAAATATTATGTGTATGCAATCTATTTTTTTGATATTAATTGTACAATGGAACCTACTGATGTCACCCCCGGGTTAGCAGGATGACAAACATGGATGGCCCCTGATGATCCGCTTGTCCAAAAGAACCTGTACAATGGACTCTGTTGACGTCACTCTTGGATTAGAGAGATGATGACATGTAGATGGCTCCTGAGGATCCAATTGCCCAACATCAACTGTATAATGGAACATGTTGACATCACCCCGTGGTTACCGAGATGGCGACACGTGGATGGCTCCCGATGATCCGCTTGCCCAACATCGATTGTACAATGGAACTTGCTGACATCACTCTCAGGTTAGCAAGATGATGACATGTGGACGGATCTCAGCAATCCACTCACCCGATGGCTATCGTACCAAGGGCCATGTTGACGTCACTTTTGGGTCAACGGGTTGATGATACGTAGCACCCTCCAATCCACTCACAAAAAGTCATAAAAATAACTAAGGCAAAATACTGTGAAAAGACCCAACTAGGACGCATTTAAGGCAAAATCTAAGTGGAGGGATTTAGTCGACAAGACAAATTCAAATAGGGCAAAAAGCTACAAAAGAAAGACTTGACGATCGATTAAGGCACGATTCGATACAGAGCCAACAAACAAAGCCAAAACAAGAAGCAAAACTAGATACAATCAATTACACAAATTGACTAAGGCATGGCCGAAGTGAAATTTAGAGATGACTCAATGAAGTAAAACTCAGCTAAGTAAATAAAAATACCTGTGTTGACTATTGCTGACAACATGATCTAGGTAGAGTCTTTGTCCCTCAGAAGAGGCTCTAGTAGGCCAAGTCTACATTGCAATAATCATATGAACAAGAAGGTGTTGAGGCCCAATTAAATCTCTTGCTACTAAACCAATATCCTCATTGGTTTAGTCAATTAATCGATGATCTCAAGGCATGCTTTGCTACAAGCAAGGGATCTCTAAGCTTTAGAAGGGATTGCCTAGATCAAGGAATCGACCTACTCAGTCAAAAGATTACTATGGTTTGGTAGTGGTTCTCAGGGTTATTCATTCAATTCAAAGGGGGAAGAATTAAGCAACCTTATTTGTTATAATTAACTTCTACCACATAGTTTGTCAAAACTTCTTTCGTTAATTCTTTACAAGGTGACCCCTGCCGATCCTAAAGGTTATAAACCGAGATACATTAAAATAGTAGAGCCAAACTTTGCTAAAATCCTTCTTTTATTATGAAATGGTCTTGTTTTAAGGGAAGATCTTCAACATGTAACTTAATGCTTCGATCCAAGATTCTTCCACAAGATGTATTTTTACCAGAAGATATCGATATTCAGAATATAAAGTCAAGCTATACTGTTATTCTTAATAACAATCATTCAACCATTTATTTGAGTTCCACTCATTTATGGATAAGCTTAGTCCATCAAGACAAATCACAATAAAATACAAGAGGAGACACAAGCATGATCAGTACACTGATCATTACAAGGTTTTAATCCAAGAGAGCATCTTAGCACTCAATTAAAAGAGCCATGTAGGCCTAAAAGTCGCTCCTCAAATATCAAATTCCTTCCAGGGAGATCTATAGTCAAAAGTATTGTTGCTTCCAATAATATAAGCTCAAGAGTTATTTAAGATCCTATCTCACATGGATTATGCCAAATCATAACAAGAACAACCATAACATGATTCATACAATAGATCACAAAGCTATTGCAATTATCAAGGACATAAGCAATGTATTTCACTTGCTTTCTTATATTGATAAGTCCTTTTCATTTAAGTTAGCGAAGAGTAGAGTTATTACAAGCAACTTAAGATACATTGAACAAAGCAATCACAATATAATAAACTGAATATATATATATATATATATATATATATATATATATATATATATATATATTAAGGCCCTTAACTTGGCCAAGCTTAGTAATGAATAAACAAGCATCCTTTAGGATTCCATTCTCAACGATGAGTCTATCATAAGGAGATCTATAATCATATATAAACAAGTAGACTACTTGGCAGTTCTCTGTAGTAATAACTAGAACGTTCAATCAATAAACTTCATAATGATAGTGGCTCACAACTTGGCCTACAATTAGTTACTAACATAAAAATACAATAGATTGAAATGAGATTAAATAATCCTTGGCTTATAGTCAATTATAGAAAATAACCAAACAAGAATAATCAGTAGCTGAAGACAAGCTCCTCTTTGCTCTTGGTGCAACTTCGGCCAACAGAAGGAGGGTTCACCTTCCAACCTTTTGTCATCATCAAACGAATGCTCTAGGCACCCTTGAGCAGGACTTCCATCTCTAGGCATGTTCTCATCATGGTGCAAGACAATAAAGAAAACAAGCTAGTCAAGATGTCTAAGGTTCAAGGAGATACCTACTCACAAGGTGACAAACCAAACATCTCTTAGTCAAGAGGATTACCAACCTCAAATCTATTTTTAACAAGCATAAAACACAAAAGATAAACCATAGAGATAAAAACAATCGAACATTCAGCCAATAAGATGTGTTCCAATATATAGTAATGAGAGAGGCTTAGGCAATCTACCATCATGTCACACATGAGAGACCTAACCCTTCTACCATCATGAATAACGTAACCTTTCAATGCATCAATAGTCTTACACGATGAAACCTTACTATCCAAGCAAATAGAAGTCCTAACAACGAGTAACTACCATGGAGGAATGTCTCAACTCCAAAATCCCACACTCATGGGTAGGAAAGACCATGGGGCGACCCAAGCACATCCATAGGGAAAATAAGCAAAGAGGAGAAGTAATCCAAGTGGCTTTTACTCCTCCCCAACACATTAAAACAATTAGAATCACACAAACATCATTTGGTCAAACAACATTCTAGTTAAATCAAAAGAGAAGCCTACCAGTCAATCCTGGTCCTCCTTGGGATCTTTTGTGAATTTTTTTTCACGCTGAGGCTCTCTCTCTCTCCAGGGTCTTTTTTTGGTTTTCCCTTGTTCCTAAAAATGGCAAAAGTTCTTTTCTAAGAAGTATGTGTTCCTCAAATAGGTGTTCTCTCCTCACAACTCAATCAGAACGTGACATGCCTGTTCTTTCCTTGGATCGACCAACCACTCTATTTTCCAGCCCATGCCTTCATAAATAGACATTCTCTTTGCTAGTCCATAATGGCACATGGCGGCTCTAGCAGTCCTATGGTTGCTTATAAGACAACCCACCTCCCTATACAGGGCTTACGGCAAAGGCAATTAATGGACTAGTCTGCAATTTTGCTATAAGGCATTCTAGACGTTGGTCTACTTCGTCCTCAGGTAGTGAAGATGACCAACCAAGGGTGGTTCAACCAACCCAGTAGTGATTGCAATCCATTAAAAAATGCCAAGACTAAATAAAGGGTGCAATGACATACACGACATTCCACTTGGATCAAGTAAGGTTTAGACAAGATATGGATTAGAGAAGGATCACACTTGTTGCGACAATCACCGATGTAGTCCTTGTTCCTTTGTTGGCAATGATATATTCCTGCACACTTATTGCACCTATAAAATTCTTCTATTCTAATAGCCGAAGCTTGCAACCATAAACATGCTAGGTCATTTAATTTAAACCAATGTAATTAGCTTATTAAGCAATTCACAAGGTCATGAAGTGAGGTCCATATAGCACCTAGTGCATGCATAGTCCAATTGCGATATAAGGCAACAATTCAAGTGTTACTAAATCGGACTTACCATCTGCATAACTGACTTACTCTTACAATTAACACCACCATGGAACTATAGCCATCAAATTAACATAGTCATGTTGTTTATACCTTAAGCATGTCTCAATCGGCCATGAATAGAATTATAGTCAAGAGTCAAATGAGAGTACCAATGATCCCATATTCATTATGTATCCAATTATGAGCTCCCTATTGTCCAACTAGCAGGGGTCTTATTGTTATCAGGTAATCTTATGTCAATTAGCAATTGAAGTCACTTGTTGTTCATGAGGTGCATTACATTCTCCCCCCTTAAAGGGGTATCATCCTCAATGCAGGACTGATTTGTTCATCCATGAAGGCTTCCAATATCCACTGATCCTCAATCCTTTGACACTAACTCCCTTACTGGCTTTAGAACAGATCTGGTAATCATTCATACTTTTCAGCATAAGTCATGAATTCCATTTTTCAAATGCAAGCAACTGTTCCATTTGCTCAAGTTTTCCACTTCCCATAAACCCCCTGGCCTGTTTGTTATTGTGTTTTCAACATAATGAAAATCCTTGTGATCAAATCATAAGGATGCTTCAATTCTTGATCGTAACAATATGAACTTTCTTTCAGCGAAGAAAAAATCTCTCTAAATTAGAGATGAAAGTGGTCCAATTTTAGGAACCAAGCCTTGCTTCATGCAAGGCTATACTGCCACATTATATTTCACTGGTTGCGTTAGATGCTGGTTCATCGTGCTAAATGCCAACTCCCTGTTTTGAGTCTTTTCAATCAATAAGATGTTGGCTAAATTACAATAAATCTTTGAAAGAGGCGATTCACTTTGATGTAAATCATACTGCAAAACATGTTTGAGAGAACCTTCTTGAATAAGCAAAGCAGGGGAAATGGTCCTTATCACCTCAATTTCCCTGAAGAAGAATACAAACATGAGACTGTTTTACTTCTCAATACATTATGCCAATCAAGGAAGGTTTAAAGCAATGTGCTGCCTTGTTATTCCATATACATAGGCTCCCAGAACATCGATCCATCAATCTAGAGAATCATATGCAATCAATATATATGGGATCCCAAGACATCGGTCCACTAGCCAAGATAACCATGTGTTAATTAATAAGTCTGAGGCTTCCAAGATATCAGTCCACCAGTCAAGATCAATATGTGGAAGTAAAAGAATGAATGTGGCCCTCAGGACATTGGTCCACCAATGAAGAATCTGTACGTAGAAGGCCCTCTGAACATTGGTCCATTAGCCATAGTCAATGCACATAGTGAAAGAGATAGTCGATATGCAGACATATGTAATCTATGTCAATGCACAGAGTGAAAGAGATAGTTGATACACAAATAGATGTCAGCCATGTTGATGCATGAAGTGAGAGTGTATGTGGCCCTCAAGACATCGGTCCACCAGCTTAGAATAAATAAGTAGAAGGCCCTCTGGACATTGGTCCACCAACCATAGTCAATGCACAAAGTGAAAGAGACACCTCAGTGTTCTTGAGACACCTTAGTGTCTAAAACCACCAAATCTGATGGGCGATGAAATATGGGGTATTGAACATGTGCGACAGGTTCCCATCCCATCCCACTTAGATATTTTTCAAACTACTTCTTCTTCCCTATACTCACCCGAAGCGACATATATGCACATACTAACATGAAACTAGCATGGCCAAGCATCACAATAACTTGAAGAAACATCAACTAATAATGTAAGAACAAAATCAATAAAACAAGACCAAGGAGTCCCAATACTGAAGTCAAATTCAACTAGAATTCATCAACGAATTCCATGATCAACATTTAGCTTAAACATTTGATGATGAAAAAATGATGCTAGTTTCCAAACAATATAAACAAAAATTTAGATAACTTAAAATAAGTTCGGCAAACACATTTAGCAAAATCAAATCACGATATGATCACTATGTGGCTCTAAGAGCCACTCAGGGGGAGGACAAAATTTATTTATGATAAGGCAATTTCGACATGGTTCATGCAATTCCTGATGAAGTTGACTGCGTCTTCCATTAATCAAGGGAGAGTCAAACAACCTATACCATGCCCAACACAAGAGGACTTTGACAATCCACCAACATAATGTTCACGGGAGGGTCAAACAACCTACCACCATGCCTTGCATAGGAGGACTTTGACAAGCCTCCATCATACAACGCTAAAAACATACAACCATCACATAGTGTCACAACATCTTTAATATAATCACGCAAGAAAGCAAATAACATATCATAAATATAACATGATTAATACTAGTGATTCCATAATGCCTTATGCATCATATTCTCTATACTTTCATCAAAAATTTCAAGGCATGGTTCTAAACATAACATACTTTCAAAAATTTAGGGTATGCAGTGTCTGTGTCTCTTTTAGAAGTCATACTTAGAGATAGTTCATATTCACCACCCTCCAAGGTGTGATATTTTTTTTGAAATTAGGCCTTACCGACTTTCACATGAGAATTTAGATAGAATGTTGCCTACGGTTAGGTCCCACCTATGTGTGTAGACACAATATTCTTGGCAAGAAAATGTAGAGATATTATTTCAAGAGAAGGGCACCTCCATGATCGCCACCTTCTGATTCCTGCTGCTACACAGTGCTATTCAAGTGCCTAGAGTAGTTAGCAGTTCCATCTATCATGATTAAAACAAGTCCTTTTCATGATGAAAAATAATAATACTAGATGTATTCATTCAAAGTTACTGCCACATAGCTTCACATGAATTCAACATGATCGTCAGCTCTTCTAAGCTTCCATTTAACCAATCAACATATTTATAGATGCATATTTATTTATTTATCATCATAATATCAAGAATGTGTAAGGTTACGCCAATCTATTCCAGATGCTTTACAACCAAGAAGATATGCTCCTAACTGTTGGGGTTTTAGATTGCACCCTAATTGAGTAAGGGGATTATTTAGGTCATTTAGTAAAATATAGATCAACATGGGACTGATTCTAGGCTATGAGTATCCTAATAATGGATCAGACCTCCGGAGAAGGCTGACTTCCTTATGGATCTATCACCTACACTAAACCTAAACTAGAACCTGCTTGGTAGAGGGAGAGAGAATTGAATTTTTTTATAAAAGCATGTAAAAAAAGTGGTGATGCACCAATAATTTGATCACTCCAATTCACACAAAACACACTATGAGACACTTTTCAGACCAAAGAACATCAATCTCACATAAATATTTCATAACAAGGCATTGATCAGTTACAAGATTAGTAAGAGGGCAAATATCCACTTTCAAACTAGACAATAAACCATAGATTGCACTTATAATGACCTGTGAGATTATTAAGCACTACTTGAAGGTGAGAAAAACTCAGACAAAAGCAAGGAACATACATTCACTTAACAATAGTGCATTAATTCATAGAACACACTTCAATCTAGTTTAGAAAAGGATGAAATTTAGTCTTTATTACATCAAAAAGGCATCACAGTACAAATTTTGGCAAAGTCTGGTCATACCAAAAAGAGGGATAGATGATCAATATCAAGGCTTATAAGTCTATATTTATAGCAAAGAGAGAGAGAGAGAGAGAGAGAGAGAGAGAGAGAGAGAGAGAGAGAGCCGTGCATTGGACAAGGCCGAACCACTTTCGATGGATTAGCACTCTTGAGGATGTTGACTCAAATCTTATCAACAAAGAACCAACTTTGTAAAAGAATTAAATGTCCATTGCCCTTATCCAACTGCCAGATCTTTTCTTGGAATCATGTCATTATTTACTTGATCTGCGAATAAGGATCATGTCTTGGAACTGGCTGAAATGTGCCACATTTGCATTAGGTAGCCATTGAAACCAAAAAATGTGAACCATGATGTGACGAGACATAGGTCTACTATATGTGAAAACCAATCTTAGACCATTGGTTTTCACACAATCATAATATCTATGAAAGTCTGCAAACTACCCGACTTTACTTCACAGTCACTGGTTTATCTTCGCCTTCGATATTAGATCTAAAGGATCTATCTTACCTATATGGAGCTTTAATTGGCGATGCTTGGTCTCTGAAATGTGGCCCTAGTTCAATCTTGGTCCACCTTTGAGCTTGACTCTTTGATATTTGCTTTGTCTGGGTCCCAAATAACCTTTTTGACTTTCGTCGAAAAATGTCTTGAGCTTGCCCTTGCTTATTGGCTGTCGACTGCCAACTCAGACTGTCTACATCATGCTCAACTATCTCTATGTTCATTGGTTCCATAGATATGCTAACTTATTGAATCTGCCTCATTCCATTGATTTGTCTGTGCACGAATACCCACGAGCTATTGATCCTCTGCCAACTGAATGTGTTTGTGCCACTTGTCGTTGACTTATTAGCTCTTTGGATTCGCTGACCTATTTGACTCATGCACGCCATCCGATCAAGATATACGAGTTCACGTGCAACATAGATCTCCCTAGTCCCACTTTCTTGTCAGTTCTTACACTCCGTCAGATCATTGGTGCGATTGAGTGCAAGCCCTTGATATAGCTTAGGCCCATCCTTTTGTCAATGATTTCACTCCGTTGGATCTTGGCTTGATTATCCCGCACCATTGGCTCATATTCAACTTGTAGATCTTTAAAGAGTTTAACCTAGGGAGCTTTTGACTTGGCTGACCCCATCATAGATCATTAGATCTTATGTGTCAGTATGAGAGTTCCCACACACCGTTAGATCTCGACCAACTTCAAGCCTTTTAAGGACCTTTTGAACCCAAATGGTTACTTGCCTTGATTAAAATTGATGTTCGCACAAACGTCATTTGACATTCACACGGATGTATTTGACATCCCGTAGACCGTCAAATTTAAGAACTGATGAATTTTTGTAGTCTTTATTTTGACTTTAGTATGACTGCGATTCATTATTTGATCAACTTTGACAATTTAATGTTTCATGGAAGGGCCAAATTTGCTGGAGATGTTCTTGAGGTCAAAAGAAACATGTCTACATGACCTGAGGACTTGTGAGGCTTTCTGAGCATACTTATCAAATGTGCAAACAAGCTGACTAGTCCATTTTTGAGTAACATCCTGATGATGGTCTGGATCCTAGACTTGGTCTTTTGAGCTTTTGCTTGATCTTTGGAAGCTTGAATGAGCTTCTAAAGCATAAGCAAACTTGTCCATACCCTGTACTGTAAGATTACCTGTGCAAACTTATTTGGATCCTCCATTTACTCTGTAGACCTGTTTCTTTAAGATCAATAGAATTACACTTTAAGTAATATGATCTTCCTCTTTTATCATTAGATCTTTCTCTCAATCAAGAACATTGCTCGATCTTAGAAAGCTCTGTATGTAGGCCAAAGATGACCAACATCTTTGGTAACTTAGCTGGGAAGCATGCCTACTATGCTCAAACTTAGACCATATACATAACTCTTGGATCATAACAGATACATGGATCATTACATGACTGTAAGACAACCTCTTGACTTGCAAAGATAGAAAAATCCCAACAATAGGGAAAGAAAACAAACTAAAAAGGAAACTAACCTAAAAAACAAAGGCAACTAAACTACTGAATGATTGGGCAAGAAAGATGCACTTATTTAGAACAAAACAGAAAGAGAACTAACTAATGTGTTAGGAAAAACTTGGAGAAAAACAAGAAAAAACTATGTATAGGGGACTAAGTTTGCCTTAATAGTAGTGTTTGAGATATATCCCATTGACTGGGATAGGAAGTACTTCACCATTCATTGTTATGAGATGGAAAGTATTGTGAGATTTGCAACTGGAAATTGTATATGGTCCACTCCAGAGAGAATCAAATTTTGTGTGTTTTCCTGGCTTGGCTCTATCCTCATCCCACTTGAGGACCAAATCTCCTTCTTGGAAACTTCTTGAAGAAGTTCTTTTGTCAAAATATCTCTTTGTCATTGCTTGATGGGCCTCCATTGCCAACATGGCCTAATGCCTTGTCTCCTCTAGCTCCATGAGCTTGACATATCTTATTTCCATTGGCTCAGTCTCCAAAATCTCAAGCTGATGCATTATTTCCAAAGCATGGAATTCAAGATAAATAGGCATTCTTGCTTCCTTACTGTATACTAGTTTGTACAGAGAATTGGCAATTGATCTTTTATAGGTGATCCTGTCAACCCAGATAGCTGACTTCAATTTGAGATGCCATGATCTCTGATTGTCTTCTATATTCCTCCTGATGATCTTCAACACATTCTTGTTGGTAGACTCAGTAAGGCGATTGCCTTATGGATAATAGTTTGATGAGGTATTGAGAAAAATACTATGTTGAACTGCCCACTAGCTGATCTTAGATCCTATAAAAGCCATAACATTATTAGAAATATAGTTGAAGGGACCCCAAATCTGGTAAGTAAACCTCATAGAAGTCTAAAACACTAGTTTTATTGGCTTCTTTTAATGCTATTGCCTCTATCCATGTGGTAAAATAATTTGTGGCAGTCAGGATCCACTTGTGTCTTGAGCTTGATGGGAGGAAATAACACCAATAAAGTCCAATCCTCATTGGACAAAGGGTTGATTAACTAAAATACGCTGGAGAGGTAATACTACAATTCTAACTTTTCCAATGAACATGGCACACTGTCTGCATTTTCTAATTCATGCATAACAATCGCCAAATAAACTTGGCTAGTAATACCCACCTCTCATGATCTTGTGAGCTATAACCCTGGCTAACTAATGTCCTCCACCATGCCCATCTTGAAATTGCTCAAGTAACTTCTATGTTTGCCCTAGTTCTATGCATCTTAGTAGTATACCATTGATATCCTTTTTAAATAACACATCATCAACAAGGAGAAAATGAATTGAATGTAATATGAAATGTCTCCTCTTTGAAGGGATGAGATGAGAAGGATAAATACCATCTTGTAGATATCTTACCATATCTTGGCACCAGATAGGAGTTGAACCCTAATTACTTACAAGTTCTTGGTCATTTGACACCATAACTTGTTCATTAGACTCCTACAAGTCTTGGGCTAGATGTTCATAGAGTCCTTTGCCTCTAACTAGCTTTGTGACTTTGATCTTAATGTCATATTCCATGACCATGGTTATCCAACCAGCTCTTTTGTTACTTATATCTTTGTTCAAAAGAAAGTCTTTGACACTTGGATGTGAAACCATCAAATGTATCTTATTATTGAACAACAAGTACCTAAACTTTTTAAGAGACCTTATAACTGAAAGAACGTGCTTCTAAAAAAAACAATACCTTGTTTCATATTCTTCTAAGCCTTGACTGAAGAAGGCTATTGGCTGCTCTAAAGTGTCTTTATTCTGTTGCATGAGAATACTTGATATTGTGTCAAAATTAGCATAGCTATATAAGAATAAATCTTTTGTAAAATCAGGGTTTAGGTGTATTGGATCACTGGCTATAACTTTCTTGATTTCTTCAAAACTTTTCAGTCCTTTAGACCAATTGAAACTTTGACCTTTCTTTAACATGGTTGTAAGTGGCCTAGCTAAAGTAGAAAAATTTAAAATGTATCTCCTCATGAAGTTAATCTTACCTGAAAAGCTTTGCAAGGTTTTCTTATGCTTAGGTAATGATAGTGCAAAAATTGATTCTATCCTATCAGGGTCTAATGCTTGTACCTTTCTTTGAAATGACATGTCCAAGAATCCTACCTTCATAAATAGAGAAAACACACTTTTTTGGGTTCAAAGAGACTCCAAATCCTTTGCAGCTTTCAAACACCTGTATGAGATGAATCATATGCTCATTTGTGCTGTTAGAGAATATTGTTATGTCATCTAGATAAACAAGAATAAACTTATTGAGGAGACCCTAAAATGCCATGTCCATAGCCTTCTAAAAAGTGGCTCCAGCATTAGATAAAGCAAAAGGCATCTTTCTATATACAAATGTCCCCCACTTTTTGGTGAAGGTTGTTTTGTGCCGGTCTTCTTCTTTGACTAAAATTTGGTTATATCCACTATAACCATCCAATAAAGAAAACCTTTATGAACCTGCAACTAGCTGTAAAGTCTGTTTCATTGATGGTAATGGATAGTGATCTTTGAAAGAAGTCTTGTTCACGTCATGGAAGTCAACACACAACCTTATTTCACCATTCTTTTTTCGTATTGGAACAAGGTTTACTACCCAAGTTGAGTGCTTGATTAAAAATATTATGGTTGACTCAATGAGCTTATGTAGTTCAACTCTCATTATAGGTTCAAGCTTTGGATTGATTGACCTTTGCCTTTGTCTAACTGGCCTAGTCTCATATTCTAACTCACTGGTATGCTAATCTAGACTAGGATCAAAATCTTTAAGGTCACTATACTGCCATGCAAAGACATCTGTAAAACTTGGACATAACTCAATAAAAGATTCTTTATCTAAAGATGTGCAAACTTACCTAGATTTAAATTTTTGCCAATTTCAATCTCTACATTTGTGTAGTGTTCTTCCTTGGTTGATAAAACAAACTTTTCTTTTCTTAATTCATCATCTCTACTGAATATATTTTCCAGGGTGATCAATCCTTTAGGCAATTTGTTTGTCTTTAATTACACAATTTGATCATCATGCTACTGTAAATACTTGTCTTGGTTTCTTGAGGAGAATTCAGCTTCCTCTTATAAGAATCTGACAATCTGGCTGTCATCTTCAACTATTTGCCAATTGTCATGGTGTCTATGACAAAAGGTCTCACAACTACCTTTGTATGTGATTGGACTTTGTCCCTTTTTAAATTATCTAGGATATTGAATTGTGATCCATTAACAGCCAACCTGTCTACATGCTTGTTTTGATTTCTTGATATGTTCTGAACATTGAAGGCTTAAAAGCCTTCAACTAGGTCCTATACTCTAGGCTTATAAGACCTAAGTGGTGGGTTCTTGCATATATTAAGTCCTTTTACTTAGTGAACTACTGGTTCACTATCTCCAATGACTTATAAGTAATTAACCTTCATCTTTCTTGCCCATTGCAAACCATGCACTAGTGCTTCATATTCAGTGACATTATTGGAACAATCAAAATGAAACTTGAGAGAAGAGAAATACCTTTGATTAGTTGAAGAAATTAACATCATTCCAACTCGAGAGCCATGTTTGTTCCTAGATCCATCAAAATGTAACTGCCATAGTCCATCACTAAGCTGCTCATCTTTCATTAATGTTGGAATTGGTGCATCATTTTCATGAAGACAATAGACACCAAATCCTTTTTCTTCAATTAACTTGTAGGGATTATACTCATGTAAATCAGAGGCCCATTTATCAAGGAAAAGATCTGGGACTCCATCTAGAGGTGATTCAAATTTAACCTCACTATTTTCTAACATCTTGTCTAAGATAACACAATTAGTGTTCACCATGCTTGGCATATATGGCTTCAAATGAAATCTTATAATAGGTTCAAAATGTATTGTTACCTTAGTACCATACGTAGTTATGAACATTAGATAGGTCCAATCAACTTACAAATATCCTTCAATTTTTGTAGTAAAATCTGTTGACAGACACATGGCAAAATAGGGAGGTAGGTCCACTACAACTGCATCTTGCTGAATCATAACATTGGGGCAAGCATGTAATGTCAGCTTTAGGTCTTTTATCATTCATACTATTTTTTTTTGGTGAGCCATCTAATTATAATACTCTTTTAGTATTCGGCTCATAGACAAGACCAAGCTTGTCTACAATTTGTTTGGGCATGACAGTGCTACTAGCTCCACTATCTACCACACAATTATGGACTAAACAATCACCTATTATCAAAGACAGATAAAAGGGAGCGGTCTTGCTTGACTTGACATTGGCTTTATCCACCTTTGTCATGTTATGTATCCGCTGATTAGGTTGCTTGATTTGCTAGTTTGAATTGGTCAAGACAACTCCTTGTTTCTTGGTTGGTTCTTTGGATACCTTGAGATGTGAAAGTTATTGAATCAACATGTCTTTTTGCCCTAAAATCGCAAGGGAATCCCACATGCTAATACTAACATTTAATTTCTTCATTTGATCAATAATGTTAAAAGATGTTCCACTAACCTTTGGCTGCAACTTCTGATTCACTGACTGTTCTCTATTTAGGGGCATTTGGGAAACTTTCACTATTTCTATGTTTTGAATCTTCTATGCTATATAAAAAACAACTTGATCTTTGACATTCTTTGACACAAAATTAGGAACACTAGAAGTATTGCTCACATCCTGAGCTTTTTCAACTGCTCTTCTTTTAGTTCTCGTCAGAGCTGCCACTCGACTATTTGTGTTGCTAGTTTCACCAACTTGGTTGAACACAATGTGATCATCCACATGCCAATTAACATTGATAGCATCAGGCTGCCCTGGAACTTGTTGAGCTTCTCCTTGGATTGCCATATTCATGTCTTGATATTAACCACCTTGAAGAGGGAACTCCTGTGTCATTTGTGGCATGGTAATCTCTTGTGATACCAAAGCTTGATTATAAATGTCATTTGGATTGGAAGGCTACCAACCTAGATCTTGCAATAAGTTATTTTGGGGAACAATAGTTTTTGAGCTGGAAGGCACATTGGGATCAAGGGTTGCATATGGCTTAGTTTGGGTTATAGCTCCTTGATTTTGATAAGGTTGCCTATTGTCCTTGAAACCTTGATAAGGTGGTCTTTGGTTATTGAAACACTGATAGGTACTCTGATTTTGCTGTTAATAAGGTCTACCTTGGTACTGCTGTCTCTTAAGTGAAACAATTTCATTTCTGAAAGCTTGTAACATGCTTTTGAAATCACCAATCTCACTAGATTGATTAGGAGGGGCTACAACTTGGACTTTTGGAGATGGAATAGGGGCTATAGATGGAATTTGGGGAACTTGAAGGGATGAAATATGTTGCAATTATAAAAAAGGGAATTATAGGCCTTGGATCAAGTTTACCAACTTGAATCAAGCTGTTTTATGCTCTGATATCAATCTCACAGGGATTTGGCAAGTTATTACCACCCATGGACTGTATCATGACACTAAGGGCCTTAAGGAAGTACAAAAATGTATACTCTGAGGATGGTCTAACCAATGTAGGGATCCTAATCCATGTCTTTTGGAATTTGACATTAAAGTTCGACATGAATTCATGGAGATACCTTTTTATGGTAGTCAATTGTTCAACCAAAGACAGATGATCAAACTTTTCTTCAAATTGCTTAACTAAAGCTGCACCTAACTCATCCCAAGTAGAAATGGAGGTCAGAAAAGATTCCTATACCATTGCAATGCTTTTCTCTTGAAATAGGTAGTAAGTAATCTGAGAGCCACATTATCTTGAGTAACATTACGAACAAAACATAGATTAGCAATATCTTGGATATGCTCAATAGCAATAGTTTTATCCCATTCTCCAGAGAAGAAATGGATACCTTCTAGAGCAGACACAAGAATGTCATTATGTTGGGCCAAATTCAAGGGACTACCCCTGTTAAATGGGACAAACACTTGATTCTTGATAACCATTTGGGCAAAAGGGATTTAGCTTGTGGGGACAATAGATTGAACTAAAACAATAGATTGAACAGAAGATAAATACTGCTTTGGAGGATAAGGCCTTGTGCTATTGAATCTTGATCTTTTATAAGAAGTAGGAGGCAATTTAATATGTTCGAAAGTACCTTTACTTGATACCCTTGTTGTAACCTTTGACATTAAAACATTCTCTGAAAGATGCTATGAACTGTACAACCTAAAGGATCTTCAATTTTTGATGATGGTAGATCTCTCCTACTACTGCGAATCTCTCTTCTCAGTCTTCAAACTTTAATTATACCAAAGAAACTTGTGTCCCATCAAGCGTGTCAAAACTATTAGGGTTCTCGATTGCACCCTAACTAAGGGGATTGTTTAGGTCCTCTGCTCAAATCTAGATCAACATGGGACTGATGCTAGGATATGGGTATCCTAATAATGGATCAGACCTTCGGAGAAGGTCGACTTCCTTATGTATCTATCACCTACACTAAACCTAAACTAACACCTACTTGGTAAAGGGAGAGAGAAGTGACAACTTATAAAAACATGTAAAAAAAAGCGGTGATGCACCAATGATTTGATCACTCCAACTCACACAAAACACACCATGAGACACTTTTCAGACCAAAGAACATCAATCTCACACAAAGATTTTATAATAAAGCATTAATTAATTACCAAATTAGTAAGGGGGCAAATATCTACTTTCAAACTAGACAATAAACTGTAGATTGTGCTTATAATGACCTATGAGATTATTAAGCACTTCTTGAAGGTGAGAAAAACTCAGACATAAGCAAGGAACGTACATTCACTTAACAATAGTGCATAAATTCATAGAACACACTTCAATCTGGCTTAGAAAATGATAGAATTCAGTGTTTATTGCATCAAAAAGGCATCGTAGTACAATTTTTGGCAGTCTAGTCATACCAAAAAGAGGGATAGGCGATCAAATCAAGGTTTAGAAGCCTGTATTTATAACAAAGAGAGAGAGAGAGAGAGAGAGAGAGAGAGAGAGAGAGAGAGAGAGAGAGAGAGAGAGAGAGAGAGAGAGAGAGAGAGAGAGAGTCATGCATTGGAAAAGGCCCAACCATTTTTGATAGATTACCACTCTCAAGGATGTTGACTCAGATATTATCAACAAAGAACCAACTTTGTAAAAGAATTAAATGTCCATTACCCTTATCCAATTGCCAGATCTTTTCTTGGAATCATGTCATTATTTACTTGATCTGTTGACGAGGATCATGTCTTGGAACTAGCTAAAATGTGCCACATCTGCATTAGGTGGCCATTAGAACCAAAAATATGAACCATGATGAGGTGAGACACAGGTCTACTATATGTGAAAACCAATCTTAGAACATTGGTTTTCACATAGTCATAGTGTCTATGAAAGTCTGTAAACTACCCAACTTTACTTCATAGTCACTGGTTTATCTTCACCTTCAATATTAGATCCAAAAGATCTATCTTACCTATATGGAGCTTTAATTGATGATGCTTGGTCTTTGAAATGTGGCCTTGGTTCAATCTTGGTCTACCTTTGAGCTCAACTCCTTGATATTTGCTCTGTCTAGGTTCCAAATAACCTTTTTGAATTTCGTCAAAAATGTCCCGAGCTTGCCCTTGCTTATTGGTTGTCGATTGCCAAGTCAAACTATCTACATCATGCTCAGCTATCTTTATGTTCATTGGCTCCACATATACATTGACTTATTGACTCTGCCTCGCTCCGTTAATCTGTTTGTGCACGGATGCCCATGAGCCATTGATCTTCTACCAATTGAACATGCTTGTGACACTTGTCTTTGACTCATTAGCTCTTTGGATTTGCTGACCTATTTGATTCACATGCACTGTCTGATCAATATGTACGCATTCATGCGCACCATAGATCTCCCTGGTCCCACTTCCTTGTCAATTTTTGCACTCCGTCGGATCATTGGTACGATTGAATAGAAGCCCTTGATTTAGCTTTGACCCATCCGTTAGTCAATGATTTTGCTTTGTTGGATCTTAGCTTGATTATTCTGCACCGTTAGATCATGTCCAACTTGTATATCTTTAAAGGCTTTAACCTAGGGACATTTTGACTTGGTTGACTCCAGCATAGATTGTTAGATCTTATGTGTCAGTGTGAGGGTTCCCACGGACCGTTAGATCTCAACCAACTTCAAGCCTTTTGAGGACCTTTTGAACCCAAACAGTTACCTTGATTAAAATTGACGTTCATGCGAACATCATTTGACGTCCACAAAAACATATTTGACATCCCACAGACTGTCAAATTTAAGAACTGATGAATTTCCATACTGTCTTTATTTTGACTCTCATGTGACTATCATTCATTCTTTGATCAACTTTGAAAATTTATATCTTGAAACACAAGAATCATGGTGGGGCCAAATTTGTTGGAGATGTTCTTGATGTTAAAAGGAACATGTCTACGTGACCCAAGGGATTGTGAGGCCTTTTGAGCATATTTATCAAATGTGCAAACAAGCTGACTAGTCCTTTTTTGAGTGACATCCTGATGACGGTCTAGATCCAAGACTTATTATTTTGATCTTTTACTTTATCTTTGGAATCTCGAATGAACTTTTGAAGCATAAGAAAACTTGTCCATGACTTGTATTGAAAGATTACCTATGTAAACTTATCTGGATCCTCCATTTACTTTGTAGACCTATTTCTCGAAGATCAATAGAATTACGCTTTAAGCAATATGATCTTCCTCTTTTATCATTGGATCCTTCTCTCAATCAGGGACATTGCTTGGTCCTTGAAAGCTCTTTATGTAGGCCAAAAATGGCCAACACTAACCATTGACATGCACCCATACACAACACCATAAATCAAGGTATGCTCATATATGCACAACAAGCCAATTAACAGCCCAAAGCTTATTCAAATATAACATGCTTTTTTCATAAAAGAATAATTATGTGGAGACGTACCTATTCCAATTAGAGGATTAATCTTATTTCACAAATAAAATGCAAGATTACCACTCAACTGGTTAGCATAAGGCAACATTAAATTTATACATAAAGTAAACCATAACCTCAACACCAAAGTTTTACCATATCATAGTTCATTGAATGGTCCTCATGTTATAAACAACAATAAACACTTTCTTTAACATTCCTACAATTTAAACATATGCAATCAATGTATTAAAGGAATTCACAATTTCAATAGAGAGGTCATTAAAGCCTTTTATTGTTATAAGTTCAATAACAACATCTGAGATCTAGTTCAAACATTAAAAGCCAACATCAATCAGATTTTTAGTCCATCATTAATATAATAGCAGTATAGAGAAGTGTAATCTTTCAGGCTAAGCACTATAATGGACAAGCATCATGCGTGTGCGTGCACACACACACATATATCACCACGTGATTTCAATTGAGAGGATTTACTGTTCCTCCAACCATAACAACATATCACAGGCATTTTATGCTTTGTCATAATAGAATAGTCAAAATAAGTATCATGGGATTATACAAAATTTGGTACTCACATATGGGGATTATACAAAATTTGGTACTCTCATCTAGCCCATACCAGGTCTTTAATACCCCCTGATCAATTATTATTACGGCAATTTCGTGCATAATGGCCATCAAATTCATAGTTGAAGTAAGCACTCGAGTTAGTCTCCCTCCCATATTGTGTATGACGGGCTTTACTTGGCCTCGAATCAACAACTTTCATAGGTGGGGCTTGTGTTTGAGCACAATGCCTCTTACGGTTCTATTGAAGGCGATTCCTACTTCTCCTTCTATGATGACAATCTAAAGAATACTCAACCTACCTATTCCCTTGCTAGGGTGAAGAGGCTCCTTTTTGTAACATAGAGACTTGAGGCAAAATTTCCTCTAACATAGTCATTACCTGTTTCAGGATCTTAAGTATTTGACCATGGATTTCAACTGGCTTCATAATTTGGGGATCTTGGTGATGCCCAAGTGTAGCATATTTCATGCCTTCCTTTTGTGACATCTTGTCTACACAGTTCATATTTTAATAGAGTTAGCAAGTATCATGCACATACATTCAAATATATAATTCATGATTAACCGGAGTTAGAAAGGCGATGAACTCATGCAAATCATCCCCAGAGCTCCTAGAGTTTATCTTGGGCTATGATATCAAAATGTCATGCCCATTTTCCCCCCCTCTAAAACAAACATGACACAACCAAATTGCAAACAACCAAGCATAAAACTTGAGCGATATAAGAATTCATATCAATCAAATGCTCATAAATGCAAATCTTACAACTGACATTATTCCATAAATGGTGTAAGCCACTGATTAATAGGTAAATAGACCTATTCATTTGGCCACATGTTAAAGAGCTTATTCGATGGCTTACACTCACAATCACAATGTTATGATGTTGAGATGGACATTAAAATTAACCTCAACTACTGCTAACATAGTCAGCTCCACGTGGTCACTTTAGCAAGCTCCTTGGTCATGCCAACTCTTCTTTGGGCTCCTGGGGCTATTCCTGCCACATGTTTCTTCAACAACCCAGAGCTTTTGGCTTCTTCATAACTGCACAATGAACTATGCTGACTGATGTCTCCATCTGGTTAGTGAGATGCTCACATGTGTATGGCTCTCGACGATCTGCTTCCCTGACAAAGTTCGTACAATGGACTCTACTGATGTCACTCCTAGATCAACAGGATGACAACATAGGAATGACTCTTGGCAATCCACTTGTCTGACATCAACCAAATAATGGATCCTACTAACGTCACCCCTGGGTTAATGGGATAGCAACACATGGAGGACTCTGGATGATCCGCTTGCTTGACAGACTTTGTACAATGGACTCTACTAATGTCACTCCCATATTAACGAGATGATGACACATGGATGGCTCCCAACTATCTACTTGCCTGATATTGACCATACAATGGAGCTTGTTGACATCACCCTCGGGTTAGTAGGATGATGACACATGGATGAATCTTGATGATAAGCTTCTCTGGCATTAACCATACAATGGAGCCTATTGACGTCACTCTCAGGTTAGCAAGATGATGACATGTGGATGGATCCAGATAATTCACTGGCTTGATGACCACCATATCAAGGGCCAAGTTGATGTCACTCCAGTGTTAGTGGGATGGCAACACATGGCGCCCTCTGACCCACTCACAAAAAGTCACAAAAATGACTAAGGTAAAAGGCCGCGAAAAGACCCAACTAGGAGGTGTTTAAGGAAAAGTTGAAGTAGACAGATTTTAAGGCAAAAAGTTACAAAAGAAAGACTCGATGATTGGCTAAGGCACGATTCAATACGAAGCCGATGAACAAAGCCGAGACAAGAAGAAAAACCAGATATAGTCGATACACAAATTGACTAAGGCATGGCCGATATAAAATTCAAATATGATCTAATGAACTAAAACTTGGCTAAGTAAATAAAAATTCCTATGTTGACTATTGCTGACAATATGATCCAGGTAAAGTCTTCGTCCCTCAGAAGAGGTTCTAGTAGGCAAAGTCTACATTTCAATAATCGTATGAACAAGAGGGTGTTGAGATCCAATTAAATCTCTCGTTACTAAACCAATAACCTCATTGGTTTAGTTGATTAACCGATGATCTGAAGGCATGCTTTGCTCCAAGAAAGGGATCTCTAAGGTTTATTAGGGACTGCCTAGATCAAGGAATCAACTTAGTCAAAAGATTACTATGGTTTGGTAGTGGTTCTTAGGCTTATTCATTCCATTCAAAAGGGGAAGAATTAATCAACCTTATTTGCTATAAGTAACTTCTACTAGGAAGTTCGTCATAACTTCTTTAGTTAATTCTTTACAAGGTGACCCCAGTCGAACCTAAAGGTTACGAGCCTAGATACATTAAAATAGTAGAGCCAAGCCTGCTAAAATCCTTCTTTTATTATAAAATAGTCTTGTTTTAAGGGAAGATCTTCAGCATGTAACTTTATTAATGATTCAATCGAAGATTCTTCCACAAGACATATTTTTACTAGAAGACATCGATATTCAAAATATAAAGTCAAGCTATATTGTTATTTTCAATAACAATCATTTAACGATTTATTTGAGTTTCACTCATTTATGGATAAGCTTAGTCCATCAAGATAAATCACAATAGAATACAAGATGAGACACAAACACGATTAATATGCTGATCATTATGAGGTTTTAATCCAAGAGAGCCTATTAGCACTCTAATGAAAGAGCCATGTAGGCCTAAGAGTTACTCCTCAAATATCAAATTCCTTCCAAGAAGATTTATAGTCAAACCTATTGCTGCTTCCAATAATATAAGCTCAAGATTTATTTAAGATCCCGTCTCAAGTGGATTATGCCAAATCATAACATGATCAACCATAGCATGATTCATACAATAGAACACAATATTGTTACAATTATTAACAACATAAACAATCTATTTCTCTTACTTTCCTATATTGATAAGTCCTTTTCATTTAGGTCAGTTAAGAGTAGAGTCATTACAAGCAACTCAAGATACATTGATCAAAGCAATCACATTGATTAAGGCCATTAACTTGGCCAAGCTTAGTCATGAATAAATAAGCATCTTATAGGATTCCATTCTCAATGATGAGTCTATCATAAGGAGATCTAGAATCATATATAAACAAGAAGACTATTTGGTAGTTGTTTGTATTAATAACCAGAACATTCAATTAATAAAATTCATAATGATAGTGGCTCACAACTCGACCCATAATCAATTATTAATATAAAAAACAATATGTTCAACCAAGAATAAATAATCCTTGGCTTATATCTAGTTATAAAAAGCAACCAAATAAGAATAATCAGTAGTTGAAGATGAGATCCTCTTTGCTTTAGGTGCAACTATGTCCAATAGAAAGAGGGATCACCTCCCAACCTTTTTCCATCATCAAACGACTGCTCTAGGCACCCTCGAGCAGGACTCCTAGCTCTATGTATTTTTCTCATTATGGTGCAATGAAATAATGAAAAGAAGGTATTCAATATGTCTAAGGGTCAAGGCGATAGCTACTCACAGGGTGACAATCCAAACATCTCTTAGTCAAGAGGATTACCAACCTCAAATCTATTTCTAGCAAGCATAAATCACAAAAGATAAACCACATGGATAAATGCAATCAGACATTCAGTCGATAAGATGTGTTCCAATATATAGTCATGAGAGGGCTTAGACAATCTACCATCATGTCCCACATGATAAACCTAACCCTTCTTCCAACATGAAAAATGTAACCTTTCCATGCATCAATAGTCTTACATGATGAAACACTACTATATAAACAAACAAAAGTCCTAATAGCTAGAACTACCATGGAGGAATGTCCCAACACTAAACTCCCACACCCATGGGTAGGAAAGACTATGAGGTGACCCAAGCACAACCATAGGGCAAATAAGCAAAGAGAAGAAGTAAGCCAAGCGAATTTTACTCTTATCGAACATAGTAAAACAATTAGAATCACACAAACTTCATTTTGTCAAACAATATAATAATTAAATCAAAAGAGAAGCCTACCAGTGGATCCCAGTCCTCCTTGGGATCTTTTTTGAAACCTTTTTCAAGTTAAAGCTCTCCCTATCCAAGATTTTTTTTTTTGTTTTCCCTTGTTCCTTCTTCCTTAAAATGTCAAAAGTCCTTTTCTAAGAGATCCACCTTCCTCAAATAGGTGTTCTATTCTCCTCAAAACCCAATCAAAACATGACATCCCTGTTCTTTCCTCGGATCGACCAACCACTCTACTTGCCAACACATGCCCTCATAAATGGACAATTTCTTTGCTAGTGCATAATGGCACATGGCAGCTTTGGCAGAGTCCTATGGTTAATTCTAAGACAACACACCTTCCTACACGGGGCTCAAGGAAAAGGCAATTAATTGACCAATTTGTAATTCTGGCATAAGACATTCTAAATGTTGGTCTATTTCATCCTCATGCATTGAAGACGACAAACCAAGGGTGGGTTGACCAACCTAACAGTGATTGCAATCCATTAAGACACACCAAGACTAAAGAAAGTGTCAAATGGCATATAAGGCATTCCACTTGGATCAATTAATGTTTAGATATGGGTCAGAGACATGATAACACATGATGCAACAATGTTTGGCTTAGTCCTTGATCCTTCATTGGCAATGATCTATTCCTACACACTTATTGCACCCATAAAATTCTTCTATTCTAATAGCTGAAGTTTGCAACCATAGGCATGCTAGATCATTTAATTCAAACCAACGTAATTAGCTTACCAAGCAATTCACAAGGTCATGAAATGATGTCCATATAACACATAATGCATGTATAGTCCAATTGTGATATAAGGCAACAATTCAAATGTTGCTAAATTAGAATTACCATCTGCATAACCCAATTACTCTTGCAATTGCACTGCCAAAGAAGTATAGCCATCGAATTAGCATAATCACATTATTCATACCCGAAACATGACTCAAAGGGTTGTGAATAACATTGTAGCCAAGAGTCAAATGACAGTACCAATGATCCCATATTCATTATGTACCAAAGGTAAGCTCCTTGTCGTCTCACTAGCAGGGGTCTTAGTCTTATTAGGGAATCTGATGTCAATTAATAATTGAAGTTACTTGTTGTTCATGAGGTGCATTAGAATTCCCAAATGGGTTGCAATCCATGATCGTTTTATTTTCATCAATTGCACCCATCCCTTAACTGTCTTGTCTTTCTTACTTTGATTTCTTCTTGTCCTAAGAGCTTAAATATCAACTTCCTTTACTCAAATCCTTCTCTACATCAATATAAATTGTCCTTCCCTAAACCTATTATCATCTTTAAACAAGGTAATGGGTGTTTGTACTAAAAATTAGATATCAGTGTATTTATTCCAAGTATATAATAATAGTTATAATATGATCTCTGCTTCATGCCATCAATCATCCATAGTGCTAACAATTGAATGAATGAAATATTTTAAAAAAATACACAAGACCAAGTAGTGTATGGGATCGAGGGTTATAATAGAACTGTCTCATTTTGACACAACTCCTTGACACGAGGGCTGTCTTTCTGATCATGCAAAATTACAGACCACTTTTTGAATCTAACTCTTCTACAATGGATCTTGATTAGAAAACTTGTACTAACCTTTCTTCTGTAAACAAGTTAGCGAAGTTGTCGACCCTTAAGCTGTCTTTGTACTTGGTGCAGATGTCATTATAGGGTGCACATTCCATAATAAAATGTAATTCTCTCTCTACTACCCCCTTGTCACAAAATAAACATATTCTCATTTCCCATTATTCCTTGGGCACTATCTACCTACTTGTTTCACACATAAGATGATGTGAGCTATTCCTCAACTGTGCAACTGACATCTTTTATTTCCATTTGATTTCTGCCTCTATTTATGATTTTTCCTTGTGCTCCCATATGGGATTAAACTCTTTGATCGAGCTCAAAGAATCAACTTAATCCTTTTATAATTTATCTTTACATAAAGACAACAACAGGTGCAATATACAATATTTAAATGCCATGTCTACCTTCAGTTGATGCTTATGTATAATGAGAAAATTATGTTACTTCCTTTGAAAGGTTGGATGAGGTAGAGTTGATCTCAATCTCCTCCATGTCACTCCTAAAGTTTAAAATTATTACAATGTTAGGTTCTAAATATTATTTATTTCAATTCTATATTATATCATTTATATTTCAATATATATTCTAAAAATTAGGTATTAAAAATACATTCCAAACACTTGTTGGGATACAGTAGTAATATAAATAATGTTACTCAAATTTTATATTTCAATATAAATTCACAAAATTAATCATTAAAGTATATTATTTATAGAATTAAGTATTAAAGTGATTTATATTTTCATTTGAAAAGTTTGATTATAATTTTTAAAAAAAAAAAAAAAAATTGGGTAAAGAGAATTGGTGTCCCTCACCCATTTAATAACATCAAGAAAATCAATACAAGAAATACATATGTAAAAAGTTGGTAATCAAAATTAAAAGTACCTAAAGAATACTGCACAACCTATAAACACAAAGGATCTAAAATACACAAGCAACCATGACAAGTGGAACAAAGACACTCAAAGAACAAAGGTCACCTTAGGCACACATGCCATTAAGAATACGTTCTTATGGATCTCCTACCTTGATTAGAGAATACATTTTGAAAAGTCGTTTGGGATCCATCCCCCAAGGCATCAGAGGCCTCCATCTGTAACCTCTCCAACATTATTTTCATTCCACACCTCTTCTGAATTGGAGGGAAATGAGAAATAAAAGGGGATTGTTTTATTCCAATTGAGTTGAGAAATGACGAATACATCTAATGCTCAAAATCATCCTCATCCTTTGCTTTACCAAAGCATTAATAAAATTTGGAGTCATCCATGATGGACCCGTAGCTGTAGAGTCTGAGGTTAAACCACATCCCTAGTTATTGCAACATCAATCTATTTGTCCACAGATAGTTCAGAAGTTGAGGCTTCTACAGCCAATTTTTTAATTTTTACTACTGATCTAATCAACCCTTCTTTCTTATGCTCACTTATATCCAACTTTGTCATATAACTTGAAGCTATGGCTACAAATCTAGGAGTTATTCCCCCCTCGCTATCTTTGTTACAAAATATGCTGCCTATGCTACATAAGTTGCAGTGTTAGTTGGCACTCATGAATCCTTAATTACATAAGTTGTTCTTAACTTTCATACTTGCACCTCCACATAGTATTTTTGGCAAGATTGTGAGATATTAATTGCAATTTTAGGTAATCTTTGATTTATCCTTTTAACTGTGTGATGAAATGTATTATAAATTTTATTATCAACATCCTTATTGTATATTGTAATATAATTAATCACTCATACACACAAAAAAAAGTGTAGATAAAGTAGTCTATCAGGGTCAAGCGATATTTTGAGATGAAATGTTATGAAACTAGATAATTAGTGTTAAATCTTGAGCTCATACGAATTAAAAAAGAGAGTATAGCTCTGCTAGGGTTTGTATGCCAGTCTTGTGTTGTGTTAGCCTGTCGTAGCTTGTTGTTATACCCCCTCTGCAGGACTTCTAAGACTAAGCTCACATTTATGGTGCTTTATTCTCTACCCTAAGGTGGATTTTTTTCTTTAATGGCTCCTGTCCAATCTGTTGCAACCATTGTTGCCAACATTGGGAAGGATGAAACTTTAACGAGCTTGGAAGTTCACCCTAAAGGTTTATGATGAGGTACATATTTTGATAATCCTCCTTAGCTTAATATTTGTTTAAAAGTAGATGATGATAATGTGTGTAGATGGTATGAAAATAATTGTCTTATTACTTACTATGCTAGTTGTATCCCTTCAGAGGACTCCCTCAATGCTTGGATTCGACACCAATAGGAACATTTGGGTTTTCAAGTTACTAGTGTCTGTAACTTTATTAAGGGTGTCTTTTTATTTTCCTTTAGAGGTCCCTCTCAAGTCCAAGACCTTTTTTCTAGGTTGAACTGTTGGTTCTTAAGGAATAGCCTCATGATTGTGTCCCTTTGGACCTTTAATTTCAAAGTGTTTGAATATACCTCCCTTATGATGCCTGTCTGGGTTGAGCTTTTAGTTTTTTTGCTTCCTCTTTGGGCATTCATTGATGAGATTTTCAAACCCATGGAGCATGTGTTTTATCATGAGGTTGATAAATTCTACTTTGCATGCCCTAATAAGTGTGTTTGTGTCAAGGTTGATTTGATAATGGACTTGAAAGAGTCCATTGATATTTAAATACGAAAAAAATACTTCTCATATAAGGTTACTGTTTAACCTTTTTTTGGAAATATGGTGTGAATGGTTAAGGGGGTAGAATAACCTATACACAAGGATGAATATAATTATTTTAGAGAAGGCCAATTAATTGCAAACTTAGATAAATGAATATTTTGAATTAAAATATTGAGATGTGTTAAATATAGAAAGTACCAAATTTGAAATATGTTTTATTAATTGCAATGCCAAATAGAAATGACACTTAGCTAGATTTATAATACACAACTAAATCTAAGATGCACATAGGTAAAAGTGTGTAGAATTAAGATTCTAAGACAGCTGTCAAATTATGGAAATGATGTTTATGGAGTTGTAGACTTTACCATCGACCTTGGAACACTATTATTGATGCTAATGTTCGTTTTGTGATGTTACTATTATTGTCACTCAATTTTGCACCCTTGAAGAGGTAGTTCAAGCCTTTGGAAAATTGAGTGAAACATGGGATTACCCCTAGGCCTATGGGTTTCCTATAGCAGAGGTAAACCTATAGATTGAAGGGCTAGCTCCCTTGGTTTGTTTATTGAAGCTCCTCACCTAAACTACTAGCTATTTTTGATGAAAAGGAAGAGAGAGAACATAAATAAATCTCACCTAATGAGGTGATGCACCAATTGTAACCTGAGCACTACCAACCAATTGCAATGACACTTAAAAAAAGCCTAATATTCACATACACTAATCTAGATCTGCCTATTACATGAGTATTTCTCATGAAGGTTTGTTAAGCAAACTTAAGCTAGGAGGACTAAACACAAGGTCATGACATGACACTAATGTAGAGACAACTCACTAAACTCATGAGAACTCCATAAGACACTTCAATAGACATGTAAAAAACTTTCAAAGCTGAATATGGATGCAAGTAAGGACAACATACTATGGAAGAGAAACTATCACTTAGTAAGATAAACTAACTTAACATACACATTGAAACAACTCATAGAGAAGGTAAACCGGATCATTTTTTATTTCTCAAAGGCTGAAAATGAGTTTGGCTTTGCCATACTCAAGTGGAGGATACAAACTTAGCCAAAAGTGGCTCAATATATAGAGAATGTGAGAGAGAAGAGAAGAAGGGCCTATGAGAGAGAGTGTGGACAAGTGTCATGTGAGTTAAAACAAGAAAAAGTTGTTATAGAGTTGTCTCAATAGGTCCAATATGCCATGTGTATCTCCTCTTCAGATTCTCTAGCTCTCCAAGTGGCGTGGGAGTTGAAAAGCTTGCTTGACACCTTGACTATCTTCTTGAAACTTTCCTTCTTCTTGACATGTTGAAGGACAATTGGCCTTCTTGATGGTCATATCAGTTTCTCTGACCTCTTTGCTTTTCTCTTGACACATCTTAGCTAACCCCAACATGTTCTCTTTGATAGATCACCTCTTTCTCATGCAAGGTGTTTAGAGGGCTCTTCATCTCCTTAGGCCTATTTTTCACACATGTCAAAACTTGGTTTCAGTTAATTTATCTCATCCCAACTCCACAGATGGCCTATTCATACCTTATTGGACCTACAACAATCCAATTTGACACTTCAAATTAGCCCTAACAACTCATTCTCTACCAAAAGCCTCAATCAGACGTCATTCATTGTATCCCCAACATAGTACAAACCTCCTTGTGTAGAGAAATGTATAGAAGATCTTGAGAATCTAAGGGAATATTTCAATACATTTTATGTCTTTATGGCTCTAGGTTCAATTTCATGCTTTGAGAGTGAGTGGAGATGTCTTTTTCTACCCCCTCTCTCTCCTAACTAGGCCTCGATTAAGCCTCCCTACCAAGAGAATGAAAATTGATTCTACAGGCTCCCCACACATGCCAACCCACAAAAAAGTGTGTGATTCAGTTAGAAAACATTCTCCCCTACCTCCATGCCAAATTTTAAGCTCTGACTCATTGTATAGACTTGTAAAATAGCAAAAATGGTCTTTTAAGCCCTAATCCGTATGGTTCCATACAATACTATATCAACCACTAGCATGGGAGGAAGATGTTCTGGGTCATTTGAAAGTCCATCTCATCCATCTAGAGGCATGAAAGTTGATTTCTCTCTAACTTGGTTTTTATAGCCTTCCTAAGTAGCCTGAAAGTGCCTCATAGTCTTAAGGATGATTCATAAAGCTTGGGGCCTAAATCTCCCAACTAATTCCACAAAATGGAAGGTGACCAAGGTGGTTAACTTCCCCTAGGAGCACAAGTTCTGATGCAACTCTTCTGAGCCATGCCAAGCAATGGAAGATAGCCTTTTGGCTGGAAACAAGCATTTTGAGAGATCTGAGAGAAAATTGAGTCTGTAGGTGCATGTTCCTGAATTGGTTTGAGTTCTAATGACCTTGATGAGGTCTATGAGGTCCTCCTTGACACATTGCAATTTTTTTATTGCCACACTCACTCACCAGACTCCTTGTGTCTGAGGGCTATTAGTGAAACTGTGTTCTTACCATAAAACCACACTAAACTTACTCTCCTCAGATCCTTGAACCTATTTCAAACTAGACAAAACTCTTAATGAGAAAACAAAACTGTGTGTGCACTTAGGTCCTTTTGAGACCCTTGTTTTGAACTTACCTTTCTCCTCTTTTTAGAGATTTTTGTTTTCAATGATTTGAGAACTTTGATTCTCGTTTCCATCTTTCAAACGCCAGACAATAACAAACTCAGGTTTTGAAAAACCTATGTTTCTAAATAGACCTAGGAGTGAATGTGTGCACTTATTTGGAAAGGGCCTATAGACTCTATTCTAGGAGTCCTTCATGAAACATTTAGGCTCTTCAAACTTTTGTCATGATGTTTGACTAACTTAGGACTCCTTCCAAAACCTGAAACTTTGTGCTTTCATCAATTTCACTACTTTGAGACCAAAATCTTTAGTAAGTGGTTGTAGGTAGATAGTCGACTGTGTAGTCTTAGATTAGGTCTTTTCCACTGCACCAAACCTTTCAGAGGCTCTGGCATCATGTTGCATGAGAGTGTGAAAATCTCTCACTATCCTAAGACTCCAATTTCATGAATATCTTTATTCAAGGCAAAACCTTAAGTGACTGTGGTAGTTGTCTTGAAAGCTTGCCTATATATGATCTTGAATTAGGCCTTTTCAACCCCATCATGACACTTAACAGTGATCAATATTCATCAAGAGTGTTCATCTCCTTACTACCTTAAATCTCCATATAGCTTCCTTAAAGAATCTTCAAACTTTTGTGTTCACTATCATTCCACATACAGTCTGTAGGTAAGTGAAGGTTATTGTGTTACTAGGATTTTTAGTTTTGGAAATGGATTCTTTAACACACCATGGTGTTCTAACAGTGTCCAAACCTATTGAACAGTCCCTCCTTAATTCATTTCAAATTCATATCATGCTCATAATCTCTTCAAACATTATTTCTTTCACTGTATTCCCAATCAATCCCGCAGGGCTCTATAGGAGCAGTCTTTATTAACCACCACTTAGCTTTAAGACATTTGGAGACCTTCATATGTTTAGAATCCTTTCTCAAATTGAACCATCACTATAATTAAGTGATTTCATGCCTGGATAGCCTTCAAAATGCATTAACAACATGAATTTTATCAGAGTGGCAAACCTATAGGTTTGTATAAAATATATATTGCAACTTGTGTTTGAAGCATTGAAGGAATGCAACAAAGATTGTCAAAAAGGTCTGACCATTGTCACCTTTGTATCAACATGTCAAACAAAATAACACAACTCTTAGACTCATTTGAAATGCATACCAAAACACTTGAATCACCCTGCTTATGCAAACACATAGAAAACAATCTCAAAAGGGTGAATGGAAGAAGTGACCACTTGAGACATGTATGGAATATTTGACTGGTCAGATGGCCATTGATGGATTAAGGAGAGAGTTGGAGACCATGAATAATCACTCAGATGCACCAAATCACCTAGAGAACTTAGAAACATAGGAAAACTTCCAGACACTTGTAGACAATCCACAAAAGAGAAAATACTTGCCAAAGGACTATTCACGCAAGCCACCATGAAGAATGAATGTGTGTGGGGCATCTACAAACCTCGTATAACTCATTCATTTTAAATTTAGGGGACTTTGGATTTTAGAAGGGGTCTTTTATAGATTTTAAAGTTAGGGGACTTTGACAAACACAAATATTAGCCAAAATCACATTTTTCATTCATTTTCACCATCTTAGAGTTAGCAAATGGACCTTAGAGTTTCCAAAACACCATGAAATATTAGGATAAAGTGTTTAAGACATAAAATGACATTAATGAACCCCTAATCACCTATGACACAACTTAAACATTACTTATTTCCTCATGACATGCCTAAATCACTATATGACCACAACATGAAGTTACAATAATTTCTCCAAACTAACCTTAAACCATGATAACAAGGTTAAATAAAGACTCTAGGGACCATATAGGGTATGACATGACCACATCACAATACCATGACAAGTTTGAATTTGGAGGGGGTGACCAATTTGACTTGGGGTCAATTTTGGTCAACAACTATCTAGTATGAAATATGTACTGCATTATGATGCGACCACCTTCATTGTTCTAGGTTTTTTATCACCTTTATGCTGATGTATTTAGATATGGGTCACATGATGTATAGGTTTGATTATAGATCAAATCCTATCTTTCACACTTCTTCACCGTTGGGATGTCTTTGGCAAAAATGGGTTAGTAGGATCACTGTATCGAGCTGATCTCAAAGACCCTTATGTGAATGAACACTTCTACATATCCAATACTCCAAGGAGGGCCTTATAATTATGCAGTTCTCCCTTATGTGTGGAAGTGTATGAAAAATGGTGTAATATGCTATATGTAGAAGCATGCAATGATCTAGCTTGTAACTTGACAAATATTACTCACAAGTTGCTCTTTGGATGTTTCAGACCTTTTTATATGACTGTTCTTATGACTAATATGATAATAGGAAGGAATAGGGTAGTAGAACTCAATTGTGCAATTGATTGAATGAGATTGAATATGTTCTTGCTCAGTATTTGTACAATGATTAATAACGAGACTTAGACTTGTATTTATACTGCACCTTTTGAGAATATCTCACGGTAGGGTTCAATAAGACAAATAAGCCGATCCATAGGTTTCAAATAATTTTAAATTTGGATAAATTTTGAGTACTGGACACTAGATAAGAATTTGGACACTAGTGTCCCTCTGTGACAGATAGTGTCTAAAAGGATAGAAAATAGTTGAAGATATGAAATTGATAGTGAGCGATATGTATCAAGTTTTAAGCTTTATGTATAGTATATGAAATCTAGGTCATTGGAATGATAAGGGTTGGAGTATAAGATAAGCAATTAGGCATAGTGAGATGGTGAATGCGAGCTTTTCGGTAGTGGGAAGGTCCAAAACTAAAAGGGAGAGCTTTGATTGATATTTATCAAATGTACATGGCTGAGATGTTATAAATATTCAATTTTAGTATATATATTCCCCCTCCTTTAATCTAGTAATGCATAATGATGAAATTGCTAGGTTAAAAGAAATAAATGTGCACTTGGGTGTGTACAACACACCTTGCTTTTATTTGAGTCCACTTTAAGTGTTTTGTTGGTGTATGACCTATAACCAAGAGCATGTTAAAATATAAAGTAGTGCATATAATTCGAGATTTGAAATAATTGAAAGGAAAGAGAGCAAATGAGAAGTACACTTATGTGTTGATGCAATCATGTTGTCTTTTTGTACTTTGCTTGGTAAAGATGCTTTATTATGAAGCATTAGATCTGAGAGAGGTTCAAAATTTAACCTAAGAAATTTTAAGGGGCGCAATTGGAGGGTAATATGCTCCCAATCTGGTGTAAGAATGACTTGTGACACAACCATTGAGATAACTAATTCTCAATCACACAAGTGTGAATATATAATTTGGAGAGGGTGAGTAATTTAATCAATTCATCCTATAAATCTGGTGAGGTTGGGTGATTTTATCAACCCATCCAATAAGCCTAGCAAGGTTGAATATTTTAATCAATTTAACTTACAAAGATAACCAACTTCTATAGACAAAAACTATTTGATAACAATACTTCTTGGTGTAAAACAATGTTTCCCAGTGATAGTAATATGGAGATATAATTTATACTTTTTGGTGAACTTGCATGGCACATGCACTTCTAATATGTCTCAAGCTAAAGTATATGTGTCACAAATCTAAAAAACTGTTTCAAATATTATGAAAAAATAGTTCAATACATAGGATTCTTACCCAAGTGTATATCTGAATTATGTAATTTTAATGGAGATTGTGTAAATGTGGAAGTCATGTCTTTGTGACATGCCTCCACTGAAATTTGGAAATATTGAGAACTAATAAGTGTGGAGGTCATGTTTTTATACCATGCTCCCACTAAAATCTAGAAACTGTGTAAATGTAGAGGCCATGGCCTTATGACATGCTCTCATTGATACACCCCTCTTTTTGAGGTGATGGAAATAGAATCTAGTAGTCACCTTACTTCAAAAAGGATAAGATAACTATATCATCTATGCATGAATCATGTAACATATAAGAGTAACATGTCTACATAGATATAGCAATGAAATGTGTTGTATGTGATCACATCAAGCCTTAAGATACATGATATAAATAATGATAACATCTAGAAAATAACAGTACAAGATCAAGAAAAAATCAAGCACACACATACATGAATACTCAATGCAATGCAAAAGAATGGTCTAAGGAGACCTCATACAATGGGCATGTTCAAATGCCACACAATTGAAAGAAAATGCCATATTCAAATGTCCAATCAACATATAATGACATATTCAAATGTTTAATCAACATATAATGACACAGGGGCTAACAAATAAGGAACATATTCAAATATTCCACAAACAAGACAATAACAAGCAATAAAACACACTCAAGGAAGTGACAATGTGAATAAATGACGAATAAACAAGCATAGGCATATCATACTATTTCTTGCATATATGTGTTAGCAAAAAATGTCATGTAACATAGAATATCAAGTGCACTATGAAAAATATGAACATGAATATAGACACATGTGAGCGTTAGTATATAAGATGGAACATGATAATGTAGAAATGATCATAAATGATACGTAACATGTATCAGTCGTAATCAATAAAGTAGATGCCCCCAACATCTGTTATAACATGCGTAGAGGATATACATTCAAAGATGTGTGGAACATGTATGTGTATAGAAATGAAATGATATGGTATCTATTAACATGCAACAAATAATATAGGTGCCACGGAGCTAGCAAACATAGGAATGTTGAATATTTTTGTATTTTTAAATTATCTGAATGTTTTTTTAATTTTCTTGAATATTTTATTTTTTTGGATTTTTGGATTATTTAATTTTTTGATATTTTTGAATTTTTATAAATCATAAATGCTCTGGGTTAGAAGATAAAGGGCTTTCTAGCATTGAACCTATTTCCTTGTTTTCATTCAATTGTTTGTCCCTTGTTTTATTTCCAATGCTTCTACACTATCTAGTAACACAATGCCATTTACTATTGCTATATGTTTATCTGTGTGTCCATAATGTGGTGTTTGAATTTGAAAGTAAGGCAAATATTGGTAGTATTTATCATTGAATTCATGTTGGTTACCCAATATTGTCCATGTAAACACCTAAAATCAGGCATTTTGTGTTGATTTTAACTATCCACTAACATTGTCTTAAATCGTCTAATCAATTATTCTATTTTCACTAACGTTCCTAGTCTATTACTATTCCCCACTCCCTTGATCAATTAATCTTTTCTTCTATTGTTACATCCAATCCCACAAAATTTACATCACATCTTATTAGTTAATTAATCCAAATTAATTAACTAATCTTTCGTTAATAAAAAAATTCCACGGTTTTTTAATATTTATATTTTCTAAAAATCAATAAAAGTCAAGTATCCTCACATCACACATAAATCCCAAGACAATCACACCTTAACCAATAAAATGAATTTTAAATACATTTCTCCACATCTCCATGCAATTAACCCTTCTTCTAAAACAAATCACCTCCATATCACTTCAATCAATATCCTTAACACATCAAAACCTCTCCCCATATTTACTCCTCAACCTCTCTCATTTATTAAGGACTCATTCTCCACCATTGATTTTTGATCAAGATCAATGGCTCACAATAATCATGAAATCCTATAAATTGAGGGTGACTCCTCATTTCAACAAGTCTAATTTGTCTAACAGAGTTCTCCCAAAATTAACAATGAATTTTTTTTGTGCTAAGTATATGATGTTAAATATTCAACAAAACTTCAACCAACATTCCAAATTCTTCATCCAAATAGTCTGTAGTTCAAGGAGAAATGCTTATGAAATGACTATGACATTAATGAAACGTTTTACAACTACATCTGAGCATCATCACATCTTTATCTCAGTAAGGAGAGAAAAAAGAAGGTATACAATTGTATTTGTTTATCTTTTACTTTATTTGTTTTCTCTTTTCTTCATCTTGCTCAATCATAGGGCACACGCTTAGGTTGATTGTATGATTTTCAATGTGATTTTGATTTCATACTAACCTAAAACTAACCCTTTGCAATTGTGTGTTACATTTGGAATGCCTAGTGGAACCATGCACCCCACAATCACTTTTGAAGGTCATACTAACTTGTTTTTCATATATATCAGAGCTATTTTGAGTCTAAATTCGTCAAAATTTGCAAGGGTTTGTGTGTCTTTTCATGGAATTCTATTCTACATCCTAGACTATAAATTTATGGCCTAGTTTCACTTCAGGCCGCAACCCAAATAATAACTCCACGTCCTGACTTCACTATAGGCCACAACTTGGATTGCTAATATGTGTCCTAACTTTAGAGGCCCATTCTTGCTCATTCAGACTCTCATTTTCGTTCCCCTTTTTTTGAAACTGTATTATTTTTCATAAGCTTTATGATTTTTTAGTTGATTTTATTACATTTCCTATGGAGTGTTCATCAAAATTTTAATGTTCTTTACATGTTGCCCATCAAGACCACCAATCCAAACACTAACTTGTTTTACGCATTTCTAAATCAAGTCAAACTTCCTAAGTCAACCTTCAAATCAAGTCAAACATTTTAAATTCAACCAACCAAATTTAAGGCAAAGTCGCAAGTCAAACATTGAGTCAAAATTCAAAGACGATCAACTCTAAATAAGTCAAATCAAAGTCTAAACTCAAATCCAATCAACTTTGACCAAGTCAACTCAAGTCTAATTAATTCAAATCTTGTGCACTTTGACCAAGTCCAAACTAAAAAACTGAGATAAGGTCAAATAAACTCTATTTTTACCAAGTCACATTTGTTCCAAATCAATCACATCCAAAGTCAAATCTTGTCTTTCCATTCAATCTCTCGCACTTGTTGATCGGGAAAGACAAGGACATATCATCCATCATTTTTCCCATTTGAATCAAATCCAACAATCAAAATCCTCTATGACTTAGTCAAATATCAAATCAATTGACCCTGCTTGGGACTAATCATATCAAACGTCACAATCACATCAAATCAATCTTCATTGCTTGGGGAAAATAACATTAAACATCAAAATCATATCAACACATCAAAATATTAATCGATTTTACATCAAATTCCATGACATTCAAAACAGATCATGATAAAACTCAATTTGAATGATACATGTTTGAAAATAAAAATGATATCTTTTTATGACTCTTAGAATTAGGTGCATGTCTACGTACGAATTTAGATCCCAAAAACTTAGGCTCCATCCTAAATAGACAAAGTTGAATATTTTCACATCAACATCCATCAAACATTTTGTCTAGTAGCTACAAGCTTGATCATGATCATACTAGCAAAGGGAAACTTATTTTGACACTCTCTGTTAACATCCATCTGACCCCTAAACCATAATAATCATATCAACAATTTAGTCCATTGGCATCCAAACAGATGAACCCTTGGAAGAAATATTTTATCAACTTGTTGCGATAAACATGATTGTGTATCCACATACCAAGTATTTTGATGAATATATCACAAAACTTGAGTGGTATAGAGAAGACAAATATTGTAAGTATCACAAATTTCAAGGCCATTCTCTTAATTGATGTGCTTGATTGAGGTCTTATATGCAAGGTTTGATTGACCGCGTAGACATCAAAATAGAATAAAATGCACCCATGTATGAGGATCACTAGACATGGATATGCCAAGATCCTTTCTAAGATCACGTTCAAATTTATCCACTTCAAAGTCAAGATTAAGATAATCAACTTATCTTTAATATTTTTGTTGAATCACCCATTTTTGATGAGCCAACCTTTAACGAGTCACCCATCGACCATCCTCCCATATTTGATGAGCCTTACTTCAATGAGCCTTTCTATAACAATCCATTTATCTTTGATGAACCCTTATTTGATGAGCCCATCATCGAAGAACCCATTATTGACCAACAATCCATATTTTGTCCATTGCAAGACTTCCCCCATTTTTGGGAATCCCTTCATCCCATGTTGCCTATTTGGTTGTTCTAGACTAAGGAAGTCATTGTTTAGTTTGTGAACCATGTGTTTTATTGCATCTAATTCCCCTTTAGTGGATTCTTATGGTGGATTTTGTGTGGTATTGGTGATAGGAGCCAAGACTTGATCCTGGTTTTATGTTCATGTTTTGAGTGGATTACTCACCTAGGAAATTCAACCGCTGATTCAAAGCAACATGCCTTAAGGGTAACATGAGTGATTGGGAGTGGAACACGAAGGAACATTTGGGTATGCATGTGGAATAGGATTTAAGGTCAACATGTTTCGGTTAATATTAGGAATATTAGGCAAAATATGACCTAAAGGATTTAATTGTTTATCTATTTTGATGGTAGTAAAATTGGATGATGTCAAGTCATTCATAGTAAGATCCTTGCGAATAAACACCATTGTCAAGTGGTCCTGGGCATTTTTGTACATTTTCAATGCTAATGTAGAATCAAGCCTGTATACGGTGGTAATTTGACTGTACATTTTCTGGTACCTTACATTGAAAGCTCAGATAGGTTCATTGGGTTCGATTTTCATGTTGTCAAATTGTTGGTACAAGATACTAGGGCTAGTTACTTGTCCAAATTGGGCTAAAAAGGTATCTTGAAAAGTGGCCTATCTAGTGATAGAAGCCTCAGGTAAGTTTAAGAACTAGTCATAGGCAAAGTCTTGAAATGTGAAGGTAAAGATCTTGTGTACTACATCTTCATATTGCACATTTAATAGTCTCAGGGCAGATTTAAAGGAATTTATATGTTCCTCAATAGTGTGCCTTCCCTTAGGTGTGAATCAAGCGAGATATCTTTTTGGCTTCCTAGGAAACTCATGAACCTCCCTATGAACATTTGTAGCAGACCCTACCAACCAAGCCATATGTCTGTATTGGAAAAAATGAAATTCACTAGGGAACTTGGTTGGGACCTCAAAGTTATGCATCTCCCTTTATCAGGTCCAGGTCTTTGATGGGTATCTAATGGTTAAAACAATCTCAAACTTGATTTGGAGTTGGATATGGTGAGTCTTTATGGTATATACAAATTACTTTGTGGATGTCTAAAAATTTAGGATTTTTGATGGGGCACTCCTAACACCAAATTTTGGTTGATGTGGATTTTACCCACCCAATAGATGACGAGTTTTCACCCATTCATTTTAGAGTCATGAAAGTAACTCAAGGCACAAGTTGCAGGTATGCAATTTTTTATTAACCAAATTGGTGGAATAGAGGTTGAGCGAATGTGGTTAATTTCTTTGTTCTAATATTATCGTACAAACTAATTTCTCTAGCAAATTTATAGAAGCACAAGATGGATATTTATAATGAGGCAACTACACATAAGTAACTCATATCCAAAAAAAAGTCAAAGTAAAGGGAAAGAGAAGGTCAGAAAAAAAAATGTTTCTTTTCACATAGATTACTACATAATTTATTATCTGAATTAAATCGAGTGTCAGTTTAACTGATAAATGCATAATTATAACAATGGATCAGACCAAAACAAACATGACACAATGATTCTAAAGAAAGGTTGGCTACAAACAAAAACTTATGGTCAAAATTCACAGTGATACTTTGGGGCTTATGAGATAGCTATATTGCACAAGCATTTAACATGCCTAGGTATCAACAAAAGATCAAACATAAGTCAATTCAAATAGCTAACACTCAATCCAACTAATTTTTAACCTAAACATATAAATTTATTTCAACAACTCATTCAATTAATATATCTGCTTTACTCTAGAAAATGGAACATGAAACAAAATAAATCAATATAACTCATATGACATTCTTGCAAATACCAAAATTTTTATTTCTTAAAAATTTCACCCCCCCACTTAAAAAAGGGCAATGACATTGGTATAAATAAGTTTCAATGGCCAACGCCATGCAAAAAATATCATTTCATTCAAATTTAAACCTACAAATCATTATAAAAATTCACTTTAGTTTAAATTCAAAGAAAAATTTGAAAATAGACAAAGAAAATATTTTTTTATCAACTTCAATCTTAGTTGCTACTTCTGCTAAAGTTCCAATTGCATGTGAACTAGATGGTGCTTGTGAATTGGGAGCTACATACTAGGTAGAAGTTGCATGTGGAATAGAAAATGCACGTTGAAGTGGTGGCTGAGGTCTATTTATTGATTGATTGCATGCATTAAGGTCATCGTCAAATTTATTAATTGATGCAATTGTCACTCTGAATAACTTCCTTGTGCGCTTCACCAATGCTACATGTGTTGTTAATTGAACTTCTAAAATTTCATTTAGTTAAGACAATCTTTCAATATTATCTTTAACATAAGATACAAGATCAACAACTTTGTGCCTACCCCCATCATTTTATTCAAATATTTTATCTTTGAAATATTACATAAACTAGTCCTGTTGTGCAACAAACACTTCTTCCGAAACAATTTATCCTCTTGTAAAAAAAGTTTCAATTTTGGCTTCATCGAACAATTCCAAAATCTTGCTCTCAGCTGCTTTAATTTGACCGCCCATAGTGGCCATTTCCTTGTTCCATTCCAAAATCAAAGCCCTCATTAAACTAGCAAAATTTTGTGATACGCCCACATCTTTAATTGTCATAATATTTAAATCAAGACACATATCTTCCTCAATAACCTTGGACAATGTCCTTAATTGAGACCTGACCTGAAGAATCTTCTTTAGATACATCTTAGCCTTCATATCAAAGGATCACCTTAATTTATGGCATTGAAGCTTTGAAGTAACAAATCAAATAGTGACCTCAATGCTTCATTGACCCTTTCTACACATTCTTGGGGCACAATAGCTTTAATATGAGTCTTAATCCTCCTAATTTCATATTCCATTCCTTTCATCATGGCGACCACTAGTTCATCGATAGATAGAATGAAAGAGGTAGGGTATTCTATGTAATTTGGTAGCTCGTCTCCTCTGGCTTTCCTCTTCTTAGTTAAAGAGAATAAATTCTCTTGTCTCATACCACACCAAGGACTACCTTGTGGTCAACTTTTTCCTTGTGATCCTCTTCATGGTTCTTTGCAACTTTCTCTAGATCTTTGTCAACATTCTAACTCTTATAGTGAGTCTGTAAAACTCCTCGGTATAATCATTGATATTCATCTCCTTTTGTCTCAAATTCTACAGTTCTTGAGTAAACTCAAGTGATAATCAAAATGTAAAAATTTGGCCTTCAACATCACCACCGTTATGTCCCAAGACTTTATTTTCTCTTTATTTTTTTTTGTCTCTCAGCCTGCACATGATCCCACCATAAAGAGGCATGGCTCCTTAGCTTTGTGCAAGAAAACTTCACCTTCTTGTGTTCTACCATATACTCATAGTCAAAATATTTTGCCATATCTACTATCCAACCCACAAGCTCTTTGGGATTCAAACTCCCATTATATTAGGGTTTCTCTAGATTTGGTTTACTTCCAAGCCTTGTAACAATTTTGAGACATATGCTCTCTGCCTCATTTTACATGTCCTCCAGTCCAAGCTCTTGAGCTCCCTCTTCCTCATCCTCACTCATGTCTCCATCATGAGCTCCTCTTCTTTATGCTATTTCCTTTGCATCCAACCTTGACTATGTTCATCTCGTCATTTTTGTCAAGTCTACAACTGCACGTCTTCTTGGTATTTCCCCTCTCCAAACATTATTACCTATGTGTGCCATCGATTTTCACAATGCAAACTTGTCTTTCATATCTTACTAATTGACTCAACTAGAGTCTTCTCTCACACACACACTCTCCCAACAAGAAAAACCTTGTTTTATACCAATTGGTGTAATCATAGACAAGAATCCACTTAAGGATAACCACTAATTATGTGATGATTAGTTGGAGCACACACACACAAGGACCAAATTAGAAACACATTTGTAGACTATAACATGCGAACTCATTCTCTTGATTCAGTATGAAGGAAAACTAAGGAAACGATACAATTCAACAATGGCAGGTTCAGATACAAATTTTAGTAGCAAAAATTTATTAAATTCTCAACACCCCGCCAAGAATAATTGCCATTTTCCTATATAAGGAGGGAATAATATGACCCTTCACATTCCAAGAGACCTTTGGCATTTCAACTTCCATACTTGATACTTTCAGGCCCGAGAAGTTCAAAAGGACAAAATAATATGTTTAAACTGTTAGGATCTTAGAGTACAATTGATTACTTTTGTATAAACAACTAAACACAGAATTGAAACTAGAAGTAATAAGTAACTAGAAATTAGAAACATATAAAAAACACACTCAGAATTTATACAACATTCATGGAACAAGATTTTTTTAATAATCTTCTTGATGCTTGCAGATCTTGCTCAAAATTACAATACTGCCCCATGGGTCTCTTAAATAGAATTGAAAGCAAACAATAATTAGAAAAACAAACTCAAGACTAATTTTAGTCTTTACATGCAAACTAACTGTTCTCCTAAAAATAGCAATTCTAAAAATGCACAAAAGTCAGTGTCGATCTGAAGATGACCGTTGCCGACCGACCCCTAACTAATGTAGGTTGGTTCAGACCGATGCCGATCGACCCCTAACCGATGTCGATTGGTTCTGACCGATGCCAGTTACTGTGTAAGCCTAGCAACCTCAACATTAACTCATTAGTGAAGCTTTTATCTCCACAACTCAACAATCTCCCACTTGGAGATAAACAACTGCACCTATACCTATACAACAACATCCTCTAAACATCACTGGCTTGTTTCTCCCTCTTCAAGTTCAATCTTGAAGACCAACAAAAGTTGAATAAAGATTCAACTTCTCCTTTGTTACCAAATTTTTTAACATATTAGTAGGGTTTTTATCCGTATGGATCTTTTCCAGCTTCAACTATCCATCCTCCAATATCTGTCTAATGAAGTGGTACCTAAGTTGTATATGTTTGGTTCTTGAATGAAAGGCTGAATTCTTTGCCAAATGAATTGCACTTTGACTATCATTGTATAATCTACAACTCTCTTGCTCCTTTCTCAACTCTTCCATGAACCAAGTCATCTAAATCATTTCCTTGCTAGCCTCTGTGACTGCAATGTATTCTACCTCTATAGTAGACAACGCAACAACCTTCTGCAACTTTGAAATCTAGCTAACGTCGTTCCACCAACAGTGAACACATATCCTGTGGTGCTTCTCCTACCATCCAAGTCACCTATCATATCCAAATCTACATACCCATGTAGAGAAGAGTTTGACCCTCCATAGCATAAATGCCTATTGCTGGTCCCTCTCAAATATCTAAGAATCCACTGAACTGCTTTCCAGTGTTCCTTTCTTGGATTGGCCATAAACTTGCTGACAACTCCCACTGCTTGGGCAATATCTGGTCTAGTACATACCATTGCATACATCAAGCTCTCAACTACTGAAGCATATGAAACTCTACTCATGTACTCAACCTCATCATGTGATTTAGGACACTGTTCTTTGCTTAACTTGAAGTGTCCAGCCATAGGTGTGCTTACTAGTTTTGCATCTTGCATATTGAACCTCTCCAACACCTTATTCACATAATCCTCTTGAGACAAAATCAAACTGTGATTTTTCCTATCTCTCTTAATACTCATGCCAAGGATTTTTTTTACTACTCCTAAATCCTTCATGGCAAATGTGTGAGCTAATTTTACCTTAAGCTCAGTAATTTCTTGCATGTGTGAACCTGCAACAAGCATATCATCTACATACAGTAACAGGATAATATAACTACCATTATCCGATCTGTTAAAATAAACACAATGGTTAGATTGACATTTACTAAAGCCATGCTCTGTCATAAACCTGTCAAACCTCAAATACCATTGTCTTGGAGCTTGCTTAAGACCATATAAGCTTTTCTTCAACCTACACACAAGTTTCTCCTTACCTTTGACCTCAAAACCTTTCGGTTGATCCATATATATCTCTTCATCCAAATCTCCATGAAGAAATGATGTCTTAACATCAAGCTGCTCAAGATGCAAATCCTCAATAGCAACTAAAGACAATACAGTCCGAATAGAAGTTATCTTTACCATAGGAGAAAAAATTTCACCAAAATCAATACTTGGTTTCTGTGCAAATTTTTTTACTACCAACTTGGCCTTATGTCTCATTTGTCCATTCTCTCCTTCCTTTAACATGTATACCCATTTGTTTTTTAGTGCTTTCTTTTCTGGCTGGCAACTCAACCAAATCCCACGTATGGTTCTCTTCCAAAGAATCAATTTCCTCATTCATGCCATGCTCCCACTATTTCCTGGATTCTACCTGCATTGCCTCATCAAAACTTTTTGGTTCTCCACCATCAGTGAGCAACAAGTAGTATAAAGAATGGGAATAATGAATTGGAGGTTTACTTACCCTTTTAGACCTCTTTATGGGCATTTGAGACTCATTTACACCTTGTTGTCCACCCAAATTTCCTTCTGACAGTGACCGATCTTGGTCATCTCTGATTGATGTCAATTCGCACTCGATCGATGTCGATTCCTCCTGATCGATGTCAATTTTCACTTGATCAACATCGGTCTCCACCTGATCGATGTCAGTCCTTGTGTTTTTTTATGAGTGATGATTTTTACCCGTGAGCTCATTTTGGATCATAACTTTTTCCAAATCAAGATTGCCCTGCTCAAAATTATTCAGCCTCTTGAGCTAATCACTGTACATCACCTTCTCATTGAAAACTACATCACTGTTTTTAATAATTTTGTTAGTTTCTAAATTCCACAATCAGAATTTGAAATCTCCAAAACCATAACTAATGAAAGTGCACTGCGTAGATTTAGCATCCAGCTTCTTTTTATTTTCTTTATCAATGTGCACAAAAGCTTTAGAACCAAAAACTTTGAGAAATGAAAGATCTACTTTTTTACCTGTCCAAGCCTCTTCTGAAATTTTACCATCCAATGCAGTAGAAGGACCTTTGTTAATCAGGTAAACTACAGTATCTATAGCTTCTACCTAAAATTGTAAGGGCAAACCAACATGCAACCTCATACTCCGTGCACACTCCATTATTGTTTTATTCATCTTTTCAACAACTCCATTTTGTTGAGGTGTCCTTAGAACTGTCTTTTCCCTGTGTATTCTACTCATAGAACAGTAACTGTTGAATTTATTGCTGCAGTACTCACCACCATTGTCAGATCTAAGACACTTCAATTTCAAACCTGTTTCATTCTCAACCAAAGCTTTTCATTTTTTAAATGTGTCAAAAACATCAAATTTTCTCTTTATGCAATAAACCCATACCTTTTTTGTAGCATCATCAATAAAAAAAACATAATACTATGATCCTCCAATAAAAGCTATTTTAACTGGTCCCCACACGTCTGTGTGAACAAGCTCCAACTTGTGCTTCTTCTTTGTTGACCCAGTTTTGAGAAACCTCACTTTTTTCTATTTTCCAAAAATACAATGCTCACAGAAATCTAGATCTATGCTTTTCAAATCTGAAAGCTTACCTTTTGACTTAAAAACATTCATTCCCTTCTCACTCATGTGACCAAGCCTACAGTGCCACAACTTTGCATCTTCATCTGAAGTAGATAAAACAGAAGAAAAATAATCAATAATACAAGTAGATAGATAAAGTGTACCTACTCTCTTACTTTTTGCTGATACAAGTGCACCCTTGAAAACTTTCCAAGATTCAGTTGTGAGAGTTACTGTGTAACCCTCATCACCCAACTTTCTTATAGAAATCAGATTTCTCTTTAGGATGGGTACATGTATGACATCCTTCAACACCCATGTGTTGCCATTCTGTAATTTCAGCTACACTTTTCTTTTGCCAACAATTTTACAAGGCTCATTATCTCCTAAATAAAAATTTCTAAAATCTTGATGGACATAATCATTGAAAAATTCTCTATTTGGGGTTGCATGGAAAGAGGCATCATAATCTAAAACCCATGATTCTACTTTATTATCTAAAAAAAATATAAGAGCATCCTATGCAACAATACCTGCAACTTTTGCTTTTTTATTACTTTCATGCTGATTTTCTTTGTTATCTTTCAACCAACAATCTTTCTTTGCATGCCTTTTTTTCACAATTTCAGCAGGTTATTCTTCCATTTCTAGATTTGGATCTACTTCCCATTTTTGACCTTGATTTTTTTTACTTGCCCTTCTCTCTTTGCCTTCTCTTACTTTCAACACTTAATGCATTACCTGTTGTTTTCTCTATGCCTTTTTTGTGAATTTTTTCATTCAAGATTACACTTACAACATCATCAATTTTCAAGATATTTGAAGCAAATGCAGTATTACTAACTGCCATTACCAAACTATGCCAACTTTTAGGTAAAGAGCATAAGATTAAGAGAGCCTTAATTTCATCATCAAAAACTATTTTGACTGAATTTAACTGATTTACTATTGCATGGAAATCATTAAGATGACTAGATACAGATCCACCTTACTTGCATTTGCAAATTAAATAATTGCTTCATAAGATATACCTTATTTGACAGCTGAGGGTTTTTCATATAAATTTGCCAAAGTATCCATTAACTCTACTATTGTCTTTGCCTATGATAAGTTGAAAAACACAAAAGCTGCCAAGCTCAACCTTATAGATCCAAGAGCCTTTCTATCAAGAACATTCCATTCTTCATCTTCCATATCTGTGGGATTCCTTGAAATCCCATCTCAATGGTAAATATAGATCTTTCTGATACAGATAATCTTCAATCTGCATCCTCTATAATTGATAATTCTTGCCATTGAATTTCTCCATTCTTAGTTTACTTTCTTTCTGCCATTGTTTTGCTCCCACTCAATTAGAAACCCTTGTGAGTGAATTCTATAATCAACAAACACTAACACGCTCTGATACCAGTTGTTAGGATCTTAGAGTACAATTGATTACTTTTGTATAAGCAACTAAACACGGAATTGAAACTAGAAGTAATAAGTAACTAGAAATCATAAACATATAAAAACACACTCAGATTGCTACAACAATCATGGAACAAGATTTTTTTAATAATCTTCTTGATTCTTGCAGATATTCTTGATCTTGCTTATCTTGCTCAAATTACAATACTGCCCCATGGGTCTCTTAAATAGAATTGAAAGCAAACTATAATTAGAAAAACAAACTCAAGACTAATTTTAGTCTTTACATGCAAACTAACTGTTCTCCTAAAAATAGCAATTCTGGAAATACACAGAAGTCGGTGTCGGTCTGAAGATGACCGATGCCTGCTAACCCCTAACCGATGTTGGTTGGTTCTGATCGATGCCGGTCGACCCCTAACTGATGTCGGTTGGTTCTGACTGATGTCGGTTACTGTGTAAGCCCAACAACCTCAACATTAGCTCATTAGTGAAGCTTTTAGCTCCACAACTCAACATAAACAACTTCAGGTAGACCCTATTAGGGTTTTAGAACAGTCTAGGCCTTATAAAAATTTCATATAACCAGTCAAACTTTGGGCCTTGACCAACATTGTGGGCATGCCCATCTCTTATTGATACCTAGTCAGGATTTTAACTTTGACTAGCATTGCAGGCAACAACAAAGACTTTCACCAACCTAATTGGGTTTTAAATTCTAACTACCACACATAAGCTAACTAAGTCCTCCATAGACCTAATTAGGTTTTTAGGTCTGATTAGATCTACACACTTCGATCAAACCTTCTGCCAACCTAATCGAGGTTTTTATCCTGACTAACAAAGAAAAATCCAAATAAAACTCTCACAGACCAAAGCGAGATTATGGGCTCGATTATAACTACTAAATTTATTCAAGTCCACCAAGACCTAATCGATGTTTTGGACCTAATTAGCACTACGAGCACCCTAGACTGAATTGGGGTTGGTTTACTTGAACTTTGAGTGAATAGATCAAATTTTCTTGCTAAGTGTTAGTAACAAAAATGGATTGCAACAACTTGATATATCCACTAGTGCAAAAAATGGAAACCTATAAAAATAAGCTCCAAACAACCACACCAAAATGAAATGACAAATAATAAAAGAAAAACACACATCACTTTGTTTTTGGGTGATGCACAATAGGTTATTCACCATGGATGCTCTTGCATCAGGTCCAAAAGCCTTTGGGCCTATGACACAATGAAATAGATATAACTAGACCTCTACGTAAGTAATTTATTACAAATAAGCAATGTATGTAGTTGTGCAAGTAATGTAAACTAAACTAAATGGGAAGAGTTAGAATGATCAAAATGGGTAAGGTGCCATAGTTGACAAGTAGAGCTTTAAGCAACCTAAAATGGAATATGGCAAGTCTAATAAATTTTGTAACCACACTAAGTATAAGTGTAGAGAGAACCTGGATAAGGATAGACACACTTTCATTCACTAATCAATAAACAACATATTTCTACTAAATGAAATAAAAGAAAGAGTATAAATTTATAAATACTTACTTTGACGGGGACCCATTAAGCCTCAATTTTCTTCTTGGCTGATGGTGCTTTTCAAGATATTGTTGTGGTTGTGAAGATTTCAAATGGTTAGTAGAAGACTTAAGAATACCCCTGATGACTTCTCATATTGGATCTCCAAGACTTTCATAAGACAAGCTTCCTTCAAGATAAGAATTTACCTATAACTCCTCTAAATGTGACTTAGGGCAAAGCGCGAGCGAATTGAGTGTATATAATTATGTCAGAATGACATATGAGTTTTATGTATAGTGATCAAATACCCCAAAACCCAACTTAAAGGCTAAGCTGATGACATTAGCTAGTTCAATATAGTCAAAGTATGTCGATCGACACTAAACAACACCGATCAGGTTGATATCGTACAAATGTTAGTAAACAATCTTGGAACATCAGATTGGTCGATATAGTACTTAAATGTAACATGTGTTAAATAGGCAATATCAGTGTGGTCAATGCCATAGGAGAAGAGGGAATTGACATGGTTAGTACGCACTATTACTTGCCTTTTAGAACAATATTGCATATAGAGCAAATGATGAGAGGCACACAATGTAAAAAACAAGAGGTGGACTTGAAAAATAAGATAAAATTCTAAATTTTTACAAAAATATTTTTTTAGTACCTATAAAATATCTATCTTTCCAAGAATCTAAAGCTTCTTCTAGTTCGTGGAAAGGACTTATAAAAATAAAAATATGGGCGAAAAACATAATCTGTTTGTAAATAACTAAAGGTTGAAAAATTTACCGTAAAAGTGTGAAAAACCATTCATTTGCAGATTTGTAATTTTTTGAAACTAGAGTTTTGTGTATCTAAATTTAGTGATTTGAGAGATCATAACATGGTTCATTTTAAGAGGCCTTAGTGGAAAACCTATTGGAAATATCTGGCGAATCTAGGAAATTTCATTCATGGGGATGGTGAATTTTTTGAGAGTGATGGTGAATGGTTGAACCAAATGGCCAACTGAATGGACAAGATGAACAACTGAAATAAATGATTGAACCAAATGTTTGGACCACATGATTGAATCTAATGTCTGAGTTTAACGATCAAGCTGAACAACTAGATTGAATGGTTGAGTCGAACGACTGAGTCGACTAGCTAAACCGAATGGCTAAGCTAAACAGTTAAGCTAGATGATGGAGCCAGACCATTGAGCTAGATAGTTGAGCCAAATGGCTTAATTGAATACTTGAGTTGCGCACCTTGTTCATATGGTTCCATCGGATGATAGAGCCATACGGTTCGATGCACTAATGGGTGACCTGTGTGTCTAGTCTGTTATCTGGTTGCCCGATCACCTCCCATGCTCTATAATTAATCACCTCTTGTTGGGAAATACGAGAGCACACAATTGATTACCAAGCAACTTAACATGTGAAAATTAATCAGAATACACAAGTAGCTAGAATTCAAAAACAACACAGAATATGATAGACAATACACAATTGTATTAATACTCTTCCAGAAGGAAATACAACAAAGAAGATTGCCACAGTTCTTCTTTCTTACACACCTCTAGGGCTCCCACACCTCTAGGGCATAAACAATAAATCTTTCCTCAAAGCTCTCTCTCTTACGGTCTCAACACATAACTCAAACACAGAGTTGGTGTTCACCTCCAACCAATCAGTATCCACTACTGCCAGTACACCAATGCTCCACGCACTCCACAAGTGCTCCACGCACTCCAAGTACACAATCATACTTCAAGTAGATCTCCCCTAAACTACAACAACCTGCAACTTAAATGATCTTACTTATGGAAAGATCTTCTTTGCCTTCCTCTTTGCTCAATAACCGAGTACACACTGTAATCCAAGTAGATTCTGTCTGATCTTGCTCCTTGTTGTGTTGCTGTCCTCTCTGATCTTGCACACCTGCAAATCAATCTAATTCTACACACTTGCAAATCTGAATCATGCACACACATACACCTGCAGATCAATGATCTTACTTACCATGCAGATCTCCTAACGTAGCCATGCACACCTGCTGACCAAGATCGTACACCCCTAAAGAACCCTTCTGATTCTCTAAAACCAACACCCACACTTGGCACTACTGTGAAACTAGGAGGAACACCCTTGTTCACCTCACACATAAAAAGAGCTAACTTTGCTCAACTCAAACTAACACACCTTACAATACAGCCTATGAGTCTCTTAAATAGATCTCATGCAAACAATAATTAGACATCTAATTACAATAATTAGATCTGTAGCTTTTAGTCTAAATTTAGCTCTTGACATGCAAACACTTAGTTCGTTAACTAACTACCCGTAAAACTTGCAGTTCTAAACCACACAGGCGATCGACGTCGATTCTTGTCTACCTAGAGGTGATCGACGTCGATCGATATCTGACCGATGTCAGTTTCTTCTCTTCACTAACCTGACCGACGTCGGCTGATCAGACCAATGCCGATTGCTCTGCAACTCAACAACCTTCAGCAATCTCCTCCCTTGTTTGCATCAGTGAAGCTTTTAGCTCCACAACCTAACAATCTTCCACTTGGAGATAAACAGTTACACTGTACCTGTACCTGTACCCCATATAATCTATTTTTTGGCTTGTATCCCTCTTCAAGATCAATCCTGAAGACCACCCACCACACAACCTATGGTGCACCACCTGTCATTCAAGTAACCTGCCACATTCAAACCTACAAACCCATGTAGTGAAGTCCTGACCCTAAATAGCATGAATCCCTGTTGCTGGTCTCTCTCAAATACCTAAGAACCCACTTTTCTAAATTAGCTCCTAACTCTCTGACAACATCCACTGCTTGGGCAAACTCAGGTCTATACCAGACTTCATGTGATTTCAGACATTGAACTGTCCAGCCCTTGGTGTGCTTCGATTCTGCATCCTACATATTGAATCTCGCCAACACCTGATTCACATCAACTCCCACTGGAAACAAAATCAACTTGTGATCTCCATGTCTCTCACACCAAAGAATTTCACTGCTCCAAATTCCTCATGACATGCCACTGAACTAATCTTATCTTTAGCTCAGCAAAATCCTGTATGTACAAACTTGCTAGCTAGCATACCATCCACATACAATAATAGGATAATGTAGCTATCATCATCCACCTGGTAAGACAAACACAATGGTTACACTGACATTGACTAAAGCCCTACTTTGTCATCTACCTGTCAAAACTTGTACCACTGTCCTGCAGCTTTTTCAAGACCATATGACCTGGCCTTCCGTCTCATGTGTCCATTCTCTCTATTCTTTAACTAAGGTATCCATTTGTCTCTCAGTGCTTTTTTTCGGCTGGCAACCCTACCAAATCTCCCGTTTGGTTCTGCATCATATCCTGCCATGCTCCCACTATTTTTTGGATCCTTCCTGCTCTGTAATGAGCAACGAGTATAAAGAAGAGGAACAATGAATTTGAGGCTTACTTACCCCTTCAGTCCTCCATTTGGGCATTTGAGACTCCTTGATAGCTTGTTATCCATCCAAAATCTGTTACAGTGATCAACCTCGATCACCACACAGTCTGCATTCGACCGACATCGGTTTCCATGCCCCTGTCCTGACTACCAACTCTGTCAACGTTGGTCCTCCTGACTGACGTCGGTCTTACCCTGCCTGACATCACCAACTTCGGTCTGCACATGACTGACATCGGCACCTGTCTGTTCGACGTCGGTTCCTCCTGATCGACGCCGGTACCTATATTTTTCTGTGAGTGATGACTTTTTATCTGCGAGTTTTTTTTGAATCAAATCCCTGTCCAAACTGCTCTGCTCAGAGGTATCCAGTCTGCTCCACTGATCTCTGTCTGCCATCTCCTCTATAAACACCAAGGCTTTCCAATTCTTAAGCTTGTCAAACACATCTGACTTCCTCTTAAGAACATGCATCTCCTTCTTGCTCATGTGACCAAGCGTACAAAGTCATGTCTCTGCAACAGAAGAAGAATCAGTAATATAAGCAAGTAGATAAAGAATACCTGCTTTCTTACCACCAGCTAATTCAAGTGCATCCGCTGTGAGAGTTTTTGTGCATCTCTCATCACCTAATTTTTCTGAAAAAGTTAGCCATATCTTCAACACTGAGACCTGCATGACCTCCTTCAACACCCATGTGTTGGCCGCCTGCAATTTCAGCTTCACTTTCCCTTTGCCAATTCTTTGGCAAGGCACACCAGCCCCTAAATAAATCTTTCCAAAGTCTCCAAAGACTACCATGAAAAGATACTCTATTTCGAACTGCATGGAAAGAGGCAACATAATCTATAAAATAAGATTCTTCTTTATCCAAGAAACCTCATAGAGCATCCTGTGCAACAACACTTGCAACATCTGCTTCTTCAGTTCTTTGATGCTGATCTTCTACAAACCAATAATTTTTCTTTACCTGCTCTTTCTTTTCATAACACTGTAAGTGATCATCTATGCTTTTCAATTCTTCTATTCTTAGCTTACTTTTTTCTGTCATTGCTCTACTCCCACTCAATCAGAAACCCCTGAGAGTGACCTGTAATCAAACACAAAATCGCTCCCTGCAACTTTAGCTCTGATACCACTTGTTGGAAAATACGAAAGCACACAATTGATTATCAAGAAACTTAACATGCAAAAATTAACTAGAATACACAAGTAACTAAAATTCAGAAACAACACAGAATATGAGAGATAATACACAATTGTATTAATACTCTTCCAGAAGAAAATACAACAAAGAAGATTACCATAGTTCTTCTTCCTTACACACCTCTAGGGCTCCCACACCTCTAGGGCATAAACAGTAAATCTTCCCTCAAAGCTCTCTCTTATACGGTCCCAACACACAACTCAAACACAGAGTTGGTGTTCACCTCCAACCAGTCAGTATCCACTACTGCCAGTATACCAGTGCTCCACGCACTCCACAAGTGTTCCACACACTCTAAGTACACAATCATACTTCAAGTAGATCTCTCCTGAACTGCAACAACCTGCAGCCTAAATGATTTTACTTATTGAAAGATCTTCTTTGCCTTCCTCTTTGCTCAATAACTGAGTACACACTATACTCTAAATAGATCTTGCCTGATCTTGCTCTCTGTTGTGTTGCTGTCCTCTCTGATCTTGCACACCTGCAAATCAATTTGGTTTTGCACACCTACAAACCTAGATCATGCACACACATACACCTACAGATCAATGATCTTACTTACCATGCAGATCTCCTAACGTAGCCATGCACACCTACTGACCAAGATCCTACACCCCTGAAGAACCTTTTCGATTCTCCAAAACTATCACCCACACTTGGCACTGCTATGGAACTAGGAGGAACACCCTTGCTCACCTCACACACAGAAGGAGCTAACTTTGCTCAACTCAAACTAGCACACCTTACAATACAACTTATGAGTCTCTTAAATAGATCTCATGCAAACAATAATTAGACATCTAATTACAATAATTAGATCTATAGCTTTTAGTCTAAATTTGGCTCTTGACATGTAAACACTTGGTTCGTTAACTAACTACTCGTAAAACTTGTAGTTTTGAACCACACAGGCGACCGACGTTGGTCCCTGTCTGCCTGGAGGTGACCGACGTCGATCGATACCTGACCGACATCAGTTTCTTCTCTTCACTAACTTGACCGACGTCGACTGATCAAACCGACGCCGGTTGCTCTGCAACTCAGCAACCTTCAGCAACCTCCTCCCCTGTTTGCATCAGTGAAGCTTTTAGCTCCACAACCTAACACCTCTGCCCTCATTTCTAACATTTTATAGAACTTGTTTCTTGTCCCTAGGAGAAAAAAATCATTTTACAGCCATGGAAAGAAAATTTGTTTTCAAAAACCTACTATGCCTAGACAACCTGAAGCTCGTACAACAACCAAATGCATACAATAATTGGGTTCAAGAATGTAGTTTCAGTGGCCTCCTCTACATGCTGTAATACAACCTTGACACCACCCTTTTGAAAATGCTCATGTACTGATATGACCCAAACAAGAAAATCTTCACCCTGCAAGTTGATTGCATAATGATTTCGTTTGGAACTTCACCCAACATATTCACAATCTCACAAGTCTTTTATTTCAAAATATAACCCTTGTGAGTTACAAATCACTATTGTCAAATGACGACGAAAATTCTTTGGCCAAAAAGTTTTGATTTGCACATCGAAAAAATCAGTATGTACTTATAAATTTGTTTGTATATTCATTATTTGATTTTCAGCTTTTGCAATCTAAAGACTAAAATCCTCTTTTTGTCTTTTGTTTCAGATAGTTGGAAGAGGAGCGTCCACATTGAAGATGTTAGTCACCCTTTTTTAAAGGCAATGGTTCAATTTTTTCAATCCAGAATAGTATTGCAAGGAAGAGCCACAAATATTCCATATTGGGAACTGTTTTACATTGTCTGTACTATTTTCAAATAAAAATTTGACTGGTGCTCTTTCATTTACTCTAGAATAAGGCTTGAATTAAATTTTACTACTACTAATCCCAGTTTCACTATTTCTTGTTCCAATTTTACACTGGCATTATACTACGAGGCCTTCTTTGACCTCCAAAAAACATAGGGTCTAACTGTGCTGGATCCAAAAATAATGCCAAATTTTTTATTTGTGGATGAGCAGGAGGTTAGTTAATTTGTTCGTTTGTTGATCTAGATTCTAGGGTTTAATATTTATTTGTTTTTTTTAAACGGTTACCAAGTTAAATATTAATAACTATTTGATCTTTGTTAGTTACAACTGATAGGCAAGAATGTGTGTCTCAAAAAAACAATCTACCTCAAAAGGATAACGTGCAACTGCAACTGTGGTTGAAGAGTCTGCAGAATCATCCATGTAATCTTAGCGACTTGCAAAACATCCATGAGTTTCTTTGGTGTCCTCTCCACGTGTAAGTTTGCTATTTAAAAATTTCAAATGAGATTTTAATTTTCCAAACTCAAATGTATTGTTTTAGTTATTTGTTTTATTATTGCAGTTGACTCGAGAGTAATTCACATGATGGAACAACCACCACCACAACAAATAGTAACATCTACTATCCCCCTCAACCCTTTGTGGAAGGTATTTTACATTTGCATTTTTTATTTTTTGTATTTTGATTATTATTTTCTAAACTGAACATTTGTGTAATATACTAGCTCAAAATATTTTTGTGGTTGTCACTCACAATATTCCACGTACATTGGAGGATATACTATCTCCAAATATAAGTACTAAACTTTTAATTTCAATTTTGCATATAACTTTGTTTTTTCAATTTATTTATTTTCTAAAATAAATTACATTTTTTAGGCCATCCCCTAACTGGGAGGAAGATTATGCCACCGCCTCCGCCCCTAAACACATTTCATGGACGGGGGAAGGCTCTTCCGTTAACACTGCCACAACCAACATCAACACTACAAATATCAGGTTCCCAATTCCCCTTTTTATCTGTTGGAGGTTTATCTAGTGTACATGGATTGATTTCTTTGTTAGAAATTGATCTTGACAATAAATTTTTGAGGTTGAATAGTGCCGTTGATGTTGGAACTACGTTCAATCCACAAGATTTTATCCAAGGAGAAGCAACACATGTTCATGTGACTGCTTAGTAGGAACCTTCAAGCACTTCACTGGACAATCCCACCCTAATAGAAAATGTTGTAAAGTCTGATGATTGCCTTACATATTTTCCATTGAACAATTTGGTAGTAGATAGTATTACTGCGAGTCTTCATGAGGGAGTAATTGTTGAACTGAAAAATTTGTGTGTGTGGGAGATTCAAGTGAAGGCCCTGATTAAAGAAATAAATGACTGTTATCACAACCACTCGACATGAGAAAATTTGTTTGTATTGGTGCAACAGGGACCTGCAAAGATTGATGTTTTGTTTGCCAAAACTAAATCTAGGTCCGTTACTGTTGCTAATACTTATAATGATAATGTGTTGATGATCATGCTTAACAGATTAGAGAATTTGAATGTAGAAGTCCAAGCATATTTTAATAAATGGGTGAAAGACATCAACCTTGTTGTGATTGTGAATGCGGAGAAGGAAAAATCTTTGGTAATGTATATTCATTTTAATCAAATTTCATGTCATTCTTAATTTTTTTCATATCTAATTACATTACATTTTAAAATGTAGGCAAAATATGAGAACTTGAAGAAAGAAGCCGAAGTCCTCAATTTGCATTTGAAAAATGCATGAAAAACTTTACATTCTGTCGTTCAATTCAAGGAGAAACTTGTTCTATTGAATAAACAAAACAACGCACTATGAAAAATCATTAAGGAGCAAGGATGAGATCTCAATGCCTTATTTAAACATAATACAATTGTTGATTCAAGTGTACTTTTTGTAGGAGATGCTGGGAAAGAGGATAGGAAAAATCTTGAACATCTTAGTGTTGCAGCTATGGATCTTGAAAAGGTAGAGATATTGAAGGATAGTAGTGGCACAAAGGATGTTGGGATTGAGAAAGTGGTTATGAAAGAAGTGGAAAAAGTGGTTGAGAAAATAGTTGAGTAATTGAGATTATGTTTTAAACTTTTATATATTTGAAAACAATGTTTTATTTTAAAATATAAATTATGAATGACAATTTTAATTTTGTACATGTTGTGATCAATTTATTGAGTTTTAATTGCAATTGCAATTTTAATTTTATGATGTTGTAAACTTGAATGGTGTTAGGCCCCTTTTTGATATTTCTGATGCACTTGTGAAACTCACATCTCAATATAAATGGATTAATGCCAACATATTCCTTTCGAAAGTGTTCCACCTAACACAATGATAATATTTTAATCTTGTGCAGTCATCAGTTAGCAAGAAACACAAATGCATTTCAGAAAATGTATAATAGTTATTGCATGTTATTATAAAAAAATGAGTTGTTTTTTATGGAAGATCTCCTCTTTTTTATATTTAGATTGTTTCTTGAGTAAATCATGATTTGAGATGTGTTTGAGGCCATTAGAAAAACACATTCATGTTTGGTAGATGTCTGTGTTGAAGATAGTATTGTGATAGTCAGTAATAATGAGGATTCATCAAAATTGAAAATATGCATAATTGATTGTGATCATGAATTATAGAATATGTTAATGGATTGTTTAATGTTATGAGGATGTGTAGATAGATAAGGTTATATTTTATTTGATCAGTTTATTCTAAAAAGAATTAGTTTTAAGGACTCTAAACATTTGCCCAACTTTTTAAATATAGGCTATCTACTCCGTAGGAATAAATAACCTACACTACCATATAAGGAGGTACTATATTGCCTTGTCTAGTATATATATATATATATATATATATCACGAAAGTGATTTCATTGTTACATAAAATATCTAAGGTTTAGGACTATGTTCATTCAATTACAGGGATTTATAGAATTAAATTAAAATCCTAAGCCAAAAATGAAAAAGGAACAAGTAGTGTTCAAATTAAAATTTAGGTTCACCAAATTAACTCTAATGTGAAATGTAAGGTATTGAAATTATATAGGAAGTTAAATAATAGATCATACAACAAGTATGAAAAATCTAAATACTTTATAAATAAACTTGTACTTGCAAATTGATTAATTTTAGTCTGTGTTATATTTCAGTCAACTGTAAGAACATGAAGATAGAAATGATTTAGAAAGTAAAGATCCAATATGTATTGTGACAAGGTCAAAGAAGATATACAAGATCATAGTGCATCATTGTCTAAACACACTATGCACTGGGTGTAAACATATGGGCTCGTTTGCCCCTATCACAAAACTTATTCTGATGCAAGAAAAAAATATATCTATAAAAAATATGTATCAAAGACATAAAGAACCATATTAACCTATAGTGTTCCACCTAACACAATGATAATATATTAATCTTTTACATTCAACACTTATAAAAAAAACAAGTAAATGAATTTCAAAAAATGTATAATAATTATTGCATCTTTTGATAAACATGTGAAATTAAAACTCATAAACTCTATTTCTAAAAGTCTGGTAGTTGAAAGAATTATCCACAAACCTGATCATCGGTAGTGATGTTTGCATCCATTGTGTCAGTGCCATATTCAGTATCATTACTTACATCCTCTTTATTTGTCTCTATATTATTGTCGCCTCTTCTTTCAGTTAGAGAACTCCATGTTGCCATAACTCTTTCATATGGAAACATATCCACTACATAATGGGAAACATATAATTTCAAATAGGTTTCTAAATTTTTATCCAATTTGTTTCAAAGTTTTGACTTTATGAACGATAATGCACTGCATACTCTTTCATCTTCCACTGATTCCAAAATCATTGTTTGACAGAGCTCATATAATCAGAAATATTCACTTAGACTTTTCTACAATATACTGCTAGGATACAATTTTTTCCACAATCTTGTAATTGCCCCATTCTTTGTTGGTTTGCATAGAAGATGATATTGTTCAAACATTGTAATGTCAAAATGGGTTGACTAGGATGTCAGCAAATCCTTTCCCAAAATACCTATAATATCTACTCCTTTCACCTCTATAGATCTACAGAAATGTATTACAAGACAACACATGTATTTCTGAAATAAACTGCAAACCATGTTTTGATTTTTATTATTGTTCTTGAAAATGGGATTGACAACTACCATCACCTCCAACAAATCATCTATTTGAAAATGATCTTTGATCTCCATAGCTAAGTTTTGGGAGACTCTACTTAGTTTAATCCAGGTTTCAAATAGAGTAGTGTCATACAAAATATGTGTTACGGGCATTTCTTTGGATTCAACTCCCATAAGATTAGGTCTTTTGTATAAAATGTGCATTGGAATCCCCTTTTCATTAACAACGAAACAAACATGATCATTGATATTCAACTTCAAATAACTGTCAAGGTTTTTTAAATTGGTCAAACATTGCAACTACTAAAAACAAGGCATTGAAACATTTCATTCGAAGTGTATAGTATGTCAAGAGATTGACATATTCATTTTCTTAGTTGTAGGAAGTCCACAATATAAATGGACCTATCCTAAGCATGTTTCATCAAACAATTCATTTCCTTTAGTATTGGAAGAATTCCAAATAATGTCAATAGTTTTTCCAAATCTATTAAATTATACAACAAATCTTTTGCCTTGTCAATTTCTCTACGATATTTATACAAGAAACCTATTAATGATGGATATTCTTCAAAAATTCAAAAAATAGGTTCATACATAGAAATCCACCTTGTATCAACATCTTTCAATAGTTTTTTACTATCAATCACTCCTATTGAAAATTTTTGGAACTCTAAAATTCTTTTTGAACTGCTTGACATATAAACATGTAGGTCATGAATGACCTCCTCCACTTTGGTCACATTAGCAAATTTGCTAACCATTTTGTATGCAAGGTTCATCCTATGAGCCATGCAGTGAATTGGAATCATATATGGGGTATGTGTTGTTTGCAATCGAACACACAAACCATTTCTATGCCCCTGCATAACTGATGCACCATCAACCCCGACACACACTAGCTTTGTATCTATTGTATAATCATCCATTCCATCTTTATCTTTCAAATTCGATACAACCATTTGGTGAATATTTTTTATATTATAATTTTCTACCATTTTATGAACTGCTAGTAGATGAGGTTGCCTTGAATAGTTCTCAAAGTATACACATGAATGCAAACCCAGGTTGTGTTGTCAATTGTTGTGATCTCATCGATGGATAGTGAGATAAACAATGCTTTCTGAACACTTTCTTTCCAATATTCAATCTCAACCATTTTTAGACATTTTGCCATTTTCCAAGCACTGCTGTCTGACCAATGTGATTATGAAATATCCAAAAATACATTATATTGAAACAAAATCTTATAATCTAAAAAATTAGAAATAGGTCTGCATTTTAAAAAAAAAATATGGTATATAGTATAAAGTTAACTATATGTATTTCATCTTTAGATGGGACTGCTTGACTCTTCCAAAATTTGTTTCAATTATTCCCCATTTCTCCACAAGATGTTTTCGATGTTTCTTATTATTTTCATGCCCCTGTGTATATTTTGCATGCATGCATTATTCTATAGTTTTCCACCTGTGTGTTCTTGTTATCACTCCATCTGGGTGCTTCACTGTCTCATATTCTTTTTCATAATGTTTCTCAATCATGTCCAATTTCAATTACATTCTTTGTTTTTTTTCTAGTTTCCAGCTACATATTATACATTTGCATTCTTTCAAAATATCATCAACATTTTTAGGCTCTACAAGTTTTATGAAGGAAAATTTTGTCACCCAGTCCACCTTAAAGGACCTTCCAATTGTCCATCTACTTCTCTTCTTTCGAAAAGATTTTTGAGTGGAGGTTTCAACTGAACTTTGTGTTTAGTGAGATGGTCTAGTCTCTTCTGCCATTTCAGTGTCATTATCATTTTTATCAAAAAACTAGATGAGCATCTTCGAGTGGTGGCATATCATCATCAAAAAAATATTTAGGGGGTGATATGTTATTCTGGTTGATTCTATCTTGTGAAATACTAGTGGGGATTTTTACGTGTAATTTTTAAAAAATATAATTAAACAGTTGAAGTCAAATTTATGAGAAAATAAAAAAATAATAAATACTTGGATTTTGAGTATATTGTGATTGTGTGGACTTTTTGGTTGGGTCTTTAAAATAAGATAATATGGATGATTTCTCTAATGATTAGTCTATCTTTTTACTATTCCCACCAGATGCCATGATGGCCTATGCTTTTCAGCTTTGTCATTCAACACTCTCATTCGGTACTATCATCTAATAGAAGGGTTTCACCTCTAGTTCACCAATTTCCCTACCCAAAACTGTCGTTTGGTTTTGCCATTCGGTAATGTCACCTGACTTGCCATTTGTCATTGACTTTTGGATCCACCATCATCTCTGTCATTCGAACTGCCATTTGGATCTATCATTCAACTAAGTCATTCAACTGGGTCATTTGGCTCTATCATTTAGCTTTGTCATTTAGGTATGTTATTCAGCTATGTCATTTGACTGGGTTGTTCAGTTGGGTCATTCGGCTAGGTTGCTCTGCTATGTTTCTCAATCGTGACGTTAGGTTGTGTTGTTCATTTGTATTATTTATCACAGGTGTTCCGCTCTACCATTCGGCGGAACGGTTTGGCTTGTTGTTCGATGTTATCATTTATTTTCTTCATTTGTTGTTGTTGTTCGATTATGTGCTCCTTCATTTGTGGTTCTGCTTATTCCTTTGGTTGGTATAGGTCAGAGCCTTAGGGGATCTACTATATATATCTAGCAAATTTAAGTGTAATTTTATATATCATTGTAAAGGGTTAGCGAGCCGACCCCTAAAAAAAATATCCCTAAAATTTTGGTGATCAGGGCCCTGCTATTGACCCTAAAAAATTGCCAAAACCAAAATCCTAAAAATGAAATAGTCATGAATTAAATTATATTCACCGCTAAAAAAAACTGAGATCATCGCTTGTAAATGAGGAAACATGCATGTTGGTAGACACATCACTACTGCGATGAGAGTTGTACATGTATGAAATGCATTAATGGTCTATTTTTATCACTTTATAATAAAATGAACTAGATTAGGAAATCTATGCACCAAGGTGAATTTGTGTAACAAAATTTACCCCAACAAGTGTGAAAATAGATTTAAAAATAGGATGAATAATGGGTAGGCGATGAAAAATAGAAAACTTGGCCCAAGGAGTGTATTAGGGTTGGGGAAAAAATTGCCACATTATCGAAATTGTATCAACTAGGCCAATGCAATTTGAAAATAAGGTGAAATTTACCTAGCCAATATTGTAGGAATAGGTCGATGTAATTATACAAAGGGCTACCTGATGTTGTCTAGCATGACATATGCTTTAAAGGTCCATTTTTATTATTATGGAATAAAATGAAGTAGAATAAGAAATATAGGAACTGTGACAAATCTGTGTAACAAAATTTTCCCTAATAATCATGAAAATATAACTAAAAATAGGATGAATAATGGGTAGGCGATGAAAATTAGTAAACTAGGCTGAGGGCATTTATTAGGGCCAAGGGAAAAGGTACCACGTTCTTTGAATTGTATCAACTAGGCTAATGTAATTTGGAAATAAGATGAAATTTTCTTGGTCAATACTATAGTAATAGGTTGATATAGTTAGAAAAAGGGTAGGTTGATGTCATTTAGCATGGCTAATGCAAATGGAAATTAATCAAATTCTTGATGTTGAATAACATGGTCGATGGTGCTGTGAGTAAAATTGGGCCAATGCAGTTTTATAAATGAATGATGTAGTAATAAGGGAAGCTAAGCATGGCCAATATGGTAGTGTATGGTCGATGTAGTAAATTAGGAAGTTAGTTGATATCATAATAATGGGACTATACAATAAGAAAATTAGGTATGGCTCATGAAGTTTGATGCATGGCTGATACAATAAAAAATGATGAAAAATGTTAATTTCTCTAGTTTGTGATGATTTTAAGCATCTATTTCAAATTTTGGGATGGAAGCCTAACTTTTCCTTTATTTTTTGATATTTCTATAGATGATAGAGATTATGGAGACTATTGGATGTTATATTGTTGCCTAATCTACTTGAGAGACTGTCAGCAGTTGATCAGACACAATGGACTACAATTAGGTTTGGTGGCATCATGGAGATGTGTCAAATACATCTCAATGTAGAACTAGTTTCTATGTTCCCTAGAGCATGAGGAGGTTAACTAACACATTTAGATGGGTGGTCGGTGGAAACACTATAAAGGTGGCCATCAAACAAGAGGATGTACATGTGATATTGGTGTTACCGATCATGGGCACAATGGTGATGTGCAATACCCCACATATTATACATGAGAGGAGAGCCTTAACTCAATGGGGTACTAGCTCTGATAGGTATGATGAATGTGCATTGGTCGTATGACTATTCGATGTGTATTTATCAAGTGTTCTGGATATCTTAAAGGCCTTGATCAAACTTATGATAACATGTGTGATATATCATAAGTTGAGTGTGGTGATTCCATTATATGTCATAAATTTATGTTGATCGATGTTGGATTAGGGAACACTATATGAGTTTAGGTTGGTTATCTAGGTACAATTGGTGCTTGAATTCTATGAAATCTCGAGTAAATGTCAGTAGACTATAGGGTTGATTGTCATTTTTGGAAGCTGGATATATGAGAGGTTCCCCATGTATAGGTTTGCAGGGTTACCTCATGTGATAGATAATTGTCCTCCCATAGTGAGGAGATGGGCATGTGATCATGTGGTACTAGTGGTTTCATAAATGTTGACATTGTAGACCATGTGGTGACTAAATTATATGGATATTGTACTGAGGTAATGTGATATATGGTCATTGTGGCTAATACAATACATGCATATGGGTAGAGGTAGATCATCAAACAATACCCCTGGTGTGTGGAGCCTTGTCCATGTGATCTTGATACTGGATAGTTTAAACTTGCACACCTAATGAATCCTTTCATGGTCTTAACATTTTGGGTCTACCATGTTAGAGAGTGGCAAGGTGTTGGAGGGAGAGGATTGCTAATTGACGTACTTGTGGTGTAGCCTTATCGACTTATGGTAGTAAGATGATGATGGAGACAATAATAGGTAGCACATGTAAATGGAGGATGTGGACAACCAGTGGTGATACCTCAATAATAACAATGAGATCCCACTGCATGACTAACTGACAGTTGGACTATAGAGTTGTGAACATGTAGGGTTTCACATTGAGCTATAATCATCTAGTCAGGGAGATATAGGGGTTTCTAACCACCTTGAAGCCATAAAAACCCTCAGGTGATAGGTGACCGAGGAGATTGCACTACTGTGGGCAAGTAAATATGCTAATTTTATCACTTTCATTTCCTAGAGATAGTGATATACATGCTAAGTACTAGGGATTGATACACGATTGAGTGTGATCTATATGTGAGATCTGATGTTATTTTGGTTTGCATTTTTTAGGTGTGATGACATATAATGAGACACAATAGAGGACTTTGGTGGAGGTTTCCCACCATGATATTTTGGACCCCATGCTTCCTCAACACGACACCACAAGGATATAGGATTTTATGGCACCAACAGTTAGAGCACATGCTATTTGGTTTAGATTGGTTGGAGAGGTCATTTGAGATATGCAAAAATGAGAGTAGGTTATGGCTAAAGGTAATTTACCAGATAGGGCTGGGTCAGGAGAGGTGGAAACATGGAGGGAGTTATCTTAGGAGAGGGTTACACACATGGCCACTATGAGACAGTATTGAGGTTGCAGGCACAAGTGGCCAACCTACATGGACAAGTCTGGGGCTTGTAGTCATGCACACAAACTCTACAATGGAGTCTTCAAAAGTGACAATCTAGATAAGCATCTATGGGAGTGTGGCATACCCCCCACTTTGTGGATAGGGTGGACCACAACCTTATAGCCTATATTGTATTACTATGTATTATTTTCATGTAACATATGTATAAAACTTAGAGCCATTGATATATATATATATATATATATATATATATATATATATATATATATATATATATATATATATATATATATATATATATATGCTTTTTGATTGCTTTATTAGTGTTATTTATGGATTTGGTTGATTTCTAACACTAAGTCATTGTTTATCATGCTATGGGAAATGTTATAATGTATATATGTTTTATGATTTTCTAGTAAATGTTAGCAAAAGCATGGTCAAAAAGAAAAAAAATAAAACAAAACCATAATGGGAACAAATCTTAAGTAGATAAAAATTTGACAAACAAAAGATGTGAAAAATAATGAAATAAATGATAAAAATGAATGTAAAACAAACCACAAAAGATGAGATATGTAGAACATTATAAGTAAAATGAAATATCAACAAATGAAAAACTAAAAAAATGATATGTAAGTGAATGAAATATCTATGAATGAAAAACTCAAACAAATATATGTAAGTACATGAAATGTCATCTCATGTCAAATAAATATGAAGAAAACACAATGTCATGTTGAGCTATAGTCATCTAACTAGGGAGATATAGGGGATTCTCACCATCTTGAAGTCATGAAAACCCTCAGGTTACAGGCGGTTGGGGAGATTCCACTACTGTGGGAAAGTAAATATGCTAATTTATCAATTTCATTTCCTATACATAGTGATATACCTACTAGGTACTAGTGATAGATAAACTAAAAAGTATGATATATATGTGAGATATGATGTGATTTCAATTTGCATTTTCTAGGTGTGATGACATAGAATAAGACACAGTGTAGGACTTTGGTGGAGGCTACCCACCATGATATTTTGGACCATGTGCTTCTTTAGCCTGACACCACTAGGATGTATTCTGTGGCACCAATGGTCAGAGCACATGCTAGTTGGTTTAAATTGGTTGGAGAGGTCATTCGAGATCTGTACAAATGAGAACATGTTATGGCTTAGGCTAATTTACCACCCATGGTAGAGTTAAGAAAGGCGACAACATGGAGGGAGTTATCCCATGAGAGTGCTACACACATGGCCACTATGAGACATGTATTGAGGTTGTAGGCACAAGTGGAAAATCTATAGGTATAGGTCTAGGGCTTGGAGTAATGCATACACACTATACAACATAGTCTTCATAAATGGGAGTGTGGCATGCCCCCTCTTTATGGGCAGGGTGCATCATAACCTTAGAGCCTATGTTGTATTACTATGTATTATTTTGATGTATCATATGCATAAAACAAAGCCATTGATATATATATATATATATATATATATATATATATATATATATATATATATATATATATATATATATATATATATATATATATATATATATATATATATATGAGAGAGGTTTTTTGGATGATTTATTGGTGTTATATATGGATTTGGATGGGTGTGTGTGTGTGTGTGTGTGTGTGAGAGAGAGAGAGAGAGAGAGAGAGAGAGAGAGAGAGAGAGAGAGAGAGAGAGAGAGAGAGAGAGAGAGAGAGAATTTTTTTGGATGATTTATTGGTGTTATATATGGATTTGGATGATTTCTAACACTAATTCATTTTTTATCATACTATGGGAAATGTTTTAATGTATGTATATTTTATGCTTTTCTAGCAAATGTTAGCAAATGCATGGTCAAAAAATTAAAAAAACAAAACAAAAATGATAATGGGAATAAATCTTAAGTAGATAAAAAATTGACAAACAAAAGATGTGAAAAATAATGAAGTAAATGATAAAAAAGAATGTAAAACACACCACAAAAGATGTGAAAAATAATGAAGTAAATGATAAAAAAGAATATAAAACACACCATAAAAGATGAGATATGTAGAACATTATAATTAAAATGTAATATCAATGAATGAAAAACTCAAACAAAGATATGTAAGTACAAGAAATGTCATCTCATGTCAAACAAACATAGAAAACACAGTGTCACATTGAGCTATAGTCATCTAGTTGGGGAGATATAAGGGATTCTCAACACCTTGAAGCCATGAAAACTCTTAGTTGATAGGCGATCGGGGAGATTGCACTAATATGGGAAACTAAATATGCCAATTTTATCACTTTCATTTCCAAACATAGTGATATACATGCTAGGTACTAGTGATAGATAAACCACTGAGTTTGATATATATGTGAGATCTAATGTTAGTTTGGTTTGTGTTTTTCAAGTGTGATGACATATAATGAGACACGATGGACTTTGGTGGACGTTTCCCACCATGATATTTTGGACCTCGTGCTTCCTCAACATGACACTATTGGGATGTAGGAATTTTTGGCACCAATGGTCAGAGCACATGCTAGTTGGTTTAGATTGATTAGAGAGGTTTTTCAAGTTCTATGAAAAGGAGAGTAGGCTATGTCTCAAGGTAATTTACCACCCAGGATTATGTTAGGAGAGGTGGTGGCATAAAGGAAGTTATCTCAGGAGAGGGTTATACACATGGCCACTATGAGACATGTATCGAGGTTATAGGCAGAAGTGGCCAACCTATATGGACTGTTCTAGGGCTTGCAATCATACACACAGACTCTTTAATAGAGTCTACACAAGGGACAATCTAGATAAACATCCATGGGAGTGTGGTACACCCCCTTGTTTATAGATAGGTTGTAGCATAACCTTAGATCCTATATTATATTACTATGTATTATTTTGATGTATCATATGTATACAACTTTAAGCCATATATAGTCTTTTTGGATGGTTTATTAGTGTTATCTATGGATTTTGTTGATTTCTAACACTAAGTCATTGTTTATTATGTTATGAGAAATGTTCTAATGTGTATGCAATGAAAAATGCAACAGATCTATAAATCAATCCTAGCTCAGAGAAGATAAATCCTAATTACACTTTTGATTGGGGATACATCAGATAATCAAGGTCATGACCAATATGGATCCGCTAGACCTAGCCAAGGGATCTTTTATCACAAATAATATCACTAGGGAGGGTTCGAAAGTCTCCAATCAAATAAAACTACATAGTAACCCTAACTAGGTCTTATGTTTTCATATTCACTAAACTAATGACAAGTAAAGTAAAAGTCTAATATAATCTTCACCAAAGCTTGTGGCACAAAATGTGGTTAGTAAACATAAAAGTAAGCATGCATAAGAGAATCCTAATTAAGTTATGTATAGGTAAAACCCTAATGCATGGAGAGAGAATTATACTCAAAAGCCATTACTTATGCTACTTTTATCTACTAAAGAGAGGAGCAAAGTTAGAGATACTTATCATGAAGATGAACCTATCGAAACTCAATATTTCCCTTGGCCAAAGGTACTTCACAAGAAGTGATTGTGGTTTGTAAAGATTACTAAGAAAGGCCAAAGCATCCAAGTCTTCTCCATAAGACAATATTCTTCTCCAAGTAGAAACCCTAATTTAAGACTCCTCAAGTAGAATGGCAAAAGAGCAGATTACAAAGAAGCACCAATAAATAATTAACTCTTTTTGTCTCTAATAATGGTGAAATTAATGTGTTTATATAGGCATATCTAACCCTAAACCCTTTTGAAAGTTTAGGCTGACACGGTCGACCAAGTCGACCTAGTATCGTAATTGACAAAAACAAACTAGGTCATGAACTAGGTCGGCCAGACGTCGACCTAGACCCTAATATGTTTTATCAATAAGAATATAAGGTCAATGTGCCAACTATGTAATGTAAACTATCAAAAAGGTTTTTAGGTCAAGGAATAGCTAATGAAGGTGGTAAATGACTAGAGGAGGGTGCAAAATAGGAGGCAAAACTTAAGGGAATGTTTTTAGGAGTTGGTTGGACTAATAACACGTTGTAACAAGGGACAATAATCATGCGAAGCACCAATGTTCTACCCACCCCTTTCTTGGTGCACCCCTTAGGGCATGCACTTAGAGAGATTAAGACTCGATGGGTTTCTACAAGATATAAAACATTAATAATTGATAAAATTTAAAAATATTATGTGTATATATATGTCCCACTCAAAGCTCATCACGTGTCACTTAGGGTCAATAGGGGATGGTGCTTTGAGAAAGAACATAACAACACACAATGCAGAATCTAAAACAAAGTTGTAGTATTTTAAAGCAAAAATAACTAAAATTAAATGACTGAAAAGGAAATAACTAAAAAAGTAAATATAATTTGTACCTTGACTTACCTTTATCACTGGATGGTTATGTGCTGTGTTGGTAGTTTTGATCTTGGAAGGCATAGAGACTAATTTTGACAAACCCAAAGATTCAAAATTAAAGAGCAAAAGCAAACAAACATAGGAAAGTCAAGATAACTGGTAGTATGTGGATGGGATGTACTTATAAATTTGGAAATATGGGGTGACAAGTGTTATGTTAGACTAAATGAGCAAGTCAAAATTAGAGTAAATTGGGTAATTAAAAAGCTAAGGCTACCAAAGACCGAAAAACTCAAACAAATAAACCATAAGAAAGGAAAACTCTCCAATTCAAATCAAGGATACATGTCAAAAATGGATGATAATCAAACATCGATGTGAAATCAGTAACATTACTTAAACAAAGATGGGCAAGCAAAATGGTAAAACAACATTGATGAGTGAGAAGTAAAAATCCTTAATCATCAATGGAAAAGGTGTAGGAAAGTAGAAACGGACTGAGGAGTTCAAAAAAAGGGGTATATCAAAAATAACAAATGGTAAAAGAAAGTAAAGCATATCTAGAAATGTAGAACCAGGTGGAGAGAAAAGAATCCTAGTCACTCAAACATGTTGTTTTGTTCTAAGCATAGATAAAATTGAAATAAAGTAATGCTAGCATGTTTTTAAGATGTGAAGAAGAAGGAATATAGAAGAAGGGAAAACAAATTTCGAAAAACACATGCTAGTCAAGGGGGGAAATGAAATGGGTGGAGGGGAGAATGAAAGAAAAACTAAGGTAGAGGAAATCTTTATCAAAGTTAAGACACTCAAATTAGGTTTGTCAAAACAAGAGGACTTTCGACCTTAAAGACTTTGAAGATATTCTCCTAGCCATACAAGTCTTAGGTCAACAAATGAAGTATGTAGATCATCCCATGAAGGTTATATGCATGAAAAGTAAAATGGACCTACCTTCCCACAACATGTTTCTCATTCCTTAGGACCATTTATAGAGATGTCGATCTATTGTGAAGATTGGGTATTTGCGTGAAATATTAGGTATCACCATAAAGTTTATTAAATTCTCCAACTCTAATCTACTGGGCTATCGCACCCTAATGGACCTCAGCTTTATTGTAAAGCCAATTATGGAGTTTGAGCTTTGATCGGAGATAGGAGATGTGTTTATAATCACTTTTTTTTGGTGTGAGTTTAAATTTTGAAATTTGTATGTTGCATTTTGTATATCATTGCCTTTTGTTTCAAATGATTTAGATTTTAACTTTCTTGATGGCTCTTTTTATTTGAAAAATCAAACATGAGTATTAAACACCAATATTCATGCAACTCATGCTCTAATGTTCTTTTGATTCGAAAAACTAAACATGAGTATTAAATATGACTTTCATTTGAATTCTTGGGACTTGGTTGCTAAAAGAGAGAACTTAGAGAACATGGTGTTTAAGAGTCTTGTAAATTCAATAAAAATAAAAATACTCTCTTGACTTCAATTTTGTTTTATCCAATGTGGAGTGAAATGAAAGGAAATCAAGAGGAATGAAACATGAAACAATTTGAGTTACTTCAAATCACAAAACATATGTGATAAAGGGTGAAAAAGGGATACAATGATAGTAAAAAGTGTGATTCCTTATCGTCAGAATAAGAGAAGTGTAGGAAAACATGCTAACACAGTTTGTTATGCAAATTTCATCTATCGAAGAAGTAAAAGCCAAAGTTGAGAACAAGAATCGTAAACTTAGAACCATTGTAAAACACATGCTAGATGAGGAATGAAAGATGGTGATTTTATGAGGAAGACTAGGTCCTATCCATGGTATTACACTACAACTCATAAAATTGAAACCCATGAGGGTGAATAAAGCATGTAGAAAGTAAATAAGATAAAAATGGTATTTGTGAGGAAGGCTGGGTCCTATCCATGGTCTTACGTAGTAACTCACAAAAGAGAAACCCAAGGGGGTGCCAAAAAGTATTGGAAATAAAAAAATTAATGAGGACAAAAGTAAATCATGAGGAAGACCAGGTCATATCCCATGGTTTTATAATGCAACTCATGATAAAGAGGAAACCAAAAGACCAAAATGAAGGACCAAGGTTTGTGAAAAGAGAGAATTAATGCAAAGTGTGAGACCCATGTAGGTATCCTACAAAAAGTGTTAGATAGAGAGCATATATAAAGAATGAAAAGAAGGGAAATATATATGCTAATGTCTATATCAATGATGAGCATGTGAGAGACAAGCCTGTGTGTCTCGGAAGGTTTCTTGAAATTGAATTAGTTTGGTATCATGTAATGTAGAATAAGAGTGGGCATCATAAGATGCCCTAATGGGTAATTAGATATGGGATGGGCATTGCAAGATGCCCCAAAGTTTGAAGTAACATGTGGGTTGGAATCGCAAGATGCTCCAAAGGTTAAAAAGAGGAAAAAAAGATAAGAAAAAAAGAACACCCCATCTATTGTCTAAATGGATTCAAGTTGTCCAAGAAGATTCTAATAGGGGATTTCATGATGTTTTGAGGAAATGAACATAATTTTAAGCAAGAAGAAAGAGAAAAAAGGGACAAAGAACTAAGTCAGCTAGAAACAAAAAGAAGTCAACCAAATAAAGAACTATATCAGACTTATAGAAGAGCAAGGTCAATAATCATATACAAGGTCAAATGGGTCGACATAGTTCTACTGGAAAGGGCTAAGAAGAATACAGAGTCGATTAGGTCGACTATGTACTACTAGAGAAAGGTAGAAAATAGTATAGAGTCAAGTGGATTGATTGTGTATTGCTGGATAGAAGACATAACATATAGATAAGAGACACAGTCATGTTGGTTGACTGTGTACTACTGGATAGAGGATAAAACATATAGATAAGAGACATAGTTGTGTTGGTCGACTATGTACTATTGGCAAGAAGAAAAATAGAGTTTGTAAGAGATTGTGTCGACTAGAATGACAATGTTTTGAAATAGGGTAAAATTTTGAAATATAAATGATGTAAGAAATGAAATAAAACACATAAACAATGATCAATGTGAGTGATCCAATCAGGTCACACAACACAAAAACTTGCAGTAATGCTAGCCAATGTAAGTTATTATAATATAAAACACCACGATCAAAGAGCAAATAGTTAACTAAAAAGTAAATGCTAACTAAGTGGTCATCTTGAGTTTTATTAGATTATTCAAAAGTGTTGTTTTAATTGTGATAGGAAAGTTGGATAAAAATAGGGAACTAAAAATTAATCTATGGATGGTTTTAAGACATTTAGGTTGAAAGGGATCTATGTTGGCTATGATACTAACTTGGTATTGGGGTCTACCCCCTCACTTCACAATCCCACAATGATAAAGGTGTTGGGTGCTTTGTCATTGTATCCTATTAACCACGCATTTATACTTGGTCAAAAAACCAAATCAGCTTCCCTCTTGGTGATGAAATCCAATTAGGTAGGCCTTGGGAAGACAAGTTTAAAATGCATTTTGAATAGTGTGTGAAAAAGAGCAAAATAGTGTAACTAAATGGTAATTTAAAAAACCACCTACTTAGACTATGTGAGTTTCTCTAAACATGCAAACAACTAACTCTATACTATTCTAAATGTGCAAAAAAACCACCTATTTAGACTATGTGAGAATTAAGAATTAATAAATGTGAGAATATGAAAATGAAAGTGTGAATTAATTACTAGCAAATAGTTATTAATTCTCACATTTAGAATAGTATAGAGTTAGTTTAGATGACATTGTATGCAAACAATATCGAACATAGTCAATTGGGTTGCTATTGTTCTATAAAAGCAAAAGTCCTTAAGAATAGAGTCAAATAGGTTGATTTAGTCTTTTAGATAAAAGATAGGCTACATAACTAAATTAACCAAGATGACTTAGTTTGCTATAGGATTATAGTTTTAAAAACTGCTAACTTGCATAAAACAAAACTAGAATGAAGTATTGAAGTGATAGATAGAGAAAAAGAGGAACCGTGGTGGGGTTGAAGATGATTAGGATTATAAATTTTGTGCTGAAGTGCCTTGAATACTACTTTCAAATTCTAGAAACTCCTTGACCTGTTCGACCTAGTTTGTTGATCTAGACGCTGGTAGAGAGACTAAGTCAACCCATTCGACCTAATTTGTTGATCTGGATGCTAGTAGAGAGACTACGTCAACCTTTTTGACCTAGTTTGTTGATTTGAATGTTAAAAGAGAGAATACAATGATAAAGTTTACTTATTTGACCTTGTATTCTTATCTGAGATTGAAGAGTATTGTGTCAATCTATTCAATCCAGTAATCTGTATTTGATGAAGACCTACATAGAAAAAAACAAAGTCATTTTGATGTGACTGTGTGTTAAACCTACACAAATAAAGTTAAAACTATGCCGACTAGTTTGATACAGTATCACAAATATAGATATAACTCAGTGGTAGAGTGTCACCTTGATGTGGTGAAATTCATCGGCATGAAAGAAAACATGCAAAGATTAGATTCACATTGGGTTCACCAAAATGTAAGTAATGAAAAATGCAGCAGATTTACAAATCAATTCTAGCTAAGAGAAGATAAATCCTACTTATACTTCCCCTTGGGGATACATTAGATAAATGGGGTCATGACCAATATGGATCTACTAGACCTATCCAAGGGATCGCTTACCACAAATAATATCACTAGGGAGGGTTGAAAAGCCTCTAATCAAGAAAAACTATATAGTAACCCTAACAAGGTCCTATGTTTTCATATTCACTAAACTAATGACAAGTAAAGTAAAGTTCAAATCGAATGCTCACCAAATCTTATGGCACAAAGTGCGGTTAATAAACATAAAAGTAAACATGCATAAGAGAATCCTAATTAAGCTATGTATAGGTAAAACCCTAATGCATGGAGAGAGAAATATATTCAAAAGTAATTACTTATGTTACATCTATCTACTAAAGAGAGAAAAAAAGTTAGAGATACTTACCTTGAAGATGAATCTATCGAGAATCAATCTCTCCCTGGGCCAAATGTGCTTTGCAAGAGGTTGTTATGATTTGTAAGGATCACTAATAAAGGCCAAAGTATCCAATACTTTTTGGGGGTATGTCAATGATGTCTCCAAGGTGATCAAGGATGATGATGAGGTGTCATGTGTACTAGAATGATAATGAGAAAATGTGCTTTAGTGTTCTTGCATAGTTTTTTAGTGTTTAACTTGGATAGGCAATTGATGGAAGTTATTGATGGTATGGTCATGTTTCAAAGACCTTATGGGGTGTTATGAGTGGTTGGAGTGCTTATATAAGTGAAAATAATTCATTAGAGCAATTATGTGAGTGTCTAGGTTCAAGTAGACATCTTGGTAGACAAGGATGAGTAAGCAGTTTGATGACATTATAGTTTATATGTGTTAAGGTTTCAAGAGAATCTTAATATATGTATGTATTCACCTATGTGAGGATATCATATGGTTCAATTTTCAGGTCATGAGTTTGAACATAGCAAAATTTATTAAGGTGCAAATTTGGCCTTTCAGGCAGAGTTTACTATCCATACTTAGCCAAATTTACAAGAAGAGATCTAATGGTGAGCATGCAGTTAGATAAAGGATTTAATGGTGAGCATGCAGTTAGATAAAGGATTTAATGGTGAGCATTTTATCTGATTAGATAAGTATCTAATGATGATCATGATCTTATCACATAGTGATCAATGGTGTGTATCAAGTTATTATGTCAAAGGATTCACAAATGATGCGTGGGGCCACCAAGTTGCAAAGAGCATTGGAGACTAACTCTAGGAGGAACATAGGACTGCTAAGTGGATTGATCTCAAAATCAAGGATAAAATATCTATGGTGATAATTCAAAATATCTAATTGTGGGCATTAAATCATATAGATAGAGATCAATGATGCGGTTCAAAGTCAAATAGTCAATAATGGCACACGGTGCTGCCAAGTGGCTTGATCATCGAAGCGCAAATCAATTATCAACGATGAGTGATACAATGTAAAGATCATGATACCTATAAGGATATTTATGGATTACATTTGTTTAAAATTTTAGGGAGCATGAGATGATTATGAAGTTTTTGATGTTTAATATTTACATAGTGACTGTTGGAATTTAAATATTCAAATTTGTGAAAGAAAACCAATGATGGGTTTTGATCTATATCTTGAGCTATGTTAGAATTTGATAATGGAGTAAAAATAAAAGTTTAAGAAGAATGCAAGGCACATCCAAAAAATTCTATTATAAGGTCTGAATGTTTGTAAAGTTGTAGATATTAAGTTCCAAAGTTGACTGTGTGCTTGATCATGTTTTGTAACTGACCCGAGAAGAATTTTTGAGTTGTTCTTGATAGTGTCTTGATGTTTCAAGATGAAATAACTATTGAAGATTGTTCTATACTCCATGAGGACCATCTGTGTGGAGTTTTAAGGATTGACCAATCCATATTCAATATGAACAAAGGATTAGAAGTTGGATGTGTTTGTTGAATGCTTTGACAGATTGAGTACACATCAAGCAGAGGCTAGTTGAAGGTGTTCTCAGCAGAGTTGAGGAAGAAAATGAATATGAAGATGTCAAATAAGTCTCAAATATTGATGAGAAGGTATTGGATGTCATAATCTGCCCTTGATCATATATGGAAAGTTAAAAGAGCTTGATTGTATTTTGACTCTATGTGACTAGTTTGAGTGGTGATCTTGAGAGAGTTGGTTTGAAGTTGTTTAGCCTGTGTGATGTTGAAAAATGAATTTAGTGATGTTGTTTAGGTCATGGAGGACCTATAAATATGATTTTCTCATGAAGTTATGTGAGAAAATTGAAAGTATACTTTAGTTCTAGAAGATAGTTTTTCCTATATAAGAAGGCCTACAGAGTGAGTAGGCTAAAAGGCTTGGTTTGAAGTGTGAAATGGCGTTTCAAGTAATGTGGACCCATATGGATGATATAAGGGACCGATTCATGTGACATATGAAGTGTTTGAAGCATTTTTAGATGTTGAAGGTGGTCCAAGATGTTCAAAGTGTAACATGTGGATTTGAAAGCCTAATTGCTTTAGGTCTTAAGTAGGCTTAATGGAGGTTTGGGGCTAATGAGGTAATGACAAACGTTTGTATTGTGTGGTTATCATATGTAACATGTGTATGAACATATTTCATGGGTGAAACAAATTTGGTAAAATTCTTGGCTGACTAAGAAAGGTTAGACCAAGAGTGTGATATAAGTACAAGGCCTAATTGGCATATTTGTGCTAGTTGAGGGCATGGAGCCAAGCGAAGGAGAGAACCTTTGAAAGAGAAGTTATAGGTCATTAAGGACCAAATGAGAGTGAAGAGGATCATTCATACTTGTCTGATCAAGGTGATGAAGGTAAACACATAGGTCATTGGACCTAATTAACATAGAAGAGGCAGATTGAGTGAGTAAGCTGTAGAGGTTGATTGAGTGAATGTGCTTAGTGGATGGATTGAAGAGCAATGTATGTTAAGGACTGCATGCATGACCTAAAGATCAAGTTGTTGATGTTGTGACAAAGTTATTGTAAGTTTTTTGATCTTGTATGTGTTAATAAGTGAAGAGCGATTCAAAAGGGTGTTTTGGATGCATGGCTTGAGTGTGCAAGTTTGTGAGAGTGTAAAGGGGAAAGAGTAAGATTAAGATAAGTCCATCAATTGGTATATAAGACATCAGATCAGAAGTGGAGATTAGATCAAAGTAGCTAAGTTGGTGTTTGGTTGCCTAGGGGGTTGGTTCCTTTTTGTGGGATGGGTGTTCCTTGATCAATTGGTGCTAGTCTAAATATTGAATCTTGTCTATATAAGACTGTAGTCCATCTTGTAGGGTTCAATAGGTTTTATACCACAAGAGGGTTTCTCACATATATCATGTGTTATGTGTTTGATCTTGTTATATCTTCCCTGTTCATTGCAATGGTTAATTTGTATGCATCATGATTGTATGTGCTAAATATTTAAGAGTTGAGAATTAAATTGGGTCATTTAGCATCTTTGATTCACCCTCCCTCTCAGTGATTGTACCTCTAACAATTGGTATTAGATCAGGGCCTTAATTGCAATTTTAACCACTTGAAGGTGATATAAGGTACAATATGGGTATGAGGGAAAGTTGTTCAAAAGAAAAGAACATCATGGATGATGAAGAAGTTTGCGATGACAATGGAGAAGAAGTGTTCTATGACAATGAGGAAGAATTAGTTGATATAGAAGCTGATCTCATGGGTGCACTTGGTGAACTAAAGGAATAAAAGAAGAGGAGTCATAAAATGAGGAATATGATCAAAATTCTTGAAGAACAAGTTAGATCTCTTGAAGGGAGTTTGTCAAGCAAGTCCATGAGAGAGGAAAAGGAGAATAAAAAATGGATCATTTCTATGAAAGAGAAAACATCTATATTGAAGGATGACATGGCTAAAAAGGCTAAGGAGGATAAGGAGACCATCAAAGATCTTAGAATTCAATTAGAGGCTGCAAGCTCAAGCATAAAATTTAAAAAAGATGAATGTATTCAATTGAAGACTAATCTTGTTTTTGTAAAGGATGAGCATGAGAAGGTCATAGTCAAGATAGGCAAGCTTGAAGAAGATCAAAAGAAATCAGGACAAGACAATGAGGTTAGTAGCATGAAAGTCAACAAGATAGATTAGGTCAAGAGTAAAATGAATAATCCAATCAGACAGCCAAATGCTTCAATGTATGCCAAATCTTTTATGGGCCATTGTTTTGTTTGTCATCTTGTTGTTCATAAAGCAAAGGACTATATAATAACAAGCAATCACTCAAAGGAACATCACAATCATCATCAAGTAAAATGTATGAATGATCTTGTCCATTTCAGATGTCATATAGTTGGTCACATTATTAGATATTATAATACCAAGTTGAATGAGTTTTCAAAGCAAAATAAGGTGTATGGATCTCCTATTATGCAAGGAAGAGGTCACACATGTTTATGGAGACCCAAGTCTGTTAGAAGAGATCAGTTTGAGACTAAAGATGGTTTGTTTGCCATGATAGATATGAAGAAAAGTCAAGAGTTTTTGTTGTCTACATTTGTTGACAAGTCTACAGCAAGGAATGAATTCAAAGATCCATTCAAAGTTAGTTCGATGATAAGGCAAGACTACAAGTCAAAAGAGAGTACGAAGATATGGGAGTCTCCTAAGTTTTGGGACTTTTAGTATCTCTATTTCAAAGGGGTGTCTCTCTTTAGGATTTAAGGTGAAAATTTATAGAAAGAGGAAACATGGTGGATGCTTGTTGGGTCTTGGCTAGTGTTGCATGATAAAAAAATCTATGAAAGCTGTCTTTGGTGTAAAGATAGAGGTCTTTGAGGGCTAAGATTGTGAAGATGAGTTGTAGTAGAATAAAGGTATAGATGCAATCATATTTCATCCATAGTTGGTTTCTTGAGGTATTTTGATTTGGTGTAGTGCCTTGAAAGTACTTGGGATCTTGGTTTCAGCTCAAGTTGAGAAGCTCAGGTAAAGGTATGAAATCAAGGATGATGAGTTGTCAAGATATTCTGTTGCATAAAAAGACTAAAGACTAGGTTGATATATAGTATGAGGAGAATGTATTGTCATGAATAAGGTCTCAAAATTCTATAGATGATAAGTTGTGCATGCCATGGAGTTAGGGGGAGCTAACTCAGATAGTTTGAGAGGCTTAAATAGCCGTGCATGATGTGAGGGGGAACATATGTGAGATTTTCCAGTCATGGTGGAGATATGAAGAAGTCTAATACAGATTTGAACTCAATAATGTTGATATGATGACTTGATCAAACCAAGTCAGGTGATTTGATAATGTATTAAATTCTCATGCTTAAACAAAAAGGGAGCTTTGTAAATGGTCAGGTCCTAGGATTAGAAGACTATGTAGTAGAATCTGATTGACAAAAGAAAGTTGAGATCATTTGAGTTTGGTTTGTAAAAGTGGATGAGGTGGCTTGGTGATGTCAGAATGTTGTCATGATAAATTTATGGTGTTTTGGCATGTTGATTGTTGTATGTGCAAGGCCTGCACGCTAGGTATGGAGATTTTGAGGTGTCATTTGAAGAATTGCAAGTTGTCAAGGTATCTTAGTGGGATAGAAAGGTGTGTTGACCTAATTCAAGTGTGTTCTAGGTGATTTCAAAATTTTAAGGTCTTTTTTGTGCAATTGGATAATTTTTTTTGCTCTCAGGATTCCCAGTTTGTGTTGAAGGCTATACTGGTAAAAAAACCATGGTTTGGGAAGTATGGGTTCCCAAAGTATTTTTAACTCAAAAGTTGATCCAAAAGTGTATATTTATGACCTCTAGGTGTGAGAAACATTTCAGAGATGGGCTTTGATCAGAAGGTGGTGTGTTGATCAAGTTTTTTTTATATACCTAGTGTTTTTGTTCATGTTGGAAAAATGGTTTTCATAATGATTTGAGATATGAGGTTACTTAATTAGTTGAAATGGCCAAATAGGTGCTCAAAAAGTCATTCAATGCCTTCTCTAAGTGCATGGTTAGTTCCATAGAGGAGGATTTGTGTAAATGGAGAGCTAATTAGCTAGTAGGTTTGTGAAGGAAGTATGTTGAAAAGGAAGAGCTGATTGTTGATTTTTGTCATACATTAGGGGGAATATTATAAGGCTCTAGATATGAAATTTCAAGCCTTGAATGTTTATACAAAGAAAGTTATGGGATCTGCAAAGTCCAAGAAGGGCTACAAGGCCTCTAAGCTAGGCTAATATAAAGAAACACACTTTTTGGTCATTTTATCCAAAATACCAATGTGATAAAAGGGTGCATAAGCTTAGGTAACTTAGGGGGAGTCCCTCTTAATGTTAATGTTTTCAAATTATGTTCATGCAGTTTCTGATGTTCATATATGTTTTATCTTCATAGAAGCTATGTATGATCAAAGAAGAGTATAGTCATAAAGAATGTTTGAAAAGCTCAAGGTAAGAAGAGGTATGACAAATTTTATGGGGAATTTTTATCATCACTCAAAGGTAGTCCTTTCTTGTTGTTGGTTCTTGAAGTCTTTTCAGGTCCTCTGAATCATAAGATGAGCCCACTTTGTCATTGTGTCAAAGGGGGAAAAAGTACTTGAAGAGAGATAGAGTATGAGCATAAGCTTTGTTTTAGTGTTTGACATTGATGAAAAATGGGGGGGATTATTGGAGGTTTGTCAATTATGTCTTTAAGGTGACCAATGATGTTGATGAGGTGTCATGTGTGTTAGAATGACAATGTCAAAGTGTGATTCAGTGTTGCATATTTTTTTAGTGTTTGACTTGGATAGGCAATTGATGGATGTTATTGATGGTATGGTCATTTTGAAAAGACCTTATGGGGTGTTATGAGTGCTTAGAGTGATTATGTAAGTGAAATTAATTCATCATAGCAGTCATGTGAGTGTCTAGGTTTAAGTAGCCATCTTGGCAGATAAAGCTAAGTAAGAAGTTTGATGACATTATATTTCATACGTGTGAAAGTTTTAAGAGCCACTTGATATATGGATGAATTACCATATGTGAGGAGATCATATGGTTCAAATTTAATGTCACGAGGTTGAGCTTAGAAAAATTTATTAAAGTGCAAAGTTAGTCTTCTAGATAAAGTTTACTAAGTTCCCATACTTAGCTAAATTTACAAGAAGAGATCTAATGACGAGCATTCAATCAGATCAAGGATCTAAAGGTGATCATTTTATTTGATCATATAAGGATATAATGGTGATAATAATCTTTTTAGATAGTGATCAATGGTGCATTATCAATTCAATATGTCAAAGGATTCACAAATGATGCATGGGGCTGCCAAGTGGTGAAAGAGCATTTGAGACTGACTACGGAAGGCACACAGGACTGACAAATGGATTGATATTGGAAGCATAGATTGAAGATCTATGGTGAGAATTTAAAATGTCTAACTATATGCATTAAATCACATAGATAGAGATCAACAGTGTGGTTCAAAGTCAAATAGTCAATAATGGCATGCGAGGTTGCCAAGTGGCTTGATTGTGGAAGCGTAGATCAATGATCAATGGTGAGTGATACAAGGTATAGATCAGGATAATTCTAAGGAGATAAATGGAGTTCATTTGTTTAAATATTTACACAATGACCATTGGAATATAAATATTCAAATTTGTGAAAGAAAACTAGTGATGGGTTTTGATATATATCTTGAGTATATGGAAAAATTTGCTAATGGAATAAAAATAAAAGTTTAAAAGGAATTAAATTAAAATCCAATGAAGTTTATTATAATTTATAAATGTTTTTAAGGTTGTAGATATTAATCTCCAAAGTTGACTGTGTGTTTGATCATGTTCTGTAACTAACTTGAGAAGAATGTTTGAGTTGTTTTTGATCGTGTCTTGATGTTTCAAGATGAAATAACTATTGGAGAGTGTTTTAGACTCCACAATGACCATCTATGTGGATTTTTAAGGGTTTAATAATCCATATTCAATATGAAATAAGGCTTATAAGTTGAATGTGTTTGTTGAATGCTCTGACAGATTGAGTAACCATCTTGCAGAGATAAGTTGAAGGTGTTCTAAGAAGAGTTGAGGAAGAAAATGAATACAAATATGTCAAGGAAGTCTCAAAAATTGATGAGAAGGTATTGGATGTCATAATATGCCCCTGATCAGATATGGAGAGTTAAACTAGCTTGATTGTATTTTGACTACATGTGACCAGTCTGAGTGGTCATCTTGAGAGGGTTGGTTTGAAGTTGTTTAGCCTGTGCGATGTTGAAAAATTAATTTTTTGATGTGGTTTAGGTCATGGAGTACCTAAACATATGATTTTTTTATGAGGCTATGTGAAAAAAATTAATAAGCTTTAGTTATATAAGATAATGTTTTTTGTATAAGAAGGCCTAAAGAACAAGTAGGCTAAAAGGCTTGGTTTGAAGTGTGAAATGGAGTTTCAAGTAATGTGGACCCATATGGATGATAGAAGGGACCTATTAATGTGACATATGAAGTTTTTTAAGCATTAGTAGATGTTGAAGGTGGTCTAAGAGGTTCAAAGTGTAATGTGTGGATTTGAAGGTCTAATTGCTTTAGGTCTTAACTAGGCCTAATGGAGGTTTGGGGCTAATGAGGTAATGAATGACCTTTGTAGTGTGTGGTTATCATATGTAACATGTGTATGAACCTATTTCATGGGTGAAACAAGTTTGTTAAATATCTTGGGTAACCAAGAAAGGTTAGACCAAGAGTGTTATATAAGTACAAGCCCTGATTGGAATATTTGTGCTATTTGAGGGCATAGAGCCAAGCAAAGGAGAGAACCTTTGAACGAGAAGGTACAAGTCATTGAGGACCAATAGAGAGTGAAGAGGATTAGTCATGCTTGTCTGATCAAGGTGATGAATGTGAACACATAGTTCATTGGACCTAATGAGCCTAATGGAGGCAAATTGAGTGAGTAAGTCCTAGAGGCTAATTGATTGAGTGTGCTTAGTGGATAGATTGAAGAGCAGATTAGGTTGAGGATTGCATGCATAACCTATATGTCATGTTTCTGATGTTGTGATAAAGTTGTTATGAGTTTTTTGATTGTGTGTGTGCTAAGAAGGGAAGAGTGATCCAAAAGGGTGTTTTGGATGCATGGCTTGAGTGTGCAAGTTTGTGAGAGTGTAAAGGGGCAAGAGTAAAAGTAAGAGAAGTCGATCATCATGTGTAGAAGACATCAAATCAGAAGTGGAAATAAGATCAAGGTAGCTAGGTTGGTACTTGGTTGCTTAGGGGGTTATTTCCTCCTTGTGGGATGGGTGTCTCACTAAATTAAGGGATGAGTGTTCCTTGATCAGTTAGTGTTGGTTTAAATGTTGAATCTTGTCTTTATAGAAATGTAGTCCATATTGTATGGCTCATTGGGTTTTATCTCTAAAGAAGGCTTCCCATATATATCATGTGTTATGTGCTTGATCTTGTTATATATTCCTTGTTCATTGTAATGGTTGATTTGTATGCATCATGATTGTATGTGCTTAATGTTTAAGGGTTAGGAATTGATTTGGATAATCAGGTATCACTGATTCACACACCCCCTCTCAATGATTGTACCTCTAGCAATTGGTATCAGATCAGAACCTTCATTTCAAGTTTAACCACTTGAAGGTGATCTAAGATACAATATGGGTAAAAAGGAAAGTTGTTCAAAATAAAAGAACATCATGGATGATGAAGAATTTTGTGATGATAGTGGAGAAGAAGAAGTATTCTATGATAGAGAGGAAGAAGTAGTTGATCTAGAAGCTAAGCTCATGGGTGCACTTGGTGAACTAAAGGAGAAAAAGAAGAGGAATCATAAAATGAGGAATACGATCAAAGGTCTTGAAGCACAAGTTATACCTCTTGAAGGGATTTTGTCAAGAAATTCCATAATAGAGGAAAAGGAGAATCAAGAATTGGTCAAGTCTATGGAAGAACAAGCATGTATATTGAAGGATGATGTGGCTAAAAAAGCTGAGGATAAGGAGACCATCAAAGATCTCAGAATTCAATCAGAGGTTGCAATTTCAAGCATGAGAGATAAAGAATATGAATGTGTTCAATTGAAGACTAATCTTGTTTCCCTAAAGGATGAGCATGAATATGTCATAGTCAAGATAGGCAATCTTGAAGAAGATCAAAAGAAATCAGGACAAGACAATGAGGTTGGTAGCATGAAATTCAAAAAGACAGATCAGGTCAAGAGCAAAATGAAGAAGCCAATAAAATAGCTACATGCTTCAAGGTATGCCAAATATTTTATGGGACATTATTTTGTTTGTCATCTTGTTGGTCATAGAGCAAATGACTGTATAAGAAGAAGTAATCACAAGGAAGATCACAATCATCATCAAGCAAAAGGTATAAATGATCTTGTTTGTTTCAGATGTCATAGAGTTGGTCACATTGCTAGATATTACAAGAATAAGTTGAATGATTTTTTAAAGCAAAATAAGGTGTATGGAGCTCCTAGTGTGCAAAGAAGAGATCACACATGGTTATGGAGACCTAAGTCTATTAGAAGAGATCAATTTGACACTAAAAATGGTTTGTTTGCCATGATAGACATGCAAGAATGTCAAGAGTTTCTGTTGTCTGCATTTGTTGACAAGTTTGAAGCAAAGAATGAAGTCAAGGATCCATTCAAAGTCAATTTGATGATGAGTTAGGAATGCAAGTCAAAAGAGAGAATGGAGATATGGGAGTCTACTAAGTTTTTGGAATTTTAGTCTCTTTATGTCAAAGAGATGTCTTTGTTTAGGATTTAAGGAGACACTTTATATAAAGAAGAAGCATGGTGGATGCTTGTTGGGTCTTGGTTGGTGTTGCATGACAAAAAATCCATGAAGGTAGTCCTTAGTGTAAAGAGAGAGGTCTTTGAGGGATAAGATTGTGAAGATGATTTATAGTAGAAGAAAGGTATGGATGCAATCATATTTCATCCATAGTTGGTTTCTTGAGGTAGTTTGATTTGGTGTAGTGCCTTGAAAGTACTTGAGAGCTTGGTTTCAACTCAAGTGGAGTAGCTCAGCTAAAGGTATGAAATCAAGGATGATGAGTTGTCAAGATATTGTATTTCTTAGAAAGACTAAAGACTAGGTTGATAAGGAGTGTAAGGAGAATGTATTTTCATGAAAAAGGTCTCATAATTTTATAGATGATAAGTTGTGTATGCCATGGAGTTAGGGGGAGCTACCTCAGATAGTTTGAGAGGCTTAAAGAGTTGTGCATGATGTGAGGGGGAGCATATGTGAGATGTTACAATCATGGTGGAGATATGAAGAAGTTTTCTATAGATGTGTACTAAAAAATGTTGATATGATGACTTAATCAAACCATGTCAGGTGCTTTGACAATGTATTGAATCCTCATGCTTAAACAAAAATGGAGCTTTATAAATGGTTAGGCCCTATGATCAAAGGACTATGTAATAGAATCTAATTGACAAAAGAGAGTTGAGATCAGTTGAGTTTGGTTTGTCAAAGTGGATGAGATGGCTTGGTGATGTTAGAATGTTGTCATGATCAATTTTTGGTGTTTTGGCATAGTGACTGTTATATGTGCAAGATCTACACGTTGGGTATGGAGATCTCTAGGTGTCATTTGAAAAATTACAAGTTTTCAAGGTGTCTTAGTGGGACATAAAGGTGTGTTGAACTCATTCAAGTGTGTTCTAAGTGATTTCAAAATTTGAATGTCTTTTGTGTGTAATTGGATAATTTTGTTTGCTCTCAGGTTTCCTAGTTTGTGCTTAAGGGTGTGATGGTAAAAAAAATCATGGTATAGGAAGTATGGGTTCTCAAAGGAGTTTGAGATCAAAAGTTGGTCTACAAGTGTGTATTGATGACCTCTGGGTGTGAGAAAAGTTTCAAATATGGGCATTGACCAAAAGGTGGTGTGTTTACTAAGTTTCTCTTGTATACCTAGTGTTTTTGCTCATGTTGGAAAAATGGTTTGTCTAACGATTTGAGATCTAAGGCTGCTTAATCAGTTGAACTAGTTAAGTGGGTGATTAAAAAGTCTTTCACAGTCTTCTAGAAGTGCATGGTTGGTTCCATGGAGGAGGATTTGTGCAAATGGAGGGCTAATTGGCTAGTAGGTTTGAGAAGGAAGTATGCTGCAGAAGAAGAGTTGAGTGTTGATTTTTGGCATACATGAGGGGGCATATGATAATTCTCTAGATATGAAATTTTAAGCCATGAAAGTTCATACACATAAAGTTATGGGGTCTGCAAGGTCCAAGTAGGGCTACAAGGCCTCTAAGCAAGGCTAGTATGAAGAAATGCACTTTTTAGTCATTTTTTCCAAAAGACCATTTGATAAAAGGGTGCCTAAGCTCAGGTAATTTAGGGGTAATTCCTCTTAATGTTTTCGAGGTATGTTCATGCAGTTTTTGATGTTCATGTATGTTTTGTCTTCATAGAAGCTATGTATGATCAAAGAAGAGTATAGTCATGGAGCATGTTTGAAAATCTCAAGGTAAGAAGAGGTATGAAAATTGTTAGGGGGAGTTTGTATAATCTCTCAAATGTGGTATTTTACTATTGTTGGTTCTTGAAATATTTTTAGGTCCTCTGGATTATAAGATGAGTCCACTTTGTCATTGTGTCAAAGGGGGAGAAAGTACTTGGAGAGAGAGACATAATTTGAGAATAAGATTTGTATTAGTGTTTGACATCAATGACAAGGGGGAGATTTTTGGAGGTTTATCAATTATTTCTTCAAGGTGACCAAGGATATTGATGAGGTGTCATGTGTGCTAGAATGACAATGACAAAGTGTGGTTCAGTGTTCTTGCATAGTTTTTCTGTGTTTGACTTGTATAGGCAATTGATGGATGTTATTGATGGTATGGTCATGTTTCAAAGACACTATTGGGTGTTATGAGTGATTGGAGTGCTTATGGAAGTGAAATTAATTCATTAGAGCAGTCATGTGAGTGTTTAGGTTCAAGTAGCCATCTTGATAGACAATGTTAAGTAAGCAATTTGATGACATCATATTTCACAAGTGTGAAGATTTCAAGAGCCAATTTATATATGGATGGATCCCCATATGTGAGGATATCATATGTTTCAACTTTTAGGTCATGAGGTTGAGCGTAGCAAAAGTTATTAAGGTACAAAGTTGACCTTCCAGGCAAAGTTTACTAAGTTCCCATACTTAGCCAAATTTGCAAGAAGAAATCTAACAGCTAGTGTTCAATCAGATCAAGTATCTAGCGGTGAGAATTTTATCTAATAAAATAATGATCTAATTGATATATTGATCTTGTAATCTAGATATCAATGGTGTGTATCAAGTCAATATGCCAAAGGAATCACAGATGACACACGGGGCTGCCAAGTGGCAAAGAGCATTAGAGGTTGACTACAGAAGGCATGCGGGACTTTCAAGTGGATTCATCTTGGAATAAAGGATAAAATATATATGGTGAGTGTTCAAAAGATATAATGGTATAAATTAAATCACGTAGATAGAGATCAATGACGTGATTCAAAGTCAGATAGTTAATAATGGCACGTAGGACTACCAAGAGGCTTGATTGCGGAAGCATAGATCAATGATCAATGGTGAAAGATACAAGGGAAAGATTAGGATAATTATAAGGATATTTATGGAATGATTTTTTTCAAAATTTCTAGTGAGCACGAGATGATGACAAAGTGTCCGATGTTTAATATTTATAAAATGACCGTTGGAATTTAAATAATCAAATTTGTGAAAGAAAACCAATGATGGGTTTTGATATGTATCTTGAGCATATGGCATAATTTGCTGATGGAGTAAAAAAAAGGTTGAATAGGACTTCAAGGTGAATCCAAATTTTTTTATTATAAGGTCTAAATGTTTGTAAAATTGTAGATATTAAGCTCCAAATTTGATTGTGTGCTTGATCATGTTCTGTAAATGACCGGAGAAGAATTTTTTGGTTCTTGATAGTGTCTTGATGTTTCAAGATGAAATAAATATTGGAGAGTGTTATAGACTCCATGAGGACCAATTTTGTGTATTTTGGAGGATTGACGAATCCATCTTCAATATGAATAAAGGCTTAGAAGTTGACTATGTTTGTTAAATGCTCTAATAGGTTGAGTAACTATATTGTAGAGGTAAGTTGAAGGTGTTCTGAGAAGAGTTAAGGAAACAAATGAATATGAAGATGTCAAGGGAGTATAAAATATTTATGAGAAGGTATAGGATGTCACAATATGCCCTTGATCAGATATGGAGAGTCAAAATAGCTTGAATGTATTTTGACTATATGTGCCGAGTCTGACTGGTCATCTTGAGAGAGTTGGTTTGAAGTTGTTTAGCCTATGTGATGTTGACAAATGAATTTAGTGATGTTGTTCAGGTAATGGAGGACCTATAAATATTATTTTTTCATGATTTTATGTGATAAAATTGAAATTATGCTTTAGTTCTAGAAGACAATGTTTTCTATGTAAGGCCTAAAGAGCGAGTAGGCTAAAAGGCTTGGTTTGAAGTGTGAAATGGATTTTCAGGTAATGTGGACCCATATGGATGATAGAAGGGACTTATTCATGTGACATATGAAGTTTTTGAAGCATTGGTAGATGTTTAAGGTGGTTTAATAGGTTCAAAGTATAACATATGGATTTAAAGGCCTAATTTCTTTAGGTCTTAACTAGGCCTAATGGAGGTTTGGGGATAATGAGGTAATGACTGACATTTTTAGTGTGTGGTTATCATATGTAACATGTGTATGAACCTGTTTCATGGGTGAAATAGATTTGTTAAAGATCTTGGCTGACCAAGAAAGGTTAGACCAAGAACATGATATAAGGCATAATTAGCCTATTTGTGCTAGTTGAGGGCGTGGATCCAAGTGAAGGAGATAACCTTTGAAATAGAAGGTACAAGTCATTGAGGACCAAAAAAGAGTGAATAGGATCAGTCATGCCTATTTTATCAAGGTGATGAAGGTGAACACATAGGTCATTGGACCTAATGAGCGTAGAGGAGGTAGATTGAGTGAGTAAGGCCTAGTGGTTAATTGAATGAGTGTGTTTAGTGGATGGATTGAAGAGTAGAGTAGGTTTAGGATTATATGCATGACCTATAGCTCATGTTTCTGATGTTGTGACAATGTTATTGTAGGTTTTTTGATTATGTATGTGCTAAGAAGTGAAGAGGGATCTAAAAGGGTGTTTTGAATGCATGGCTTGAATGTGCAAGTTTGTGAGAGTGTAGATGGGAAAGAGTGCATATAAGTGAAGTCCATCATCAGGTTTATAAGACATCAAATCAAAAGTGGATATTAGATCAAGGTAGCTAGGTTGGTGCTTGGTTGCCTAGAGGGTTGGTTCTTCCTTGTGGGATGAGTGTCTCACTAAATTAAGGGATGGGTGTTCTTTGATCAGTTGGTGTTGGTATAAATGTTGAATCTTGTCTTTAGAGGAATGTAGTCCATCTTACAGGTTTCATTGGGTTTTATCCCCTAGGAAGGTTTCCCACATATATCATGTGTTATGTGCTTGATCTTACTATATCTTCCCTGCTCATTGCAATGATTAATTTGTATGCATCATGATTGTATGTGATGAATGTTTAAGAGTTTGGAATTGAATTGGATTATCCAACATCACTGATTTACCCCCCTCTTAGTGATTGTACCTCTTACAAGACTTATCCACAAGACAATATTCTTCTCCAAGTAGAAACCCTAAGCTAAGACTCCTCAAGTAGAATGGTGGAGTAACATATTGTAAAGAAGAACAAGTAAATAATTAACTCTTGCTGTCTCTAAGAATACTGAAATGAATGTGTTTATTTACATGGATCTAACCCTAAACCCTTCTGAAAGTTTAGGTTGACAAGGTCGATCGAGTCAACCTAGTATCATAATTAACAAAAACAAACTAGGTTATGGACTAGGTCGGCCAGGGTCCGATCTAGACCTTAATAATTTTTATCAATAAGAGTATAAGGTTGATGTGGCTGACTATGTAATGCAAACTATCAAAAAGGGTTTTAGGCTAGGGAAGTACTAATGAAGCTGGTAAATGACTAGAGGAGAGTGTAAAATAGGAGGTGAAGCTTAGGAGAATGTTTTTAGGAGCTGGTTCGATTGATATCAAGTGGTAATAAGGGACAATAATCCTATGAAGCACCAATGGTCTGCCTACCCCTTTCCCGGTCCACCCCTTAGAGTGTGCACCTAGAGAGATTGAGACTTGATTGGTTCCTGGAAGATAGAAAGTATCAGTAATTGATAAAGTTTAAAAATATTATGTGTATACATAGTGTATGTATGTTTTATGCTTTTCTAGCAAATGTTAGCAAATACATGGTAAAAAAGAACAAAAATAAAACAAAATGATAATGGGAAAAAATGTTAAGTAGATAAAAATTTGACAAATAGATGTGAAAAAATAATGAAGTAAATGATAAAAAATGGATGTAAAACACACCACAAAAGATGAGATATGTAGAACATTAATAGTAAAATGAAATATCAATGAATGAACATATCAAAATATGATATGTAAGTGAATGAAGTATCAATGAATGTAAAAATCAAACAAAGATATGTAAGTATATGAAATGTCATCTCATGTCAAAGAAACACATAGAAAACATGATGTCACGTTGAGTTATAGTGATCCAACTAGTGAGATATAGGGGTTTCTCCCCACCTTGAAGCCATGAAAGTCCTCATGCGATAGATAGTTGGGAAATTTTCACTAATGTAGGCAAGTAAATATGTTAATTTTATCACTTTCATTTCCTAAACATAGTGATATACATGCTAGGTACTAGTGATAGATAAATTAATGAGTATGATATATATGTGAGATCTATTGTTATTTTGGTTTACATTTTTCAAGTATTATGATATAGAATGAGTCATAGTGGAGGAATTTGGTGGAGGTTGCCCACCATGATATTTTGGATCATGTGCTTCCTCAACACGACACCACTGGTATGCAGGATTCTATGGTACCAATAGTCGTAACACATGTTATTTGGTTTAGATTGGTTGTAGAGGTCATACGAGATCTGTACAAATGAGAGTGGGTTATGACTTAGGCTAATTTACCACCCAAGGTTGAGTTAGGAGAGGTGTCGGCATGGAGGAAGTTATCCTAGGAGAGTGCTATACACATGGCCACTACTTGACATGTATTGAGGTTGCAGTCACAAGTGGCCAACCTATAGGGACAACTATAGGTCTTTTAGTCACATGCACAGAATTTTCAATAGATTCTACACAAGGGATAGTCTAGATAAGCATCTATGGGAGTGTGGCATGCTCCCCTTTTTATGGATAGGGTGGACCATAGCCTTAGAGCCTATGTGGTATTACCATGTATTATTTTGATGTATCATATGTATAAAACTTTAAGTCATATATATATATATATATATATATATATATATATATATATATATATATATATAGCATGATCAATGATGACTTAGTGTTAGAAATCAACCAAATCCATAGATAAAATGAATAAATCATCCAATATATATATATATATATATATATTGGATGATTTATTCATTTTATCTATGGATTTGGTTGATTTCTAACACTAAGTCATCATTTATCATGCTATGAGAAATGTTATAATGTATGTATGTTTTATGCTTTCTAGAAAATGTTAGCAAATGCATGGTTAAAAAGAACAAAAACAAAACAAAATGACAATGGGAACAAATGTTAAGTAGATAAAAAATCGACAAACTAAAGATGTGAAAATAATGAAGTAAATGATAAAAGTGAATGTAAAACACATAACAAAAAATGAGATATGTAAAACATTATAAGTAAAATGAAATATCAATGAATGAAAAACTCAAAAAATTATATGTAAGTGAATGAAATATCAATGAATGAAAAACTCAAACAAAGATATGTAAGTACATGAAATGTCATCTCATGTCAAACAAATAGGGAGAAAACATAAAGGTCTGAAAATTTTGAAATGTAATTCAAAATGTAAGATAAACATGTAGAGTCAAACATACAGAAACATGTAAAAATGAAAAATGAACATCCAATGCAAGATAATAAAATCAAACAAGATTATGAATGCATATTGAAAAAATCTGAATAATGACAACTCAAACTTTAGTGCTTGTTTTAAAATATGATGTAGGAAATCATCACTACATAAAGAAAAAACAAGTGTGACTATGAGATGGTGTGGAAAGGAAAGGTGTAAGGGCATTTGTGAGAAAGGCCTATTCCTATTTAAGGTCTTACAATGCAACTCATAAACTAAGCCAAGCGATGTAAGTAGGAAGATGTAATCGACAAAAAGTGATACCCATCAAGGGGAAAATAGGGGAAATGTGATGTAGATAAGGAATGTGAGGCATAACACAGGTGATGTGGACATCCTTAAAGGGAATGAGACACACTAAACAAGTAGACATGGCTAAAGAACTATAGACATCAAGGACCTAAGACACTCCAACTAGTGAACACAAAGCTTGGGCTAACAGTTGAAGTACATAGATCATCCCATGAAAGGCTAGTATGCATGAAAACTAAAAGGTTCCTATCTCATCACAATGTGTTCCCTACTCCTCAGGACTCATTACAGAGCATTCGGTCTATTGTGAAGATTGGGTACTTCTGTGAGAAGATAGGTGGCATTGAAATGTAGGAATATATTAAATATACCTTCTACCTCAGTCTATTGGTATACCACACCCCAATCGACCTCAACTCTATCATGAGGCCAAATGTGAAGTTTTAATTTTGGCTAGAATAGGTGTGTGCTAAATAAAGATCATGTCTTTTGGTGTTATCTAAATTTTAAGATATAGTTTCCTTTTTAACATTTTCATTTTCTTATGATATGTATTTTAATTATTTTTGAATTTTTTATCTTCCTCCTCCATATAGATTCTAAAAACCAAACATGAATGAAAATAGGTAACTAACATAAGAGAGATTGTACTTGGGTGGTAGAGAGAAACTGCTAAGGACCATGGTGTATAAAGACTCCTAGACCCTCCCAAATGCAAGTTTGCAATCTCAAAATTGACCTATGTGTGCCTCAAGTTAAAGGAAAGAAGGGAAATATGAAGATCATTGAAGATTTGTCCATGTAATAAAGGTGGTACAATGATGAGTATCCTCATAGTTGATCACAAGGAGGGAAAACAATATTTCCAAAGGGAAAGGGGCTATGTTGTGATAGTCATGTCATGAGGGAAGTTGTACTAAATGACAAAGGGGTCTTAACACAAACACTAATGAAAGTAAGTGGTAATCCCAAAAGAGTGGGAAAGTAAATGGTCATCCCAAAATAGGTGGAAAGTAAATGGTCATCCCAAAATAGTGAGAAAATAAATGGAGGGCCAAAGAATCGTAATGAAACTAAGGTGAATTGTTAAAATGAAACCCAAAGATGTTACCTAAGCTCCAAAGAGAAATAAAAGTCGAAATTAAATAATACAAAAGAACCAAAAAGGAAACAATGGTGTAAGTAAGATGATATAAATGTGAAATAAATGTTAAAAAGTAAAATGCTGGAAAATAACAGAGAAGCATGATATAAACAAGATATGTACAACAAGGCATGCAAATTTCTAAAAATAATATAAACATGAAATAAATCTTATGATAATGTGAAGATTAATGTGATATGACACATATATGTGCTCACAAATGTTGATATAAATATTAACATACATCATCAATAAAATATGATAAATCTCATTGTAAATGGTATCTAGCTCCAATCATAGTCTCTTATTCTTTCTTTGAGAGTCATGCAAGGAATACCTAGTGGATGAGCTCTATGGATAAGGTAGGAACACTATAAGGAGGAGGGTGTGGTGCCTAATGTGAAGGATACTCAATGTGAGGAATTTGTGTCATCAAGTTATCACTATCCTCTAATCTATTAGAAGGATCTAGTTGAGGAGAAGGTTGCCCCTTCATCCAAAAACAACCTTGGGAAGTTGCTAAGAATCTTGAGATGTAGGCCTCAAGATGTCATGAAAGTGCTGTTAAAGTACTCTACATCAATCAATATGATACATAGTGCATTGATACCAAAGAAAATAGACTTCCCCATGTTTGGGGATGTAATCTAGAGATATATTCGGTGGCAACATACTTGGGATACTAGAAAATTTGGTTTCTTCATAACAAAGTGCACATCTAGGTACTACTAGAGAGTTTGATAATGGGTTGAAGAATGCTTATTCATAATGTGGAAAAAATAAACGTGCCTAGAATTATCTGACTATGGTGGTCAACTACCTATGGTAGGAACTAAGCCTTACAACTTATATTGTGTTAAGAATATCTGATATGTTTGAAAATATTTAGCCTAATGATCAACTATCTTGTGGAACTCATAATACAACTCTTTAGACCTTGGTTGATAATCATACTGGGATATGTTTGGAACCTCATCCAATAAGTCATCATTATCAAAGTATCTAAGGGAAGGTTTTGGAAATGGTGCTATAGTCAATTCTTTGAGAGATAATCTTGGTATGGGGTAGATACGTAGCCAACATCTTCGGAGGAAGTGTTCTTGAGGGATCAAAAAGTCTAAAAAACTAGTATGGTCATGTCATGGAATGACCAAGGAGAATACTCTGAATAGGCTAATAAATAACTAGGGCATGACATGAAGATTTTGAAACACATTTTATCTCTAACTTGTGAACATCAACTGAAAGAGGGATAGCATTAGGTAAGGTAGAAGGAGAGGGAATGATATCAACTAAATTAATACAACAAAAAGATGATGAAGACTCGAAAGAGTGCTAAAGAGATGATTCATAATGAAAGATTTATCGATCCTTAGCTCGAGCATAGCTAACTAAGTATGGGTCATCAAGGGCATAACCATCATCATAATTAGTGGTATGAAGAATAATGTGGAGGGAACCAACCGCTCTATCACTAGAGGAAGAGTGTATAGCTTTATTCTTAGGAATAACCACAAAAGCGAGAAACTTGTCAGTCAAATTCCTACAAAAGTGAGGCTGCAAAGAAGGGGAAACTGAGTTATTATGTTATAAGGGAGGTCTAAGGTTTTGATCTTAAGGCTAATCTCATTGGGCTCATCATCTTCATAATCTATGAGGTTAGGTGGTATGTTTCCCAAAAGCTTGGGGTGATTATTATAACCTCAATTAGAGTTGGTAGGATAGTTAAAGCATTAAGATTCACATAAAGGTATGGTAAGAAAAACTTCAAGGGTAGGCATTTCAAAGACACCACATTCCTTGAATTTTTTAAAGTTTTAAGGGTTAGTGTCAACTTAAATCTTATATATAACACCTTTATGAGGAAATTTGAAAAACTAGCATGCATAAGAAGCAACTTCCCTCATACGATGAGTCTAGGTTCTACCAAGCAAAATATTATCATATAATGGAAATTTGAAGATCATAATCATAAATATAATCATGACAAGAGGGATTGTGATAAGAAGCCAAACATAATTGATAGGAGGCATTTGTATTTTATCATAGTATTGACACGTATTTTGGATATACTTAAGGTTACATTAAAAGTATCCAAGGGTTTTGATGAACTCAAGGGAGGTGACATAAGTGTCAAACCCTTCATCTATCAAGGCATACTTGAATTGCATCTCACCAAATTATAAAATTGAAAAGAGGAGGATCACTAGCATGAATTAATATTTCATTGGGTTCATGGAATCTATAGGAAACTTAAGTGAGAGAGAAGTGACCACAGTCTTGTCAACTTGAATGGACACTTTTTCACACTATTTTAGGATAGTATCCTTGGATACCAATAAGGTATCTTCTATTGAAAGTATATATATTGAGAGTGGGGGTGAATCATTTTCTTTAAAACAACTCTTCAATTGCACTTAACATCCATGAAGCATTCACTCACATACATACATTAACCAATGCATACACAAGCATCTATGAAAACAAACAACATAAGAACACATGATATATGTGGGAAACCCTCTTTAGGAATAAAACCTATTGATGCAAAAATTGGAATATATTCCTATAATCAATGAATCAAAATTTTAGTGAGGCACCAAACCTACAAGGAGCACCAACCCCTCACTAGTCAAGCACTAACTCAACTAGTCCTTTAACTAGCACCAACTTACAAGGAAGCACCAACCCCCTTAGGTAACTCAGCACCAACCCCCTTAGGTAACTCAATACCAACTCAACTAACTTGAATTTTTGATCACCCTTGGACAATTATTTCTCACTCAACTGAAGATGACCTCCTTTTGCTCTTCTCACTCTTTTATCTCTCACAAATAGCCTATTAGGGCTTCTTGCTCAGCCAATCCTTTCCTTGACAGAATCAGATCATATGACCTTGATCATCACCTATAGAGACATAGTTATATCTTCATGGCATATTCATCACACATCTCTAATTATATTCAAGTCCTTTATTTGGTTTCCAAAACTCTATATCATTCACTCTTATGTTCAATATTCTAACTAGTCAAATTAGGCCTATTAGACCTTCTCTTTATACTTGACTTTTGCTCTCACCCATATTAGTCAGCCAATAACCTCTCCATACTTGGATCATCTTTGGAATTTATCAAAAAACACATTTCAGAAGTGAAAAATCTATTACATAGGTTGGTCATTACCCTTAAGGGCAAAAACTACCATTAGGCCTAATAGAGAACTAATGCAATTAGGCCTTCTCTAAGCACACATTTCACTTAGGCCTACTTGGAACACCTTAAGCCTCAAAAAATAAATAAAAAAATTCATACATGCTTCAATTAGATTCTTAATAATCTCACCTTATGTCCTCAACACTATTTAACTCATTTCACTCCTTGAACCACATAATTAGGTCTTCTTGCCATTAGGCCTTTTCATTGCCATAAAGTTTGTCTTGCAAATTTGATGCATACACTCAACTTTTCCACATAAACCAAATATAAAATCACATGTATATAATATCCATGACCTCATATTCAACGTCATGTTTATTAGAATTGACCAAATAAGATAAAATACCTTAAACTGATCAACTTCACATGCTCACTCAGAATTGCACATAGACCTTAAGAACCTAGTCAAAAGTATTTGACTTTTCACACCTTCATGGGAGTGTCTCATGATACAAATTTTCTTAAATGAACCTATGAGACCTCAAATAAAACTTTATGTGCAGTGGATTCATCAATTTTATGTAAAATGACTCAAGAACAACATTTTCACTCATACACAGATAACTGCCTATAACTCTAAAAACACAATCATGAAGATCAAGTCTTAGAAAAATTTTAGGATCTTCCAATAAGTTTAAAAGATCCTTAAAAATCCTTAAAACATATTTAAAAAGATATATTACAATGTTTAATATCAGTATTGGTCTTATAGACCAATCTCACATCTTTACCCTACACAAACTTCACTATGTTAGACATGTCACTTTAAGGACAACTTTTAGCTTGTCTGTGTGCATCACCAAAACTTATAAAAAAAGAGGATATGAGGTGTAGGTATTTAAAAAATACCCCATACATTTGGATCCATCCCTAATCCTCTAAAACCAATCCCTAATTTCTTCCTCACTACTGCCTAGTTTTCTCATTGTCTTGCTCATTAGGCCCTTTTAGCGATAAGACAACTTCCATGACCAGTTTAGCACATTTTAGTTGTGTAACCTACTAAAAAACTTACATGGTCACAAACTAAAAGTATCACACATCATCTTTCATCCATTTTCATGCTTTGACTTGGTCAAACCTACCTATTACATCAAAATTTTAAGAAACAAGGGGTTTCCTATAGCTTCTACTTACTCTTCTAACAAATAAAAACCACTTGGATAAACCTAGAAGAGTCCTATACATGTTATAAACATCAAACTAGGTCAACAAAACCATTATGAGCCATAATCGACAAGATCTTTTCTATCAGGGCATTATGAGGTTTTAGCAGGGTTTTGATTAGTTTCCCTTCTTAGCAATAATTCATAAAGGATTGCCCCTCAAATCCAAAACCAATTCCATGAAATTAAATTTAAGAACCTTCCTAAACATCCATGAACTACTTAGAATCTCATGAAAAGGTTGCATATACCAACGAGCATAATAAAATCCTCCTTGAGTTTGCAACACCCCATTCTATGTACACATAAGACCTCAACACCAATTTTCATGCTTTCTCCTTCACGTTATGAACTCAAAATTGGTAAAAAAACTTAACACAACCTTTCATACTTATTTCAATTCTCTCAAGAGCTCTGGCACCTTGGGAAAAAATCTTGACCCATCATTAGGTCACATTAAGTTTCTTTGCATACTAGGCCTTGAACTGCCAGTCATACTTAAACCTTGATCACAACTTGAATGCTCTTGTACTATTTTAAAAATATCATACTCATGTCATATAACCTCATACCATTCTCACACACTACCAAACTTCTTCACACAAGTCTTAGATTGTTCACCTAAGCATGCTACAAGGACTATGCCTTCTCACTAGGTCTCTTAATGTAAGGACTAAGCTCAAAGACGGACCTTGGAACACCTATAAAGGCTTATTTTCCTCTTTCACATGTTTACACATCTTTATACTCTCTCTCATGCATGTACTAAAAAAAATCACCAAGTTTTACTATGCTTTATGCATACACCTTTTTACAATATAAGATTAGGCTTCTAAGGACATCTTGTACTAAACAGTATCTTACCTTGCATCATGATCTTGTCTTTGACATGCCATAAACCTCAAAAGAATTTATAGGTTGTCTAAAAATTCTCTCTCAACATAGAAATAAAATATCACCTTCAAATTTTCTCTTCTCATATCATAATCCTTCCATACCACTCCACCAAGCATGGCCTCAACTCTTGACCTTGACACTCATATTTGACTTTGAAATTAATGACAACATCAATGATTCAAGATCAACAATAGAAATATACCTCAACAATCTCTCCCTTTGTCATTGATGGCAAACATTTGCACAAAGCTTATCATTCAGAACTCTCCAAGTTGGATCTTCTTCAAACCAACCTTCCTCCCAAACTAAAACTTTCTCCCCCTTTGACATTAATGACAAAGGGTCATCTTCTTGGCAACTATCTGATCTTTGGACTTGAAACAAAACACTTTTTCTTACCAAACAAGCTTAACACATATCAAGCTTACATACCTACTCTTAAATCATGATTGACTTCCCTTACCTCCATGAGATTTCCATACATTATCAAGATTGTGTCTTGGTTTGATCAAGTCATCATACAATTTTTTGTGTGACCTATCTCTTGTGATCACACCTGCAATAGAATATTGATTGAAACTTGGATTTTAATGTCAATAAATAACACAAAAACTCTCCCTAAGACTAAGCATCCTTCATGTTTCTTGCTTACTAGCTGAGTGCCTCCATGAAGCCTAATGAAGTCACCTCTATTCTAGGGAAATAAAACAACATAAACTCAAGAGATTCTTGGATCTTTGTGTCCTTATAGATTGAACTTTGTTCATGATCCTCTTAGGCTTGAATAGTCCTTTTGGCTTGACCTCCTCAATCTTAGTTTGAACAACATTCTAGGTTGGCCTATTGATCTTGACTCCATCATCAACAATCTGAGCTGATAGAGGGAATTATTGGCACTCCTTTGCATCTTGATTATGCTCCACCATGGAAATTAGTCCACTTAGACTTGCAGACTAGTCATCAACCTTAGCTACCTTGGGTTTCCACTCACTGTGTTCTCTTCTTTCTTGTACTCTAGGAGCCTCAAATTTATAGTTTTGTCTTGAGAAACCATGATTAAAGTATTTTTCAATATGATCAACCTTTTGACAGTTAAAACAAACCATTCTTTTTGATAGAAACACACCATGACCCGTAACTGTTGATTGATGAGTCTCCTCATAGTTTCATGCATATTCATTTTGTAGGGCCTTTTACAATACCTTGTTCTATGACCAAAGTGTTTACATGAATAACTAACCATTGAAAGGGTTAGCATAACTTATAACATTAGGTTTTCTGATATTATTAGCCTTTAAAATTTCATCACCCTCATTCTTTGATTGATTATTGGAGTTCTTTATCATATTAGTGTTCTTCTTTTGGTCTCCATTGAAACCAAGGCCTAGTTTATCATTATCAATCTTTTGACTACTCAATATATTGTCTAGATCATTGGTATTTTTTCAAACTTCACAAAAGGATTAATCTTACTTGATGCCTGATCCAATTCAATTCTCAAAGAGTCTACAACCGTTACATACCTTGCACATTTTTTTTCTTTAGCCTTTAGGCTTGCAGTCACAATCTCAAGTTGAGTCTCCCCTTGTTTGACTATTTCCTATTGTTTCTTGGAGTTGTTTCTTAGTCTAGATTCAAACAAGTTGATTTGCTCCTCATATTCTTTGACAACATATCTCATTACCCTATTTTTTTCTTCACTATATTTAGTTCTTCTAGGGTATTCATCAACTCAACCTCAAAGTCCGCCTCATCTCCTTCTTCATCTGAATCACCAGCAATAATTCCAATCCATATGGACTATTCTTGATTTGAACAACTTGATTCTTTAAGCATGAATACAACTTCATTGACATAAGGGCCATCACCTTCATGATCACTTTCAAAATTACTTCTCTCACTCTCATAAGATGAGCTACAATCTTCCTTGGTGTAGAGACTTCTTTTATTTTTTAAAAACTTCTTCTTGTCATCATACCTTCTGAAGCTTTTCTTGCTCTTATCAGACCTATAGGACCTTTATCATGCTCTTCATCATCCTTTACCTTATGCTTATGGGGGCACTTGTCAAAGTGTTTAATATCTCCATAATTGAAGCATCTAAAGGGAATCTTGCCCTTGTATTTACTTGAACCTATCTTCAAACGTTTTGTAAACATAACTATCAACTCATCATCATCAATATCAAATTCATCATTATCTTTGACTTTATCACCTTGTGTCTTCTTCTCCTTTGGCTTCTTTTTTACTTTGAATGTAGCTTCTTTCTTTGTAATTTTTTCTTCACTTGTCCTCATCTCATAGGCTATTAGGGTGCCAAGAAGTCCATCCATCTCTAGATTGTCTAGATCTTACATCTCTTCAACAACAAATACCTTAGAATCAAATTTGGGGGTTATAGATCTCAAAACCTTTTGAACAATAATAGACTCTTTCAAATATTCACCTAGATCTCTTATGATGTTGACCACTTCATCAACCCTCAAAAATTAAGCTGTATTGGTATCATCTTCATTCATTTTTACACTTTCAATTTATCTTTTATGGGTTTTCAACTTAGCCAACTTGACCTTGGAGTCTCCTTCATGAATATCCTTCAACTTGTCCTACATTTCTTTAGCAAACATACAATGCATCACCTTCACAAGTTTTGCCTCTAATAGGCCACACATGATGCCATTCATTTCTTTTGAATTATTATCACTAGCCTTCTTGCTTGCTTCATTTGTAGGAGGAATAGGGGGTGTAGTATATCCATCCAAGACTGATTGCAAAACGTCATGACTTTGAGACATCAAATATGTCCTCATCCTGACACTCCAAAAAACATAATTGGATCCATTAAACAATAAAGCCTTTCTTATAGAAAAACTACCTTGTACTTGACTAGCCATCTTCGCTAGCTTAGGATCTCATTTAGTCTATTAGACCTCCTTCAAAGGACTTGCTTTGATGCCAAATGTTGGAAACATAAGCATCTATGAAATCAAACAACATAAAAACACATGATATATGTGGGAAACCTTTTTGGGGGATAAAACCCATTGATACATATCTTGGAATACATACCTATAATAAATAAATCAAAATTTTAGTGAGGCACTAACCCCACAAGGACCACCAACCCCTCACTAGTCAAGCATCAACTCAACGAGTCCTTTGACAACCACTAAATTTCAAGGAGGCACTAACCCCCTTAGATAACTCAACATAAAATTATATACCTTGAATCTCTAATCACTCTTGGACACCTATTGCTCACTCAAGTAAATATGACATCCTGTTTTGCTCTTTTCACTCTTCTATCTCTCATAAGCAGCCTATTAGGCCTTCTTACTCAACTAGCCCTTTCCTTGGTAAAATTAGATCATATGACCTTGATCATCACATATAGAGACATAATTAGATATCCATGGCATATTAATTACACCTCTTTGATGATATCCAAGTCCTTTACCTAGTTTCCAAAACTCTATATCATTCGCTCTTATGTTCAATATTCTAACTAGTCAAATTAGTTCTATTAGACCTTCTCTTTATACTTGACTCTTGATGTCACCCATATTGGTCAGCCAAGAATCTATACATACTTAGATAACCCTTGGAATAGATCAAAAAACATATTTCACAAGTGAAACATCCATTATATAGCTTGGTCATTAACCTTAAAGGCCAAATCATTGTTAGGCCTAATAGAGACCTAATGCATTTAGGCCTTCTCTAAACACACGTTTCACTTAGGCCTCCTTGGAACACCTTGAGCCTCTAAAAATGTATGAAAAAAGTTATACATGCTTCAATTATACCCTTGATAAGCTCACCTTATGCCCCCAACACCATTTAGCTCATTTCACTCCTTGAACCATGGAATTAGATCTACTCACCATTAGGCCTTTTCACTGAAAGAAAGTCTATCTTACAAATCTGATGCATACATTCAACTTTGAAACATAAATCAAACATAAAATCATATGGATAAAATCTACATGAACTCAGGTTCAACATCATGTTCAATATAATTCACCAAATAAGTAAAAGACCTCAAATTGATCAACTTCACATGCTCACTCAAAACTACACATAGGCTTTAAGAACCCAGTCAAAAGCTTTTGAATTTTCACATCTTCATGGGAGTTTATCATGTATATAAATGTGTTAAAATGAATCTATTAGACATCAATACAAACTTAATGTGAATTGGATTCATCAATTCTATGCAAAAAGACTCAAGAACAACATTCTCACTCATACACACAAAACTGACTATAGCTCCAAAAACATAGTCATGAAGATCAAGTCTTAAAACACCTGTGGGAACACTTTTATGATCATCCAATGGGTTTAAATTATCTTTCAACATCCTTAGAACATATTGGAAAATGTACATTATAATGTTTAATATCAATATTGGTCTTATAGACCAATCTCATATCTTCACCTTACACAAACTTCATTGTGTTAGACATGTCACTTTAAATTTTTTTTTAAGCTTATTTATGTGCATCACCAAAACTTATAAACAAAGGGGATATGAGGTATAGGTCTTGAAAAAATAACCCATGCTTTTGTATCCATATGTAATCCTCTACAACAAATCCCTAATATCTTCTTCACTAATACCTAGTTTTATAACTATCTTGCTCATTAGGCCCTTTTAGCGATAAGCCAAATTGTATGATCAGTTTAGCACATTTCGGGTCTAAAAATTGCTCAAAAACTTACATGGGCACAAATTATAGGTCTCACATATCATCCTCCATCCATTTTCATACTTTGACTTGGTCAACCTTACCTACTACATCAAAATTCCAAGAAACAAGGTGTTTATTGTAGCTTCTACTCACTCTTATGACAAACCAAAACCACCTATAGAAACTTGGAAGAGTCATCTACATGTTCCAAACATCAAACTAGGTCAACAAAACCATTATGAGCCATAATTGATAAGATCTTTCCTATTGGGTCATTATGAAGGTTTTGACTGGTTTCCATTCTTAGTAATCATTTATAAAGGATTGCCCCTCAACTCCAAAACCAATGAAAAGAGATTCAAGCTAGGAAACTCCCCTAACTTCCATGAACTTCTCAGGATCTCATGCAAAGGTTACACATGCCAACAAGCATAAGAAAATCCTCCTTGGGTCTGCAACACCACATTTTGTGCACATAGAAGACCTCAACACCAATTTTTATGATTTATTCTTTAGGCTATGACCTCAAAATTGGTCAAAAAACTGAACACAACCTCTCACACTTATTTCAATGCTCTAAATATCTTTTTTACCTTGGAAAAAGATCTTGACTCCTCATTAGGTCACAGTAGGTTTCTTTACATACTAATCCTTGAACTACCGGTCATACTTAGACATTGATCACATATTGAAACCTCTTGTACTATTATAAAAACCTAATACTCATGTCATAGAATCTCATACCATGCTCACACACTACCAACCTTCTTCACACAAGTCTTAGACTGCTCACCTCATCATGCTACTAGGCCTATGCCTTCTTATTAGGTCTCTTAATGTAAGGACTAAGCTCAAAGACTGACCTTGGAACTCCTCTAAAGGCTTCTTTGCATCTTTCACATGTTTGCAAAACTTTATACACTCTTTCATGACTGTACTGACACAAATCACTGAGCTTCACTATGCTCTATGCATACACCTTCTCACAAGATAAGACTAGGCTTATCAAGACATCTAGTACTAAACAATAACTTACCTTGCATCATGATCTTGTCTTTGACATGCCATCAACATCAAAATATTTTACAAGTTTCCTTCATTTTCTATCTCAACATAGAAACAAAAGATTGCCTTCAAATTTTCTCTTGTCATATCATAAGACTTTTATACCAATCCACCAAGCATGGCCTCAACTCTTGACCTTGACACCCATCTTTGACTTTGACATCAATGACAATATTAATACCTCAATACCAACAATAAAAACATACCTCAAAAAAATTTTGACCCATAAGTGGAGATTAAGGGATATTCATTTTGAATAAGAGTTGCATCAATTGGTTGTAATGATGCAGGGAAGTTCTCACAAGTTCAATGAAAGGAAGTTGAGAAGGTAACTTAAAAAGTTATTCAATGGGATCCCATTCATAAAATCGTAAGGGAAATGGACATGATTGAGATAAATGTGTGTAATGCTAAAACATATTAGTTTAAGTAGGGGTTGAAGTGTATTTTAACTGATTAGAAAATGAATTGTGTGGTCTTGATCAAACTAATGTAGTTTGGTCAGGGAGAACATACTGCATCAGGCTAGATGATACAAATTTTATCATAAAAGGATAAGATACATATTGTATCGAGATGGACAATACAGTAGAATGAGAATAAGTGACAAGACTGGTTTGCATCCATTTGGATGATACAATAGGGATACATTTGGGAATAAAAACTAGTTATTTCATCCTGGCTGAACAATTTGTTCTAGTCTAGAAATAATTAACTTTATCTAGCTAGCCAATGCAGTACTTAGAGTTGAGAAATAATAGATGGTATTAGGGTGGATGTACAATATGAACATTAGTCAAAGAGGATGACATAATTGAGTTGGTTAATTTAGTAGGAACATTTGAATTGGTAATGATTTCCTTATACTAAACATCGACAAAATGAGGTAGGAAGGTATCTTGAACTATTTTGTAAGTAGGAAACAAAGTATGAGAGGAATAAAGATAATGATCAATATATGAGACTATGTGCTTCATGTTGTTCATGTTAACCAAGTTCTCTTCATTGGTAAAAGAGTAAGTAGGAAACATAGTATGAGAGGAACAAAGATAATGATCAATATAGGATACTATGTGCTTCATGTTGTTCATGTTAACTAGGTTCTCTTCATTGGTAAAAGAGTGAGGGTTAATTTTGGTTTTGAGAATATTAGTGGTAGTAGGCTTATTAGGGATAGGTTGTTGTTTTTATTATGTTTAGGAAGTGGATATGTGTAGATGGAAATGCGAGCATTATCTTGGTTAAGAGCTTCATGGTTAACTTTGGAATCATGGGCTTTGGCTACCTTGTCATAGGCTTGATGACATTCTCAGATCATAACTTCATGATCGAAGTTGGGAATGAGAATAAAGTTAAAAGCAAGGTTCTTAAGCTACCCACAGGTTTTATTGGAATATCCCCAACTTGTTTGATACCAATAAAATTTTTTGGCATCATACCAATTCTTAGCAGACAAAAAAGGATCAAGCTCTCTAAATAAGGATTTAGGACTATGTTTCTTAATCTTATCTAGGGAAAGAGGCTTATGAACTTCTAGACTATTTACATAAGCTAAAGAAAAAGGAGGAGGCCAAAAGGGACTTCCCATGATGGGCTGGGAGAGTGTCACTTCTGAGCCTCTGCAAAGGATAACATGGATGTTTTGTGTGGAATCAAATGTATCAATGGCACTGTCATTATTAACATGTTTATTTTTAAACTTCATAAGGACACCAGTTACAGACGTAGATTCAGAAGGCTCAAATTATTTTATGAGGAAGTCTTGATGTTTAACATGATTTTGAGATTTTTCCAAAGATTTTGAGAGAGAGTCTTGATTCAACATTGAAGTTTAAGATGTAGAGCATTGGTAAACAAGTGGAAAAGGATATATTCATATATGTTGTGCTCAATCTTGTTAGATAAGGCTTTATAATACTTGATAAAGGTTGGGGTAGTTTTAGGTTCTACTTGTTTGCAAATAATAAAATGGGCTAAGTTATTTTCAGGCAGATCATTAGTTTGAAATTTTTGAACCAACACATTAATTAAGTTTTCTAAGATAGAGATAGTCCTAGACTTGAGTTGATTGTACTAGTCTAGGGCATCACCTAAAAAGGTTTTTACTAGAAGCTTGGTAGTCACAAAGGTACTTAACTTAATCCAATCTTTGTAAAGGTTTACAAAATATTTCAAATGCAAAGCAATATCACCTATGTCTATGTTTACAATGTGAGGGACTATGGTTCATTTTAAAGATGATTAATTACTTTGTTAAGAAGTGGAGGTTGTGGAGTTAGATTACCATGTGTATCACTAAGGGGGAGGATGGGGCCAGCAGTGGGTAGTTGCTTGAGTACAATTTTGCATTTGCATCTTCTGATTAGAATTATTGGTTTGAAATTTATCCATTTGGTTCATGGATTGTAACAAGATTTGATAAGTATCAATAGTTTGTTGGCTATAATAGGAAGCTTGAGATGCACCAATGGCAGCATTGATGTGAGCATTGATATGGACACTTTGAGTAGGTCCACTTGTTGAGTATGATGCCAATGTCAACACTTGATTGTTAATATTATAATTATTTATATTTATATTTTATTGGTTTAGGAGGGTTATTTAATTTAATTATGTTATAAATTATTTATTTTTCAAATTATGAACAGATTTCAAATTTTTTTTTAAAAATAGCTAAAAATGTTAGTTATAGTCTAGTTCACTGAATGTGTACTTATTTAAGCTCAAATCCTTATCCTTTCATCCCTAAGAGGTGGGAAACACTTTCTAAAACTGATTTCACTAAAATTAATAATATTTTAAATCAATCTTCTATTTATAGAGGTTTTGGGGCACTTAGCTTGCTTAGTGTGAATGTTTCACTTATTTATTAGAGAGGAATCTAACACGATGACCATATTTTATCAATGAGTTAAAATTGTTCTCTTTGGTCTCATTTAAGTTATCTTAGTATAATTTCAATTAACTTATGTATTCTATAAATTCTATTTATAACTTTGACTTGTCATTCTTTGTCATGCAAGTTCTTTGTAATTGGCTAGTTTTAGCCCTATTTATTAACACAAGATGGTACGAAAGTGTGGTGCCATAATTATTTTTGAAAATTAATTTTAGATATTGTTATTTTATGATTTTAATTTCACGTATTTAGAAAAGAAAAAAATCAAGTTTAAGAAGCATTATTTGAATCTATTCAGTATATATTTTTTCATCAATCACACTTACAACAATACTATAGTAACAAATAATAATTTTGGGCCATATTGGATGATCACTAGCTTCATTTTCAAATTAATTCAAAACTTATTTGTACTCCCTTCATACTCAAAACCTTAATTTGGTATCCGAGCCTCATTCAAGAAAGTTTCAAAAGGGTTTTAAGCCATTATTAGGGGAATCATGGCTTATGTGAATTCTACTTCTATAATTTTTTTTTTCAAAGGTGATAACTTTGAATATAGGATATATTAGTTGAAGAGAATAATTGAATGGAAATGAGTTTGGGATAATATTCTCTATGGATAGACACAACCTATAGATTGGAATAATTTATCTCAAGATTAGAAAAAAACAAAAATAGAAGAAAAAAGACTGATGCACAAGCTTTCTTTTATCTTCAACATGCCATAGACCCAAACATCTCTTCAAGAATTGTAGGATGTAAAAATGCCCATGAGGTATGAAATACCTTGAAAAATTTATATCAAGGCTCTATCAAGGTAAGATAAATAAAAATCCAAACTCTTAAAATAAATTTTAAAATTTTAAAAATATTTGATAATAAATAAGTTGGAGGATATTACATAAGGATAAATGACATACTGCATAAAATGAAAGTTTATGAAGAAATCATAGAAGATAGAGTCATAGTTAGGAAAATTTTGATATATTCAACTATAAAATAGTTGAATATTGTGATCACTCTTGAGGAGTATAAGGACATGAACACTATAAGTTTTTTTGAGTTAGTGGGTTCTCTCTCATCTGATGAGGATAAGATGAGACTATATATAGGAGATCTAGAACATGCACTTGAAACTAAGACAATAATTTCAAATCCCAAAGAAAAAAATAAAAACCAAATTAAGGGAGTTCAATAAACTCAAATTCAAAGGGGGAAGATCAAGCCAAATTTATAGGTAAAATCAAGATATACATTTTTTTTCATTATTTAAAAAAAATAAGACACATCATAATAAATCGAATGATACTGGTAGCTTAGAATCAAGTTAATCAAGAGGATGAAAAGAAGACATTCTAAGTTGAACAAAGTGAGAAGAAAGAGTGCTCATATTATTTTCTCACATATATTATGGGAATAGAGGATGTAAATAATTTTTTGTCTCTTCTTTTAAGTTGCTCAAATCACATGAACAGTCACAAAGATGATTTCAACAAGTTAGATGATTCCTTCAAAATCTAAGTGTTATTAAAAGATGGAAAGTCCATCCAAGTTGAAGGAAATAGCAACATGAAAACCACCATAAGTTAAGATAATATTGAAATAAATGATGTTTATTTTTCTCAAAATATGGACCCTAAGATTATTGATCAAAATTTTATAGGATACAATGATGAAATCAAAGCATATAAGTTTTATAATCCTTCTAGTAAATCCATAATTTTTTTTAAGAATTGTATTTGTTTGAAAATGAGACATAAGTTGATTCTGATCATATAGATAAATAGGTCATAAGTGAAGGGGGAAGCCTTATAAAATTTATTTTAAGAGATTACAAAGTCCTACACATGTTTCTAGTTCAATTAGAAATAATATTAACTCTTTCTAAGAGACTAGTCATCCATCTTCATAAACTTTAAGAAAGTACAAGCATTTATTGAATCTACATCTAACCAATCAGATGTTACATGAGAACTATGAGAGGAGGATCATAAGGCTTCAAAATTAGGGATGTAATTTGTTTGATGAAGCTTATCAATAAAATATTATGTTTGCATTGTCATCTATGGCTAGTGAACTTAGAAGTTATGCAAAAGCTAGTCAAAGAAAAGAGTGTGTTGTTGTTATGATAATTGATACAGATTCAATTGAGAGGAATTATACATGGACTATTATTCAATGTCTATTTCATAAATATGTTATTAGAATCAAAAGGATCTACAAGTCTAAAGTCAAGAGTGATGGTACAACTGGCAAGCTAAAAATTAGACTAGTTACAAAAGGGTTTGTACAAAAATATAGTGTTGACTATGAGAAAACTTATGCACCCGTGACACATCAAGAAACTATAATACCATTTTTTGTTGTATCTGCTCATAAAGGATGTAAAATCCATCAAATGGATGTTAAAATTACATTCTTAAATGGAGTGGTTGAAGAAGAAGTAGATATGTAAGGCAACCACAAGGTTTGAGGTAAAGTGTAAAGAGTTTTGGGTATATAGGTCGAAGAAGGCTCTTTATGGACTGAAATAAGCTTTAAGAGCATGGTCCTCAAGAATTGATAGTTATTTATTAGATCAAGGCTTTTTAAAAAGTTAAAATGAATCAACTTTTTATATACAAGTATTTGGTTCTAATGTGTTATATGCTTGTCTCTATGTAGATGACTTGATATTTACAAGTAGCTCTATGGAGATGTTGAATAGCTTCAAGGAAGTTATGAAATTAGAATTTGAGATGAATGATATTAGACTTATGAAGTAATTTATTTCTATAGAATTTTATCAAAATAAAAATTAAGTATTCATTTGTCAAGCCAAATATATGCATCAATGTTTAATAAGTACCATCTTCAAGATTTTAAGCTCATGAACACTACAACTACAAGTGAAAAAAATAATGAGGATGGGAGTCCTTCAACAGATGAAAATACTTATAGGAGCATGGTGGGAGGTTTTATGTATCTCACCATGAAAAGACCCTATATCATTTATGGGGTTTCATTAGTTTCTAGATTTATGGGCAATCAATCACTCAAACATATAAAAATAATAATTTTTTTCCAGATATGTAAGGGAGACTTATAATTATGGTATTCAAATCAGACTAAAAAATTCATTATGTCTAATTGGATACATAGATTTAGATTGGATATGATCTCTTGATGACAAGAAGTCAACTTTAGGTTATTGATTTACATTGGAAAGTGGGTTGGTTTCATGGTCATCAAAGAAACAAGCTAGATTTACATTATCCTCTACTAAAGATGAATATACAACCCTTGCATCAGTTTGCATACAATGAATATGGATGAGAAAACTCTTAGTTGATTTCATAGAGGCTCAACTTAAGCTAAAACATATTTTAATGTGATAATAATGGGGCATTATAATTGTCCAAGAATTCAATTTTCCATGCCAGAACACAAAATATTAAATTCAAACATCATTTTTTTAGATACTTGGCCAATGATTTTTTTTTTTCATTGAGTATGTGAGAAGTGAATATAAATTCGCTGATATTTTCACCCAGGGATTGCTAAAAAAGATTCATGGAAGACATAAGGAGATGTTAAACATTTCTTCTCTTTGCATCAAATGGGAGAATGTTGAGTTTGAAGTCAATGTTGATTATTGATTGTTAATATTAGAATTGATTTTATGTTTTATTAGTTTAGGAAGATTTTTTTAATTTAGTTATCATAGATTAATTATTTCCTCAAATTTGAACACTTTTTAAGAACTTCTTAACAAATAATTAAAAGTCTTAGTTAGAGTGTAGTTCACCGAATGTGTATATAACTGAGCTCAAATCCTTATAAATGCATGCCTAAGAGGTGGGGCATAATTTTCAAAGCTAAGTTAATTGAAATTAATATTATTTTAGTCAAGATTATATTTATAGAGGTTTTGGGGCACCTAGCTTGTCTAGTGTGCATGCTTCAATTATCTATTAGAGAGGCATCTTATATGATGACCATATATTATTAGTGAGTTAAAATTACTCTCTTGAGTCTAATTTTAGTTAACTTAGGTGTTTTATGAGTTCTATTTATAACTTTCACTTGTCATGTATTGTCATCCAAATTCTTTGTAATTGGTTAGTTTTAGTCTTATTTGTTAATAAAAGATGATGCAAAATCGTGGCACCATAATTTTTTTTGGAATTTTTTTTTGCATATTTTTATTATTTAATATTAATTTTAAGTATTTAAAAATTAAAAATATCAAGCTTAAGACTCTTATTTTTAAGTTATTCAATACATATTTTGTCATCAATTACACTTAAAATCAAACTAGATTAACAACTAGTAATTTTGGGTTAGATTGGCTTATCACTATCTTCATTTTAAAATTAATTCAGAGATGATTTGTACTCCATCTATATTCAAAACATTCAACATTAAAGGAAAAACCCATAATTTTACTAGCAATACTAGGCATGGTGGAGGAGGAAATAAATTGAGAAGTCATGTGATGACTTACCCCAAGTTAGGTAGAAAAGTTAGGCATAGGGGAAGGAGGGAACTACACATGGGGTTCCATCATGAGATGATAGATCACTATAGGTTTATTTCCCTTATGCTCATGCTGATCATTAATGAATATGATTATTTTATGAGTATACTCAAAACCACATTCATCCTTTAAAGTAGGGAAGTGTGGAGGATAGTTAAGTGGATTAAGGGGTTTGGATTTATAAAGTGGCTCATAGTTTCTAGTTCTAGAATTCACATGACAATTGTTTGTGTCTTGAATTTTTAAGGTAGTATAAGGGAAACTAAGTCTAGATATTTTGAGAGAATTGGTCAATTCCATCATGTCTTATTGGCTTTTCTGTTTAAAAGCAACAAATATGTATTATATAATGGAATATGAGGTATTTAAATGAATTAGGTTGGATGATATAATCAAATTGCAAGAAACATATTGTATCAACCAAAGTGATGCAGTTAGGAAATAAGGATTTAAAAATCAAACTATATTGGGTTGGATGATGTTGTCAGATAAGAAGAAAGTGTGATAAACATACTATATTCGGGTAGATGATGCAGTCAGGCCAGAAGAGAATGATACTATATCAAGCTAGATGATGCAATTAAGTAAGAAAAAATTGAGATTATATCAATCTAGTCGATGTAGTTAGGTAGGAAGAAACTAAGACTATATTGAGTTGGTCAATGTAGTCAAGTAGGTATAAAATAAGTATAACAAACTATATCATGCTGGGTAATGCATTCAAATAGGAATAAGCGAAGTCTAACACACTATGCCAGGTTAGCTGCTATAGGCACATAGAAATTGGAAATGATAGACTGTATCAGGTTGGTTGATACACTTAGGAAAGTATAAACTAGATAACATAAATTGTATTGAATTAGATGATGAAGTTAGGTTGAAAAGATCAAAGTTGTAGTGGTGTTGGATGATATAATTTTCTAAATGATGGTAAAAGAATAACAATAGATTGGGCTGGTCGATATAGTTGTGGAAACAAACATAGAGAACTATATTGGGTTAGTTGATGCAGTTATACATAGATAATTGTATTGGGTTAGGTAATGTAGTTATAAAACACAACACATAACAATATCAAGCTAGCTGATATAGTCTAAAATATAACAAGTAATTTAGGTAGAAACCTAAATATAACTAAATTTTGGAAAAAAAATGATGTAGACGTACTAAAATTATTTAATTGATAGTGTAGGATCTCAAATATACTTATTTATTCATTGATCAGTGTTAGGATTATGTTTTAGAGAACTAAATACGGAGGTTAAACCATTTATGATGAAGTAACATCCTTGGGTGATACACTTTTCTCAGGTGTACCACAAAATCAAATGGATGGTTGGTTTCCTAAGGTTCAATAAAAAAAAGAATCCTAGGCATTTTTGATATCCCATGAGGTACGTGGAAACTAAAGTATGTGTTTAGTGATGTACTATGGCTAGAAGTATTAGGACAAACCCCTCATGCCATAATGTCTATAAACATAACACTGTGTAGCCCTACACAATAATCACTACGTGGTTTAAATTTTTTTATAACATAGTTTATAAAGAGAACCCAATAAATAGAAAATAAAGTTCAAAAATTAATGTCAAAAACCAATTTGTCTCATTCAAAGAATTGAAATAAATAGGAAGTCAATAGTATCAATTAATTCAATATAATTATAAACTAAATTATACTAGAAATGAAACACAACTATACTGGGTTGGTCGATGTAGCTATAAACACATAACATAACTATACTGGGTTGGTCGATGTAGCTATAAACACATAACAAAACTATATTTGGTTGGTTGATATAATCTATGCAAAAACAAAGCGGGATTGGACTAATGATGCTACTCACAAACAAGGATAATATTCTATTGGTCTAGCTAATGCAGTCTGATGGAAAAGGAAAATTGAGAGAAAATTGTATCAGATTAGCTAATGCAATTCATTGAAGGGTAATGTTGATATAAAATTGTATTAGGTTGGCTGCTGTAATTGGCTAAAATGATTAAATTGATACATAAATGTATCAGGTTGGCTAATGTAGTTGGCTAAGATAATAAAGGTAATGGTGAGGTTCACCAAAATGTATGCATGTGCTAGGATTAACCTGCAACTATTCTATTTCAAAATATCCAAACTCAAAGAAGGTAAATCAAATATAGCCTATGATACATAATGTTTAGGTAGTGACCTGTGGATACATAAACTTAGAAACATGGATACCTATATCACCAATATAAAAGGAAATGGGTCCAAATCCTTTAAGCCTATAACACAATGAAATAGATCTAACTAGACCTCTATGCAAGTAATCTATTTCAAATAAACAATGTAATTATTTCTGCAAGTAATGTAAATGAAACTAAAAGGGAAGAGTTAAAATGATCAAAATGGATAAGGTGCCATGATTAAAAATTGGGGGTTAAGTAAACCTAAACTTGAAGATGGAATGTCTAAGCAATTCTATAACCACACTATGTATAAGTGTATATGGAACCTAGACAAGGATATACACACATTCATTCACTAAAAAATAAACATCTATCTACTAAATGAAATAAAGGAAAGAGTATAAGGTTATAAATACTTACCTTGATGGGGACCCATCGAGCCTCAATATCTCCCTTGGCCAATGGTGATTTACAAGATATTTTTATAGTTGTGAATACCTCAAATGGTTGGTAGAAGACCTAAGAATACACCTGATGACTTGTCTTATTGGATCTCTAAGATTTTCACAAGACAAACTTACTTCAAGACAATATTCTACCTATAACTCCTCCAAATGTGACTTAGGGTAGAAGTGCGAGTGAATAGAGTGTATATAATTATGTTGGAATGAAATATGACATGTATATATAGTGATAAAATACCCAAAATCTTATCCTAAAGGTTAAGTTGATGACATCGACTAGTTCAATATAGTTAAAATATGTCAGTTGACACTGAACGACATTAGCTAGGCTGATACAATACAAATGTCAGTAAATAGTCTTAGAACTACATCAGATTGCTCAATATAATATAGAAATGTAACAGGAGCTAAACAAACAATATCATCATGGTCAATTCCATAAGAAATGAGGGAACTAACATGGATTAACGAGGTTGGATGGAAGGAGGTAGGTAACAAGACAAATTTGAATAAACCGAACTATAAATAAGAACGATATGATCATAACATAGATAGTAACATCTCTCACAAATCACCGAAGGCCTTCCCACCACTTTCCTAGTGTACCCTTTAAGGCATGCACTTAAGAAGATTGATGCTTGATAGGTTGCTGTAAGAGAAAGCGTCAGTAAATGATAAAGTGAAAAAGATTATATGTATACATCTTGAATCCAAAATTCGTCATATTTTCATCTGCCTCTTGGTCATCTTTGGCATTGATAAACACCCAATCATGGGGATGTGAATGATGTTGATATGACATTAGTACCTTCTCTTTCAAATAAATAAAATGTGCATCCACTTTTCTCTTTGTATCCCACCATCTCAGATCATGATCATGGAAATTATGGAAATTTCTGTGTGATGTTATTTGTACTAAATTATGCCATTTTTAAAATTCTCTTCTACAAACTTTGAAAGGTAATAGAGTTTAGGGTGCATGTTTCTTGTCTTAAATTTTCTTCTAATGCCATGGACTACCTAATATGCAACTTCTTGATCAACAAATTTATCTGGGACATAATAGGGAGTTAAACATAGCTTGCAACAAACATTTTACTATAATCACAATATATTCTATATATAACCAATAACCCCAAATGCTCAAAATAAATTTTACCACCTCTTCAAAAATTTTGAGGCATGGGTTTCTCATGATAACATGATAAATATGAGGATATAAATAGTTATAAATTTCTTCGATGTGTTAGTGAAACATGTGAATATGCAATTTGGAAAACATCATATGGACTATCTTAGGTAAAGTAGGAGTTTATTTGGGCATTCTATTGTAGCACAAGTAGCATCAACCAAGTAAGACATCATATAAAAGTCTACCCCACTCTTTTTTTGCATGGCCTTTCGAAGCAAGTTTAAGGATATAATATCCCTTGATATAGGAACCTATCTATCATCAATGCATATGGATATCAAAGGAACCAATGTCTTATCGACATGAGTAGTTTTTGGTTTATCGAATAGATAGTTCATTAGGGCCATCCATTTTCTTGCACTAGGTCTTAATGATGTAATGGGTGTCTTATTTATTTTTGCCTTGTGAGTCTAATGTTCTAGGTTCTTTGACTAGTCCTTGAGTACTTCCCTTATATTGTGAGTTTAAAACCATTCTAGGGCTATGAATTGGTTATATTTGATAGTGGGGTTCGGTAGTTAATAGTATGCTTGAAAATTCATTCTAGTGAAAAAAGCTATGCAATTTCCTTTCCTCATATCAATGATGTCACTATTTTGTTGTTTGGAATGAACAAAAATATTAAATAAAAATGTCTAAGCATGAAAATACATTAGGTTTCATTGTTGTGAGATGCAAACCAACTTTTTATAATGCAAAGAGGTCGTTAGAATATTGAACATCTTCTAAACTAGGGATTCCCCCCTATTTGGTAGGTCTTTCCCTTCCAATGCATTCAAACATTGTTGTGTAGTGAGGGAACACAACATCTAATGAATTCCTATCCATAATAATATTTGTGAAGATTTGAAAGGTACCGTACATAAAGAAGAATACATTTACAACCATGATTCTTTTATCTTCAAACTTTTAATGGAACCTTGTAGAGAATTTTTTTGTTTAACTTATAATAGAAAAACCTCTTAAGAATAATTATGGTAGTTCATAATAATTTTGCATTTGCAAATTAGGATTGAAATGACTTGTTTTGATTGATTTGCTATTTTAAAGCTCATTTAATGGTTATCAAATATTTTTTCATGTGCATTGATGACACATAATTTTGTTTGGTGGATTTGAAGGGATGTTTGCATATTTTGAAGTGTTGATTAATCAATCACCAACATTTTGAATATGAACCATCCATTTGTCATAACTTTAGAGCCTATGATAGCCTTTATGAATATGGCATTTAATATTACATGCTAGCTATGTGCCAAATTTCAATTTTATGTTGATCTATAGTCATGAATCATGACATATATATTTAGAAAGGCAATGATATGTCCTGATTGTGAGGTTACCACTAATGATAGCCATGCTATCTTCATAAGCCAAGTCAAGCACTGCAAAATGTGAAAAATCATTATAGTGCCACATGTCGTCATCCAAGTGATTCAAAGTCATGGAATGATTTGGATATGATTGGTGTGATAAATCATGTGGATAATCAATTCACCATGGATTACATAGTGAGTGGATGATTTTTGAAAGGTAAGAAGTTGTGAACATCATGAGAGGCACCAAGAAGGATGACTATGAGGATTGCCCTGACTGCAAGGAGCACAAAATATGGAGATGCAAAGAATGCAAAAGTAAGAGAAGCAAGAAGAATGTTGATCATGAAGATTTTGAAAAATTGGACCGTTACAAGGTAAGACATAAGACATAATAATATAGTCCTAGTGCGAGAAAATGGATGGCCCTAATGAACTATCAATTCGATAAACCAAAAACTACTCATGTAGACAAGACATGGGTTCCTTTGATATCCATCAACATTGATGATAGATGATGAGGACAGGATATGCCCAATAAATGTATAATAAATGACATCATCTTACTCTCTCTTTTTATTAAGTTTGATTGCATTTTGTAATTTTTATTTTGATCTAAGATGAGTTAGGATGTGATTATTCATATTTTGTTGATTTTGATTCTAACATTTTAAAAGACTTGTAATTCCTAACAAGTGTGTTAGAAAATTTTAGTTTTGCAATAAAATAGGTCATCATCAGGATAAAAAAGAAATATGAAGTGGATTACATGTTTTTGGAAACATTGGACTCAATTCAGATTAGTTTCAGAACCTGCATAATTTGTTCTGGAACCATCATAGTTAGTTCCAAAACTTGTAGAATATATTCTGGAACCATCATAGTCAGTTCTGAAACTCCATTATACTATTTCAAGTTGTCACATTTTTGGACTTAGCTCTAGAACTCTATATTTAGCTCTGGTACTCCATATAAGTTCCAAAACTTTTACAACTAGATATGGAACTGATGAGGATCTATTCCAAATGGCCGATGATCTGTCAAAGATCAATGATCCCATTAAATCAGGAACAGATTCTTGATTTTTTGAACTAGCAGAATCAAGATAATTATCACACAGTTGGACATCCAGCCACATCTTGATTTAGCATCTATTCTGGGCACAATTCAGTTCCATCCTATCTATGAAATAGTTACAGCCATCAAAGCATCTATATATACATACCCGATATAGATATAGAATATAGAAATAGAGAAAGAAGATAGAAGATAGAGAAAATCATAGAAGAATAGAGAGATAAAGGATAGCTTAGTACATTTGTAATACATACTATTTTATCAATGAGATAGCCATTCCTATTTTGAAAGCGAATTGAATTGTTCAAATCTTGTTCTAGGCAGAGCAAGGGCCCACTTCTCCAAAGAACCAAGATCTTCATTTTTGTCGGTATTTATATTTCTATTAGAAAAAGTAAATAGGTAACTCTATTAAATTTATAAATATTTCCAACTCTTTAAAATTAATATTTGTTGTAAATTTGTTCCTGTAGGCATTTTAGGTTAAATTTTCACTTTTGCAGTGTATGTTTGTTTCCAACAATCAATTTCCTTTCTACAACGTGTGTTTGTTTCCAGTAATAAATTTCATTCCTGCAACATGTGTTTATTTCTAGCAATCAATTTCATTCTTGCAACGTGTGTTTGTTTCCAGCAATCAATTTCATTTCTACAACATGTGTTTATTTCTAGCAATCAATTCCATTTCTGCAACATGTGTTTATTTTCATCAGATTTGAATAGTTTGATTCCAATAAGGTTTTAACCAAAAAATCCTTAAGACATTAAAAATGCCCAAAACAAAAAAATATATACAAATACCCCCATTCAATTACTAAATCGTTACGATTTCTCTTGTTGCATACAGCTTTAGACACAGCCCTGGTTAAATATGACATCAACAAAAAGTTGATTAAATGAAGGGAATAATGACACCCAAAATTTTTGGCATCATTGTCGGGGAACACTAGTTAGAATTTTATAATTAGGTGTCAACAAGAGCAACAATCATTCATTTAGTAATTAAAGAAATTTTTCCTAATTTATGAGTAGACCACGAGATTCCAAGGGAAGATTTCTCCCCAAAATTTCTAAACAAAAAATTCTATCATCCTCTAGTTTAAGAAAAGACATTGAACAAGAATTGGAGGCACCATTATCTTCTTCAAGACAAGAAGCAAAATTGCCATCTTTAGAATTTTTGGATCAGTCACCAGAACCAAGTAAAACCAGGGAGGAGGATTATTTCTCAAGATCCATTAAGGGAAAGTTTGGATTCTTAATTGAGTGGTCCACCCCCTAATCCTGACTTTTCACCATCCCCAAAATAGACCACATACCACATTGATTGGGAGAAGGAATTAGAAAATACAAGAGAGATGGAACGAGAACCTTTACCTATCCCATTCATATCAAGGATGATGAAACCACTATGAAAAATATTTTACCTGCACATTTCCCCACATTTAGAGGAATGTCATATGAGGATCTTGACCAATTTCTATTTGAGTTTAAAGTACTATGTCAGACTTATGATTACAAGACAGCTAATCAAAAATTGAAGTTGTTTCCATCTACCTTGAAGGATGCAGTAATGAGGTGGTTTATGGGATTAACATCTAATTATATTACCAATTGGGAACAAATGGAAACTATCTTCCTAGACAAATATCAAGATTATTGTAGAGGAAGAAATCGAAAGGAAGAATTTTTCAAAAGCAAACACGAAGAAGACAAAAATATGGAAGATTATTTGGATAGATTCCTCTTTGTGAGTAAAAGATGTGGATTTGTACTTCAAGAAGATTTAAATAAAACTATTTTTCTCAAAGGTCTGGATGATGAATCTAGAGAGACCCTTGATTTAATTGGTGGAGGAAACATTGCTCAATTAAGAATAGATGAAATCATAGAAATTTGTAAAAACTATTCAAGAACAAGGGGTGGACCTAGAAAAGGGAAAATGGTTAAAAATTCAAATCTAGATATGAAAAAATTGATGGATGAGTTGGTAAAGTTTAAAATAGATATATTAGTTCAATTAACCTCCACCATGGATGGATTGCAAGCTAAAGCAAATGCCCAACTTAAACCATTAGCCATATATTGTCCTAGATGCAAGAAGAAGCATGCACTAAGGGAATGTCCTTTGGATAAAATGGAAGTATGTCTTGTCTGTGAATTAAAGAACATGATACTCACACTTGTTCTCTTCTTCCACTCATAAAAAATCAGCTCAAACAAACCAATACATTATCCACCATAGAAGAATTAAATTTTGTTAAGAGACAACCTAATTAAGGACAGTTTATGCCAAGACTAGCTCCTAATCCTTGGATGATGCCATGGGCAGCTCAAATAGTACCAAAAAGTTGGGGACAACCACGTTGGGCCCCTCAACCCACATGGCATCCTCAGGATTGGGCAAGTCAATCTTGGAATACTCAAGGACATCAACAACCTTGGGCTAGTCACGGAAATCCTTATGCTTGGCCATAACCTAGATGAAGCCCTAGCAATTATGTGCAAGAAAAAACATATCCACATCAGAACCAACAAGCCATAATGGGACCTCCAGCACAAAATCCATAGATTGAAAATATAGTCCAAACCCAAATGCCAACACAACCAGTAGCAAACCCAAGAAACAAAAAAACAACTCCTGTATATGAAATAAAACCAGAAAAATTAGTTGATTTAAATACAATGGATTGTAAAAATATTCAAACTAGATCTGGCAAAATAGTTAGTAGTCCACCTGTTATAATCACTGAGATGACAGAAGAAGCTAAAACCCCTAGCACAGTTACACCTAAGGAAGATGACAAAGAAAAAGATAAGGAACCAAAAAAAAATTCTACTGAGATTCCATTTCCAGAAAGATTTAAAGAAACCATAAAACTTAAGAAATCTGAATTGGTGTAGGAACTAAGAAGATTGAATATTAAAATACCATTGTTACAAGCAATTAACGTTATTTTAGAGTTGAACAAGTTAATCAAATTGTTATGTTTTAAAAAACCTGGAAAAAATATACAGTACCCCAGGACTATTCAAGTAGATGGGAAACTTGTTGATTTATTAGCAGGAAAACTCTTACTTCCTAAATACGGAAATCTTGGAAGCCTTGTTATTTTTGTTTCTATAGGGAATAAGGATATACATAACATTTTGATTTATTTGGGTGCAACTATCAATGTAATGATAGTGGACACTTTGAAAACATTACCATTAATAGGCATACAACCTACTAATACCATATTGCAGATGGTAGATCAGTCTGTAGCAAAAATAGGAGTTATTGAAGATGTGGTAGTAATGGTGGAATCATGGGAATATCCAATTGACTTCCTTATATTGCATTCAAAAGATAAAACACTTGGTTATCCCATTATTTTGGGGTGACCATGCTTAGCTACAGTTACTACCTTAATTGATTGCAGGTAAGGTGATATGACTATTTCAAATGGTAAGAATTCTAAACAAATTTCATTATATCCATTTGCACAACCTTTTATTGATAATCAAGTGAAATTATAGGTTGATAATCCTAATATTATTGAGCAAAATTTGTCTTCTTTGGCTATGATAACATTGCAGGATCATGTACGAGAAATAGATGATATAGTTAATCCTTCATTAAATGAACATCAATCGTCATTGGAGCAGTCAGGATTAGTTTTGAAACCATCATAGTTAGTTCTAAAACCATCACAGTTAGTTCCAAAACCATCACAGTTAGCTCCAAAACCATCATAGTTAGTTCCAAAACCATCACAGTTAGCTTCGAAACCATCACAGTTAGTTTTGAAACCACACCAATTCTCTGCAAGTGAAGATAAATTCACTCTGGAGGGACATGATTTATCTTGGGGAGAGGAAGGATCTGTAGCATTAGCTTTACAGATATCAGGAGATGGTGAAGAATTTTTGGAAAATAACAATAACGAGGAGTTTGACCTACAATAAGATAAGTATCATAACTCTTCCTGTTGTCCTTTGTCCAACATTTTGCCTCTAGGAAATTTTGGAGATGTTGCTACATATCATTTATTGTTATCACATGCCTATCCACTAAACACTTAATGGAACCCTTTCAACAAATTAGTTCATCATATCCTGGAACAAAACATGTTGAGATTCAACCAGGAATTTTTTTGAATATTAATAACTGGTCAAAGGTTAGTTCATCCGGTCTCTGTATGAGAATTCATTATGGTAATCCATCCATCTTTGCTACATATTTCCAATCCTATACATTTAATGATAAATTTAAGGGTCTTTATCTTTTCAGTTTACAACAAAGCATGGATGTCTTCACCGCTTATGAAAGACCAAATTTTGATAATATCTATGATCCATATTTAAAAAGATGAGAATTTCCCCCAGTGGCATTGAAAAGAAGGGAAGTAATATCCCCTTTAAATTTGATTTGGAAATTAGAAAGGGCAAAAGCTTTATCCACAATAATTCCCCGGATCAATGAAACTCCCCTGAGCATATGGATAGGAATGCAGACAAGGCCACCTCTATTTCTCACCCCTATATCTTCTTGGCAAAATAGAGAACTTCAACTTCCCACTCAGTTTGAGGAATGGAAAAGAAAATTAGAAGCAGGAGTAGGGTATAGTACTTCTGAGTCAAAGCATTGGGATATTTAGTTTTAGCCATTTGATCTAAGCAATCAAATGGAATGCAGGATATACAATCCCGAATTTGAAGAATGAAGTTTGTAAAGGGACTTACAAACAAGTATGGGGGAAATGATGAGGCTAGGATATGCCCAATAAATGTATAATAAATGACCTCATTTTACTCTCTCTTTTTATTAAGTTTGATTGCATTTTGTAACTTTTATTTTTATCTGAGATGAGTTAGGATGTGATTATCCATATTTTATTGATTGTGATTCTAACATTTTAAAAGACTTGTAATTCCTAACAAGTATGTTAGAAAATTCTAGTTTTGCAATAAAACATGTCATCATCAGGCTAAAGAACAAATATGAAGTGGACTACATGTTTTTGAAAGCATTGGACTCAATTTAGATTAGTTTTAGAACCTGCAGAATCTATTCTAGAACCATCACAGTTAGTTCTGAAACCTACAAAATCTGTTTTGGAACCATCACAGTCAGTTTCAGAACTCCACCATACTATTTCAAGTTGTCACATTTTTGGACTTAGCTTTGGAACTCTTTATTTAGCTTCGGTACTCCTTCAGATAAGTTCTATAACTTTTGTGGCTAGATATGGAACTGATGAGGATCTATTCTAAATGGTCGATGATCTGTCAAAGATCAATGATCCCATTAAATCAAGAATAGATTCCTAATTTTTTGAACTGGTAGAATCAAGACAATTATCACACAGTTGGACATCCAGCCACATCTTCATTTAACATCTATTCTGGGCATAATTCAGTTCCATCGTATCTATGAAATAGTTACAGCCATCAAAGCATCTATATATACAGACCTAATATAGATATAGAATATAGAAATAGAGAAAGAAGATAGATAAAATCATATAAGAATAGAGAGATAAAGGATAGCTTAGTACATTTGTAATATAGAACATTTTATCAATGAAATAGCCATTCTTGTTTTGAAAGCGAATTGAATTGTTCAAATCTTGTTCTAGGCGGAGCAAGGGCCCACTCCTCCAATGAACCAAGATCTTTATTTTTGATAGTATTTATATTTCTATTAGAAAAAGTAAATAGGTAACTATGTTAAATTTATAAATGTTTCCAACTCTTTAAAATTAAGATTTATTGTAAATTTGTTCCTGCAGGCGTTTTAGATTAAATTTTCACTTTTGTAACGTACGTTTGTTTTCAGCAATCAATTTCTTTTCTAGAACGTGTGTTTGTTTCCAGTAATAAATTTTATTCCTGTAACATGTGTTTATTTCCATCAATCAATTTCATTCCTGCAATGTGTGTTTGTTTCCAGCAATCAATTTCATTTCTGCAATGTGTGTTTATTTCCAGCAATCAATTCCATTTCTGCAACGTGTGTTTATTTTCAGCAGATTTTCATAGTTTGATTCCAATAACGTTTTAACCAAGAAATACTCAAGACATTAAAAAACCCCAAAACAAAAAAAATATACAAATACCCCCATTCAATTACTAAATCGTTACGATTCCTCTTATTGCATATAGCTTTAGACACAGCCCTGGTTAAACATGACATCAATAGAAAGTTGATTAAATGAAGGGAATAATGACACCCAACAATAAATAGGTTCCTGTATTGAGGGATATTATATCCTTAAATTTGCTTCAAAAGGCCATGCAAAAAAAGAGTGGGGCAGACTTTTATATGATGTCTTACTTGGTTGATGCTACTTGTGCTACAATAGAATGCCCAAATAGACTCCTTTACCTAAGCTAGTCCATATGATGTTTTCCAAATTGCATATTCACATGTTTCACTGACACATGGAAGAAATTTCTAACTATTTATATCCTCATATTTATCATGTTATCATGAGAAACCCATGCCTCAAATTTTTGAAGAGGTGGTAAAATTTATTTTGAGCATTTGGGGTTATTGGTTATATATAGAATATATTGTGATTATAGTAGAAGGTTTGTTGCAAGCTCCTTTGTAACCCCCATATTATGTCCTAGATAAATTTGTTGAGCAAGACGTTGCATATCAGGTAGTCCATGGCATTGGAAGAAAATTAAGACAAGAAACATGCACCCTAACCTCTATTACCTTTCAGAGTTGGCATAAGAGAATTAAAAAAATGGCATAATTTAGTACAAATAACATCACACAGAAATTTCCATAATTTCCACGATCATGATGTGAGATGGTGGGATACAAAGAGAAAAGTGGATGCACATTTTATTTTTTTGAAAGGGGAGGTACTAATGTCATATCAACATCATTCACATCCCCATGATTAGGTGTTTATCAATGCCAAAGATGACCAAGAGGTGGAGGAAAATATGAGGAATTTTGGATTCAAGCTGTATACATATAATCTTTTTCACTTTATCATTTACTAATGCTTTCTCTTATAGCGACCTATCAAGCATCAATCTTCCTAAGTGCATGCCTTAAAGGGTACACTAGGAAAGTGGTGGGAAGGCCTTTGGTGATTTGTGAGAGATGTTACTATCTATGTCATGATCATATCATTCTTATTTATAGTTCATCTTATTTAAATTTGTCTTGCTACCTACCTCCTTCCATCCAACCTCGTTAATCCATGTCAGTTCCCTCATTTCTTATGGAATTGACCATGATGATATTGTTTGTTTAGCCCCTATTACATTTATATATTATATTGAGCAATCTGATGTAGTTCTAAGACTATTTATTGACATTTGTATTGTATCAGCCTAGCTAATGTCATTCAGTGTCAACCGACATATTTTAACTATATTGAACTAGTCGATGTCGTCAACTTAACCTTTAGGATAAGATTTTGGGTATTTTATCACTATATATACACGCCATATTTCATTCCAACATAATTATATACACTCTATTCACTCAAACTTCTACCCTAAGTCACATTTGAAGGAGTTATAGGTAGAATATTGTCTTGAAGTAAGTTTGTCTTGGAGGAGTTATAGGTAGAATATTGGAAAAATCTTAGAGATCCAATAAGAGAAGTCATCAAGAGTATTCTTAGGTCTTCTACAAACCATTTGAGGTATTCGCAACTATAAAAATATCTTGTAAATCACCATTGGCCAAGGGAGATATTGAGGCTCGATGGGTCCCCATCAAAGTAAGTATTTATAACCTTATACTCTTTCCTTTATTTCATTTAGTAGATAGATGTTTATTTTTTAGTGAATGAATGTGTGTATATGCTTGTCTAGGTTCCATATACACTTATACATAGTGTCGTTAAAGAATTGCTTAGACATTCCATGTTCAAGTTTAGGTTGCCTTAACCCCCAATCTTTAATCAGGGCACCTTATCCATTTTGATCATTTTAACTCTTCCCTTTTAGTTTCATTTACATTACTTGCAGAAATAATTACATTGTTTATTTGAAATAGATTACTTGCATAGAGGTCTAGTTAGATCTATTTCATTGTGTTATAGGCTTAAAGGATTTGGACCCATTTCCTTTGATATTGGTGATATAGGTATCCATGTTTCTAAGTTTATGTATCCATAGGTCACTACCTAAACATTATGTATCATAGGCTATATTTGATTTACCTTCTTTGAGTTTGGATATTTTGAAATAGAATAGTTGCAGGTTAATCCTAGCACATGCATACATTTTGGTGAACCTCACCATTACCTTTATTATCTTAGCCAACTACATTAGCCAACCTGATACATTTATGTATCAATTTAATCATTTTAGCCAATTACAGCAGCCAACCTAATACAATTTTATATCAACATTACCCTTCAATTAATTGCATTAGCTAATCTGATACAATTTTCTCTCAATTTTCCTTTTCCATCAGACTGCATTAGCTAGACCAATAGAATATTATCCTTGTTTGTGAGTAGCATCATTAGTCCAATCCTGCTTTGTTTTTGCATAGATTATATCAACCACCCAAATATAGTTTTGTTATGTGTTTATAGCTACATCGACCAACCTAGTATAGTTATGTTATGTGTTTATAGCTACATCGACCAACCCAGTATAGTTGTGTTTCATTTCTAGTATAATTTAGTTTATAATTATATTGAATTAATTGATACTATTGACTAACTATTTATTTCAATTCTTTTAATGATACAAATTGGTTTTTGACATTGATTTTTGAACTTTATTTTCTATTTGTTGGGTTCTCCTTATAAACTATGTTCTAAAAAAATTTAAACCACTTAGTGGTTATTGTGTAGGGCTACACAGTGTTATGTTTATAGACATTGTGGCATGAGGGGTTTGTCCTAATACTTATAGCCATATTACATCATTAAACACATACTTTAGTTTCCACATACCTCATGGGATATCAAAAATACCTAGGATTCTTTTTTTTTTAATTGAACCTTAGGAAACCAACCATCCATTTGATTTTGTGGTACACCTGAGAAAAGTGTATCACCCAAGGAAGTTACTTCATCATAAATGGTTTAACCTTCATATTTAGTGCTCTAAAACATAATCCTAACACTAATCAATGAATAAATAAGTATATTTGAGATCCCAAACTATCAAATAAATATTTTTAGTACGTCTACATAATATTTTTTTTGAAAAAGTTAGTTAGATTTAGTTTACTACCTAAATTACTTGTTATATTGTAGACTATATCAGCTAGCTTGATATTGTTGTGTTGTGTTTTATAACTATATTACCTAACCCAATACAATTATCTATGTATATGAACTGCATCAACTAACCCAATATAGTTCTCTATGTTTGTTTCCATAACTATATCGACCAGCCCAATCTATTGTTATTCTTTTACAATCATTTAGAAAATTATATCATCCAACACCACTACAATTTTGATCTTTTCAACCTAACTTCATCATCCAATTCAATACAATTTATGTTATCTAGTTTATACTTTCCTAAGTGTATCAGCCAACCTGATACAGTCTATCATTTCCAATTTCTATCTATGTGGCTATAGCAGCTAACCTGGCATAGTGTGTTAGACTTTACTTATTCCTATTTGAATGCATTACCCAACATGATATAGTCTGTTATACTTAGTTTATACCTACTTGAATACATTGACCAACTCGATATAGTCTTAGTTTCTTCCTACCTAACTACATCAACCAGCTTGATATAATCTCAATTTTTTCTTACTTAATTGCATCATCTAGCTTTATATAGTATCATTTTCTTCTTGCCTGACTGCATCATCCACCCTGATACAGTCTATTTACCATAATTTCTTCTTATCTGACAGCATCATCCAACCCAATATAGTTTGATTTTTAAAGCATTTTTTCCTAATTGCATCACTTTGGTTGATACAATATGTTTCTTGCAATTTGATTATATCATCCAACCTAATTCAGTTAAATACCTCATATTCCATCATACAATACATATTTGTTGATGTTAAATAGAAAAACCAACAAGACATGATGGAATTGACCAATTCTCTCAAAATATCTAGGCTTAGTTTCCCTTATACTACCTTAAAAATTCAAGACACAAACAATTGTCATGTGAATTCTAGAACTAAAAACTTTGAGCCACTTAATAAATCCAAACCCCTTAATCCATATAACTATCCTCCACACTTCCCTACTATAAAGGATGAATGTGATTTTGAGTATACTCATAAAATAATGATATTCATTAATGATCATCATGAGCATAGGGGAAAGCAACCTGTAGTGATCTATCATCTCATGATGGAACCCCATGTGTAGTTCCCTCCTTCCCCTACACCTAACTTTTCTACCTAACTTTGGGTAAGTCATCACATGACTTCTCAATTTATTTCCTCCTCCACCATGCCTAGTATTGCTACTAAAATTATGGGTTTTTCCTATAATGTTGAATGTTGAATTTATTTCCTCTTCCACCTTGTTGATCCAATTTACGAGGCAAGACACAAGACATAATATTATAGTCCAAATAACGAAGCAAAAAAAAGAGAAATCATAAAGCATTTATTTTTTTGATGATGAGCTCCATGGATGCTACAAACATGAGAGAACTGAAAATGTGTGCTAGTGAATCCCCATCGAAGTAATTATACATGTTCTTAGAATAAACCATTAAATACACATAGGCATCGACTGTTCATGCCAAAAATATGATAAAACCTTACAAACTAACCTTATGTATTTGATAAAATGCCTAAATAAAATCCAAATAATAAGTTAGGATACTCAAGCAATGTATAAAAAATCATTCTTAATTCATTTGGTCCCTATTATGATTAGACATGGGAGTGTGTTATGATTTGTGTTAGCTTTAAAAATTGTTTACAATAATCATCTATTAATTAAACATTGGGACATGAATATAGGATTTATGTTGGTGAAATTTAGAATGGAATATTCACATAGTTTATGGATAATTTGGAAATATCATCCACTGTCATGGATTTTAGTAGAGACCACCTGATCAAGCTTGCACATGATATTGAAACCCATATACTCAACATCCTCATGGATGATATGTATTGTTGGCTCCAAACAAAACATTATAAAATAAAATATTATACATTATGTATTATATATATATATATATATATGTTATAATTTAAAGATATATATAAACATTCTCAAATAAAAATTTTCAATTTGGAAAAAAAATTACAAGGGAAAATGATATATAAATTACTCTCTTACATGAAAAAATAATGTCATAAATGAAAAAATAAATAATTTTTTGTGCACATGCAATAACATTTGAGGAAGTGAAAATAATGTATTATCCCTTGCAAATACTTATAGAAAAACCTACAACTATTAGTTAGACCTTAGTGCTTATCAAGATAATCATATATCATGATATCATCACGATAATCATCTATCATGATATAATCACAATCATCATTTATCATGATATCATCATGGTCATAATCTATTATGATATCATCATGATCATCTATCATAATATCATCACGATAATTATTTATCATGATATCATCACGATCAACATCTATCAGCTCATTATCTATGTTATATTGATGCATTAAGTAGTCATCGTAGTTGGGATTATCCTCATCATATTCTTCAAAGATAGGATCATAAACTATCATTGATGGTTTATTGATCTATGAATATATTTTATTTAAAAACATTTATAACATACTCAAGGTTTAAAAAATGTTAAATAATTGGTTAGAATAGTTGAAAATTGAATAATTAGACACTAATTTTTCTCAAGTTAATAATGACTAATGTCTTTCCATCACAAATCCCATTGAATGAGACCACTTGTTAACACATAAATGTTACATCAAAGGGATTTCATGTGGTCCCAAACTTGCACAATAGTCCTAAAGTCATGGCACATATTGTAAATGTTAAATTGAGGCTTGAATTAAAAATTTAAAACTAATTAGTATATTAAAATAAACTTAAAAAACTGTGTACAACCTTATCTATGGTCATTTTGCCCAACAATGAGTCACTAAATTCCCTTGAATCAGTTTGTATTTTTGGGCCTCTTCTTGGCTATTTTCAATCCCTACATCAATTTGAAAACTTACAATTTTTTTAATTAATTTGATATAAAGAAACAAAAAATATTGAAAGTTATGATTTTGTTTTTTGAAATTACTTGCAACCCATCTTGTAGTATGTTCTAGCCAATCATTTTATAATTTCTCCCAAGTAGATGCATTTACTTTTAGTATTCAAAACATTCACTTTTCCTTATGCATATTTTCCATGTGTGTTTCTTGTAAATTAAACATTTCATTAATTATTAGAAACCTATAAATATTTAAAAAAATATTCCAACTAATGATGTGGTTTTATTGATACATGCCTCCTCATCTCCCTAACAACATTTGTGATAAAGTTTTAAATTATCTTCATATTATAATAGAATATATAGAAATTCTCTTTGAATTGTATTAATCAACCAATTTTTACGCTCAATTGACATTTTATTGAATTCTAGATGAAATTTTTTTTGAAACAATTTCTTGACTCTCAATTTTTTTTTTTTTTTGAAATACCTATAAAAAATTAAAAAGATTAAAACTTTAAAATATAATTGATAATATAAATATAATAAGTAATTTAAATAGTTAAAAAATATTTATAATAATATACTTATCTTGAGTATTTTGTAACATGAAAAACAAAACAAAGACAATCAAAGAACAAACTTCACATTATGCACAAATGCCATTAAGGTTACAATCTTATGGATCTCCTTCTTTGACTAGATAACATCTTTTCTAAAGTCATTTTGGATGCATACATAATGACATCCAGTGCCTCCATGTGTAACCTTCACAACATTGCTTTCTTTCCAAGTCTCTTCTTAATTTTAGGGAAGAAATAAATTAAGGTGGATTGTTTGATTCTAGTTGAGCAAGGAAAATATGAAGGCATATGATATTAAAAAGCATCCTCATCCTTCACTTTGGCCAAAGTATTGATCAAATATAAGGATTCAATGGTGGACCATTAGCCTTAGAGTTTGGAGCTAAAAACACAACCCTGAGATGATGCAACATCAATATATTTTATCGTAGAAGGTTCAAATTTGAGGATTACGTAACAAATATTTTAGTTTTTAATATCGATCCAACCAACCATTATTTATTATCCCCTCTTATATCCAAATTTGTCACAAAACCTTAAGCTATGGATGAAAATCCATAAGATATTCCCACCTCACCGTCCTTTGTTGTAGGATATACCATATGTGCTACATAAGTTGTAACCTTAGTGCCACCATGGATTCCTTCATTGTGGGATTTTATTTATATTTCATACTTGCACCTCCATCTTGTACTTGGCAAGATTGTGAGATATTAAATTTGTTTGCAATTTTTCTAGGCATCTCTACCTCATTTGTTTACACCATCATTTTAAACTATAGCCAACTCTTCCCTCGCATCTTTTGTTTTATCCTTCATCTCACTCCAAATCTCCAATTTCTTTGAAATTTTAAGTTCCATTTTATCAAATTTGGCCTCGAATTCAAGATATTTGATGCTCATTACCATGGGGAATTCTATACTTTCCTAAATCCTCTCTTACCCTTTCCCTTTCTTATTACCTTTACCTTTCACATCACCTCTAGTATGGGGAAATCTTGGAGTAGTCATAAGGTCTACCTTACCAGACTTTCATTTCTTCATAGTTGCTTTCATAGATACCTCCTTACCTTTACTGTTATCCTTTTCCTCTTCAATTTGATGAATAGAGATGATCTATTATGTGGATTCCTCTTTTGAGGTCTCTAGGGTCTCCTTAGCATCCTCCTTTGACTCCTCCCTAATTCCCACCATAATGCCCTGAACAATGTATGTACCCCACAATGGATCACCCTTCTTGACTATACAAAACATCAAACCTTGATGAATGATATCATTGGCTGAATTTGATTGGTAAGCAATGATAGAGCTCTCCAATGGCCTCAGAAGAAAGTAAGGATAGATAATTTTGCATTTGCCTTTAAAATGATTCATCAACAAAAAATGGTGGGAATGTATAATCTTATACTTGCTTTCTAGGATCAAGTACTTCAGTGATATTCAACCATAACTACTTGATAACTAAATAATTAGATATTGTCTTGATCTATCTAACTAGATTTATTTAAAAACATTTAATCCATATGAACTAGATATTTTACACCAATTATCTTTTATTTGAAAACATCCCATCTCAAGTGATCAATATAATGTTGATAAAGTAATGTATTGGTTATATTTAAATTACTTTATCAACATTATATTTAACTTTATTATCTTTTATTTGAAAACATCCCATCTCAAATGACTAATGAGGGCACCAAGATAGCCACATTGGTATATTACTCAGTGTTTGAGGATTCTTACTCCTAGTCCCTCACTGATTGTTTTTTATATGTTCTATATGTGGACCGGATTTGGGATTTTTTGCTGAAGTTTAGCTTATTACTAATGTAGCCTATGGGGTTTTTCGCTGAAGTTTATGATCCAAAAGATTTTCTATTTACCAAACTTCATTGGTCATTTGCAAAAAACTGGCTATGAAAATCGTAGCTAGTGATAGTGTTTTACTTTTATAATTACACTATAATTTACCATATATTATTTTGGTGCCTCTAGTTGTGCCACATGATAGAGTGAGAAACATTTAGAAAAATCCACGTGATGAGTCTTTAAGCCACTACGTACACATGACATGGTAAAGAACATTTGAAAAGATCCACGTGGTAGGTCTTTAGGCCACCACGTACCTTGCAACCACATGCTTTTTATTTTTCCAACTCACAAGCTGAGTTGAGTTCGAATTTAGCATCGCTAGCTTACCCTCCAACTCAACTCATCACATATTCTCCAAGTGAATGCATGCCAACTCAACAAATGTTTGGAGAGACAACTCATCTCCCAACTCGGAGTTGGCGAATCCTCTAAATTGAGCTCAACCGTCCAAGTCCGACGTTGGTTCTAAAGCCAAGTGAAATGGTGGAATGCGTGGCCAAAGCCGTGAGTTATCCATTTATTTGAAACCTTCGATGAGTTCCCACCCGACAAATGTGGGATATTAATCCCTATTTGATAAATAACTTGTCGAGATGGTTTTGCCTACGTGGGTAGATCGCCTAATATAGAGCCGAGTCGGAAGGATGAAAGAGGCTGATCTTTCGAATGGCCTTCAGCCATGAAAGAACAATATAGGGGCTCATCGTTGAAAGCTCATGGGGGGCGATGAGCATGGTGAAGATAATTAGTACCGAGCCGAGTCTTTGGTAAAAGATGCAGTCCTGAATGTGAATACACAGGCCCGAGCCTGTGACAGAGATGTATGTCTCCATTTGATAGCCATGAGTTGAGTCGAAGGAGGTTTTATACGAAAGGCATGCAGGTCCCGAAGGTCAATGGGCAAATAAAGAAGCTCGCCTCGCAATAGGCGAATGACTGTTTGACTTTCACATATAGTCGACGTCTACTTGCAGAATGGCGAGGTGACCACGCCTATCGTGGAAAACCTTTTTAGCCATTAGCCTGTGAGGTGAATGCAGACCGAGTCTGCTTTGCTCTTTCGTTTGACAAAGACCTTCGGAAAGAGGCAACTATGTACACAACAGAGGCATCTACGTTGAAAGGCCTTTTGGCCATAAACATAGTGCAGTTTTAAATACATAGTAGATCGCCTATTTTAAAGGCCATTGAGCCATGGCGAAGGGAGTCGATTTATACAGAGAATCGAAAACTGTATATGGATGGAACCGATGGTGACATATTCGTCCATATTTTGAAAAGGCATGACATTGCATAGTCGAGAATGGGAGAAGTTAGATCACCTATGTTACAAGGATTTGAGCCTTGGGCGAGCAGTCCTTGGTTGCAGTGTATCTTGTGAAGACACATAAATCCAAACCGGCCTCGCAGATCGAGTGGGAATGAAATCTTTATCTATCTTGTAAAGCACATGAGTCAGACACAATCCCGAGAGGTAATACGTCTATGTTATGATGTTACATGGTATGTGTTTCTTTATAGACCAACTCTACATTATTTCTTCTATTTTTATGTAACCTATGACTATGGAAGAAATATTTGACTAACTGTTGTAGGGAGGTAACATGATCATTTTGTAAGGCCTTATGGCCAAGGGTAGAAGCATTCTTTTCCTTGCAAGTTATTTAAACACACAGAGACCCGAGTCCAGTGTCAAATCATTTATTCTATTGTATGGTGATAGGCAAGGAAGAAATGTATTTGTGTGACTATGTATTGATATATAGAGAGACCCATGAATGTAATTTTTTATTGCCTTTATTATTTTATAAGGCCTTTGCCCATGGAGGGATGTATATAGTTGCAGGGGTATGTGAGAAGGTATGACACTCCTTGAGATCATTATGCCTATTTAAGAGTTTTACAGATACTCAGAATGGAGAAACATGACCATATTCATGGAGAAGAGATATAGATGCTGCTGATGAAGGACATTTGTTGATTGGTTTAGAGTTCTCACTATCAGGTTTCAACATTACATTACAGGTTCTCATATTCCATTTTGTGATGTAAGTTTGTAAAATGTTGATATTTGCATCATATTAAAATGGATCGGTTCGTAATTACGAACCTGGAGATGTAGTTCGAAGGGGTGAACTTTGTTATCAAATTCAGATGTCACTTTTCCTTTCAATTATTCTATTTTTCTTTTTTAATTCAGTTTGTAAAAAGGATTAATAAAAAACCAAAAAAAAATACGAAAAGTTTATTATGACACCAAATTTGAGAAATGACTATTAAAAGTTTTTTTATAATCACTTGCATTCATTCCTAGAATTTCGCATTCCAATTTCTATTTTCACTTAAAATGGAATTGAGAATTTTAGTATCCATTTACAGAAACTATTTTTCCTGGTTTATGGATCAAATTTGGTATCAGAGCAGGTGATTGCAGGATTAGCTTCAGTTGCTAGATATACTTTAGATTGAAGTTTGTTTTTAGATATCATATTCTTATTGTATTGTTCTTATGTTGACTTGGTTATGCGGGTGGCTAGTGTAAAGGAAAATTGGAAGGTGTTCCAATTCGCTGGAAGAAGACAAGCTTCAAACAACCAAGGTTTTGGAACCACTAATCCTGCAGGATAAATACCGATGAAGAACACAACACATGGTCACTTGAAGGTGTGAGATGGTGTTGAAAGAGTTAGTGTTTCTATCTTGGAAAGCATTCAAATAAAATGCAAGGCATTTTCAATGATGCAAATCCAAGAGAAATCAGTTGCAGTTCTATTGTCAGTCATACATAGAAGGCAAATTGAGGTATGATTTCATATTGGTATTGACACAATATTTTGGTCTTTGATAATCAGTTGTGTAGCCTTTATATTTTGGATTACTAATTATATTATGGATGCCTATGTCCTTGATTATAAGAATAAGTGAAAACACCAGTTCCATGGTAAGATATAGAAATGACAATAAGGCATTGTTCAATATTGAATAGATTTTTGTACTTTGAGTTTTGAGTTTGTAATTGGTTGATAAGTTGATTTATATTTTCACAAATTTATTGAGAGTTTCAAGAGGCAAAAAGGTTGTTTAACCCCCAAAAAATGCCAACCAATACTCAACAGATATGCACTTACAGTTCTCAAAGAGGTATGATTTATTTTCAATGTAACTATGTGGCACAATGTTTGGTTTGAATCTTTGACGTTAGGATAACCTTTGTGAGGGTTACTTTGGAAGTAAGATATACCTTTATGAGAAATTGTTTTGAAATCCTTTTGAGAATGCAAATGGTTCATCTAACTCTTAGAAGATAGAGTTTAAAATAAGATGAAACCATTAACTATTCAATGTTGAAACCATGAAGAGGGAACAACCCTTATTAGTTAAATGGTTTATTTGAATAGTTTTTAATAAGAATATATATGGTATGGAATAATATGCTTAGTTATTCTTCAAATAGTATTTCAAAAAATTCTTAAATGGATTTAGGAAGGAAATCTGATAACTTTTATGTTTAGAAGACTATTTGTTATCTCTTATTTCAGTTTCTATTGATATTTTTTTGGGAAACTCACTCTGTTGGATAAGTTATGGAGGTATGAATCAGGGAGTAGTGAGATGGTGAAGAAAACCTCGAGACAGGGTTAAAATTGTTGGTTTTCTCCTCACCTTTATATGATATTTTGCTTACAGTTACTTGCAAATTTGTGAGTTTGTAAAGAAGCTCTTATTATGAAAATTCTCTAGGTTGACATTGGAGTTTGATAGGTACAAGGAATGATTGAAATAAGTTTTTAAGATCACAATAGTTAATTATGTTGTTTACAGTTTCCTTGATTATGCTTTTAAATATTGTGCATTAGTCACCTTAGGATAGACAAATTCATTACATGTTTTTATACTTTGCATATACATTTAAGTCCCACCGTATTATGGGCAATGTTTCTATTTCAAACTTTTTGTATTCATATGTATGTTTTTCATATACATCATGTAGAAGTACTGTATAAGACCCATAGATCGACAATGTTTGTAATGCAAGTATACATATGTTGCAGTTGTTTGTAAATCTCATAAACACATAAAGCATAATTTGTTTTCCCTTGTGTGATGTTGATAACAAGGAGAACACCTTAACCTTCATGTAATGCGGGGGTTGAGAGAAGCCACCATATATTATGAATATTTTGGGTAACATGTCATTTTGGTAGAATAGATATAGAGTCTGTCTTACTCTCCATAATCAGGTTGCAATTACAGTTGGATAGTTGACTTATTGCAAGGAAGTTTTGATAAAATCTTATTTTTTTGATGTAAACTTTGTGTTTTTCAAATGAAATTTATTTGTATAGCTTAACTCCATAACACCTCCACTTGCTATATTCCGATTTTTGTACAATGATGTGAAGCAGAGAGCCGTTTAGTAGGGTTAGTTAGATTCTTGGAACTTTTGGATACCAAAAGCCTCTTTATGGGGAGGTTTGATCCAAAGGATTTTATATTTACTAGACTTTGTTGGTCATTTACAAAAGGCCGGCTACAAAGATCCTAGCTGGTGGAGCCCACTTTTATAACAGAAGGGGACTCTACCACCGTAAATGGTAATAGTGTTTTTAAGTTTGTAATTACACTATAATTTACTATATATTATTTTGGTGCTTCTAGTTATGGCATATGGCATGATGAGGAGCATTTGGATAGGTCCACATGGTGGGTCCTCAGGGCACTGCATGGCCTGCCACTACATCCTTTCTATTTTTCCAAGTCATAATGCATGCCAAGTTTAAAATACACTTGAGTTATTATTCCAAGTTTACATGCTGAGTTTGAGATTAACATGGCCAACTTACCCTCCAACTAAACTCATCACATATTCTCCAACCAAATGCATGCCAACTCAACAAGAAACTTGAGCCTGAGTGATATGTTTAGAGAGACAACTCATGTCCCAACTCAGAGTTGGCCTAACAATTAAATACTCTAAATCGAGATAAACTGCCCAAGTCTAACATTGGTTCTAAAGCCAAGTAAAATAATGGAATACATTGCCAAAGCCATGAGTTATACATTGTATTCAAGGCTTTTTGAAGCCTTTAATGAGTTCCCATCTAGAAAATGTGGGATATTAATCCCTATTTGATAAATAATTTGTTGAGATGGTTTTGCCTACATGGGTAGATCGCCTAATATAGAGCCGAGTTGGAAGGATGGAAGAGGATATTATTTTGAATGGCCTTTGGCCATAAAAGAATAATATAGGGTCTTGTCATTGAAAGCTCATGGGGGGTGATGAACATGGCAAAGATAATCAGTATTGATCTGAGTCTTTGACAAAGGATGTAGTCCTAAATGTGAATACGTAGGCTTGAGCCTGTGACAGAGATGTATGTCTCCATTTGATATCCATGAGTTGAGTTGAAGGAGGTTTTATACAAAAGGAACGCAGGTCCTGAAGGTCGATGGGAAAATAAATAAGTTCACCTCGTAATAGGTGAATGAATGTTTGACTTTAATACATAGTCCTCATCTACTTGTAGAATGGTGAGGTGACCACGCCTATTGTGGAAAACCTTTTTAGCCATTAGCTTGTGAGGTGAATACAAACCAAGTCTGCTTTGATCTTTCATTTCATAAAGGCCTTAAAAAAGAGGAAATTGTGTACACACCAAAAGTGTCTATGTTGAAAGACCTTTTAGCCATAAACATAGTACAGTTTTAAATACAAAGTGGATCACTTATTTTAAAGGCCATTGAGCCATGGTGAAGGGAGTCAATCTATACAGAGAATTTAAAATTGTATATGGATGGAACTGATTGTGACATATTCATCCATATTTTGAAAAGGCATGACATTGCATAGTCTAGAATGGGAGAAGTTAGATTGCCTATGTTATAAGGCTTTGAGCCTTGGGCGAGCAGTCCTTACTTGTAGTGTATCTCTAGGTACATAGACCAAGTGGGAATGAAATCTTTGTCTATCTTGTAAAGTACATGAGTCAGACACAGTCCTGAGAGGTAATATGTCTATGTTATGATGTTACGTGGTATGTGTTTCTTTATAGACCAAGTCTATATTGTTTCTTCTATTTTTGTAAATCCTATGACTATGGAAGAAATATTTGAGTAACTACTGTAGGGAGGTAACATGATCATTTTGTAAGGCCTTATGTCCAAGGGTAGATGCATTTTTTTCCTTACATGCTATTTAAACACACAGAGATCCACATAGAGACCCAAGTCCACTGTCAAATCATTTATTCTCTTTTTTGGTGACAGGCAAGGAAGAAATGTATTTGTGTGACTATGTATTGATACATATAAAGAGACCTGTGACTATGTAATTTTTTATTGCCTCTATTGTTTTATAAGGCCTTTGGCCATGGAGGGATGTATATTGTTATAGGGATCTGTTAGAAGGCATGACACTCCTTGAGATCATTATCCCTGTTTAAGAGTTTTATAGATACTCAAAATGGAGAAAAAGGCCCATATTCATGGAGAAGAGATATTGATGTTGCTGATGAAGAAGGACATTTGTTGATTGGTTCAAAGTTCTCACTGTCAGGTTTCGACATTACATTAGAGGTCTTCATACTCCATTTTGTGATGTAAGTTTGTAAAATATTGATATTTGCATCATATTTAAATGGGTTGGATCGTAATTACGAACCCGAAGACGTAGCCAAAGGTTTGAACTTTGTTATCAAGTTCTGGTATCATTTTTCCTTTCAATTATTCTATGTTTCCTTTTTAATTCAATTTGTAAAAAGGATTAATAAAACACCAAAAAAAATATAGAAAGTTTATTGTGACACCAAATCTAGGAAATAAATATTAAAAGTTTTTTTAATAATCACTTGCATTCATTCCTAGAATTCCACCCAATTTCTATTTTCACTTAAAAGGGAATTGAGAATTTCAATATCTGTTTATAGAAACTATTTTACCCGATTTATGGATTAGTTTAGTAGAATGTTGGCATAGCTCAGGGGGCTCTAGTTTCTTTTTTGCCTTGCATATTGTATTTATTACATACCATTCATTTTATGTATTGGTTATAGGATCCCTAAAACCCTATTTATTTACCCTATCAAATAAAAAATGGTTGAATATCACTTTACATTAATTATTATCTCACTTATACAAGGAGACTATAATTAGATAATGTCCAAAACAATAATATTCAATTTAGAATGCTACATAAATTTTGAAAAATGAAATTAATTGTTTAAATATTTCCATTTAAAACGCTAACCAAAATTAGGAAAATGATTTTTTTCCTCGAGCTATTAGAGGTTACATGTATCTAATGGTGTTCTAACCTTGTATATATCTTGATTATCCATATGAAAATGTTCCTTATATTATTTTATTTGATTGATTTATTTATTACAAGATAATATTTAATTACATTACCATGGTAGATGATTTTTATATAATATTGTTATGTTTATGATAAGTTACTTTTAGTGAGATAGCTTTGGTTGCTATTAGTGTCAGGGATTGTGATGTAAAGTCACACTGCGGTCCCCCAAGTTGTGTTTAATGGGGATCTTAGTGGTATAAACCTAACTTAATGGATCATGTTCAATTGAATTTGATCCTTTAAGATATATTTTTAATTCCCTCTCATATATTTTGGTTGACCCTTATTTTTTATAACCACAATAATTTCCTATAAAGTGAAGTCACTCATTTGTTATTTAACAAGTAATTGCATTCCTTTGTATACTATGTAATGCATTCATTCTTCATTTATTCATACTCATTTGTTGTAATGTTATTTTATTTTCTCTGAGTGCATTCAACATGGTAATCAGAGAATAGGGTTTGGACCTTAGATATCCAAAAGATTTGTAGCTTGAGATCATGGAATTTTTTTATTTTCTATATGTAAGCTAAAAATCATAAAAAAATATAAGGATATTTTCATATAAGAAAATGTATAGGACCATAATAGATATAAGTCACATACAATATATTGGTCCACAAAGCGGTTGAAGACTATAGACAAGGGTCATGATCAAAGGATATTATAAGGGAACTCACACAAAAAATAGTAAGCATAGGTCTTACTAGATCCAAGGTGTCATTAGATGGTAAATACGAGTGTAAGAGGCAATCAAAAGAACTAAAATGCCATTAGGTGGTAGAAAAAAGGTATCTAAATTAATTAAATGTTTCATTAGATGATAATTACAAGGTTTAAACAAAGAGTTAAAACATGCAAATAAAAAATATACTAACATGCATATATTAATCCAAGCATGAATAAAAAAGCCATTATAATGTAACCACCAAAGTATAAAAGGAGTATAAGGTTAGGATACTTACCTTGGTTTGACTTGTTGGCAAATTAATATCCCCCTTGATTCAAGTGGCACTTTGTGAGATTAATTTAAGGACTACATTATATGCAATTAGTGCCACCATTCAGATTAAATTCATGATACAAATGCATGGTTTTGTATGTGTTTTTCCTTTAAAATTACAAGATTATGCATTAATTATTTCTACACAGTCATCACAAGGTCAATGCCACTAGACATTTTAGCAGCATCGACTTTGTGTCAAAAATTAAGTTTACATGTTTTGGGATCATCCCCCAATTCTGCAAAATAAAGTGACACAATATCAGTGCTAATAAACTACAAAAAAAATATAATATAATTATTTGTCATTACAAATAATTATATTATATTTACTTTTATTCTATATTATATTTGATTATTATTTATATATTGTATATATTGATGCTTAAATAAGAGCTAAGGGTCCCCCACCTTTAAATTATACTAATATCAAAGGAAGATTACAAAAGGAGGTATTAATCTAGTCCCATGACAGACTAGCTTTGTCAATGAGAACCACCTAAAACTAAAGGAATTAATCCCTAAACACTACAAACATCCTAAACACACAAAATATTTACATAGATATGAGTAACCTCTAGGAGAGGCATCCAAAAAACCAAACATTAGAAGTTAATGATAACCAAAAGCATAAAAAAATGGACCCACAAGAAACTGAACACATCCAATATGTAAGAAACACCACAGGAACAACCATAAAAGGTCGCAACCATTTATGTGTCTATTTCAAAATCCAAGATCACCACCTCAACCTCTAACTTCCTTGCATCATGACCACTTGAAGAACCTCCACCAACAATATTGACCAATTTGTTATCTATAATTTCAACCATATATGATGCCTTTTTATATATTAGGTGATGGGTTGGGAGGATTGGATTTTTTAACGAAGCCAAGTTAACATTGACAATGGCCTCCACCACACAAGCCATACTCGACCCTGCAACTAGTTTCCTCTAAATTTTTGCAATCATATCCACCTGTTTGGTGAACCTTGATTCAAGATATTTTTAATGATGCCATGGACATAAGTCTTCTCACCTCCTATCCTAAAATTTCAAGGTCACCTGGGTCTATGGTGTCAATAGAGTCCACTAAGTTCACCAATCCTCTACGATGCTCCATTTTGAATTTTTTTTTTAGCTACTAGTATAAATTACACCTTTTTAGGGACAATGGCAAGGAGATTGTAAAAAACATTGATGCAACCTATAAATTCACCCTTGACTGTATTTACATCTCAAGATACTCTATGCACATGACATCTTTTATGGCCTTCAATATTTCCCTTGTTTGGACTCATAAAAATTTGTGAATTAGCTCCTCTAAGAGGACTAAATTGAAGGCCATCTACCTAAAATACCAAAACAAAAAGAAGTGAGGAAAAAGAGTTGAAGACAATATGGTCTCCATCAAAGAGAGCAAGACAAAAAGCTTAATCAAAACCCTACACTTATCATTGCGGAACAAGAACATGTTTCAAATGAGAAGGGAGACAACACTTAATATCTTCCTTCCTCTACCTTCCATGCAAGTTAACAATAAAAAAATGTTGGAGTGAGGGAATATAAACAAGACACCTCATAACTTGCCTTAATATGATTAAAACGCCACCTCACCCAATATTCAAGGGGGGTCACTAATCCATTCTGAATAATCATTTGAAATTGATTTGAGAATAATCACAATGAAATTTGATAGCTCCCAACTCCACCACCAACTTAGTTAGGGGTAATATCCATATGGGGGATTTGGAGGAGGCCTCACCAATGTGTCCTTGTCCCAATTAAATTCAATACATGGCCAATAATCAAGGATGTTGTCTAATTTATTTTTCCTTATTGATAAATACATGCCTTAGCAAGGAAATTTACCTCACCATTTTATTCTCTAAAGTAATGCAAGACCTACTAATAATCAAAATCATCACATATTTGATGTAGTATATTCTTAAATCTCAAATTTCTAGACCCTTGATTTCTAATTCTATTGATGATAGATAATGAATCCTATTCAATGTTCAAATGTTATATACCACATTGAACAACTAGATAAATACTATAAAAAATGCATGAGCTTTAGCCTCGTTATATGTCCCATCACTTAGCTCTATTGACATAGCATGAAATAGGGGCCTTGCACAATCTCTAATGACATAACTAGCTCTAGAAGCACCTAGATTTCCACATGAGGTCCCATCAAAATTAATCTTGAAAAGTCCTATCGGAAGTGGCAACCCAATATGGATGCAACTTTCTCCTTTTAGCCTTTTTCCAACTCATCACTACCATGGCCCATTAATGGGGGATTTATAAATATATTATATTATATTATATATATTTCATAATATTGTTTAAATATAAAAATCTTATATATATATATATATATATATATATATATATATATAATGTGTTACATTATATTATAACATAAAGATATGTATAAACATTCTCAATTTTTTTGATAAACTTAAAAAAGGTTAGCAACTTATCTATTAATATAATAATTAAAAAACCCTAAAAAATCAAGTAAGAGAAATACATATAGGTTTCCACCTTCTACTGAATATTCTACAAGTTTTAAAAGCAAAAGGATAAAATAACTATCTACATATAAATATTAAACTCCTTCATTTATAGAACCAAAAATAATCACTGTAGGATTTTGTTGCATTTCTTCATCTTCCATTACTAAGGTTGTAAGAGTCTCAACTAGCTATGAAACCACACAAGACGAGGCATTGATTCCTAGTTTGGAGAAAATGACATCTAGGTTTTGCTCTTTGGATATATCATCTACTGCCATGGATTTTTGTAGAGACTATGGCTAATCAAGCCTACACAAGATATTAAAACCCATCTCCTCAACATCCTCATGGATGATGTGTATTATTTGCTCTGAATAGAACATTATCAAATAAAATATTATACAATATGTATTTTATTTATATATATTTTACATTAATTTTAAAATATATTATATTATTTTATAATTTGAAGATACATATAAACATTCTCAAATAAAAGTTTACAATTTGAAAAAAAAACATTCACTAAGGAAAATGATATATAAATTAATGTCATACATGAAAAAATAATTTCATAGGATGAAACAATTAAGAATTTATTGTCTATATACAATAACATTTGTGGGAATGAAAAATATGTATTATCCTTTTAAAATATGTATTATCCTTTGAAAATATGTATAAAATACTACGAAATTAGTGAGACAACCTAGTGCTTATCATGATAATCATCTATCATGATATTGTCATAATGATCATCTATCATGATATTATCACTATAATCATCTATTGTGATATCGTTAAGATCATCATCTATTAGCTCATTGTCTATGCCACATTGATGCATTGACTGGTCATCATAGTTGTAATCATCCTCATCATCTTATTCAAAGTCATGACCATCAACTATCAAATATGGTTTATTAACCTATGAATACATAATTTAAATAAATATTGAAATACTTGATGTTATTTTAAAAAAAATAGCTAATTGCAATCTTTTAAAATAAATTATCAGACACTACTTTTTCTCAAGTTAACAATGACTAATGTTTTATTGGCACTCAGATTCTTACTTGATCAACTAATCAGACCTAAGCTGAGGGAGAAATTGTATTCTAGAGTAGACTTATGATTCTAAATATCATCAACCCAATATGAATATGTATAACCAATCAAGTCAATGTTTATGCCTACTATATAGTGATTCCCAAAACTATGAGTACCATGAATGGAGTATAGACTATGCTTAGCTATTTTCTAGTGAAACTCATGTAGTTACTTCATAAATATAGAGACCATGTTGACTACATATGAAACATTAGGTCTAGTGTGCATAAGGTAATAAGACTACCACTAAGTTATCGATACGAGGTAACATCAACCAAAGCAAATGGATAATCAACCTCAAGATTCACACTAGATAGAAAATGATTCAGAATTGGCTTAAATTCAACCATGTTAAACTATGCAAACAAATCAAAAGCATACTTGGATTATGTAATAGTGATCCTAGAGTTAGACTAAGAAATTTTAATCCTAAGGAAGTAGTGCAACAAACCCAACTCAATTATTTAGAACCTAATAGATAAAGCAATTTTCACTACTACTATGGTGGATGAAAACTCCCTATGATCAATAGGTCATTCACATAGAGAACCAAAATCAATAGTAAATCATCCTACCACAAGATGTATACATTCAGATCAGAATGGCATCTGGGAACCCAATGAAAAGAAGAAAGGAGTCCATATTAGCATACTAAGATCGATGAGAGCATTTGAGGCCATATATAGAATTTCAAACTCTGTAAACTAAGGAGGAATATTCCAAAAATACTTGTGGTTTCTCCATATATATTTTATCTTTGAGGTCACCATGAAGAAAGACACTATTCACATCCATCTAATGAACATCCCAGCATTGTGCTGTGATACTAATGAGAGTGAGTTAGATTGAGTTCATTTGGAAACTGGGGTAAATATCTTGGTATAGTCAATTATAGGCACTTGATAAAAACCCTCTGCTACCAAACATGATTTTAACTTGTCTATAGACCCATTTTATTATTTTATCTTTGAGGTCACCATGAAGAAAGACACTCTTCACATCCATCTGATGAACATTGCAACATTGTGATAATAACAAGAGTGAGTTAGATTGATTTCATTTAGAAATTTGGGAAAATATCTTAGTATAGTCAATTATAGACACTTGATAAAAACTCTCTGCTACCAAACATGATTTGAAATTGTCTACAAACCCATCTACTACAAATTTTATTTGGTAGATCCACCTATATCTAACAAGTTTTCTCACCTTAGTACGAGGGACTAAATCCTAAGTATTATTCCTCAGCAAGGAAGTATACTCTTATTCCTTTGTAATATCCCACTCAGGGGTGCCTGATGCCTCACAAAATGATTATAAATTAGAAGATGTAATGAAATCATATGGGGCATTATATAATTATGAATGGGTTTGCCTATTATCTAATGGATCTCTAACCCATTGGCCAACACTTTTTAGTGTCTATCTAGCCCAAACAAGATCTGATGTAGGAGATTTAGGAGGATATTCCTCATCATTTGAAGATATTTTGGGGGAAGGATGAGGTGAGCCCTAATCACTACTCATCATTAGAACTAGAATTATAATTTAGATCATCAAGAATAGATCGAATAGATTTGAAGCATAAAAAAAGTCATCAAATCCCAATGCATCTAAGGAAAGGGGAGAAGTGTCATGTGCAGAGTCTAAATGACCCTATTGAAAGAGAATTCTCCTTTTAATGAAAAAATCATGAGTGGTGGGATGGAGAAGCCTATATCCCTTAACACCCTCAGGATATCCAACTAATATGCAAGGTTAACTCTGAGGTTACATTGCCTTACATTTCTTATTTTGAATATAGGCCATAGTAGGAGATCCAAACACTTAGAAGTGTTTAACTATGGATTTCTGACCTTTCCATGTTTTAAAATGAGTGACTCACTTCAATGCTTTGTGAGGAACTTAGTTGTGGATATAAAAACATAATTGATGGTCTTGACCCAATACTAAGGTGAAAGAGACTTAGAGTGTATCATACAGTTGGCCATTTCCTTCAAGGACATGTTCTTGTGCTCTGTAAAATCATTCCACTGAGGACTATATGGAACTATACATTGTAGTTCAATCCCCTCTGAAGTGCAAAGTTATTCAAAATGATTAATAACATACTTACCACTATTATCAGTGCATAAAATATTGATGGCTTTACTTGGATATTTTTATACAAGCATCTTGAAGTCTTGAAAATGGTGAAAGACCTCAAATTTATGCTAAAGAAAGTACACCCAAATATACCTCAAAAAGTAATAAATGAAAGTTAGCATTTATTTAGTCTTATTGAATGAAGGTTTTGGAAATGGACCAATAATGTCACTATGGACAATCTTTAATATATTTTGAGCTCTCCATGATTTTTCCTTGTCATACTTATCCTCAAGATGATTACAAGTATGCAAATTTGACAAACTCCATCAAAAAACTTGACTCACAATAACCTTGAAATCATGTCATGACAGCTGAGTTACTCCAGGTAGTGATAGTTGAGATGGTCGAATCACTCATGCCATAATTTACTCACCCCATTTGAATGAGTGAGTAGTGCAATAGAGGGTTGATCGAGAGAAATATGAGAGACAATATACAATCATGATTGGTCATCTTATTTCTCAAATGCAACTTTGGAGTTATTATCGATTTCCCTAATAACCAATGAATTAAGTGTGAACTCAACTCTCTTTCCCTAACTGATGTGAGCGATCTGATAAATAAATAGGGTATTGGTGGATAAATAGGGAACACATAAATCATCATGGAATGTCCCATAATTCACTTCAGTAAATCCTCTCCCACTAACTTCTATAGAAGTATTATCACCCAACAAGATGGAAGACATAAAACAAGGATCCAAGGATGAGAACATGTCTTATGATGAAGCCATGTGGTGCAAGACACAAGAGTCAATTACCCATGTAGAAGGTTGGAACACAACTGTAACAAGTGATTTTTCCTTATCTTTTCCATTTTTGCTATCTTTGGCCTTAGAAGATTCCTGTGCTAATGAAATCTGATTGGAATAATTAGGGACACTGATATTGTGCTTCTTGATCATTTTTTTGAGTTGGTCAATTTGCTTCTTCACACATTTGGATTCATCATGCTTAGATTTATTATAATAGGCACACATGAGTCACTTTTTATTGGGATTCCCATCTGAAGAGGACTCTTTTGATGCTTTGGACTTAATATCAAAATTTTGACTCTTTCTTTACTTTGGGTCCTTCTTGTTCTATTTCTTCTCCTTGCTATTGGAAACCTTCTATTTGTCATGACTCATAATTATGACATGTGATTTAGATGACTTCATTATACCCATTTGAATAAGCTTGTCTTGCTTGCGATTTAATTCAACAACAAAGCCATCCAGGGATGGCATGTTTAGTGTATCTATAAAGGAATGCTTGGTGGCATGGAAGGTAGAAATGAAGACATAATAGTCAAATCCTAATTTGGAAAGGATGGAAATAATCAATTGATCATCCTTTTTATCAATGCTACATAATATCAACTGTAACCTAAGTGATTTGAACTTTGTGAAGAAGTCTTGTATCATATCCAAATCGTTTGGGCTCAAATTGATGAGCTCATTCTCTAACTCATGACCCTTCATTATGTCATACTTCTCAAAGAGTGTTTCCAATGTGGTCCACACTCCATTATGATTAGTTACAGATTCAATATGAAATAGCAAGATGGGAGACATAGATAGACATAATATACCATAAGATTCAACACTTCTATTGTACCACTTCACCTTTTCTACATCTGGTATTAATTCTATTTCTATACCCATAGTGATTCAATATAAGCCTTTACTCCTAAATAAGATTTGTATTTGAATTTCCACTCTTGATATTTTAATGGAATAAAAATTGGAACTTGAGATTGGTCCATTGTAGTAAGGAAGTATGTGCTCAACTGAGTGTGTAATAAAGACAATGATATGCAACCCCCATGAATCTACAAAGGTTAAATTTTACAATGCAAGAGAATATCACCAATGCGTAGAGCTCAAAAAAATCTCACTTTTAAAAAATATAGTTCCATAAAAGGAGTTGTCAGTTGAAAGTTATGGAGGTTTTAATGTTTCTTACTCGTAAAAAAAATAATGATCTCCACTTTTTATAAATTTGAAAAAAATTGGGTTGAAATTTTTTGGCATGCAAAAACATTGGATAGATTTTTGTGAGGAAAATTTAAGCCCATTTGGATTGGCTATGACCAAGGGCTTAAATTCCCATGTGAATAGGGGGCTAGTGGGTAAGATGAGGGTACCCCCTTGATTGAATTGATTGATGTGGGAGTGATGTCACACAAAAATGACTCTAATTTTCCAATGAATAGTGTCACAATTCATGGGATTAAATTTGATGTTCCCATAGTTTTCATCAGAGTTTTAGCCTTTCTTTTAGTCGTCAATATTTTTCACTTCTTGTGTAGGGGTTTAAGATTGGTGTTAGGGTTGTATTCGAGGTTTGTGGTTATTAGAGATGGGCATTAGGGTTGTATCCATCATGTACAATCATTAGGTTTTGGAACTAAAGCTGTAGGTTGGAGTTCCACCATTAGAGATGTGCAGTGTAGGTGCACTCCAATTTATTATCATCAATATTTTGGACTACCTGCATAGTCAAAATTTTCACTTCCAGATGTAGTCTAAAGTTTCATGTTAGGGTTAGTGGCTGTAGGTGTAGTCTAGATTTTTGCATTAGAATTTTTGACAATAAACACTATTTGTATGTCTAAAATTAGGGTTTGGAATTATGAGAGTAGTTTGGATGTTCAATGTTAGGGTTTAGGCCTATGAGAGTAGTTTAAATGTCTGACAAGTGTAAATAGGTGTGGAAACTTTGATTTCTACATGTAGGTATAAAATTTATGCCAAGCTTGAAAAACTAGATATATTATGGCCCTCCAAAATCCACCAAAGACCCACTATATATCTCCAAAAACCTAGAAAATCCCAAAAAAACCTATAATTTTTTCTTTGAAGACCCCAAATAGTATTAATTTATGTGAAATCACCAAAAATCTCTAAAACTCTCTAAAATGGCAAAAAATGTCTATCAAGAAACTAGGTCATGTTTACATCAGATCCCAAGATTTTGACACCTTCTGAATCTAATGTCATAGGTCATTTTACATGAAAACCTACCAAATGAAATATTACCAACAAGAGACACCTTTATCTTGATCTTTTTCTAAATCTGGATCAATAGAAGACCCAAGAAGAAGAGCAAAATCTAGGAAAGAGTGTATCTTCAATAACTAGGTTAATGAGTGGTAAATCTATGACATGTAAGCTAAAAATCAAAATTTTACAATAGGAAAAATGGCATCAATATACTAAAAAAGCTTTTATACCATGTCAGAGTGGGCCATAATTGAGGATTAATCTAGATAGGATCGAATGCATGAATAAATTACCTATGTGTAGTAGTGAAATAAAATATGAGCCAGAAAGAAGTTTTGTAGCAATAGTCAAGGATAAATTATCATTAGCACCATTAGCCATAAAATATTTAGGAAGGTACATTATATAGGTGAAAGATATACATGTCCTCACATCCTCATAAATGTAGGACTATCTTTCACAATGACTTAAAAGACACCTAAGCAAGCTAAACAACAGGTGTTGGGAAAAACCATTAATTGGAATAAAAACCGATACTAATAAACATTAACCCCCTAGAATGAGCCCACTCATTAAACACAAAAATATTCCATCCAAGGGATTTCAGGTGCTCTCAAACTTGCATAGTGGCCATAAAGTCATATCACCTATTGTAAATGTGAATTTAAGCCTCAAGTAAATATTACAAACTAGCTAGTATATTTAAATAAACTTACAAAGTTGTGCTCAACTTGATCTATGATCATTTGGCTTAAACAACAAGTCACCAACATCCCCTAACTTGGTTTATCTTTGTGAGCCTTGTCTTGGCTGATTTTGATCCCTATGCTAGTTTGAAACTTAATGAAATTATTAATGAATTTGATATAAAGAAACAACAAATATTTACATGTTATGGATTTATTTTTTAAAATTATCTATAACCCATTTTCTAGTATGTTCTAGCCAATCATTCCATAAATTATCTGAAGCAAATGCATTTACTCCTAGAATATGGAACATTCACCTTTCTTCATTTTTATTTTCCATGTACATTTCCTAAAAGTTAAATATTTTAGAAATTTCTATAAACCTTTGAATATTTTAAAAAATATTCCAACGAATGATGTGGCCTTCACCATACACGCCTCCTCATACTCCTAAGTCCATTTATCACAAATTTTTCAATTATATTCATTTTTTAGTGGGCTCTATCAAACTCTCTTTGAGTTGTATTAATTAACCAATTTTTATGCTCAATTGACATATTATTGAATTCTTGATGGAAATTTTATTAAAACAATTTGCTAGCTTTGAAAACTATTTTTTTTTTAATTATCTAGAGCAAATTAAAAAAATAAAAAATAAAATGTTATTGATATTATAAATATATTAAGTAATTTAAATAATTATTTAATACTTTTAATAATATAATTATTTGGCTTGAGCATATTTTAAAATTTCCATCCCATCTTTTAGATATAGTTTGACCTTAACAGTCCCTGAGACTCACTTCCTATACTAGTCTACTATGAGATGAGTTGGTCAATTTTCATTAGACACACGTGGATGTGAATCATTATCATCCCCCCAATGCTAGAGGGAGAATCCCATCAAGGCTTTTGGGGCCCCTCCTGTTGACTCAATTTACAAACATGAGAATGAGAACAAAGAGGCTATGATGAAGACACGAAAGACCTAGATCTATAACAAAATAATAAGGTCAAAATTTTATATATATATATATATATATATAAATTTAATTTAAATTAAATGATTACAAATATGATTGTCTTACCTTTGTCACTTCATTGAAGTTGTCAATGGTTGACAATTAATGTCCCATTTCTCCATCTCATCACTACACATTTCTATATATGTAATAACCCTATCATTGAAACAAAAAAAATGTATTAATAAATATAAATGATATAAAGTAATAAATAAATGTAATATGAAAAAAAGTTATACATGTGATCTAGTGTTATAACCCTTGTAGACTATCAACGCTCCTAAGGGGTGTGGTGCTCCTTTTCTCCTTGATGTGTGAAATATTGATGAGGTTGTGAGTGGGTGTATAATTCCTCCTATCCCTTTTTGTGGTTGCATGAAAATTATGTCCACCTCAGAAAACACTATGTAGTTTCCCTAAAAAAATAGATGTGAATCATGGGATTGTATTTTTTTGCTAAATTACCTAGGATAGGGCCCTATCTTGATAAAAATTAATGTCAAATTGACCAAAAAGTGATATCAAAGCTCAACACTTCTAAAAGTTAAGAGACACAATATCGTGTCAAATAAAAAATAAAATAACTTTACCACTACCATAAATTGTCATCCATGCTTTATCAAAAAGTACCAACTTAGCCTTATGCATACATGCATATGGGCTTTGACCCCTCTTATTGCAGCTAGGAAAATATTATAAAGGACAAAAATGACCTAAAATTATGTATCAACATATAACCAAAAAAATTAGCATTGGAGGATGACAAAAAATCCTTAAGAGGACCCACACAAAAGAGTTCTTAAGATACAATAAACCAACTTCACTAACTCTCTTATAATATATAACATCCAACCATTGATCAGCTGGGATGACCTTAGTTAAGGTAATATATTTACCCAACCAAACCACCTAACCATGGGACCTAGCCTTATGAATCTTGAACTTATCCTCCCTAGCACATTCCTGCCCATCATAGCTATTGGCTAGGGGAATTAGCCAGGTAGGCCTAAAATAAACACTAAAAAATCCACTCACTCCTCCCATTCCATCTCTCTCACTCTTACAATATTATAAATTAACATTTTTTACATTCCATTTTATAATTTATCCAATTTTTATTCCTTCATCATCATGGTTTGGGAAAATTATGAAGGCCCCTACCACCCTATTATATTTATACAAAATGGCAAGGGAATTATTAAAAAGTGAGGGAAAAATACACTGCCTAATCACCCTTACCAAACTATCTCCTTTTTTTCCTTCTAGTATGTAAAGTAATGGAGATCACATGCTCACCTCACAAAGTTGAAGGTTGGGTGTTAAAATAGACTAGAACCTCGACCCTAACACAAGTAGACAAGATGAATCCCAAACTAGAAACTAAATTACTCTACCTTTACATGAAGGAGTGAATGCTTGTGAACTTAGTTGATGATCATGGTAGGTTATTTCTAATCTGACATTCTTCAATGTCTAGTTGAGAGTGTCATGGTCCTCATGGATTATGAAATGTCCCATCACATTCAAAATGACACTAGCTCCACTCAATGATTATGCATGTCCAAGAAATTTCACCACCCAATGGACTACTTAGGATCAACCATCAGATCCTTGAGTTGTTTGTTTATCCAAGACACATCTCCATTTCCCATCTCCTCTGTCACAACCCACACCTTTGCCAACAAATTTTGCATATGGGGGTTTCCTAATTCATAAAATTTATGAATGAATTTTATACTACCTCAACATCCAATTCCAATCATTTTTTCCTCTTTTACTTACATTCCTTATTCATATTCTTATCATCATTAGCATCAATTCTTTCCATGGTCTCACAAATGGCAGTAATGAGACTTGGAGGAGGACACACCGACAAGATGAGAAGTAAAAAATTATAAATATAACTCACCTACCTTTACGTCATCTCTCTTAGTAAATTCCCAGACTTGTCATATTCACCTCTCCTCAAAATCTGTACACTTCCCACTTTAGCCAATGCCACCCCTTTACTAATCATAATTAGAGGTAAAAATCATAGCCTAAGGGCCACCTTGGCCTATCACCATATGTGATTATCTTTCTTTTTTTCCATAATATTAGAAAAAATTTGATTTGTAAACTATTTATTTATAATAAATAAATACAATTGATTTTAATATTTGGATTTCAACAAGGTTTTTGCCTCTAGGCTTTTTGCTCAGGTTTATGCCTATAGTTTTTATTAATAGTTTTTTCTATAGTTTATAATAGGGTTTATACTATAGTTTAACATACATTTTTTGGTTGGGTATTTTCTTAAGGCTTATGTGAGGGGTTTTGCCTATGATTTCTATGAGGGTTTTTGTCTTTAGTTTTCACTAGGGTTTTAGTTTTGAGTGTTTTCTAGGGTTTCATTGAGGACTTTTATTGAAAGTTTTGTCAAAGGTTTATGGTAGTCTTTCCTTTTTATTTTTTATGTTTCAATATATATTATATTTTGGAAATTAAAATAAATACAATTTTAAAAATAAATTACAAAATAATTACACCTCTATCCTTTGATTTTTGAGGGGTTCCACATACTCTTATTCTTTTCCTCATTGATCACATTCATATGCTTTGATATATGTAATATTTATCTATACAACTCTCTTATTGTGAACTATTCTCCATTTTATTCTATAAATGACCTTATTTCTTGCTTAATTGATAACTCCTATAACTTTTGCACACATTTTCAGTGTTAGATGGGCATACTATCTTTCTCATTTGTATTTTATTGCATATATATCATTTTTTATATCACACTATTATTTATCTACTCTATATCACAAAATTATAAAAATAATAAGAGTAAGGAGGGTGGATGGGACATCCCCATTTTTTTTTATTTTAGTATGTTTTATGGTGCAAAACCAATGCAAGTTGCATTGGATTTGCATTATTTTAAAAATAAAAATAACTATTAAAAATTTAAAGAAATATATTTGGATAACACTGTGCTAATAATTTTAATTCTAACATTTTGAGTATACTTATAGACTCCTCATTAAGGAGAAAAAAGATGAATTTGATGCAAATTAGAGTAGACTAATGAACATAAATAACACACCAAAAAAAAATGAGAATTTAAACTAAGGACAATCGGCTAAAGGTAAGAATGTGTTAAAAAAACATTTAAAAAAAATCTTATTAAAGATAATATGACCCCAAGTTTAAAAATAAAATACCTAATGTACTCAAATTACTTTATGGACAAATATAACATCAATTTGGGGACACAAAGGACATTATAGGGACCTAGGTTAATTTGTGATAAGGAGAAACTAGTAAGGGAACTAGGCTAATTTGGGGAGAAAGGGGAAATTTTCAAGGTACTTAGGTTAATTTGGGGACAAAAGGGGCATTATAGGTTCACTTAGGTTTTTTTGGGACAAGGGGAAAACTAGTAAGGGACTTAGGCTAAATCTAAGACAAGACAAAATTAGTTCAATTTGAAGACAATGGAGAAAATTAGTAAGGGACTTGGGTAAATTTGGGAACATGGCGACCATTATAGGGATTTAGGTTGATTTGGGGACATTGGGAAATAAGTAAGGGGCTTAGGTTAATTTAGATATATGGGGGAAATTAAATTTAAGTGATAGGTTAATTTTGGACAAAGGGGAATTTAGTAAGGGAATTAGGTTAATATGGGAACATCAGCTAGTTAATATAATATAGTATTATAAATTGAAAATAAAAATGATGAATGTTATAAGTAAATATGAATATATTAATAAAACATTTTTTATAATATTTTTATACAACATTTTTACAATTTTAAATGATATATTTTCAACTTTTATACAATACGATAACAATATTTTCATCTATTTGAGATGGAAGTGTTTGTATCCCTTGCCATTGCTCTTCAAGAAATTCAACCCATGATTTTCCTCATCTAGTGCACTAACTAATAATAGGATATCTGATAGAGACTGGCATAGGACGTGATGTTGATGGACCTGGATAAGAATGTCTCAAAGGGATATTAAACATTTCAATAAGATCATGCATTGTTTTGATTGATCTTCTATGTAGTTGTGGCTGTATAGGAGGTTTAAATATCTAATCATGTCATCTATGTGTTGGTGATGTTTAAAGTGATGGTGAGGGTGGTGAAATAGGAATTTGTATAGGGTCATCATCATCACCGAAATGAAGTGGTGACGTGCCAAAAAATAAAACATTTATTAAATTTTTATTTTTATCTCATTCATTCATTTCTTAAACGAACAATATATTATGAAATGAACTACATTTTACATATTAGCTAAATTCAATTGCAATATCCATACATTTTCACCAATAGTAGGATGATAAGTAGTGTGATTTTACTATAGGAATAGGGTGATGCCCTAAAAAATACCTCATGGCTTGGTTTTTTTAAAGAGTTATGCATCAATCAATGATATTATAAATGATGTTTCTCTAGATGGCCCAAGGATGAAGAAGTTAAAAATTAGTGATGGTGAGTGAAATGGTGATGACAAGAAGGAGATTGATGAAAAAGGGTCACATTTACATCTACTAACCCTATCTTTAGTAGTATCCTTGTGCATGAAAAGGATATTCGGGAGTGTCATCTTAGGAGGTGAAAGTGGTAGGGTTAAGAATGGATGAGGAGGTGCTACTTCAAAAGGATGAGGAGGAAATGTAAAAAAAGTTATTGGGAACTTTTGAAAATCTAGGATGAACTTGAAAATTAATATGATAGTAGGGTAACCCCCTAAGATGTTATCTTTACTTTCAAAAGAACAATTTTAGATCATTAAATGAAAATATGGATTGGAAGGGGAAGAACTTGTATATAACATAAATAAAGTTAGTCTAGAGGAGGGATGATTTTTTATTTTAGATCTGAAATGTGAGAAAGATGAAGGTGATGAGAGTGTTAACTCAAATTGAAATTTTTATTGGGAGGTTGATTTAAACCTTGGATTAGATCAATTTTCCTTCTTTAATGATTTTAATTATTTTAGAGGATGTCACACATGGTTTAAGATATTTATAAGGATTTATTGGAACACGACTATTTACTCGGGGGTTAATTAGTAGATTATTTAAATTAGTCATTTTAATAATTTTAATGTAGATTAAAACATATATGTAGAGATCACACACACACACAAATAAACACAACACCATATGTATGTGGAAAACCCAATATGAGAAAAAACCACCATGAGAATATCTACTAGAATCTATTGTTCTAATCCAACCTCACAATCAATAACTTCACTGGTTAAAATGTTTAAGGGCATCAACCCTAAAGAGACACCAACCCCATAATTTAAAATCACCTAATCTAAGGAAGCACCAACTCCCTAACTGAGCATCAACTCAGGTCTTTTGATGGCACCCACCAATTAGATTTGTATTATGGAACTACAACTCCATATTAAAATATTGATTCATGAATGAATCTAGTTCCAATTCTCTGTTATAGGTCTATTCTCTAACTACTCATATTCTACACATCTCTTTCTTCTCTTCCACTCTACCCCTTTGGTTCAGTGTCTCTATATTTCTCTATTAGACACAATTCAACAACACCAACAACATTTACTATATCCTAGATGACACACACACACACACACACACACACACACACACACACACACACACACACACACACACAGACACACACACACACACACACACACACACACACACAGACACACACACACACACACACACACACACACACACACACACACACACACACACACACACACACACACACACACACACATTCATTATATCTAGGTCTCATTTCTTCTTTGTGTTCACACTTGGTCTAAAACACATCACACTCTATTCTTGGACTCAGTTCAATCACCAGGTTTCCCGCTTCTTGAGTTCATGATCTACCTCCATAATTCTCTATCTTTTTCTATATTTAGCATATGTTTGGCTTGATCTTTGATACACATGCCATATGATGCAATTTAGATCAATCGTAATGATCTATATCATTCTCTGTGTCATACATTGCATCTTTCCTATAGGTTATGTCACTTGACTGTTAAGATGAACATATATTTAAATACTGACCATTGATCTTATGTTTTGTACCATGATCCAATGATCCTTGTTCAAATGTCTGAACTTTAAAATGAAATCATTAGATCAAGCTTTGACAGGGTCATGTACTACATTAGATCTTTGTGAGCTTTTTAACTTTAACATTTCAACATTAATATACATCTATTGATCTTTTGATTCTAGCTCTTGCATGTCATTAGATCTTCAAAAGAAGCATAAAATTTACCTCTATTTATCATTAAACATTGAGCAATTGATCTCATCTTGTTGCTTCTTGAAGCTTTGAAACACATATGCACCATTGATCTAGCTTGGTCTTTAACTCATTAAGCATCAGACACTTTGACCTCTTTATCTCCTTGTGCTTCATTGATCTTCATTACATAATCATGTGTTTATCATTATATCCTTTGATAGACTAATATGCTCATTGGTTCTTTGTCTGACAAGTTCTTATGAATGTGACACTTGGCACCCTCACATGCCTTCTACACATTATTGTCAGTGCTCATGCTTATGACACTCGGCACTCTCGCATGCCTTTTGTACATTATCAGTCCCTACACTTGTAACACTTGGCACTAGCGCTTTCCTTTTGAGTACTTTAATATTAGTCCCCACACTTATGACACTTGGCACTCATGTGTTCCTTCTACACATTTTTAGTCCTTTCACTTGTGACACTTGGCATTTGCACATTCACTCTGAGGTACCTTTGGCATATTAAATTTTTTACACATCATTGAATCTTCATTATATGATTTAACACTATCCGTTTATCAAGCTTGAAAAATTCTTAAGTCAAAGACTTAGGAAATATTAACATTTTTAAACATTGCTCGAAGCTGGTAATTGGTAGTTCGAAGGGGTCGATTACACAATGATGACATGGGATTAAGATATATCTTAAGTAACCAATTCCCATATATATATATAGTCAACATAAAAATAGAACATGCCTATGAATGCCATGGATTTTTACCCTTAGTTAACTAAGAAACTTTGTAATGTCTAAAAGTAAAGATAAATTATTTTTGAGCTTATTTCTCTTCATTTGAACCTATGGACCATATATATGAGAAGCTCTAGAAAAACCCATACTAGATCTTCTATCAATTGTTTTGTAAATGGTCAAAAAATGGTCTCTATAAAAGCAATACAAATTTGCACTATACAAGTGTAAAACATGCTCTTCTCTCCAACAATTATGTTTAATCCTTTGACATCAATGACATACATAATGCCACCAATCTCCTTTTTGACATCAATGACAATCATATTGCCAACAATCTCCCCCTTTGGCATTGATGGCAAACTAAATGCTCTGATCCTTATTTGGCATTGATTGTACTTGCATTGATTACATTGGCTTATGATGAGCTTGAGCTGAAGCTTTTCATATCAAACTTTCTCCCCCTTAGGCAATGGAACATTTTCCTAAACACACCTTAGACACTTGCAAAAACACAACTTAAACATATGCTCTAGATAAACATAAAGCATTAGGCAAAATTTTATAGAGAGCATTTGAACTTTTCTCCCCCTTTGACATCAATGGAAAAGGGACTCCAACTTTCTCATTGTTTGTCCAAATTGGTCTCCCCCTTTATTAGATAAAGGAGTTTGTCCAAGAATCTATAACCATCAACTCATTATAAATTTGAAAAAATATGCATGCCTAATTTGCCTTTTCTTTCTTCTTCTAGGGATTAACAAAGTTTCTGCAATCCTCCCCTTGAACTCATGCCCTATCACTAGGATCTAGTGATGTGATGTGGGAGCCACCACTTCCAATTTCTATCTTAGATACTCAAATTATTCCTTGGGAAGATTTTTGGTGAATATGTCTACAAATTGATCCTGAGTTGGCACATACTGCATTATGATCTCTTAATCTGCAACCTTTTCTCTTAAGAATTGATACTTGATTGATATGTGCATAGTTATGGAATGCATCACTGGATTCTTTGATATGTTAATAACACTTGAATTTTCATAAAGAATAGAGATAGGTGATTTGTATTTTACCTTGATGTCTTTTGAGTGTTTGATTCATCCACAAGACTTGAGTGCAACATGCCACTGTTGTAACTAAATCTACTTCTATTATAGAAAGAGTAATCAACTCTTGTTTTTTGCTCAGCCATGAAATAAGTTTGTGTCCAAAGAAAAATGCACGACCACTAGTGATTTTTCTATCATCAACACTTTTTTCCCAATCAACATATGTATATGCTATCAAAGTGAAATATTCACCTTTGGGATACCATAAACCATAGTCAATTGTACTCTTGATATATCTAAAGATTCTTTTCACTGCATTGACATGTGACTCTTTAGGAGCAACTTGAAATCTTGTAACCATGCACACTACTTGCATGATATCTAGTATGGATGTAGTTAGGTATAACAAGCTACCTATCATTGACCTATAAATAATTTGATTTGCATCAAGGGACTCATCCTCTTTCCTCAACTTGCATCCAATTATTATGGGAGTACTTACTGGTTTTCTATCTTAAGTGTTTTCTTAGCATACTTGTTTTGAGATATAAATAACCCTTCATTAATTTTTTCTATTTGTAGACCTAGGAAGAAAGAAATTTCTCCAAGCATAAACATCTCAAACTCATTTTACATTTGAGAAGAAAATTCTTTACACATACTATTGTTGCTACCACCAAAAATAATATCATCTACATAAAAAACAACAATCAATATATGCTCACCTTCTAATTTAAAGTAAAAATTATTATTGACACATCCTTTATTGAATCCTTATTTTTTTAGGCATTGGTCTAGTCTTGAATACCATGCTCTAGGTCCCTGATTTAGACCATATAGAGCTTTCTTTAGTTTGCACACATAATCATCTTCCTCTGATAGTGAAAACCTTCAGGTTGTTCTATGTAGACTTCCTCTTCTAGGTTCCCATTCAAGACATCATACTTAACATCCATTTGATAGACTTTAAACCTCTTGTAAATAGAGAATGCTAGAGACATTCTTATGGCTTCCAATCTAGTAATTGGAGAAAATGTTTCCTTAAAATCTATGCTTTCAACTTGTGCATATCCTTTACACACCAATCTTGCCTTATTCCTTATAAGAATTCCATCCTCATTGAGCTTGTTTTTAAAGACCCATTTTGTACCTATTAAATTATTGTTAGAAGGTCTTGAAACTAATTCCCAAGTTTTGTTATTTTCAATTTGGCTCAGTTCTTCTTCCATAGATTTTAGCCAATTCTCATCCTTGCTAGCTTCAACATATCTCTTAGGCTCAATTTTAGACATTAGATCAAAACTTACTTGCTCCTCATTCATTTTAACTCTTCTCCTTGTCTGAAATACTTCATTTTTATTTCCAATGATCTACTCTATAAGATGATCCTTTTAAACAAATATTGTAGGTGCCTTTTCATTTACTTCCTCATGCTCTTCATTAGTTGTTTCCTCTTCATAATCTGATTCTTCATTAGAGATTTCTCTATCAGGCTTAACATGTTTCAAGCCTTGTTCAACATTGGCATTGATGCTCTCTACAATATTGTGTAGACTTTTGTTGTAATATATGTAGGCTTTGCTTTGGGTGGAATAACCAAAAAAATATTCCTTCGTCACATCTTGATTCAAAGCTTTCCAAGTTGTCTTCTTTTCTCCTAATGTAGCATTTTCTACCAAACACTCTGAAATACTTCACAGAGGTAGGTTTTTCATACCATAGTTCATAGGGGGTTTTATCATAGTTTACCCTTAATTGAACTCTATCCAAGATATATCCTATTGTTTGTACTACTTCTCTCTAATATCTTTTAGGTAACTTGGCCTCTTTTAACATTGTTCTAGCCACCTCCTTGATTGTCCTATTGTTTCTCTCAATAACTCCATTTTTGTGGAGTCCTTGCTACAAAGTAATGCCTTTTGATTCCATGCTTCTCATAGTATTCTATGAACTCATTTGAGGTGAATTCTCCACCTCTATCAGATCTTGAGCATTTGATTTTTCATTCAATCTCATTCTCGACTATGGTCCTAAAGATCTTGAATCTTTCAAATGCCTGAGATTAACCTTCAAACAAGCTACCCATGTCATTCTTGAGTAATCATCTACAAATAACATGAAGTATCTCTTTCCTTTAGATCTTCTTATTCTAGTAGGACTTCAAAGACCACTATGAACTAATTCTAGAGGCTTTTTAGTTGCATACTCCTTTGTTTGAAATCTGACCCTTGTTTGCTTGCCTTGTTGACATTCTTTGCAAGTAGTGTCTACAAATTTGGCTATCTTAGGCATGTGTCTAACACACTTATTTGAGCTCATGTTTAGCAGGTTGCCAAAATTAACATGGCCCATTATTTTATGCCATAACCAACTCTCATCAATCTTTCCTATTAGGAAGCTATTACCATTTACTTCACTAAGATTATAAATGTTGCTTTTATTTTTTTCCCTTATGAAAGTAATCTTCCATATCTCCTTATCTTATAAATTTATGCATTAAATGTGAACTTATATCCATTATCACACATTTGGCTGACACATAGCAAATTATGTTTCAATCCTTCAACATAAAGGACATCATGTGTATGTAGTTTTCCATCTGTGTTCAAGGTTATTTTACCTCAGATATTTAATATAGTTTTGTATCCCGAGATGACAGATCCTTCATTAAATTTTCTTATTTTGATGAACTTGCTCTTGTCACTAGTCATATGTTTTGAGTAACCACTATCTATTATCCACAAATTCTACTCCTTGGCATGGAGTGTAGTTTGAGTAATTATAGATTGATCTTTCACTTTCCACACATCCTTGGGTTTTTGATTTGGCTTATTTTTCCCTTTCTTAGAGACTTGTCAACCTTTGTTCACACTGAGAGGCATGATTTTACTTTATATTTTTGGTCTTACAAAGTTTATTTTACATTGTTTAACTATGTGACCAAAATTATTACAATTATAACATATTACATTTGTATCTAACAAGGGTGAAAATAAAAATTTTATTACATTTTTTTTTCTCCTTTTAGGTACAACTCTACAATCACTAGCCCTATGACCAAATTGATTACAAGTATAACAATAACCATAGAAAGATGAGGAATACCTAGTCATAACATTTCTTTGTGTAGGATGAGAGGTCTTCTTAACTCTGACTTCTTCAAGTCTCTCACATTTATGTAACCATCTGAATAAGCTACCTTTGTTTTCTACATCTTATTTGAGTTTTTAGAGATTGAATCATTGTCCTTCTTCTTTTCTTTAGGCTTCTTTTTAGCTATCTTCTCAACAACAGTGCTACAATTTGTCTTTGTATTCTTTCTAGCTTTCTCTTTATTTGCAATGATTCTCTTTCTATTTTGAATTTGTAATATAGGTTTGCAGATGTACTTGTTATAGGACTTTTCCCTTTTATCAAAACCAAGACCATATTTCTCTTTTGATGGCTTTTGAGAGTTCATCAACTCATCAAGAATCATTGAACCTCCTTTCAGCTTCATACCTTTATCTATTTTTTCTTTAGTTTTTTCAAGTTCTTTTCTCAAAATCACTATCTCTACTTCTAACTTCATGCATTCATCAGATTTAGATTGTAGTTCAAGTTTAACTACAGTCTATATTCTTTTAGCCTCTTCAACTTGTGTCTTTAAGCTAACCACCATTTGATCATATTTTTCAAGACTTTTGGACACTTTTTCAATCTCTTTTTGTCCAAGCTTCTTTTGTTTTGATTTATTTTTTTTTCAACTTGTCAATTTCATCTAGACCACAGATGAGTTAACACTCTAGATCCACTTCTCCTTATTCTTCATGTAAGTCTTTAAATTATTCTTAATCCTTAGAAGCTGATCCTAATGTTATAAATAGGACTTCCTTTTCTTCAGCCACAAGGGCACAATCATGGTCATCATAAGGACTATCACAATTATCCAATGAATCATTGTCTTCTTTTGTGTACAGGATTTTCTTATTTTTGAAGAACTTCTTTTTCTTGGAATAGTGGGGTTTCATCTTCTTACTATCCTCTTCTTGATCAAAGTTATCCTTTTTATTATAATGGCATTTAGGAACAAAATGTTCTACATTACCACAATTAAAACATTTAAGGGGTAACTTAGCTTTGTGTTTTTCAAATCCTCTTCTTAACTTTCTAACAAAGATGGCTTCTTCTTCATTAGTCTCTTTAGATCTGGATGTAGGTGCTTATGCTTTTACTTATTTGAATGCTTTGAATGTAGATTCGCTCTTGAAAGTATTTGCTTCTCCCATTCTCATCTCATAGGATGTGAAGGTTACATGAAACTCATCTACAATGAGCTTACCAGATCTCTTGCTTCCTCTATTGCAGAGATTTTAGAGTCATACCTAGATGGCAGAGATATTAGGACCTTTTTGACAATGATTGATTCTTTCATCTCTTCTCCAAGGCCTCTTATTGCATTGAATATTTCATGTGCTCTGAGGAGGTAGTCTGGAATTTTTTATTCTTCATTCATTTTAAGACTTTCAAACTTGCCTTTATACATTTATAGCTTGGCCCGCTTTACCTTATCATCACTTTGATAGATGCTCTTCAATTTGTTCTAGATATCTTATGCATTTTGACAATGCATCAATTTACTGAACTCTGAGTTTGACAATCCACAAAGGATAACATTTTTTGCCTTGGCATTGCTCTCATATGCTTTCTTGGTAGCCTGATCATTAGGAGTTATAGTGGAAGTTGTATATCCATTTACAACATACATCCATACATCAAACCCTAATGAAGATAAATGTAATTCCATTCTAATGCTCCAAAATACATAGTTTAATCCATCAAAGAGATATGCTTTGTTTGAGGAGGCTTCTTGACTAACCATTTGTGTTCACCATCTAATATCTACCTAAGTTGATCAAGCTTCTTCTAAAGAACCTGGCTCTGATACCAATTGTTAGAACATAACTATCTACTGAGAGGGAAGGGTGAATCAATATATTGATTAAATTAGTCTTTTTAATACTTTTAATGTAGATTAAAACATATATACAGAGATCACACGCACACAAATAGACACAACACCATATGTATGTGGAAAACTCAATATGGAAAAAAACCACTATGAGAATAGCTGCTAGAATATACTATTATAATCCAGCCTTATAATCAATAACCTCACTAGTTACAATGTTTAAGGTCACCAACCCTAAGGAGGCACCAATCCCCTGATTTAAGAGCACGTACTCTAAGGAAGCACCAACTCTCTAAATGAGCATCAAATTAAATATTTTGATGGCACCTACCAATTAGATTTATATTATGGATCTACAAGTCCATATTATAATATTGATTCATGAATGAATCCAATTCTAATTATTTGTTATAGGTCTGTTATGTAACTATTCATATTTTACACATCTCTCTCTTCTATTCCACTTTACCCCTTTGGTCTTGTGTTTCTTTATTTCTCTATTAAACATAATTCAACAACACCTACAACATTTACTATATCCTAGATGACATATATCTATTCATTATATTTAGCTCTCACTCCTTCTCTGTGTTCACACTTTGTCTGTAACACATCATGATCCATTCTTGGACTCAGTTCAATAGATAGGTTTCTTGCTTATTGAATTCATGCTCCACACCATAATTCTCTATCTTTTTTTATATTTAGCATATATTTGGCTCGAGATTTGATACAAATGCCATATTATGCAATTTAGATCGATCATAGTGATCTATACCATTCTCTGTGTTGTATAGTACATCTTTCTTGTAGGTTCCATCACTTGACCATTAAGATGAATGTATCTTTAAATATTGACCATTGATCTTAAGTTTCGTGCCATGATCTAATGATCCTAATTCAAATATCCCAACTTTAAAATGAAATCATTATATCAAGCTTCGATAGGCTTACGCACTCTATGAGATCTTTGTTATCTTTCAATCTTTAAGATTTCAACATTAAAACATGTCTGTTGATCTTTTGATCTGATTTCCCACATGCCATTAGATCTTCAAAAGAAGCAAATACCTTACCTCTATTTATCATTAAACATCAAGTACTTGATCTCATCTTGTTGATTCATGATGCTTTTGAACACATAAGCACCATCGATCTAGCTTAGTCTTTAACTCATTAAACATCAGACACTTTGACCTCTTTGACTCCTTGCCCTCTGTTGATATTCATTTCATGATCACATGCTTACCATTAGATCATTTAATAGAGTAATATGCTCATTGGTTCTCTATCTTAAAAGCTCTTTTGCATGTGACATTTGGCAACCTTGCATGCCTTCTGTACATTATTATCAGTGCTTACACTTGTGACACTTAACACTCTCATGTGCCTTCTTTACATTATTAGTCCTTGTGCTTGTGACACTTGGCACTAGCGCATCCCTTCTAAGCACTTTACTATCAGTCCCCACACTTGTGACACTTGGGACTCATGTGTTCTTTCTACACATTGTCAATCCCTCTACTTATGACACTTGGAACTAATGCATTCACTCTCAGGTACCTTTGACATATTAACTTTGTTGTGCATCATTTAATCTTCATTGTATGATTTATCACTAGCTGTTGATCAATCTTGAACAATTCTTAAGTCGAGGGCTCAGGAAATATTAAAGTCTTTGAACATTGATTGAAGACGATAATTTCTAGGTTGAAGGGGATAGTTGCATAATGATGATAAGGGCTTAAGATATAACTTAATTAACTAGTTTCTATCTATAGCTAGTCAACATAAAAATGGAACATGCCTGTGAATGCCATGTATTAAACCCTTAGGGTTTAACTGAGAAACTCTGTAATGTCCAGGAGCAAAGATAAATTATTTTTGAACTCATTTCTCTTCATTTGAACCTATGGACCATATGTATGATATGCTCTTGAAATTTTTTTAATAGATCTTCTATCAATTGCTTTGTAAATGGTCTAGAAATGGTCTCTGTAAAAGCATGACAACTTTGTACTGTGCAACTATAAAACATGCTCTTCTCTCCATCAATTTTGTTTGATCCTCTGAAATCAATGACATCTATAATGCCAACAATCTCCCTTTTAACATCAATGACAATCATATTGCCAACATGATTTTCCCTTAGGTTTTGTCCCTACTTATGTTTTTCCATCTTCCTTGGATTGTGAACTAAAAAAAAGATAGTTCTTGGGTACGAAAGCCTATTTCGAAATTCCTATCCTCATTTAAGTCAAGCCATAATTTGGATTGGGATTAAGGTGAATTTTATTAGTTATAATTATAATTTGGGTTCTTGAATCGGTCAATTAAAAAATGGATACATTATTGTCATGATCTTGTGTCTTTATTTAACGAGATCCACAAGAAGATGAAATTGAAGAGGTTAGATGTAGGATTTCCTACACATATAATTAAGAAAGTTTTACATAAAATGTGGAATATCCTTGGTTTTGATAAAAATTGGAAGAGAGAAAATGTGAAGATCATTCTTTACCTTCCAAAATGGAGTTTCATGATCTCCTTTCATGAAGAGGTAGATAGAGAAGAAATTTTAAGAAAGTGGTCCTAGTGTATGGAGGATCGATAAATTGATGTTTGAAAATGGAAGGAAAATTTGAAAGAGGATTTCAAAAGGAAATAATAAAAACTATGAGTTTGTCTTTATGCTCTACCCATTTAATAGTGGAGTTTGGCTACCACCAAATAAATTGATAATTATCTTGGTAAGTTTTGTGTAGTGGATAGTCATTCTCATAAGAAAAATTATTTGATTTATGTAAGGATGAAGGTTGATATGAGCATGCGAGATCCCTTACTATCTTCTATTTTTATTTTTAATGAAAGTAATGTTTTTTATACAAATTATTACCTATGAATTATATTTTGAGAAAATATGTTTTGTGTGTTTATCTTTGGGTCGTCTAGATAAAAATTGAAGGAATGAAAAAGGTTAGACAATAATGTTTAAGGGTTTCATTTGAAAATGAAAAAATAAATAATGTGAGGAACTTGAGGGCTATTAGTTTTGGATATCAAAATATAGCCTTTTCCCCTAGAATAATTACCCAAGTTCAATTTAGAATAAAATAATAACTTTGAAGAATGAGTTAGCTTCAAGGGAAGGGATTATAGGTTTAATGAGGAAGGAACAATAGGGGAAGTAGGTTGAAAGGATAAAACATGGTTATGGTATGGCTAAAGGATGAAGATTCAATAAAGTCATGGAATAATTATATTTGTTATGGAAGTCCCTACCTTTGGTCATTTAAGATTTGGAAATTGGCCTTATAGATCAAAATCTAAGTGTTTCAATAAAAAGAGATGATATAACTCTTAAAGGCTATGGATTTGAGTATATTTTTTATGATGATTGATTGAATATTGGGTATAAGGTTTAGTAAGGTGCTTGGGTCAACTTGAGGAGCTTTTGGGTTTAAGGTAAGGGAGGAAAGAATTTAGTAAATGGATTAGAAATCACAATTTGAAGGTGCACAAAATTTTGGAGTAATAGAAGGGGGAACTTTCACCCTATTTTTTTTTGGGAGCATCTTCCACTTTTTATGAAAGGATTTAAGTATTTAGAGTCCTTAATGTGGTTTTGGGGCATGATAAAATGCGTTCAATGATTTATAAACTATAAGTATAGAATATTACAAATGGGGTGGAATATGGTTGATTTTGAAAGATGGATGGTGGGTTTTAAAGTATTCATATTTGTCTCTTAATGATGATGTAATCATTTAAAAATTGGATGAATTTTGGAGAAGAGAATGAATGTGACATGATCATATTCATTAATAACATCTCTTATTTTCTATTTTTTTGGGGTAATATTTCTTTCATAACCAAAGTAATCATATAATGGGACTACTCACATGTTTGTAAGTGTTTTTCCAATCTTTGATTTTAAAGTGGAAAAATCTTTATTATTATATAAACATGTAATTTTGTCCTATAATAATTAAGAGTATTTTTGAAAGGGTAGAGTTGACAAGGTGGTGTTGATTGGGTTTTAAGGTTTTATAGTTATAGTTGGGAACATAAATTTTTTCATTAAGTAATTATGGAATTATATGGTTTTGGAGAAGGAAAGTTCATCTTTATTCAAATATATTTTGGGTATTAGCTAGTTTAGACTTTTTTTCATAGTGTCATATCAATTTTGAATATCTAAGTTTAAAATAGGTGGATTAGGTTTTGATTCACAATGGGAGGTCCTCCTAACCACTTTGAATTATAGATCACTTGAATTTTGAGAGAAAATGAAGATTGTTACACTATTTTCCAAGCTTCAGGATAGTTTTATTTTTTATAAAAATTACAAGGCTTAAATGAAAATTTGGAATTGAAAATTTATGTGAATTGGATCAATGGCACAACTATGGTCAAAGACATGCATTTTAAGGTATATTATGATGTACTAACAAGAGTTACTTAAATTTTTAGGGAAGGAGATAATTAGTTCATGATAAAAATTAAGGGGGCTCAATGTAGGGATGAGTTTCTATTGCCTAGAAAAACTGTGGAGGACATGGACAAATAATTTATAGAATTTTGATGTTCAACATTTGTCCTTCGTTTATATAATTCCTACATAAATACATTACTTGTGAAGGTTGTTTCACTATCTTCTTTTCCTATAGTTTAAATTTATCTCTCATCTTATCCACAAGAAAAGAATAACCTTTCCCTTTTTTTATTCAAAATTTTGGAAAGAATGACTTGAGTGGTTCAAAAATAGAAAACCAATATTTTTACACATCATGGTTTGATCCACATATTAACTTTTAATGCTATGAATTCTCAATATCCTAGACTCTAATGGGATATTTTTAGCCTTGAAACATATAAGGCTATGAAAAATGTATCATGAGCCCATAATAAAATGAGAAATCTTATTATACTCTTTTCTTCTGATAATTCTAAGAGTTATTCTTCCCATCAAAATGGTAAGACAATTTTGGGCTACAAAAGATCTTTTAGAATCATTGAGAAAAGCCACATTTTGAAAGGAAAGAGAAGGTTAGGATATGGGGGAAAACTTCTTCCTAGTTTAAGCCTTTTTTGAGTATAAATCGTTGACAATGATTCAAAACTCTCTATCACTAAGGTAAACTTAGATACTATGGGAGAATAGTTACAAATAAGTAATGGAAAGGATGGTGAGAGTCCTATCAAGATGGTTGAGGATGAAGTGCCAGAGACGATTTTAGTTATTGAGTTCTCTAGGGTTGTCAATAAGGATTCAAAGGTGGGGGTGATGACTCAGGGTTAGCTTCATCCAAAACATTGCAAAGAATTAAATCTCAATAAGAGGACTTGGTAGCTCTTAAAATCATATTTTTGTGTTCTTCCATTTCAAAAAACCAAAAATTATAATTTTGGTTAATGTGGAAAATGATTGTTTTGAAGTATCTTATTTAAAACTAGATTTTTGGCCACTCCCTTCCTTGTGCAATGCTCTTACTTTTAAGGATGCATTTGTAGCATGTAATTAATTGGATTTAATTTCCATGGAAAGCCATTTTAATTTTCATAAACTTTTTATAAATGAAGGGGCCTTGTTGTGAAGGATTTTTGAAAGAAACTTAATTTGTCTTTATCAATAATTGTTTTTTTGAAGCTATATTGAAATTTTTTAAAGATGAAGCTATGGAAGTGGGTAAGATTAAAGAAGTATTTATAGAGGAATTTAAGACTTTTGTTACTCTAGATTTTGAGAAATATATCCCAATTTTATCTTGTAGACCTCCTCTTAATGTTTATTCCTTAGTATTAAAATAGAATTGGCTTAAACTAAGAGCAGGCAGGTTGCCTTCTTTTCTGCTTTTTGATATGATTAGACTTAAAAAAAATTGTGAGTTTTTTAATCTCCTCTCTTAAATAGGATAAAAACCTTCTTTGTGAATCCTATATGCAAAATTATCTTATAATCTTAAATGGTACCCTAATCCCTTTGCAGGGGATGTGTTTTGTGAGCCTATATTTATTATCTTCAGAATGAAACCATTAGAGGTATATAATTAGAGGAATATAAGATTCATGAAGTTATCAATCCTCTTTGGATTATAGTAGAATTTCCTTAGCAATTGGATTTGTTCAGGGATTATGTTAAATTTATTGAGAATGCTCATATAAAGGAAAATATGTTAAGAGAAAAAAATGGATATTGTTGTTCTAAGTGAAATATGGATAAGAGATATAGGATTTGAAACTTATATGCACTATTGTGTTAGGTGGGCTATGTCGATGTTTGGAAACATACCAACACCATAGTGTGGAGGTTAGGATGTTTGTGAATGAAAATAGAACAACCATTGGACTCCACAAACTAACTCCTCCTACTCCAACACTATCATAAAAAAATTTGAGGTGAAAAGTGAAAGAGAGATAAAACATAAAAAATAAAAAAAATAAAAGGCAATGTATCAAAATAGTGTATCGCCAACTCCAAACCAAAATAAAATATACACAAAAAAAGTATTTTAAATCAAATAAAATAATCCAAGATTTTCTTTCAAAAAGTAAAACATACATAAATATAAACTGAAGGTAGAAACAAACCACATAATTTATATAAATACTAGATTAAATTATATAATTAAAAAATAACACATTATTAAAAATGAATATAAAATGAAAATATGATAAAAATTAAGGTAATTCATTCACAATGAAAGCTCCCCCAAAAGAACTAGAATAAAATTCCATAAGCCAAATCCCTAAATAATGATGAGATTCCCCATTTATATAAAATATAAAATAAAAGTAGGGAATGAGTAGAGATACGTGCATATAAATCAGTAAAAATCAAACCACTTCAATGAGAACTTTCCACACTTTTAATGTTTTGCTTCCACCAATAAATATTCTCATGCATTAAAAATAAGTGTGAGTATCCAAGGCAAAGAACCTATAATGCCATATTTTGAATTTGCATGTAAATCCAATACTTAATTATTTAAATGTCTAATACCCTTAAATATATTGCCAATATTTTTAGCATTCTACTCATGTTGATTTCCTTAAATATCCAAAATAAAAAGCATAAAGATTTTGTTATCAAGGTGGGCCCCTCTATTTAAATAAGGCTAAAATGCCTAGCTAATTCATGCTCTTTTAAATCTAAAACCTTGGTTTTGTTTATAAATAAAGGTGGGCATGTCTTTAATAAAAGACTTAGATACAATATGGTGGTCTTGCTTAATTCAAAGCAAAGGGTTATATAGGCATATAAAATTAATCCCCGATAAAATTAAAATGATGGAGTTACCGCGGATGCCATGGTGGGAAATATTGAAAATATTATAGGGGAAATGTTTTTGTTTTTGCAATAGGTTGATCTTTCTAAACCTCTCCAAATTAAGGAGCCTTGTTTTCCATATAATTTCAAGAGGTTAGAGGAAGGGTTAGAGGAAACCTATAAATATGAAACTTATAAATATAAAACACACACACACACACACACACACACACACACACACACACACACACACACACATGTATATATATAAATGATAAATAGAAAACCTATAAATATGTGTCCAAACCCTAAAAGTAAAAACAATAAAACTAAATGATGTCAACAACTCAATCAATGACATATAAAAATGTCCTGTAGACATAGTACATCATTGGTCTATTCAAAGACATTATCCAAGTTTGAGGCACTACAAGATGTCATTGGTTGGGTTGATGATTTTGAGAAGAGATGTGCAAACATGAAGAAGAGTAGAAAAGGGGGAGTTGAGAACCTTAAAGGGAAAGAATGACAATGCCATGGAAGGAATGAAGGTGGTAGTAAGATTGATTAAGCATGAAAAAGACTCTAAAAAAGTGAGATAAATAGGCCCACCCCAATCCAATAAACTCCTTAAGATGTTAAATTAATGATATTAATGTGTCGATGAATCACGTGAAAAAATATGTGAGTAAGAAAAAACAAAGTGTAGCTTATCCATTCTTACTACCATCTTCATCCCTGCCATATGATTATCTTTCTTGTCCTCCAAGATTCTAATTTACCATTTTACTCTTCTTCTTCATGTTTGTGCACCTCTACTTAACCCAACAATTTATTATAATTACCTCAACTTGGCAGATGTCATCTACTAAGATGATGATATACTATGTCTACTATAGATTTTAATATGCCATAGCCAGGGTTGAGATAATGACTAAATTAGAGTTTTGATTTTTAGGGTTTGGATGCATATTTATAGGGTTATTAGTTTTCATTTCTCAAAATATGTACATCAAATATTCTCTTCTCACATACACAAATCCACATCAATAAAAATAAGAGGAATTAGGGATAAGGATCTTACACTTGAAGAAGCCTAGTTAGAGAAAAAAATTAAAGATATCACAAAGAGATGATGAAACAAAAGGGTATAGGTATATTCTATAGAATCCCAAACTAAGGTCTACTTAGGTTTTATTTCCATCCTTATTTCAACTACGAACACCTCTTACAACGTTCCACTTGAGTGAAGGGGGATATTAATGCACTATATGTCAAATAAGATAAGTATTCTATCTATATACTCTTTATTTTATATTTTAGTTGTTACATTATATTAGGGTTTTTATCCATTATTAAACTACTACATGTTTGAGCATTAATAATTTATTATTCTTTGCATGTTCTTGATTTACAAATAATGGTTACTATTTAATGAAAACCTTACAAACCTTGGTTTAAATTCCTCTCGATTACCACCTAATTGCATTTAAGTTTTCATTGCTTACACCTCTTGGTTACCCTATAATGACACCTTGGCTATAATTAGGCCTGCACTTGTTATTGTTTGTATATATTCCATTTTTAAGTCCCTTACAAACTCCTTGTACATGGCACTTGTCTATACCCATATGTCTTTGAGGATTGATGTATTGTATGTGTGTTAGATCTAGTATGGTATTCTTATCTTTTCCTATTTTATAGGACCATTATATTTGTGACCATTTTTGGCTTACATATATTTTGGGGAATAATGACATTAATATTAACCTGCTGTTGTGTTGGATCATTTTTATTTTTTTATTATAGCCACTTAGCATTATTGATTTTTCAAGCATACCCTTCTTTCAAAATTTATATTCTTCCTTTGACAACCCTAAAGGTTAATATTCTCATTGGCATAATGGAGTTTATCAAAACCCAAGAGAAAATGCCCAATATTTCCATTTTTCCTCCTATAATTATTATAATATAGATCTTACTCATAGCAAGAAAAGTAATTTTAAAAAATCCTCCCAATCCAAATGTTAACATAAGAATTATACCCAATCAAAAAAAATAAAAATCAATTGTTACTTCATGAATAACATGAACGAGAAGGAGAACAAGATGATTATGTTAAGCTTACTCCCAAGATGAAAAATTTTATAGACAAAATTCTCAGGCACACAAGAAAGCATATGAAAGTTTGACAAGGTAATTAAATCCCTTATGATGCCTAATTTCTTCTTGACTCCTCTTAAGTCTTGTTTCATCTCCAACATTAGGGTAAATCAACCCATAAATTGATCCATACCTTATTTCTCAAAAATACCTAGCGTATCTACATCTATGATGGGTGACACCACTAGTACCCCTTAAGCCAATTAAAACACCAACCAAAATAAAAATCAAGATCCTCAAAAGAATCGATCAACTAAAAACCCTTCAACGCATCTGAATCATATGATCTTGAGGATAAAATGACCCACATGAAAAATATAGTACCATAAAATTCATGAAATGTAAAATATTTTTTAAAAAAAATGTCCAAAAGACCTTGAATAATTTTGTGGGGAATGGAAAATTGATTTCCACCCCCCTCCCTTAAAGATAATCTTGATAATCCAATATTACAACCACATATTCAAAACAAGGTCCTTAAAAACCTAATAAATGAACCTTTAATGTATTATATTATAGGCATGGACATTAGGGGAATCACCCCAACCGTCAATTATGGCATGTATACCAATCTTTCCTTGCATATTATGGCTTTTGACAACATTTACAAAGATTGTGTCAAATCTAACACCTATGTAGTTGAAAATATACTAGGAAAATATCTCACATGTGATGCTTTAGAATGGTAGAACCAACACAATCCTAGCTCTATTATTGAAATAGAAGGCTTAGTGTATCGATTCAAGAATTCCAATATCATGGATTACCTGATGACAAATTAGGTAACTTATTTATTTCTAGTAAATTTGGTCATGTGCCAAACCATGAATTCGTCAAGCGATTAAAATCCTTAGCCTATAAAGCCAATCCCAACATGACTGAATAAAGTATATTTGAAGTAATCGAAACAACCTTAGAGACAAAATTACAATACAAAGTTAGATCCTTTTCTCATAGGAAATTTAAGGAAGCCATTGAACAAGATAAAATACATGACCATATCATGAAAGAATTTGAGATTCCTCAACTTGATAAAACACATGATTATTAAAAGTCTTAACAAATATAGTAATGCTATAGATGATGGCTTTTTTGACAATATTGCTAATATTTTTGAATGCAAAATAATTATTCATGTGGTAATGCCTAGTTGTTTTCAAAACACACTTCTTTTCCAACCAGAGAGACTAATTTTCAACCACCTCATCCATATAATAACTATATTCATAATTTTTAAGTATCAAATAACATAGAAAGAGATTTCCTAGACCTCAACCAAAAGATCTAGATCCTTCATGACCAACACAACAATGGTATGATACACAAACGTATTGTAGGTTTCATGCTGATTAAGGTCACTCACATGAAAAATTTCATTACATTTTCACCTTAGCATACAAATTTATAATTGGTAACAAATTTGATCATGATGCTATATTAAGAGAATGATGCCAAGACTTATTCAAAATATCAAAACATCATGAATATCACATAAAGCATGACAAAATTCACCAATCAAACACTCATTTAGGTATCTATACTACCATATCATCGCAAAAATGAAAAATATATATCTCAACACAACACCAATCTTATAAAACCTGAAAACCCTCAAAATTGTAATTTGGCCACCAATGTCATAGAAACTATGGTCAACCCTAATTCCTTGAGTGATGAGGAAAACCTAGTTCACACAAATGGTTTGAATCACATCTTGGTTGTGCTGATAATCAATATCACACTGAATATACTCCTCTATCCACTTGAAAAACTTACAAAACTATACAAGTTTATCCTACAGGTTATAAATTCTTTACAATCCCCTTAAAAAATCCAAAATCAAAAAGTGAATAAAAATTTGACATCATCGGCTAAACTAATGAAACTAAGAATTTAGACTATTCTCTACTAGTGTCATTGACCATGACAATGATGTTGCCTATATATACTCCAATTCCATTGACTAGGGTGATGATCTTGTTTTAGTATACTCTCATGTCATTGTCTAGGTCAATGACATTGTTTGAGTTTGCTTGCCAATGATATTGAACATAAACATAAAAGTTAAAACTTAGATGTAACCCCTCCCAAAACAAAATTTGATATCATTATGAATTTTATTTCTCAATTATAGACAACTTATGAAAAATTTAGCTTTGAGGTAAATATCCAATTGAGGAACTCTAATATTCTAAGAAATATTCCCCTCCTTGAGCTAATGCACACTCCTCCCAAACATGAAAATCAATTAATGAAATAGTTTTCTCCATGAATATTCATCAACCACCCATTATGAGGTAATAAGCTCCATTGCATGATTCTAATGAGAATATCATGCAACAATGCAAAGAATTATCTTTTAAAACTAATCAAAAAGTTTATTAAACATTATCTCTTAAATTTTCCATACAGCTGATGATTTTGGATCAAATCCAATTTCACGTAAATGATCCCCCACTTTTTATTAGCATTTGAATTGGTGATGTCTAATTCTAGATTCCCCTCATCTACAAAGGTTATGACACTTGTGTGGCCTCTTTAAACTTTATCGAATCTCTTTGTTATTCAATAAGTAATCTCAAAACCACTCATAATAAATGCCAATGATATCATTACCTAAGATAAATGTAACCCATAGGGTGCATTTGGATTCCTATCATGATACTCCTAGAATATTTAGGGTGAAGGTTATGATTTTCAAATTTTCCCTTTTAATATAATATCTTTCTTGGGCTCCCTTGGACTCATCGAATGAGGACCATAACTTCCTCTGTTTACCAATGTGTCATATTCCCATACTTAGGAGATATATACATATGTATAATTTAATAAAAATCCTTGTAATTATGGGAAATTACAATAATGTGACATCTTCAAAATACCTTCCCTTGAAGAGTTACTGAGTGTTCTCTTTTTTGAGTATCAAAACTTTAATTACCCCATCAATTCATTGGAAGGTTATAGTGGTAACCTCAAGATTATTGGAAGAGTCCCTCCAAACCTCCTTGATTATGATGGTGATCCTAATGGGATCAACCTAAAAATAAAACCCTTTAACCTTCCATAACATATAATTTCTCAATTACTTGCTAGTTTGTGACCCTATTCTATCAAAAAGGAAATTGAAGAAATTCCCACAACCAAAGCTTTCAATAAGAAATATCCTTAAGATATTTATTCTCTAAGATGAATTGTGGTAAAATCACTCAATGTCAATCTCAACACTCCTAATTATGATGAAAATTATACATTATAGGATCATTATTTATTTGGAAATCTCCAAGCAAAGAATGAAAAGATTTTACATTACCAAAACTCCCTTCAAAACACACAAGAACAAAAAATTTTCAAGCACAACATTAACATGGTAAATATTTATCCTATATTTTATGTTCAAGATGATGAGTAAATTTATTCTTGTATCACTCCTTGTGACATGCCTACCAATTATAACACTCATATGGTCCCTTTTGTTGGGTCCCCACTAATGGAGTATGTTTTTCCCAATTTGAACTTGTCTCTAACACATTGTTCTTGAAGAAAAAAGTGTTCAATGTAAGACTTATGATCTCATCATCCATCCTAATATTGCACATGGCACAATTTTTATGGTAATTTGGTTGAAAAATATTGGGCACATAAGAATTATTAAGAGAAAAAAACCTCAAAAATATAATCCCCTACAATAGAAATTAAAAAATTAGACCCACCTTCCATGGTATTACCACCCATTTTCCTATAGAATATTGAGCCTATAAATAACTTATAGTCCCTCTGCACATAATGGGGCCAACCATCATCATCATCATCATCTCACCAATCAGATAGCCAATCTCCAAAGACAACCCCATTATACATCCATAATAAATGGGAACTCTATTGTCTTTGACATGAGTATTCTTTCAATTCCATTCATGAGTGCTAAGCATATCATTAGCATATACAAAGTTTTCAAAGGCTAGAGGAGAAACCTCCCCTAAAGAATAAAATAATTTCATAGGCTAGAGGAATAACATTCCCTCAAGAAATAACACCTTAATCAACTGAAAGTATAACTTCCCCATATATCTTATCCATAATTGAAGGATTAGTATCCTCCCAGTTCTACAACATCTACTTTATCTATCAAGGCTATTCACAAGACCATGCTTACATAGATCTCATAGAGAGTACAATAAACTATGGTTAAATCATGTTTCAAGCTATGACAATACATTCATGAAGTTGTCGATGAAGTGTGTAATGACATTATTAAACATTTGTGAGCTATCATATATTTTATCAGGTTTTAAATTTTATATTATTCTCTTTTAGTAGCTAAAATTTAATTTTCTTTATTTCACATACCATTTATTTTTATTGAACTTTTCATCATGGGTTTATCTAACCATTGCATCCTTTTGTAATTTATATTTTTATTACATTTCTTTCCTCTTGGGTTTACCTACCCATTATGTCCTTGTGATCTATTGATAATTTATTTTTCTTATACCTATATTTTGGGTATATGGACATAACACTTAACTACCTTTTGGTAATTTAATTTTCATGTTTTGCTCTTCAGGTCACCTCACATATTTTATCCTTCCCATCTTGTGTTTTAATTCTATCATTTATTGTGATAGACCTATTAAAATTTAACATTATCTATCTAGTGAAATCATCAATACCTATTACCTCCATTTTGATTATCTTTCTTTAGCCTACCTCCAAACTCGTATACTTATTATGTGATTTGATGCACATTTTTATGTACTTCCAAATCCCTTATTCCTAGTATCTTATGAAACAAAACCTCCCCTCTTATGGTCAGTTATTGGCATGCCATCATTTTATCACCTTACCTTTATATGGGTGCTCATAGTTATCATCTTTCACTCCCCTATTTTAATGTGGGGCATACTTAGGTCAGAAATAAGATCACACTCTCTTCTAAAGTGTAGGTATGAAGGTATCTATGCCTAATTATTTCTTAGTTATCCTATTTAGTAGGTAGGTGTAATATTTCTTAAGTTAGTCATCACAAAACCCATTGAATGACCTTTCAAATTTGCAATGTAAGAGGAAAATAAGAAAAGTCCAAAAAACTCAAAAACCAAAATATCAAAGGAAAAGTAATCAAAGGAAACAAAAAGTATCAAAAGTAAAATCACATAAAAGATGTGATAAAATCATTGGCACATCCCTATGCTAGTTAAAGATCAAACTTAAAAACTAGTCTCATAGTAAGCTATTAGACTAGGGTGAGAGGCCTAATACATATCATTAATTGCACCTACATTTTCATAGAAGTACTGAATCATTACAGTTAAATGATGGCTCCATTAGGATCTTGAGGAATGAGGAACATGCTTTGGAAATGTAGTCACATTTTTCATTCATTACATAGCCTTCATGGGATAATCTATATTCTTCAGTAGTTATCCCAAGCTTTAGACTAGCTAGGGAGTGTTCTTAAAAATTTCAATGTCATAAACCCTTAGTATTCCTCAATTAATGTTTCTTATTTCTGTTAAATATTTTCACATTGCCCTCATGACGCTTCACTTCCTTTCTTTCACACATTTTATTCCTAATATACCCTTTATAGATATTGCTACTAGTTGAACACATTCATATTATATCTCTCATAATTTTTAACTCCTATGTTGTACCTATATCTCGAGGTTTGTAATTTTAAGATTGTAAAAGAAGATTTGTAATTTTAATATTTGACTACAATTTTATCATTATCAATTATAAAATTGTGAAAGAAGGTTATCAAAATTACATAATAAAAAATGAATAATTTATATAAAATAAGTTTTAAAATTAGGAATTATCAATTGTAATTTAGCTTAAGTATCAAGGTTTATATTATAAATTGAAAATGTTAATGTAAAATTACAAACTTAATCATTAAAAATTATAAACGCTGATTTCTAATTTATCAAATGAAAATTATAAACTACCAATGATAAATTAGAATTAAATGTTTATAATTTATAATTTATAATTATTAAGTTTGTAACTTTACATTAACATTTACAATTTATAATTTAAAACTTGATACTTAAGCTAAATTACAATTGATAATTCCTAATTTTTAAACATATTTTATATAAATTATTTATTTTTATTATTTAACTTTGATAAATTCCTTTCATAATTTTATAAATCAAATTATAATTGGTAACGATAAAATTGTAGTTAATAATCAAATTGTTTGTTTTATATTTCAATTTTTTTTTAATGTGAAGGTTTCAAAATTATAATTTTTAAAAATTAAAAATTAAAATTTCTAATTTAATTTTTTAAAAATTTAATCTTTAATTTAAACTCAAAATTCTAACTTTTTAAACCTTACAACCTTTTTACCACCTTTCCCCTCTGAGGGCCCCACCTCTTTGACTCACCTAGACATCATTGGGCTTCATTGTTATATCGATAAAGGAAGAGCATAGTCTGCTATTTTAAATTTTTTATTATCTTACCTTGATGATGGTTTATGGAGTGTGACCTGAAACATCAATCAAAAAACTTAAACATAGCTTAATCCAAAAAAAATATCTACTCTAAGCTAAACAACATCATAAAACCATGCTACAACTTAATTCATATCGAGATAAAAAATTACAACTTACACATGTAGAAAATAATATGTGATAACTATCTCACTCACACACATAGACACACACAAGCACATGCACACACAGACACACACACACACACACACACACACACACACACACACACACACACACACACACACACACACACACACACACACGTGCACATGTGCACAGACACACATAATATTATATATATATTCAAAATACAATATATACATCACATATACAAAGTACCATGTGCCATATACATCCCTATCTAGGGAGGGGTTACACTTTACACTAATGCAATATATATATATATATATATATATATATATATATATATATATATATATATATATATATATATATATATATATAAAACCCATCTAAGGGATTGAGCTAAGGATGAATCTAAATAATGAAATCCTTGTGCCTCTCCTTATGGCATGGATATAAATCTATCTAACTCAAAAATCCATTCTCCATTCACATACTCTTTAACTATAGCGATAATTATGGTGGCCATGTGTGCCACCTACTCCCTCATTAGGGCCTATTGGGTGTCTATAACCTACTATATCAATGCCACATCTCTTCCCACATTGACTAATGTACTTGTATAGGGACCTAGGTCCTCTCCTCATATCTATAAATCCCATATAGCCTCTCCTTATTAACCAAGTTTATCATTGCACAATTAAAACCTTTAAAGCTAACACATATCAACCATAATTAAAAATGTAAATAAATAAACCTAAGGATACAACAAGTTAATTTTTGAACCATGTGGATAGATTAATTTTAGAGATTAAGAAAAAACAAAAGACAATGTAAGATATGAACATAACATATACCATAATATACAAACACACGTAATAGATTCCATTAATATGAACCAAGTACATAAATCAACTCAAGAAAAAGGAAAACTATAAAATTGTGCTTCTATAAATATATTCAACATGTATATATAACCCATAGCCATATTAAATCAAAGAGAAATTAATGCTCACATATTTTCCCATCTATAACATCATAAGAAAATGAGCACATGGCACTATATTCTAATCACATGTTGATTTAAAAAAAATGAGCAATGATACATTTGTAACGCTATCCAAGCTTGTGCCTATCAAAAAAATACAACATATTCTTACTAAATTAGTCAAAACACATTCCCTTGACTAAACCAAGCCTCATTCCAAAGCTTGTAATATGGTCGATAAACACATCCCATGGAATTTTGGATCAATGGTAAAATGTGATTGCAAAAAGATAGACCATCACAATAATGTCTTGAAAACACTCTTTCTAAAATGGTTGACTAAAGACAAATATATCACCATGGAGGGAATAACATGACTTGATGTAGCTAACTAAAATGAAGTGATAGCCTGCAGAGATCCCATCAACTCAACACTCATGCTATCTGAAATATTTCTATGATATCATGTGTGAGCAAATAATTGACTAAGGCAAGTAGTGTGTTGCGATTTTTTCTTATCCAACTACCATTTTAGGTATGTGACTTCCATTTTAATGCAAATAACATCATATTACACCAAAGTTACTTCAACTATCTAGGAAATAATCCTTATAATTTATGCCTATAATGTAGTTCTCCATCAACCAACCCATTTAGTCTAACCACTAAACTTGATAAGCATTTTATTTGCTACCTCCTTCACATCTCTGTATGTAAACCTAATTTTGTATAATTTAAGTTATGAATAATATGAAATAAACACAATTTAGTGAATGGTTTTTTCTTCAAAATCATTAAAATCAGGTGCTGAAGATAAAAAATAAAGTATCTATGTAAACAAATATTATAGGTGTGGAATTTGAGTAGTGGGATCATTTGGGAATACAACATATATAGAAGTTAAATAAAGGTTAGGGTATTTAGAGGCCATTTGAGAGTATAGGGAATGAAGTCCCATATTAATGACTTGGTCATGACCTTTCCATGCACCATGTGCTACTTATATTTGGGCATGTGTGTTTTTAGGTCATGTAAAATCATGCTCTGAGTTGTGACTTTCATGTAGATATCATCTCATTCACTTCGAGTCTTTTCACATTTTTTGTAGATTTATGGAGGGTCTGATGAGCTTCATATACCTCATACAACTAAAATATCATATTTGCTTACTTATAATGATTATATTTTGTTATTTTTATTATTCAGAATAGTAAATCCTCTTTTCCTATCAATGTTAATTATACATTGGATCATACACATGATACTAAATCTAAGGATGCATACACTCAAAAAAATCTCCAATAAATACAAGCAAAAATTACACAACTTTCATAGGTATCTCAAAGGTCTAGCCATGTGGTAATTTCTCAATATATTACACCTCATTGGATCATGAAGTCCTCACTCACCCTTTTCTTACTGGTTTTATAGTGCATAAATTTGAAGTTTAAAATGGAAAAGGTGATCATTCACATCACATTTGATCTTTCATTCCCTCTTGCTTTGGTTTTTTTATGATGATATGTTGATGACAAGGAACTTTCATAAAAGTCTTAAGTATTATTCTTTGGGTTAGTTTCATGCCTAAACTGTAGGCTCCATCTATTGATATAATGATTTGGTCTATATATCATTAGCTCATGTTTCTATAAAAATTATCCCAATGGTCACATTTATTCAACTCTTTCAACTCAAAAAGGACCTAATGAGAATGTTAGTGAGTATGTGCTTTGATTTAAGACTAAACTTAAAAAAAAGTCTTACCAAATACATGATAGAAAGTTACAATTCATTTTCATCAATAGTTTCCTTTAACCACTTAAAGACAAATTTATGTTTAAAACTTACCAATACTTCAGTGAAACTTACAATATTATTAAAAAAATTTAGATTAAGCTTTTAGATGCTAACATGATAAAATATGGGTATAATACCCCCTCCTATACGAAAAAATAAAAGTATTAATGTAAAAAAGGTTTAAAGTTAAGTATAACGATGTTACAAATTTTCACACTAAGAATGAGGTAAAAAATGCAAACATAGTTTCAAAACCACTTGAAAGGCTAGTTCTTCCACTGATCCATAAACCTAATGGATATTTCACACTAGACTTCATCAACATGGATAGTATAAGCCTAACTCAAAAAATGATTATTTTTTTATAAAGGTTAAAGATGGGTTTTTTGAAAGGTCCCCAACCCTTTCACAACAAAAGACCAAATAAAAGTAAAAGATGACCTCAATGGTTAGATAAGAAAAAAACATCAAAACTGGTTTATCAACAAATTAGACAAGACCAAATGATATATAACTGCAAGTATATCTTCCAACACACAAATAATAATAAAAAAGATCATTTGTTGGGATCAGCCAATATATCAAGGGATATATCATTTTAAATTGTTCTAGACTAGTTTTTTTTCTAAAACAAAGATGTAACATTCTAGATTTGAAATGCAAAAAAATATAAACATAAAGAGAATCATGAAAGAGACACCAAAGCATAAGATAAACACAATAATTGACATGGAGAAACACAATGTGTAAAAAATTGAGTGTGTGAGGAAATTTCACTCCCAATTGTACTTTGTAATCCTCAAATGTATAAGTTATTGTCACTTTTGGCCTTTCATGGATAGATTTAATAATTACTACACTATCCAACCTTGTGCTGAGTTACTTTGAATTCTCACAACACTTCAAAAAATAATCCAACACTGTAAACAACCATTAATAGCTAGTAAATAATGAGACAATAGGACAAAGACTCCAATTTTAAAATTACAATGTGAATCTAGTTTCATGACTTCTCACTAACTTATTTGATGTATTTTTCCTTCCATAAGGTTTATTTTTATGTCCTCTCACCTTGGGATCCATCAATAATCTCAACTAGATTGGCATCAAGCCAAGGAAATATTTGAAATACTTCCCATGCCCATGTTTTTATATGGTGGTAAAAATTCTAGTCATTATAGACATACAATTATGTAACCACCACCTAAAAACATTGTTGGTTACACAATTACAAGGGAGGTTACATAATCACCACTTACATTTAACAATAGTTCTACTATCAATGACAAATCCCTCTAATTCAAGAGTTGAAAATTATTGAATTCATCACTCTGAAGATGTCCGTGTCATCCCAATAATTACTCTTCCATTACATCTTATCTGAACTAATGTTTTAACATGTAATGTCTTGCAAACATGAATTACATACAATGGGAGTAGTGGGACCATCTATCAAACATATCTAGTACATTATATCCATATTTTGGACCATACCTCTTAAATTTGAGACTTTTAAGTCCTTAAAAGCTTCAAGAACTCTATAAGTGAGGAAATATCTTTACCACATCTTATCTGGAATAACATTTGGCCTTTATGGGTAGCTGACACTTTAACCTAGCAAGTGAATGCTCTTGTAGTCATCTTTGTGTTGTCTTTACTTATTTTTTAACACAACATCCTCCTCTAATTACAATTGACCATCAAAAGTGAGGTATTCAAGTAATGGTAGCAATATCCCTTCATATTATTTTTCTAACATAGAATCTTCAAAGAGATGCAAGTTATCAACATTAAAAACTAAATAAATATTCATATAAGGATGCAAATGAGGTCTAAATGCATTCTTTACCACTTGTTATACAATTTAAATAAACCATACGTAATAGGCTTAAGTTTCTTAGTCTTAAATTGCAACATTTCTCTACTCAAGTACAATCAAACCTTGTCTCCAATAAGGAAAATGTACTCAGTCCTATGTTGATAATGACTTGATTTTTACTTGGATTATGACTCCCTCAACCTTTATTGCACTTTGAGGTGAATTTGTTGAATCTTCTCAGAGTTTTGTGGACCTTTAGATCCACTTTTCCATTTCCTTTACATAACTGTCTAAAAACCATATCAAATGCACACAAAGGTGAGTAGCCAAAACATGTTTAAAAATGAGTTTTGTTAGCAGAAGAATGCACTATATTATTATAGGAATGTTGAAATACACCAAATTTTCATCCTAAGACTTAGGATGTTTTCTATTATACCCTCTAAAGAGATTTACCAATGTTCTGTTCAAAACTTTTGTTTGCCAATTAGTTTGTTAATAAAAATTTGTAGACCATTTCAGCTTGGTATCCATCTTCTACCATAATTTGGACCAAAAATTACCAACAAATATTGAGTCTTAATCTAAAATAATAAAACTAGGCAACCCACAATGAACCCACACATTAAAAAAAAACAACTTAGTTGCATCACTAACTTTGAGGGTCTTGTTACAAGGAATAAAAATACATATCTTATCAAACTGGTCCACAATCACAAAGAGATAGTCACATCCCTTCCTTGACATAGGAAAAATACCTAAAAAATCAATGGAAATGCTTTTCCATGTCCTAAAAGGAACCAATAATAGCATATACAAACCCAAAGTCCTATTATGAGGATTTCTTGTACTAGATTACACACATCCTATTCTGAAAGTATCAAAATAAAATTACATATTAAGCCAATAAACATGCCTCTACAACTGTGAAAAAATATTTGTAACAAAAAAATGTCATGCAAATTTTGAAGTATATGCATCCTTCAGTAGCTGAACACTTTCCCCCTTAGGCACACAAAACTTACCTAACTTGTAGAGTAACCCATCTTGAAGGTAATAATCCTCTTTGGGCTTAAATCATGCATCTTGGGACCTTTTTACTTGAATAAAATGATCCCAAAAATATGCATCATGTTCATATACCTCTTCATAAGACTCACACATAAAAGGCTCGAGAAGAATTATGGTTCCTATGGACAAAAGAAAAAAAGGTTTGGATAACATATCAACTAGCTTGTTAGTCACACATTTATTATATTTGATAATCAAATGAAATTGTTGAAAAAACACCATCCACTTATAGTTTATAGCTTACTGAAGTTTGGTTTGATCTTGTAAATATTGGAGAGGTTGGTGATTTATGTTGACAATAGTTTCCATACAAATAAGATAGTGTTTCCATTTTTTGATCAATTGAACAAGAACATATAATTATTATTATATCTACAATAATTTATATTTTCACCATGAAAAATATATGAATGGCAACATATGGGCTTAACTCCTTATAATAGGACAAGCCCCATAACACAATTAGTAACATCTATTTTCATCTTAAAGGGTAGCAACGAGTTGGGAAAAACTAATATCATAGCATGACTAATCTAGTGTTTAAACATATCAAATTAATCTTGTTGCTTCATACCCCAAATAAAATTATTAGCACTTCTTGTGATGGCATGCAAAGTACAACTATGGAAGATAAATTTTTGATGAATTTCCTCAATACTGATCTACACCAACAAAGTTACTTATTTTGATTACATTAAAAGGATTTGGATAATTCATGATGGTCTCTACCTTCATCAGATCAATTTAATTACCCATATCTAACCACATGTCCCTATAAGACAAGTTAATATTCAACAAGCTCACATTTCTTCTCATTAAAAAATAAACTTTTCTCCCCCAAAATGTGTATAACTTGTTTTAAATGATTAATACACTCATCAAAAGCTATACTAAAAAAAAAAAATCATCTAAATACACAAGAAAATAAGAATCATTAAATGGACTCAATACTACATTCATAAACCACATGAAGGTAGTCAATGCATTGCATATGCCAAGAGGTTGAACCAACCATTCATACAACCCTTGTCTTCTCTTGAATGTTGTCTTCCAAATTTACTCTTCCTTAATTATTACTTGGAAATACTCAAATTTCAAATCAAGCTTAGTAAAATACTTGTCATGTTGAAGTTGGTCAATGAAATCATCAATCCATGGAATAGGGTACCTATTATTGATAATTATTTTATTATGTGATCTATAATCATCACACATTATCCATAAACCATATTTATTAGGTACAAAAATAATAGGAGAACTAGATGAATAAGCAATAGGATAGATTACACCTTGATTAATTAAATATTATAACCAATGTTTTATCTCAATGGCATCCTTCAAGGATTGCCTCCATAACCAATTTTTTGTATGTCTGGTAGAAATTGAATTTTGTGTTTAATAAACCTCACTGGTGACAACCCCATGGCCTCATGAAAAACCTCCTTGAAATGTTGCACCAACTCTATCATATGCTTACAATCTTTATTAGATAACATGATACACAAATTTTTATGTGCAACCACTTCATGATCTTGAATATCTCTCAAAATAATCAAAGCAAACTTCCCACTTCAAGCATTTTAGCTTGAAAAGCACTTACCAAATAGAGTTTAAAATAAACTTTTAGGCTGAAATGATGTATCTATTTTCATCCTTCACCAAATGGTATTAGTTGGATATCCTCATGAAGATAACATCCTATATATACAAGTAAGGGATATGAAACACTAAACCACACACATCAAGTTGCACAACATCCATTTCAACTTCATTAATGACATGTGCATTAATATAAAAATTAACTTTACATTTATTGATCACCTTGATATCTATCTTTCTTCACCCAATATAAATAAGATGGTCTTAGATGATTGTTAGTCTCCATCCTCAATTTTTATACCATCCCCTTATCTATTTCTTTTGTGAATAAGTATAAAAAGAACATCCATTTTTGTTTTCTTTGTCTAAATGTTAATATGGAAAATATTAGAAAGTTAACTCTCTTGAGAAATACTACTAACCAAACATACCTCTATATTGATAGAGGTGCAACACAAAGTCTCATCCACATCAAAGTTGAAACTATTGTCTTCACCTTTGAGAGATGACATAAAATTTTATTCTTTTTATTCTTGAATGAATGCAATTCTAGTTGTAGCTTCCAACATTGATCCTTAGAATGAATATCAATATCAGAATTCCCAAAATGCATTTTAGTATCCTATTTATTAATATAAGCAACATTATGATTAACTTTCCATTTAGATTTACCCTTTTACTTGGATCTACCTTTATTGATTGGATGTGTTTTAAGAGGTAGACGAAGCCTTGATCTTGTCCATATCTAAGTAGTGAGATTGAGAACAAGCCTCATCTACATTCATAGACTTGGACAAGAGGATAAGTCTCCTCAAACGGCTATGGAGTACACCAACATACTTCATCAATATGTCATGGTTCACTATATATTTGCCCATTTGGATAGCCTTCTTGAAAAACTAACATGTATACTCCCACATGATTTGAACTTGATTTTTCCTAAGATATTTATAGTACATGATCCTTGTATGCAATTAGAAATACATCATGTCTATAAATCAATCCTAACTCAGAGAAGATAGATCATACCATACACTTCCAATTGGGGACACATTAGATACTTGGGAACATGACCAATATGGGGATCCACTAGATCCAATTAGGGGATATCTTACCATAGTACACTATGCTAAGGAGGGTTACAAAGCCTCCAGTCAAGAATAATCACATAATAACGCTAAGGGAGTCCTCTATTTTGACATTTCACTAAAATAATAACAAGTAAAACAAATCTAATCTAGTGCTCACCAAATATTGTGGCACAAAGTGGGGTTCAGTAAATAAATAAAACATGTATAGCAGAATCTCAATTAAGTTATGTGTTGATGGTTTAAAATTGTGCTTGATCTTAACCAATCAACAATGGAAAGGTTCAAACTGTGGGACAATGTGGCTTGAAACAACCTCTAGATTTTAGAGAAGCTAGTCTTTTTTTTATATTGGGTTGCTAGGGAAAAGGGATAGGAGATTAAACAAAAATGCAAAATGCAGGAATTGAAACCTAACTATGGTGATGTGCCTGAGTATAATCCTAATCCTAACCTGAGCACAGTGAGACTATTATAGGACTAAATTACATTTAAGAGCAGACAAGTGCATGATCAATGTAAGAGATTGAAATAACAGAAATAGAGGCTCACAACATGGAAGTCTTTCGCTAAGATATAGGGAATGTCAACAAAGGCATAGTGTTCAATCTTCTTAACAGAATCTTCCAATCACATAAGACGCATAGAAGTCACGTACAGTTCTGTAAACCTTCTGATTCAAGAAAATGAGACAAAAACAAATAACATTCCTAATCATAACTCTAGAGAATCTACAGTATAAACTACTTCACAAATGACACAGATAACACCAACCAAGGCATGTAGCTCAAATTTCCTTAATTCATTCAACCACATAGAGGGCATAGAAACATGCATGATTATATCAACTTTGCAACTCAAGAGAATTGAGACAAGAGCAAATGATATTACTAGTTAAAACTTTAGAAAGTCTAAACTATGAGAAAATGCCCCCCTCCTTTCTTACAATTCTTCTTCTTTTATAGCCTCAGATCACTCCTTCCATCAACCCCTTTCTTGCGCAAGCCTCTCCATCCTTTTTTAACAGGGGACAAATAGACAGTGCTTTCAATGCTTTGGGGGCTCCAAAAATCTACTCAATGAACTGTTCCATCTACTCGAATTAACTTCAACTGATTTTCCCTCCATTTTGCTTTGCGGCAATAGATACACAGAGTGCTTTAAAATGGGAGAGGACACTTAGTCTATTTCCTAAAAATCCTCATATTACTTAGGAGGCACTAGAAAATGACACTTGGCGCTTTCAGTTGGATTCATCTAAGACATGCGGCTCCCTCTATTTTTCTTTGGCTATGCTATAGTATCATTCAGAACACATATTAGACTTTTGTGGATGGTGACACTTGGCAGCTTTTGTATACTTTTGTAGTAACACCTGAGGCCCACCAAAATCTTTATTTAGCAATGACACTCGAAGAGGATCTCTTGGACGATGACACATGGAGGCTTCCACAGCTTCGAGGAAGATACGTGGCATTCTCCGCTTCTCCTACTAGGGTTATGTGGCACCCTCTGCTTTTTCTGGGGATGGAGTAGAAAGGGACTTTGAGAGTGACACTTGGTAGCCTCCACTATTTTATGGCACTTAGGCAAACAAAACGATGCCTTTCTTTATTGAACCAAAGCATTGGACCCAGGCGTTGAATCAAATTCTCTCAGATGTCAACATGTGGTGGCTTCCACTGCTTCTTTTCAAAAGGTATTTTAGGGCCTTCTGCAATTGCCACCTGGTGCTTTCTGCTTTTCTACTGCTTAGCTCATTGAGAATCTTTGCCAAAAAAAGAATGAAATGTGGGTGCCTCTATGAGACGTAGATGCCGACACATGGTGACTTTCTCTAAGTTGCTATTAGGTACGTGGCACGATCTGTAGTTTTATGGAAAATTACAAATATGGGCTCAAAGGATGCCAGCTGGCTAGCTCTGTTTGTCAGAAAGTGACACTTGGTGGCTTCTACTCGAATTCAAACATTTAGGCAAAATGAAATGAAAGAAACCAAAGAGGAGAAAAGAGGACCCACACTTAGAAAGTGACACTTGGCAGCCTCTGCTGCAATTTGACACTTAGATGGAAAATTGAACCTGTGCTCTACCCCAACTCTACTGCTATGACCAAGGAATGCTGGAACCAAAATTGCAGTGCTTGTCTAAAAATTTGAATGCAACGTAGCATAAAAATTTACTCTACAGTTACTAGCGACCCTCAGGACTTTTGAGCCTGCTCAAAAAAGAAAACTCCACCTCTCGCCAGATCAAAATTGTGAAAATTATAGCTTCAAAAGAGCCATTGACATATGTCTAAAACACTTATTCAAAAGCAAAGTGGGAAAAATAATGGAAAAACAATGAGAGAAAGGGAAACTATTTAACTACAATACATGAGAGACCTAAGTCAATTGAAATGTTTCAAATAGATCTCATTTATAGGAATCTCTTCAGGTTCTCCTTCCATCGACTCTAGCTTGAAAGAATTCTCTTGCTTGCACACATGAATTCTATACAGACCAGTCCATAGCGCTTTGAATTTGGTATGCTGACCCAGCTTGGCAACCCTTGCATCCCATTTCAAAATAATTGAGCCTACATCAAAATTAGGATTCGAAGTCCTTTTATCAATATAGTCCTTAACCATTCCCTGATGCTTGATCAATGAATCATGGGCTATGTCCCTCTTTTCCTGAACTTCCAAAAGTTTTGTGAGTCTGACCTACATGGGGCCATTTTCTTTAATTTCAATTTGTTTGATTAGCTGAAGAGCAAGGATTTCCAAGCTTAGGGGAATTACGGCAAACTTTCCATATGCCAATTCATATGGAGACATTTTGATCACCTGCTTGGGCATGATTCTATCAGTCCATAGTGATAGATTAAGCACTTTATGCCACTCTTTGTGAGAATCAGCCCCTATCCTTTTGATTAGTCTTATTAGGTTCTTGTTGGTTGATTTTTCTAGACCATTACCTTGAGGGTAATAGTTAGATGAAGTTTTCAAATATATTCCATGTCTTAAGGCAAAGTCAGATATTTTGGACCCTAAGAATACTTTTGCATTATCCGAAATGATGGTGCAGGGAGCCCCAAAGTGAGTAGTGATACCTCCTAAAAAATCTAGGATCACATTCTCTATTGCTTCTTTAAGTGGGACTGCTTTGGTCCATCTGGTGAAGTAGTCTGTGGCAGTTAATATCCATTTGTGACCCATGCTGGACACTAGATTTATCATTCCAATGAAGTCAAGACCCCATTGAGTGAAAGGTTCATCCACAACTATAGGAAAAAGGGGCATGGCTGCGTTCCTCCTCATCCCCATATAATACTGGTAGGATTGACATTTCTTAACCAACTGATAACAATCTACAAATAAAGTAGGCCAAAAATATCCTGCCTCACTTATCTTTATGGCTGTGGTCTTTGCAGAAAAATGCCCCCTTGATATTCCATGATGCATTTCATGTAGTATCCTCTTAGCTTCAGCTTGTTATACACATATTAACAATTTTCCATCAAAATTTCTCCTGAAGAGGACTTGTTCAATTAAAATAAAATGAACTCCCTATATCCTATAATATATCCTCTTATTTTGATGGAGTTCTCTTGGATAAATCCCATTTTTCATGAATTGAATCCTACTTGTGACCCATGAATCCTAATCAACCTCTTGTAATTTTAGCACTGTCTCCATCTCTCCTTCTAAATCTGCTTCCTCAGGTAACATCTTTTCCAGCTCTTGAGTTATATATTGGCACAAACCCCTGCCTTTGACCAGCTTGTTGGGTCTGACCTCCACATCATATTCAAGGATCTTATTTATCCAATTAACTCTTTTATCAGTAATTTCCCCCTCCATGATATATTCCCTGACACTTGGGTGAGCTACAAGTATTAGGATTTTGCTCCCTGATATCAGATGCCTAAATTTCTTGAGGGCTTTTACTACGGCATAGGCTTGTCTTTCTACAAAATTATACCTAGTCTCATAATCTCTGAGAGTTCTTGAGAAAAAGGCTATTGGGTGCTCCCCCTCTAACCTATCATTCTTTTGAGTCAAGACGGCAACAATACTTGACTCCCCTCCATAGACATACATTACGAAGGGCATGGAAAAATCTAGGTTCTTGAGCACTGGGGCTGCTGAAATAGCCTTCTTGTCCCCCTCAAAAGCTTGCCTTCCTTCTGTAGTCCACTTGAAGACTAGGTCCTTTTTTAACAAGAGTGTCATTGGTCTAACCAAGCCTACAAAATTAGATATGAAATTACTGACAAAATTGATCTTTCCTAAAAAGGACTAGACTGCCTTTTTATTCGCCAGAAGAGGTAGGTCCATTATAGCTACAATTCTCTTAGGATCTATAGAAACCCCTTCCTTAGATACTATGTGCCCCAATAGTTTACCCTGAGGTACAACAAAAATACACTTCTTGGGATTCCATGATATCCCAAAATCTTGACATTTCTTGAAGACAGACTCTAAATGATCAAAATGATCATCAGCATTTTTTGAGAAAATAGTGAGGTCATCCAAATAGACCAAGATGACCTTATTTATAAGCTCACCAAAGGATATATCCATAGCTCATTGAAATGTGGCTCCTAAATTTGATGAGCTAAATGGCATCTTCACATAGGCAAATGTTCCCCATTTGGTGGTGAAAGCAGTTTTGTACTGGTCTTCCTCAGCTAGCCAAATCTGATTATACCTAGAAAAACCGTCAAGTAAAGAAAACCTTTTTGATCCAGCCATAGTTTGTAGAATTTGTTCCATGGAGGGCAAGGGATAGTGGTCTTTTAGAGATGATCTATTTAGATCTCTGAAATTTACACATAGTCTTACATCTCCATTCTTTTTTCTAACTGGGACTAGATTTGATACCCAGGTCGAGTGCTTGATTGGAAATATTATTTTGGAGTCTAAAAGTTTCTACAACTCATCTACCATTAGAGGCTTGATCCTTGGATTTACTAGCCTTTGTTTTTGTTTGATGGGCTTGGATCCCTTAGTCAATTCTATTGTGTGCTGGATAATGTCTCTGTTGTATCCATGAAGATCTTCATAGCTCCAAGCTATGACTCTATCATATCTTTGGCACAATTCAATTAGTTTTTTCTTCTCTTCTTAAGTTGCAGAATTCCCAACCTTTAGCCTCTTCTCGTCACTCACCTCTACCTCAGAATAGTCTACTTTATCTACTTGGAACCTTTTCTTTTCCAGGCTTACATCCTCTAGCTCAAACAAGTTTTCTAAGGTGATCAATCCCTTAGGGAGCTTATTAGTTCTTAATTGAATAATCTGATCACCATAGGCCTCTTTAATTTTGGTTTACAACTGATCAACAAACTCATCTAATTATTTTAATAAAGAGACTACTTGAGCATCATTTTCAAACACTTGCCAATTTTTATCATTGTCTGGGATGGTTGGCCTCACTATAACTTTGACTGACTTATTGTTAACCAATAGGCTAGTTGTTAGGCTAAACTGTGAGCCAATCTGAGCCATCTTATCAGCCTCAGAGTTTTGACTTCTAGGGATTATCTCAATATTAAAATCTTCAAAATTCTCTATCAAATCCCAAATCCTATGCCTATAGGATCTCATTCTCACATTTTTGACTGCTGTCTTTTCCCGAATTTGCTTTACTACTAAATTTGAATCTCCTTTTACTTTTAGGTTCTTTATTCCCTTTTTCTTGGCTAACAGGAGCCCATGTACTAAATATTCATATTCTACATCATTATTAGTGCAAGCAAATTGGAATCGGATAGCCCTTAAAATTTTATCACCATTTAGAGCAGTAAGAAATTCTTGCTCTAGCACCATGTCTACTTTTAGCCCCATCAAAATTCAAAGTCCAGAGCTCTAAATTTTGAGTAGTAGGTGCCTCTTTCCTTATAACATTTGGGATCACCTGATCCTCATAAAAAGTGACATACGTGCCCAAACCAGTAGAGTCATAGTTCCCATATGGGTCGCTATGCATCATAGCCAACAACTGGTTGTCTTCTTCTTGATCGTGCTCAGTCCAGTCTCCTAGTTCTTTGACAAAGTTTCTTTCTTCTTTATTCATCATGGCATGATCCACTTCTAATCTTGTTGTTGGTTCATTGGTGATGTGGTCTTTGGATAGTGGTTTAGATAGAATTTTCATCTTTGAACTGTATCTGGTTCTCAGGATGAGGTGGGACCAGTCAAGAGACATATATCCTCCTATTTTTGCTGTAAAGTCTCTGAATAAACATAAACCAAAGATGGGAGGTATATCTATGACAACTATATCCTGGTAGACAATTATGTTGGGACATGTGTATAATTGCAAGGGGAGTTGTTTAATTCTCCCTATGATTTGCACTATTTTGCCATCCAACTGCATAACTCCTTTTGCAAGGGGTTCATATTTTATTTCCAAAGCATCAGCTATTTGTTTGGGCATCACATTCGTAATAGCTCCCAAATCCATCAATGCATTATGCAAGAGTTTCTTTCCAACTATCAAAGTTAAATAGAAAGGCTCTGGCTTGGATTTACTTACTTGTGTTGCATTATTCACGAAGGCTGTTGTCGTTGGAAGAACCGTATCTTTGAGTTTTTCCTTTCCAGCAGGTCCTTCCTTGGTAACAACACCTTCGGGCACTACTTGCCCTTGCAGAGCTTCTTGAAGTAGTGTCTTTTGCTCAAGAATAGCCAAGATATCCCATATAGATAATTGTGCTAGAGTCCTCTTTAATTAGTCCACTACATTGATCGGTCCCAGAGACTGAGTTTTTTGGTAATAGGGATACCTCATTTTCTCTTGAATTTGGATAGGAATCCCTTGGTCTTGCACCAGCTGAGGCATCTCTTGTCTAGCAGTGGCATTTCTTTGCTCTTGAGATGGAGGATTATTCTTGGCTTGACCACTTACAAACTCAGGCTACACCATTCTCCTCTTCTATCTGGTATAGTAATCAGATTGCACTACTGGCCTTTGGGAGGTAGATGCTTCATTCAAGAAAATTGCTTCTTCATACTCAACCCATGAGAATAAAGCATGTTCTAGGGATATTTCTTCCTCCTGTTGTAAGGACATTCCTTGCATCTAAGCCACTAGAACTGAGTTCTGCATGCTGAGAGACTGGTATGCTTGATTGCTAATGGTATTGGCAAACTGACCATCCATTCTTCTCTACTCAACTACCCTTTGTTGTAGATTACCTCTAGGACAATCTCTGGGTGTGTGAGCATCATTTCTAGGGAAACACCAAGCATTAATATCATTCACATAATTATTTTGACCTAGAACCATCTCCCTATTTGAGTTGGGAGGAAGGGTCTGTGAGGGTGTGGGAACTACAACTAATTGATTTGCTGGTTGCTGGTTGGTTTGCCTTGGAGGGCCTTGATTTTGGTTTGGTTGGGATGAGAACCTGTTTCCTTGATAGCCTTGATAAGGAGGCTCAGGGAAAGTATTCTACTACCTCTTCATATTAATCAGCTCATTGGAGAATGTCCTTAGCATAATCTTGATATCATCTATCTCAGATGACTGAGCGGGGATCGATTGCTTCGCAGATGATGGGGGGTAAGTGTACATAGACACAGGTGGGCTTATAGCTTTAAGAACTTCTTGAGGTAAGGGAAAGGTAATTTTTGGTAATATAGGCATGGGAGGCCTTGGAGGTAACTTTCCAACATCAATTAAATGATTCTCAGCTCTGACCATAAGGTCATAAGCTGCTGGCAAAGTGTGTCCTCTCAGTGACTGAATCATAACAGATATATCTAAATTTAAAGCCTTGAGATAGAATACTATGGCCATACCACGTGGTGGTTTAGCTGCAACAGGGATTCTATCCCAAGTTTTCTAGAATCTAGTTTTGAAGTCAGTCTTGTCCTCTTGTGGTCCCCTCTAAATGGTGATCAACTGCTATAATAAAGAGGACTTATCACCTTTCTCTACAAACCTTTCAAAGAATGGATCTTTGAGCTAGTCCCATGTAGATATGGTATTTGGGGTCAGATACTGATACCACTCTAAAGCCTTCCCTTTGAATGAGGCTACTAACAACCTTAGGGCCACATTTTGCTCTATGACACCATGTATGGCACAAATGTCTGATACATCTTGAAGATGCTCTGCAGGTATTTTTGAGTCTTGCCCACTGAATTTGGGTAGAGATTTTAGAGCATTTATTAGGATAGGGTCCCAAATAATTGGTGGTGTTGGGAGGATTAAGGGGCTACTAGTGTTCTAGCTTGCATAATTTCTTGGGGGTACATGGGCTCCTATGTTTGGTACTGGTACAAACTAGTTAGCTCTTCTTCTTGGACTAATTACTAGAGGCGGCAAAAGAATACCTAGATTTGCAACAAATTGCGATCTGGTGACTAGTCCATAGCTTTGACTCCTCGTAGCTCTCTGGTTCATGTGGTCTTGAAAGAAACTTCAAGACGGTCCCATCGGGCGTGCTAGAAAATGTTGATGGTTTAAAATTTCACTTGATCTTAACCAATCAACAATGGGAAGTTTTAAACTGTGGGACAATGCGACTTGAAACAACCTCCAAATTTTAGAGAAGCTGGTCTCTTCTTTATATTGGGTTGCTAGGGAAAAGGGATAGGAGATTAAACAAAAATGTAAAATGAAAGAATTGAAACCTAACTATGGCGATGCGCTTGAGTGTAATCCTAATCCTAACTTGAGCACAGTGAGACTATTATAGGACTCAATTACATTTAAGAGCAAACAAGTGCATGATCAATGTAAGAGATTAAAATAACAGAAATAGAGGCTCACAACATGGAAGTCTTTCACTGAGATATAGGGAATGTCAACAAAGGCATAGTGTTCAATCTTCTTAACAAAATCTTCCAATCACATAAGAGGCACAAAACTCATGTACAGTTATGTAAACCTTTCGATTCAAGAAAACAAGACAAAAGTAAATAACATTCCTAATCATAACTCTAGAGAATCTATAGTATAGACTACTTCACAAATGACACAGATAACACCCACCAAGGCATAGAGCTCAAATTTCCTCAATTCATTCAGCCACATAAAGGGCATAAAAATATGCACGATTATATCAACTTTACAACTCAAGAGAATTGAGACAAGAGCAAATGATATTACTGATCAAAACTTTAGAAAGTCTAAACTATGAGAAAATCCCCCCTCCTCTCTTACAATTCTTCTTCTTTTATAGCCTCGGATCACCCCTTCCATCAACCCCTTTCCCACACAAGCCTCTCCATCCTTTTTTCACAGGGGACAAACAAACGGTGCCTTCAATGCTTTGGGGGCTCCAAAAATCTACCCGATAAAACTATTCCATCTACTTGAATTAACTTTCACTGATTTTCCCTCTATTTTGCTTTGTGGCAATATATACACGGAATGCTATGAAATGGGAGAGGACACTTAGTTGATTTCCAAAAAATCCTCATATTACTTAGGAGGCACCAGAATATGACACTTGGCACTTTCTATTGGATTCATCTACGACACACGGCTCCCTCCACTTTTCTTTGGCTGTGCTGTAGTATCATTTGGAACACATATTAGACTTTTATAGATGGTGACACTTGGTAGCTTCTGTAGACTTTTGTAGTAACACATGAGGCCCACCATAACCTTTATTCAGCAATGACACTCGAAGAGGATCTCTCAGGTGATGACACATGGAGGCTTTTGCAGCTTCGAGGAAGATACGTGGAATTCTCTGCTTCTCCTACTAGGGTTATGTGGCACCCATCACTTTTTATGGGGATAGAGTAGAAAGGGACTTTGAGACTGACACTTGGCAGCCTCCACTATTTTATGGCACTTAGGCAAACAACACGATGCCTTTCTTCATTGAACCAAAGCATTAGACCCAAGCATTGAATTGAATTCTCTCAGATGTCGACACGTGGTCACTTCCACTACTTCTTTTCAAAAGGTATTTTAGGGCCTTCCACGACTACCACTTAGCGCTTTCTGCTTTTCTATTGCTTAGCTCATTGAGATTCTTTTCTAAAAAATAGAATGAAATGCAGGTGCCTCTACGAGACATGGATGCCAACACATGGTGACTTCTGCTAAGTTGCTATTAGGTACGTGGCACGATCCATGGTTCTTTGAAAAATTACAAACAGGGGCTTGGAGGATGCCAGTTGGCCAACTCTGTTTGTCATAAAGTGACACTTGGTGGCTTCCGCTTGAATTCAAACATTTAGGCAAAATGAAATAAAAGAAACCAAAGAGGAGAAAAAAGGACCCATGCTCAAAAAGTGACACTTGGTGGTCTTTGCTGTAATTTGACACTTAGACGAAAAATTGAACCTGTGCTTTGCCCCAACTCTGCTGCTATGACCAAGGAATGCTGGAACCAAAATTGCAGTGCTCATCTAGAAATTTGAATGCAATGTAGAGTAAAAATTTATCTACATTATGTATAATCAAGACCCTAATACATGGAATAACAAGATTAATATTATTCGAAGCCAATACTTATGCTACTTCTATTTAATAAAGAGAGGAGCAAAGTTAGAGAATACTTACTTGAATAATGAACCCATCAAGACTCAATCTCTCCCTTTGCCAAAGGGGATTTTCAAAAGTTTATTGTGGTTTTTAAGGATCACTAATAAAGGCTAAAGCATCCAAGACTTCTCCACAAGACTAAATTCTCCAAGTAGAAACCCTAAGTTAATACTCCTCAAGTATAATGGTGGAAGAGTAGATTGTAAATAAGTGAAAGAGAATAATAACTCTTTATTTATTATTAATGAAATGATCTTGTATATATAGGCAAATTTAACCCTAAGCCCTTTTAAAAATTTTGGCTGACAAGGTCAACCCAGTTGACCTAGCACAATTTTAGATGAGAATTCACTAGGTCACGAGCTAGGTCAACTAAGAGCCGACCTAGACCCTAAATGAATTTTAGCCAAAACTATATAGGGTTGACCTAGTCAACCTAGTATACTACAAAACTATACAGGGTCAATCCAATCGACTTAGTATAACTGACTATCAAAAGGGGTATAAGGTGAGGAAAATAAGGATGGAAATTAGGAAAAGACTAGAGGAGTATGAAAATAAGGAGTAATAGCTTAGGGGAATGGTTTTTAGGAGCTATTTGGATTGGTAATAAGTGGCAATAAGGGAAAATAATCCTATGAAGTACCAATGGTCTGCCAACCCCTTTCTTAGTGAACCCCTTAGGGCATGCACTCAAAAATTGAGTCTTGATGGGTTCTCACAAGATGTAAAGTGTCAGTCTTTGATAAAAGTTGAAAACATTATGTGTATACACTCCTCTCTTATAACAAATAGGATAAAATTGCTTATTGATTATCATCTTAAAATCATCCTAATTACTAATATGAGGAATGTTCTCAACAAATAAGGTATGAACATAAATCTCAAACAAAGTTAAAGCATAATTGGTTAATTTTTATAATTTTTTTTAGCTTTCATTAATCTCATGAAAACTAAAATATAACTCTAGTTTGGATTTAAAATATTATAACCTCTCTACATTCACATCCTTATCATATGGGCAGATCTCCATATTGGACTTAGCCTTTAATGGATGTGGAGATTGGTTGACATTGGGATATTCTCGTACCTTATCATGCTTGGAAGCATACTCCATGGTTGATTTCAATGCTTTTATATAAACACCAAGATTCTATAGGATAATCCCCATGACAAATTCCAATTGATCAATCTTTATCACAAATAGAGAGATGCTAATCACTCCTTCAAGCATGGAAATTACTCTTTTGCTATAGGGAACATTATGAATTAGGATGGACCATAAATTTTATCTCTTTATTCCACTTTATTATGGAAATGTTTTATTCAAAGGGAACTAGGATATGTTAACCACTAACACTACTTTGTCTAGTGATGGACATAAACTATAATGTAACAAAAAAAACACAAAACAAAAGACCGATACTAATCCATCATTGATAGCAATATGATGCATAAACTAGGTGGATATTCCACACCAAGATTCACAATTACAAATGTTATAAGCCTAACTCAACAAGTGGTTGTTAAATTAATATGCTAGAACAATTTACATACTAAAACATAGATGTGACATGATAGAATTGAAAGGTAGATAATACTAAACATAAAGAGAAGCATGAAGAAAACACCAAAGAACAAGATGAATACAAAAATTGACCTGGAGAAACCAGCGTGGAAAAATCTCAAGTGGGTGAGGCAATTGCTCTCCCCTTTCCATTATGTAATCCTCATATGTATAAGTTACTAGCACTTATGGCCTTTCATAGACAAAGATACCAATTTATACACTATCCATACTTGTACCTAGCTTATTTTCACTTTCAAAACACTTCATAGAACAATCCTACATTGTAAAAAAGAACTAAAAACTAGGAAACAATAAGATAATATGAAAAAAAACTCAAACTTGTAAATTGTAATGTGAATCTAGCTTCATAACTCCTCATCAAGTTCTCTAATATTTTTTACCTTCCAAAATGTTTATATTTATGACCTCTCATGTTAGAATCTATAAAAAATCTCAATCAAACTATCATCACACAGAGGAATCATTTGAAACTGTTCTTTTGCCCATGTTTTTGTATGGTGGTGAAACAACTAGTCTATATAGACCAATGACTACACAATTATTGGGGAAGATTAAAAACCACAACCTACAAACATCGATGGTTAGTAACCACTAGGGTGGTTATGAAACTACCACCAACATATAATAATGGTTCCACTATCTATGACAAACTCCTTCAAATAAAGATCTTAAAAATTAATGATTTCATCACTATGAATATGTCTAGATCATCCCCATCTAACTTTAACATTGAAACTTATGTGAACCAATATTTTAGCATGAAGTGTCTTACAATAGTGAATTACAAGAATGTATTACATACATTAGGTTAAGTGAAACCATATATCAAACATAACTAGTACATTATGTAAATATTTTTGATCATCCATTTTATAGAGAGCATGGGAAAATTACAAGGTTTCTTGAGGATCTTCACCACATGCTTAAGACATTTCTTGAATTCAACATGATATTTTCACCTCCACATTATGAGTTGGATACATCTTGAACTTTGCCTAGAGGATATGACATAAAGAAACATTGTGAATACCATAAATATTTGAGTAATTCTATTGATTAACATTGTTCATTTAACATGTTTACCCCATTTTTGGATGTGTGAATCATAATAGGCTCAATTAGTAGAATTAATTTAGATTATCATGTATGGAAATCAAACCTAAATCTGAATGGAACTGACCTATAATGATTTGATAATGCAATTTAATATTTATGAAAATTACTAAATATATTAAGATACTTAGTTTTATGTATGACTTATTTACTGTGACTAAGTTTTGATAGTGAAAAAAACTAGAAAAAGGTCTGTGGTTTATCTAAATCTATAAATGTGTCTCTATACACATAGGGTTAGTACTATTATTCCTAGGTAGGAATATCAACATTAGTAACTAGGGTTGGCATTACTATCTTAGACATGTTTGTTTCTCTATGACCATATAATGTGGTGCAATTATCTATTAAGTCTTTGACCCTTGAATGCATGCACAACTATAGAAATCAGCTTCCTTCTCCTTGAAAACCTAGGTATTATTTTGAAGGATGAAAATCTATAAAAATTTAGGAAGTGAAATTGGGTTGGGATGAAACCCATCACCCCCATTGATGATTGACCATTTCCTACATATCCAATACTATGAAGAGGGAATTCAAGCCACACATAACTCTTCCCCTTGGTGTGAGTATGCAATTATTTTATTTCACTATGAGAATGCATCTAGAAATCTCACTTTGGTCTTCATAATGTTGGCCCTTGACCTAGATTATTGTGTTTCAAACTTGGTTGATGACTGATTTTAGTTATTGATTTCAAATTTGGGAAGAATAGGATTTTTTTTTATCAATGTGTGGTAGTGTATATATGGTTGATAGATAGGTGACAATTCAACTAAGTGTGGGTTTGATTTGCATTTATATGAGTCCATTTGGGTAATTTACCATGCCATGAACATGGTAAGTGAATGAGATGACCTATAGTAAGGGTTTAATTTTTAACAATAGTTATTGATAAGTGAAAGGAAACAACATCAGCTTCAGGGTAGTAATTTTGACATTATTGTGTAAGTGGGATGTTTTTGTCCAGGATATAGGAATGCAAGTGTGGTGATATGAGAATGCTTGAATAGTATTTTTAACTAATTAAACACATCTTGAGAGGTTATTTTAGGTAATTGATAACATATTAGAATGGATTGGTCCTATAACTAGCATTTAGGTGTGTACAAGTGGTGAGTGAGACTATTATATACCATATTTTAATGTTTAAAAATGCCCCTTTTCATTATAGTATTACAATGCAATGAAAATAAGTTATAATAAATGGATTAAGATATACCTAAATGTTTATGATACAATTTTTATTTTGGATAAAGATCCAATTGTGTAAGCTACTCCAAGAAAAACCTATAATGAGAATCTAGTAATCAATGTCCATAGATTGAAAATTAAAATTTGAGTTATACTTTAAATTTTGAAACTTGAGAGATCAAGGATGGAGTACAATTGTATGTGAGTAAAATAGTGTTGATCTATAGCTTGTTGGAGATGATTATTCCTTGTCAACACATTGGATAATTTGTGCTTCATTTCTAAATCAAATGGAGAACATGGTAAAACAAAGTGTGATCAAACCCACATTTTAAATTTAACAAAGGAAAGGGTTGTGGATTTGAATACAAATGTCCCAACCCATATATAACTATTCCAACACTAATCTTGGAACCCAAAGATGATAAGATGAGAACCACACAATTGGTTTACTTTGGTAAATACCATTTCTATTGAGAGTCATTGAGCCTTAATGTACATTACCTCAAAATCATGAATCGAACGATCCTGATGGACCTATAGATTCAAGTTTGCTCCACATTTGAAAATCCTTGTAAATACTAAAAATGTGAAAATATGTCTAAATGATCGTCATAACCTATTAGAATACCTATAAATTTTCATAATGTTCATGAACTAACATCATTCCCAATTAAAATTTGAAATGGTGTATATGTGTGCATGAACCAACATCATGCCTAACTTAATATATTCTATAAAATGAAGCACATGTGAATTGCACATGCCCCCAAATGTATATGAATATGTAAAAATTAAAAATATATCACTCATAGAGTGTAAAATGGATTACATATGCCCTTCATATGTCCCCAAAATATGTGAAGACTATAAATAACTATCCCAATCTGTTATCTGAATCATATATGAACTCTAAAATCTACATACTATACTCAAATATTTTCATGGAGGATTTATTATCTATGAAAAATAACAATAATATGACCCCATTTTGAGGTGAGGGATGAATCCTATAAGTCACTCATCTCAAAAGAAAAGTGTATTGTATCTTGTCATATATAAAGATAATGTCATAAAATCATGTCAACATGTGGAGAGTATTTCATCATAGTAATGTATATAACATCAATGAATGTATGTAACATATGAAATGAAAGATCATATAATTATAATGTCAACACACACACACACACACACACACACACACACACACACACACACACACACACACACACACACACACACACACATGAAACACGTAGCAATAACTATGAGTGAATAATACTATACAACAAGGAAGAACATGCTATAAATCATGGAACAATACATAAAGAAGAGGTGTGTGATATGGATCACAACACTTTAAAACATGAAAATCACATAAGATTAATAATCTCAACATGTAATTCCAAAAAATAACATATAATGTCACACATAAGGCTAAGGGGCCACATACAAGGGATAAATATGTCACTAACAAATAAGGATAATGAGACACAAGCTAGGGGTATGAATGATGAAACATGAAAGACTAAAGAGTGATAAATAAGGGGCACAAATTCCACAAAAAAAGGATAAGGAGCCAAAAATAAGGCTAATGGGCCACACATAATAGACAACAAAACTAGCCTATCATGCAAAAATAACAACACCAATAAAGCACATAACAAGTGAAAACTAGTCTACACTTTTCATAAATGTCAATATCATAGCATAACAAATAACATATATAATACAACAATATATAATAAATGAGTAACTAGTAATAAATGTGTAAACAATCTATGTAGCTCAGCATAGTAAAGAGGTCATAAAAAGATATAACCTATGAGAATGTAACTTGTGGAAGTAAATGCCCCCAAGATTGGCATGAACCTTGGGTATATGAAAGGTCTAACATCTACATGTCCATGTATGATGTACTGCATTCTACTAAAAAAATATGTGTGTATGAAAATAATATGCCATCTACCAAAAATGTGATAAATAACATATGCAAACAATGTAAGGTAGTATCTCATGTTGTGCTCAAGTTTCATTTTTTTATTTTTAAATATTTGATTTAATTTTTATTTTTTTTGTAATTTGTAATATATTTGAATATGATGCTTATATATCTATAAATAATTCATCCTCTTTGACATTGAAATCAATAACTCCTAGCTTGTCCTTGAGATTATTTCAGTGCATTGTTTCTTTTTCTACCATCTCTAATTGTTCATATTATTTTGAAACATTTTTCTCTCTATAGGTATTATCACCATCATGTTGTATCTTGATTAGATATCTTTATTTGAGAAAAAAATGTATTGATATGTCATATTTAGTATGGCCCCAATCTATTGCAACCATACTTGTCCTAGAAATAAAGTCACCTAATGAGTGGAAAGTATGACCCAACTGTATGTATTAACAACCTTTGGTCCAAAATAAATGGGTAAAATAATATATCCAAGGGATTCTATGAAATATGTGTCTTGTTGTAATTCATTTATGTCATGTCTTAAATGTCATAGATCTATAATATTGCACATGTTTTTCCATTTATCTCCATCAATCAAAATGTGTTTCCAATATTCACCTTTGATGCATGGTCAAGGCATCCTATCATGACCACTTATGACATTTTATTATTGTAGTCATAGAGGTTATTATTTTGGATTTTAATGTGATTTTTGCTTATTTATCATGTATTACCTAAATAATACCTTCACTCTTATATATTTGAATATTATTTTGTAATGCTTCATAGTGATCTATGTAATATCCTATGATTCAATGATAATCAAAATATAATTTGCATTTTTTTGTCACAAATGCCTTATTTATTGGTGCCTAAGAGGTGGTAGTACTATTAAATTATTAGCAAGTTATAATTTTAGTAAAATAATGGGGGTATCTTGGAGATTTTTTGATTGCAATAATGTAGGCGATCGAGTATTCAAAAGATCCACATTATTTACTTAATTATTCCCATTAAATTTGGTGGAAGGTGTAATATATAACTAATCTTATTCCCAAGTCATACTTGATTTTACAGAAAAATGGATTGATGATGCTTGTATCATAGAAGCATCATGGCATGATATAATATTAAAAATTTGATTCATATATTGATTGTATTGAATATTTGACATTATTGTATTTATTTTTCCCTCGGTTGATTGTGATTAAATAGAAACATTTTATTATAGTAATTGACATGATCATACAATAATAACCTTGAAAGTAAGCAAATAAGTGTATACAATAAAGATGTCACCTCAAGTTGTTAAGTGAAAAAATTGAATAAAAAAATAAGACCCTACATGTATTAATAAGACTTGCAAAAATAATATTTTCTAAATACAATCTTAGTAGAAGAAAAGAGAATGAGAAAGAGAGACAAGCCTCAAGCCATAGGCAAGTGTCTTAATATGTTCTTGTGTTGAATGAGAGAGGAGAGAGCTCAATAAATAGAGCTATACGTAAATAAGAGTTACATAATATTCTTAGTGTGTTCCTAGTGTCACTAATCCCCATAAGGTGAGGGGAAATGTGGGAGTAGTCTCATTTGACATGCAATCCAAGTTTCCCTTCAAAAGGGACAAAAAATGTGTGGCACCTCATAAATATAGATTAAGTAAATTTATCATAATAAGGCATGCACAACTAATAGATTTAAGATTATCCTAAATTAACCTAAATAAATATTAATCTATAACACTTTCCCTTAAGATTTATTTGAGGTTATCAAAGAGGAGAAGGCCTTATACAAAAAATGAGTTGACATTACATAGTTATTCCCCTGCCCCTTAATATAAAACCATTTTGAGAAGAATTAAAATAATTTGAAAAAATAGAGAAGAAGAGAATAAATGTTTCCAAGAATGATGCAAAAGTGAAGGGTGTGATTATCAAAAATCTTGAAGAATCCTCTTTAGACAATAAGGTCAATCCACATTGGAATAAAGACCAAAAAGATAGAGGATTACAAGAAATAATTCACTATACTTGAAAAACATAAGCTTCCACCAATATTTATGTTAAGTAAATAAAAATGTCATAAAATTATGATCTACATACAATCAAATTAATAAATGTAGATTTAATATAAGGAAAAATAAGCAAAAGACAACTTCCATAACAAATTATTAAATTCTACACAAGAAAGAACTTAGTAAAAAAGAATTACCTCTAAACAAAACATATTTCCTTTACAACTTGTAATAATAAGTAATCATAAAAGTAAGGAATGCATAAAAAAATGAAGTTTTTATCAAAAGGGAGACAAAGAAGATGTTTTATTTGCTTAAAATATATTTTAGTTGAAGTAATTGAGGAATTATCAACATAAAATACAACAAAGTCTCGAGAAGATACCATAACTTTAGGGATCTAAATTGCTTTAACCTTTGGATAGGTTATTTAGTGGTTTTATAACAATGAAATATGCCATGATTTAATTTAACACAAAATTTACATGGATCAAATTTCTAACATTTAGAAATATCTTGCCCATGTTACCATAATGCTCACAAATTTTATTGTTTTTAACCAAAGTATGATCATAAAAAGCATTATAATCAAAATAAGTATTATGATCTTGAAAATAAGTATGGTTTAATGCCCTTTGGTGAGGGGGGAAATATGACATCACATTAGTTTTAGAAGCATTCAAACCAAACCTAGAAAAATTTACATTATATTTAAATAAAATGGTCTCAACAATTATTTTTTCATGTTTTCCAAGATTGCCTCCATTATAACCCATTGAGTGCATAATTTTTAATCCAGGGTTAGAACAATGATTGTCAAATGGAGTTTTTTTAAAGAGAACTTTTACTATCATCATTATAGGTGTGATTTTGATCAAAATATGTAAATTTAGCATTCAAAGTATCAATTAAGTTATGCATATTCCTGAATTTTTCATTAAAAGAGGTTTGCAATGCATCGAGAGTTAGTTATTGACATTCGATTTAATACTTTAGAGAAGAGATTTCATTATTTTGGAAAGTAATTTTTTGCGTAATATTTTGAAAATCTAATAATAAATGCAATTTAAATGCCATAGTTGAACAAAAAAGGGATTGAAACAATTACACATCTTTTTAATTTATAAACTATAGGAATCCCTTAAATATTTTCCTATGATAAAAGATGTTAAATGTCAAGGATTATAAATCCTATATGAAAATTACAACCCAAGTGAAAAATTAAAGTGTGCTAAACTTACGGAAGAGGCAAAAACTTGATAAGAAAATATCCACTAAATAAGTCATTTAAAAATGAAACTTCGCAATAAATGTTTAAAATAATGATATATGAAGGGATACAAAATCTTATACCAAACTTAATTTTGATCAACTTAAATTAAACCAACATTCATTTGAAAATAATTTTTTATTAAAATATAGAAAGGGAGACAAATTTCCTTGCATTAAAATGCTATTAAGGAGATAAGATAAACACATTCAAAGGCCAAAGCTTGACATAAGAAAGCAAAGGAATAAAATGTCAAAATGAAAAGATTCTAAATGTCATGGAATTTTAAAATAAGCAAAGTCATTATTTGTAGGGATGTTGCTTGTCAAACAAATATAAAGTGCCAACAATGCAAAGGCTACTCAACATTTAAGAGTTTAACAGGAAAAAAGCCCCAAGCTAGGTTTAAATGCCACATATACCAGCTATGCCACATGCAAGAAGGAATGAAATATGCTATAGTTACTTGATTGTAATGAAATCTTAAAAAAAAAAAAATTGTGCAAAATACAAAGAATATAGACAAGAAAAAAGACACATTAGGGAAGAAAGGAGGAATAAAATGTACTAGCAAAAACAACATGCAAATGGAAAAGCATGATGTTTGAGGAAGATGATGGTTTATAAAATGAACAATAAATACATCAGAGTGAAGGGACTAAGGAATATAAATACAATTTGGACATATACCATTTTACTCAAATTATAAAACTCTTTATAAAGATAAATAAGAATAAGCATGAGTTTGCTAGATGGTAAAGGATAAAAGTTGCATTCGAACCATGTAGAAGCTTATATAAAACAATGATAACATTATGGATAACATAATGGATTGAGTAGATAATAATAGAAAGATATAAATTCCACAATAAAATGCTACTAAAAATTAGTGTATTAAGGCATCCGATATAATGAAAATAATATAAATTACTCTATCAACACTTAAATAAATAATAGGTTTGTTTTCTACATAATAGTTATATTGAAGTATTCCAAATAGAGAAAGATAATAATATTAGATATTGAAAAACCAAAATGTATTATGTTTGGAAAAATTCCAAAATTATAATAGCCACACAAAAACCAAAAGGTCAAAAATGAATATTACCACATAATAAAAATAAATACACAATCCAAGATGTTTGAACAACAAAAATAACAAATAAAACTAAGGTCACATAGACCATAATTTTTTTTATAGATGAAATACTTCCAACATATCAAAAATGGATAAAGGATACAAAGTGATATAATTTTATGCATAAAGGATTAAAAAACAACATAATGTTAATAAAATTACTTCTTTTCCACCTTCAAACTTGTAAATCTCTCAAATATCAACATTAATTATTACCTCCTCTAATACCATATTAGAATAATTGACAAGATCATAGAATAATAAAATTGAAAGTAAGCAAATAAATGCAAATAATAAGGATTCCACCTCAAAATCAAGCCACCATGAGAATGGAAGATACAAGTTGGTAAGTGGGGAAATTGGATCAATAGAAAAAAAATCCATGTGTATTAAGAAGGCTTACAATAAAAATATTCTCCACGTAAAATCTTATTAGAATAAATTAGAATAAGAAAGAGAGATTTGCCTCAAGCCATAATGAAGTGTCTCAATATGTACTTGTGTTAAATGAGAGAAGAGAAAACTCATTAAACAGAGTTAGAAGGAAAGATGAGTTACTTACACAACCTTATTAGTGTGTGCCTAGTGTCACTAATCCCCATAAGATGAGAGGGAAGTGTGTGAAATATGTGGAAGGAGTTACATGTGACATGTAACTCCAAAATTCCCTTCAAAAGGGACAAAATATGTGTGACACCTCATAAATATTTATTAAATGATTTTTTCATAATAATAAATGCATACCTAAATAAATTTAGGATTAACCTAAATAAATATTAATCTCCAAAACATTTGCATTATTAGTTATTTTTTCACATGAATTTCTATAATATTATCATATACAAGTAGGTGTAAACATGTTATGAGACAATTATTATCTAGATCAATAAATTTAAATTTATCTTACACAATTTGTCATTTGTTAGATCTTCCCTATGACTCATCACTATCATACCAATCTATAATTATGAAATTAAAATGTTCTAAATAAACCAAAAGAAAGAGATATGATATTTTATATTATGTTCATTAGTAATTGGTGGTGTTGTCCTTATAGTTTCTGTTGTCACTAAATCTTGCACCCTAGAAAAAGTTGTTTAAGTTTTTTCTAGATTTAGGCAACATGGGAACATTCTCACGTATGTGGGTTTACCTATATTGGAAACAATCCTTTAGTTTTAAGGGATATCCCCCTAAATATATCATGCAATTTTTATCACTTAAACTATTACTTACTTATGGGGGAAAAGAGTTAGAGAATGCAGAAATTAAACCTACTATAAAGAATGTGATGCACCAAAAATGTCTTTCACATGACCATCATATTTTTACCATGATTAAATAAAGCATACATACTAGTCTCTAAGTTTTTAATGGGTTCTAACATGAGTATTTCAATATATAGGTGAGATGTGAGCAGAAACACAAGGAAAATGAACCAAAGGGCATATTGCACACTCCAAGGACAATTGTACAATTGAGAAAGCTTTACACACTAGACTACACTCTATATGACCTATTAGACTAGGGAATATTACTCAAACATGAAATGATAAGGGAATGAAGGATAGAGAATTATCACTTCTCATCACCATACATCAATTGTAGACTTAGACAATGGTTTAAAACTTAGAAATAAACTTGTATTAATGTTTAAAGGTAAAATATGACATCAATCTAGTAGGACTCTGCCATACATGGTTTGGTATTTTTTTATAATAACTCAATATCTATATTTATAGAAGAAAAGAAGCCAAAGAAAGAGATATTTGACACTGAGAAAAGGAATCAAATGAGCACAACTCCATTTGAATCATAGTTGAAACTACCACTACAAAATATGCTCCTTCAAAACTTTTAATTGATCTGAGTCACTTCAATTGGTTTCACAGTTACACCATTCCATCCTTGATCTTCCTTGATAGTTGTAATGGTAGGATCAAGTTGTTCTAAGTTGGGTTCTGGCATCAATATGGTTAGAACAATCAAATCAATTTGTTAAGACTTTGTCCTTGTGCTAATTGCTCTTCACTAGTTCACCATGACATACAACAATGGGGAGAAGGGACCCTTTCATTCACTTGGTCCTAAAGATGAAATCATTGAAGTCTGTGTGTCCACCTTAGTGTTGTTATTCAAAATATTGGCTCTGGTCTAAACTAAACTATGCTCAAACTTGGATCTATGCCTTTTATTTACCTTACCCCATCAAAAATTACTTTGTTGACCTTCATCTAAGTCACTTAGGCTTGCCTTCATCTTATTATCCCTAAAAAACTAGCTTGGATCATTGATTTTTTGGTTTATCACACTCCATTGATCCACCTAATGTGAATTAATGTAATCCATATATCCTCTGTTAGGACCTATGTGCTTGTGCTCCTTGTCACCTATGCATTCATACTCAGGGTTCACTAACCTCTTTGACCCTCACTTTTCATTGATCCTAATTTGCATGATTAAACATGATCCATCGATCTTCTGCCAACTTGAACATGTTCATGCCACTTATCAATCATGCATTGATCTCAGGATCCTACTGTCATTTTATTGCTTTATGTACTTATGCCATGTGGTGACCTCTTGAGCTCCTTGACTCATTGACTTACTCATGTGCCATTGGATTTGAATCTATGATTGAAAATGAGCTATTTATCTTCTTGGGCCTATTAAACTATCAATCACCACTCACCATTGGATCTCCTATATGATTGAGCGATAATAATTGATCCTACCTTTTGAATTCTAATGACTATTTCATGAGCTCAAATTTTGATGTCCATTTAAATGTATTTGATGTTCGTACAACCATCATTGGGATATTTAAACTTTAACTATTATTTTATGAGGCTTGAATTTGATGTCTGCATGACCGTCATTTGACTCTACGTGGACGTATTTGACATCTTGTAAACCATCAAATTTAAGATCCAATAGATGACTGTTGAGTTTTTTTTTGACACTTACATGAATGTCACTTTGTTGGATCATAAATTTCTTTCAGACCTTTTGTTCGACATTTTTTATGTGTTTTATGTCTTGACCACTTTCCCTGAATGAAATCATACTTAGTCTTTTGCTTCAAAACAAATTCTCTAAAAGAATTCTGCCTTCAGGAAAATTATCTTGGACAATTTTCTTGAAAGACTTTATGCCCTTATGCCTTTTATTAGAACCTTTGTCTTTAGGATTTTTGCAAAGGAAACTTTATTGAAAAAGATCCCTTAGGATTTTTACGTAGGACACTTTTTTGAAGGATGACCCTTTGGGAAAATTGTTCTAACAATTTTCTCAAAAGAATTTGACCTTTCAAGATTTTTGTTTAGGGCATTTTCTTGAGAAAAATACCCTTTGGGATTTTTGTATAGGACATTTTGTCAAAGCAATGGTCCTTTAGAACTTTTGTCAAACATTTTCCCTAAAATAATTATGCCTTTGGGAAAACTTTGTGGATAATTTTCTCGAAAGAAATATGACACTTAGCTTTTGATGCAGATAATTTTACCAAAATAATTAGGTCTTTGGGAAAATTATTAAGAAATTTTGCTTGAAATCAATAAGTCTATAGGATCTTTGCCTTAGATAATTTTCCCAAAAAAGTCCCCAACACTTAGCTAAATAATGTGGACCAATTTCTTTGAGAGAACTCTGAATGCTCTAACACTTAGCCAAAAGTCAAAATATCTCCCAAGTGCAAACCTAGGCTTTTTTGGGCTTGCTCTTGCAACTGTTCAACACCATGAAATTCTACCACTTGAATATATGATCCAAAAAATGTCCCTTAAGACACCAAAATACATAAGAACTAAGCTAGACCATAACCACAACTTAGAATGGCATACGAAATGACATCAAATGAGCTACAACATACCTTATAACATTATAAAAATCCCCTATACAAGATTCTGACTATAGGGAGTTGATCCATTTTGTCTTGTGGGAAAAAATGGTCAATAGTTTCATTAAAATGTATAATTGGTTCATTGTCATTTACTTTAATTGATTCACCCACCTCATATGCATAGCTATGATCTAGTGGGATTGGTTATGTTGGTAATAGTATAAAGTTATCCTTAGAATATGTCTGGATTTGATTAATAGATGATTTCATTTTTTAATATTATAAGGGGTGATCATCGACATGAAGAACATATGCATAACCATCATGTATGAATTTGATATATCTATGTAGTGTATAGGGTACTAATTCCATGGTATGTATCCAAGGTTGGCCCAAAAGGAAATTGTAATGCAAATAAGTAGGCTTGAATATGGAGTAAAGTAGTCACCATTTTGGCTCTTAATCCCACATCTAATGATATTGACACAAATAATTGACTTGGTATACCATCAAATGCATGTAAGCTTTCCTCTTATATTTGAATTAAATTATTAGTTATTCCCAATTATTATAAGAAAGCCATACTCCAAATGTTCAAACCCAAAACATTATCTAGTAGCACACATTTTAATACATTGGTTTGAATCTCAAATTGATTGAATAATTATAAATTTTGATCAATAACATGTGTTTAAGGTAAATATTATTTATCCAAAGTAGCAAATTTTTATAAATCCTTGAATGTATTACCAATGAGCTCACATTAACAAGAACCCTATACACAGTTTTATGGTTGATAATGGTTCAAGTGCAAATGTTTATACCTTGACTCTTCTCAATTCTCTTGGATATATAAACAAGGATACACAAGATACTTCAAGAGTGATTAAATGGTTTAATGGACATACACATGACAACCTCAGATGTATTGTGGTACCTCTTTAGGTAGGGCCCACCTTAGTATATTATTCATTTATAATTAGATTGAGTAATGGGGTCTTTGATATGTTTTTGGGATGCCCTTGGATTTATTATCTCCATGTATTACCTTCTATAGTACATAAATTCTTCAAATATATACACTATAATAGAGTAATTTTAGTTTTGCACATTTAATACAAGTACGCTCTTCAACCAATGGTATCTCCTCCTCCATCCCAACCACCAATAAAATTCATTATTAATCATATTCATGAACATTATGTAGAGGTAGTTTCTAATTACACTATGGATCAATGTTTCGAGATAGTTATTTCACCCATTCAAGATCTATTTACACATTCAATATAAAGGAGAACTATTGCTTCTCCTAAGAAACCAATTTCACAATAGTCACATTAAAGAGCTATTAAATACTCTAAGATCCCCTTATCTAACATAACATGTACCAAGTTAGTCCCATGGAGAACTCAACATGTTCCACAATGAACATAAATATTTATGCATTCTCTTCTTACACAACATATTCCAAAGAGTCATAAATATCTTAGATATATTTATCATAAAATATATTCTATGAGAAATGATGATGATGGTCAAACTACAACATCTAACTCTTTTTTAAATTTAAATACACCTAAACCTCTTAACTTTCATTTTTGAAAGGTAACCCTTGCATCATATGACACATGCACATCTTATGAATATCCCATTGATGAATTATTGTCCATATGTTGACATGATTTTAGATGATATTATCTTTCTACATGACATGATATAATACATTTCTCTTTTGAGCTGAGTGACTTATAGGATTTGTCCCTCAACTCAAAAGGGGGGAATATTAGTGTTATTTGTCATAAAGAATAAAACCTCCATGAGCATATTTAAGTACAATACGTAGATTTTAGAGTTCATATGTGATTCAATGTAAGATTAGAACAAATATTTTCATTTTTAAGACATATTTTGGGGTCATATTTATTCCATTTTACACTCCACAAGTAATATATTTCATATTAATACAAATTAAAATACTTTTTCGAGCAAGTGCAAGGCACATGTACTCCATTTTGTAGGATAAAATAGGCTAGGCATGATGTTGGTTCATGTAAATTATGATAGTTTATAGTTGGCACTAATTCATTAGGGCATGATGTTGGTCCATGCACATTTACACATTTTCACCTCTATTGTTATTTATCAAGTATTTTAAAGTATAGAGAGAACTTGAATCTATAATTTCATCTATACCAGTTGATTCATTAATTTTTAGGTAATGTACATTGAGGGTCAATGACACTCGATAACAATGGCATTATGCATAATAAACACATTATGTAGTTCTTATTTTATCATCTTGGGTTACAAAATTAATGTTAAATTAGTTACATATGGGTTAGGGCATTTGTCCTCCAATCCAGGGCCTTGCCTTAGTTATATTTCAAATTGGGGATTGATCACCCTTATTTTTTCCATGTTTTCCATGTGCTTCATGAAGGAAGCACAATTATCCAATGCTTAAAATGGGAAACAACATATCCAAAAGGTCATAGGGTAACATGATTTAATCACATATATGTTTACTCCTTCCTTTCTCTCTCAAGTTTCAAGTATGATTTAGATTTTAAAATTTTGCTTTGTAAACAGTAACTACTACATTTTCATTCATAGTTTTTTTTTGGATAAGATTGCATATTTTGAGCTTTCTTGCAAAGATAAAGTGGGTTGTCCACATTGAAGAATATATTTATCTTTTTTACTCTAGTATTTTCATTGCATTGTAATACTATAATAAAAGGGGAACATTTATAGACACTAAAATATAGTATTTGACACTCAAAAATATTAATTTTAAATTACACTTATCTTACATGATTTGTGCATCTCCAAATATTTCTCATTTTCCATTCTTGCATGACTATATAATAATTATGATCCCAATCCATTCTAAGTTGTTATCAATCACCTATAAGAATATTCTAGTCTTTGTTAAATCAGTTTAAAATCCTACTTAGACATTTACAGATAACCACAGTGGCATTTTTGTCTCTTAGATAGTAACATTATGCTTAGACTAATGTCAATGTTACTTCCCTAAGGCTGACATTACCACCCTTTACCTAATAATGCATATTTTTCAAAATTAAACTCTTCCTATAGGTTAAGCCATTCACCTATCATGTTGGCAGTGTGGTAAATCACCTAAATGGATACATATAAATACAAATCAAACCCACACTTAGTATTCACTTAGAATTTATGTATCAAGAATCTATACACTATTGTACATTGAAAACATATGCTCTATTCTTCCTAAATTTTACATTAAGTATTAGGATAAGTCATTAGCCAAGTTTGAAACACACCAAGCCAAGTTATGTGATAAAATTATAAATATGAAATCCATATTTCTAGGTGAATTCATATAAAAAGAGAAAATTTTCACATTCACTCTAAGAGGAATAACTATGTGTAGTTTAAAATCCCTCTTCAGAGTATTGGATACGCAGACAATAATCAATCATAAACATGGGTGATTGTTGGTGATGGAATAACTATGTGTAGTTTATAGGTCTTCATCCTTCACAAGTGGACCTAAGGTTTCAAGGAGAAGGAAGCTAATTTTTGTAGTTGTACATGTATTCAAGGTTCCATGATCACATAAACATAGAATTTTTGATTGGTGCACAACATTGTAAAATCATATAGAGACAAAACTATGCAATATAGTATTTTCAATCTTAATCACGAATGTCAAATTTATTACCTAGGCCTAACGATATCAAACCTACACACATAGAGATAGTTCCATATGTTGGAAAATCACATGTCTACTTCCTATCTATTTTCATTGTCAGAATACAGTCATAGTCAATCACTCTAACAATAAATCTAAGTATCTTTATATCCTTAGTAATTTACATTAATAGTAAATTTTATTATTACATTAGTTACATTTAGATTTATGTTTGATTTCCATATATTACAAACTGAATTAGCTCTACTAATTTAGCCAATTTTTACTCACAATTCCAAAATATGATACACATATTAGTGAACCTGATGTGAATGTATTAGCAATAAATTTCATGTCAGGTTTATAAATATGTTTACCATGTTTTTAAATTTTTGTGAATCAAAATAGGCTAAACTAGTAGAATTAATTTAGATTTTAATATATGGAAGTCAAGCGTAAATATGAATGTAACCAATTTAGATTAATTTGATAATGTAATTTCCTATTAAAGGAAATTACTAAAGAGATCAAGATACATAACTTTACTATTTGAGTGATTGACTATGATTGTGTTCTGATAGTGAAAAATACTAGAAGTGGGTATGTGATTTGTCTAGATATAGTGTGTCTTTGTGTGTATAGGGTTGGTATTGTTAGCTTAAGTAGGAATGTTAACTTTAGTGACTAGAGTTGACATTACTATCTTAATAATGCTTATATCTATGTGACTATATAGTGCAATTCACCTGTTTGATGTGCCTCTATTTGTGTGATCTTTGACCCTTGAATGCACATGTAACTCCAAAAATTAGCTTTCCTTCTCCTTGAAACACTAGGTCCACTTATGAAGGATGAATTTTTTTATAAAAAGATTAAGTGTAAATGAGATGATCTGACACTAATCACCATTATTTATGATTGGTCTTTGGCTACATATCCAATACTTTGAAGGGGGATATCAAACCACACACAATTTTTCCCCTTAGTGTGAATGTGTAATTGTAATATTTTTTATATGAATACACCTATAAATATATATTTGATCTTGAAAATGTTGGCATTTGACTTGGCTTGGTGTGTTACAAAATTGGCTTATGATTTATCCTAGTGTTTGATTTATAATTTGGGAAGAACAGGGTATATTTTTTTAATGTGCAGTAGTATGCAGATGCTTGATAAATAAGTGCCAAGTGATTATTAAGTGTGGGTTTGATTTATATTCATATGAGTCCATTTTTTAATTTACCATGTCACCAAAACACTAGGTGAATGGGATTCTATATAGTAAGGTTTTCATTTTGAAAAAAAAATGTTCCTAGGCAAAGGGCAGTAATATCATTCTCAGGGAAATAACATTGACATTATTGTCTAAGTGTGATGTTCTTGTCCAAGAGAAATGAAAGTGAGTGTGGTGATATGGATATATATGAATAGGATATTTAATTGATTCAAAATAGACTAAGATGCTTATGTAGATGATTGATAATCTATTATAATGTATAGGGCTCATAACTATCATGTAATTGTGTGGGAGTGGCGAGTTAAAATTGTTTGGAGAAGCACAAGTAATGTAGGATAGTTACATATCAAGTTTGACATTTAAAAGTGTCAAATACAAAATTTTAGTGTCTAAAAAAACATAAGATACAAGACCTAATTTATAGTAATTTTATTCAAGTGGAAGGTCATAATACAAAATTTTAATGAATTTGTCATGGTGGCTAATCAATGATTAAAAATTTTCAGTAATCCACTTTTGAATCACAATACTAAGAAACAAGGTAATGCTTACATGATACTACTAAAAAAGGTAATTATCATATGATAATACCTACATTTTGTGACCAACATGTCGTCACTTGTTTTTAAAAGCAAAAACCTCCTTTTGTCTAAAATATTGATACAAATTATATTAGCAAAATTCCTCTTTTATCTCAATTTTTTGAAGCTCGATGTGAACCATAGTAGAAGACATGGAGAATTAAAACTTCTTTCTTATAAGTTAATTTCATTTTTTTAGTACATTTCAAGTCCTATTCATATTGTAATCCATCTTGGTTTTTATTTGATTTAATTAGCCACAAAATAAATCTTGCAAAAACATAAGTTTATCGTCAGTCACCTTTTTATACCTAAAATCTAGTTTCTATTTATTACATTGCTGGAGATTTTGTAACAAGAATATCCATCCACAATTAAAAAAAATTTTCATATTCCATTGCATCCATGAATGCTTCCATTTATTTCAAAGATAATTTACATTCCATGAAGTCCTTTACTTTGTGAGTCTATTTGGTTGCCACATGTCTTATTTTTGGCTGTAAATATTTAAGTTATATTTTTATCTCCATGATTCATGAATATTTTTTTAATTACATGTTTTTGATTTATAACACATGTTTTATAAAAACATTAATTATGTTTTAATTTTTAAAAAGGCTGTATTAAAACTAAATGGACATTGTATGACTCCATGACCTCATGACCCTTGGATGATTACTACATGTTTAATTTATATCACAAGATTTATTAAAGTGGCATGTGTATTTAATGTATGTTTGAATTAAATTATGACATGTTTATTTATGTGTAGGTAATGGTGTAGACCCATTGAAATATAAATTCTATTTTAAAGGCTAATTGATCTATGTATTATGTACAAACATATTTGATAACTACATGATTAAATCACTATAAAGTAATCAGAATTTTCCACATGCATAATCCAAATTAGAAATGATAAAGGCAAGATAAGAAGAAGACTTTGAATTTTGTGGGAAAATGTCACACAATTTTTTACCACATGGCCATGACAAGTGAAAAGATGAAAAGTGTAGATGAAGAAAGAGATATAAAATTGGAAATAATGTTTTAACAAATCTATGGACTATGAACAAAAAAATTCAAAATCTTGAGGCACTCCTTGACACCATGCTTGTAAACTGATGTCATAAAACCATGTGCTTAAATTTGAGTGGAAAATATAAATATAGAAGAGGAAAAAAGATTAAATGCAAAAAAAGATATTTTTCATAGGATTTTAGCACATGGAAGCAATTGATGTGAAGGTGGACAAAAATTATATCTTAGAAAAGATAAAATTTAAATTATGAACCTAACACATCTTCACTATCCAAAAGAGATATTTGAAGGAAAAACATGAATTGCATCAATTTGTGAACTTTGTGAACTCAAGGCTATGTGATCATGACATGTGGAGGGATGAGATTATCATATGTGATTAAAGTCAAGAGTTCATCACTATCTATTTCAATGGAGGTATCGACCCTGAGAATATTTAATTAACATTGAATACCATCCACCATTAATTTATAGTGGAAAAATTATTAAATTGGGAAATTAAATCTGAAACTTTAGTGGAAAAATATTAAGTTATGATATTTTAGTGTAAAATTATTAAAATGTAAAATTGGTGTGTTGCATTAAGGACTTTGGTCTACACAATTTATTTATAAATACTTTGTACCGAGTCTATTATAAGATAAAAATATTTGGAAGACAATTGGAAAGATTGAGAAATCAGTATGGATGTTTTATGAGTTGGTGTTTTCCATTTATCACTCAAATTTATGTTGTGTATGTTCTTAGCTAAGAATGATAATCACTTAGATCTATATTCTATGTTTATGATTTTGTTGCATTGAGTATTTTATGGTCTAATTATTATATGGAAAACTTTTGACTATCCTTTAAATTATTTTAGACGTATGTACTGTGTTTTCTCTACAACTAATTATCCTATCAATCATGACTATGAAATCTTCTCATAAAGTCAATCCTTAGATTCTTGTTATGTGTTTATTCAAATTTGAATGGATACTAGATTTGGTGAATGCTAACTTATTTAGAAATAAATCTTTGGTAATGTTTTCTTTAGGAAAAAAATAAATAAGTGGAAATTTGAATTTTATTTTTGGCTATACCTTTCCCTCTTTATATTTATTTATGAGACTAAAATATCTATATAATAGTATAACATAATTTTGAATACCCATGTGCTTGTTTATTTTCACATAATTGTGAATATCCATAATTTTTTAGTTGGTGGGCATTGTTTGACCACATGGGTGAACATTGGTAAAAACTCCTTTTATAGGTTTTATGCCACATTCTTCTAGTCCACTAGGGATTCATTTTTAAAATAAAAAAATGTAATACATGCATTGGGTCATATATATGTGATCCTAAAATGAGAGGATGTATACTCATAACCTATTGAAGCCAATACATAAACTTGCATCAATATACTTTAGTGTTAGAAGAAGGGCACTTGAACTTGAAACAATCTAGATCTCCATCAAATGTATGGATTTATATAAATATCTTTTTATAATGTCATATTTTTTTTAAATTAGAAAATAATATGAAAAAAGAGAAAGGATGGATTGACTTGCTAAAAATACCATAGAAATTCCCACTATTAATAATTATTTAAAAAAAATGCTTTAAAGTTCCTTCCCAAAATTTAGAGTAATAAAAATGGAACTATTGAAGAGCATATCTGATACAGAGGTCATCATCTCTTTGTCATCAACTAATGAAAACAAGAAACACAGTCATCAACTTACCTCTGCTAATCCAACTAGCTTTGAAAATTACTTGTCTTGTCTTAGGTTCTTACCCACTTACATCAAAAATAATATCAAGGCAATACTTCTCACTTAATCCTTCAAGGAAATCCTCTTCTATTCCTCTTAACTCTTTAATCTCTTAACACAAATCCCACTAGTTACCTTCTACCAACTTCTTACTTTATAACATTGACTTGTATTTCTTGACTCTTGCTCATTTATTAAGATTAGTTCATTGGTATGTAGACTCAACACATGAATTAGGGTTTATTATATTAATAGGTTACTAATAATTATATTACTAAATCCATATAATTATCTTCTTAACCTTTGTTCCACCCACAAGATCCTTCAAAATAGTTCTTGATAACAAACCTAGTTTCATTCTTTTCATAGAGTTTCCTTAGTAACCTTTTTAGGCTATTTATCATTATATGAACAGATACCATATCTTATTTGGAAAATAAAACCTTTTAAAACCACCTTTTATCTCCTTCTTTCATTTCACAAAGTTTCTTGGGCTCATTCCATCCTTTGACCACTTTTCTAGGCTCTTTTTATTCTTATTTTACGCCTATTAGATTACTTTCAACCTACAACATACACAATCCTCAATATATGTAAGTACACTTTTAGTACAAGAAAAAAAACTTGAAAATATCTTAAAGGACATGCTCCCCCATCTTTTCACAAAGATTTGTGGTTTTTCACTAGTCCAAACTCCTAGAAATCCAATTTTTGTTTTGAAACCATATAAACAGGGTTCTGCTTGACTGTGCAAGTGTGAGAGGGTGTTTTTTTGATCTCCAAGGTTCTAAAATGGTTTCTAAAACTTATTAAGGGTTGAATAAACTCTAATATATGTTTACACACCTTTCTCAACCAACACTTACCATGTATGACCCCTCTGATCAATGTTTCTAATAAAATCTTACTAGACTATGTATGGATATTTAGTTATCTAATATGCTAGTATACGATTTGTGAAAGTATTATGTTTTCAAATCAGTTTTATTCATAGAAATAACCTTAAGAATATTGTAAAGGCAACTCACAAATAGTATATGTTGACCAAATTTGACCCTAGAGGTCAAATTGGGACCCCTATAGGTAAAAACTTGATCTTCAGAGGTTTTTAGGGGTCTAATATTATGTCATAGGGTGTATTATATTCTATTTTATGTAATTATATATCATATTAGGCTTGGTAATTAGTCATTTTAGTTAATATATCATTTTGAGTCATTTTGAAGGTCATAAAAAGAGCATTAAATGAGTTTTACAGTCTCCTTAGGAAATTTTAAGGTTTTGAAAGGTGATGTCACATGCCATGTGTCATATTATTATTTATTCAACTATTCCTAACTAAAAAGTGGTAGGTTCCTCATAAAAAGGGCAATTTTCTTAGAGAAAAGAAGATTTTTAATGAGGTATATGGACTTGTACAACTTCCTATAGTTGATGACATTTTAAGAATGTCCCTTGGTCTTATATACACTCATTATAGTGATTAATTTAATCTTAATCTCAAATAAGTGAAGAAAAATACTTTTCTTTCCTTCCATTAGGCTTGGCAAGCAAAAATGGTCGTTAGGTTTGTACTTGGTATGGTTAGCAAGAGATGTTTTAGGAAAAATAATCTTGGGGGTGTATTATAAACTCAGTCAAATTCGATTTTAAATTTGGTTGAAGATGAATGGTGTCATGTGCTTTATGAACCATTCTTAAGAAGTTAGACTATCCAATTTTCTTGCTAATCTGTGCACCCTATAGGTTTTGCCTTGTTTCAGACAAATTCATACACTTCACTTATTGATGTTGTTTATATATGATTTTGAATCCCTCCTCAAATTAACCCAATGCTTTTTTTCATGTTTTAATGTGTTTGGATGAGCCAAGTATCTTAAGTTCTAGGAGAATGTACCATTCTGTGTTGTAGGTAGTTTCCACTATCTACAAAAACTTCATGCTTTAATGGTGACTTTAGGGGGTTGTGTTAGGTTAATTCACATGTTTTCAATTCTCTCTTTATTCCATTTACCTTTAAAATTCATTCTTCAAATTAATTTCATGAGTTTGTAGTCATATGCAACATATATAGTCTTCCATCGTTAATGAACATGTACAGGTGTCATGAAGGAAGAAAATCATGTTAGAATAGGTGTTTTCAAGTTGGTTAAAAGACCATCATAATTATGATAAATAATTTGGGAAATTGGTAAAGAGTCTTGGATTTTTCATGAGGTCTAAACAATGCACATTGTCCTTATTCTATTCACTGCCTACAAGCAACTTAATATGCACCTATAGGTGCTCTCATGGAGGATTTCTTGTTTAGAAGGATCATTTGAGCTGAGCAAGGTCTTTAAAAACTAAAAGAGTCTATTTTTTGTATTTTAATTAGGTTTAAGATTCAATTTAATATCTATATCCCTTGCTTACTACCTATTATTCCACACATACTGCCTATACATTGGGATGTCCACCTAAATGTGGCACTAGTAGAGGTATGAAGGTACTTGTATGGAGGAAATTCAACATGTTCATAGATTTATTGATATAATATCATGTAGTGATAATATTTTAGACCTATTTGGAGATTGACAAAATATATTTGGAAACCATGTTCAAGGATTCACGGACTGAGTTTAGGGACCTTTTCCCTAAAATAGGAAAATAAAGGTTCAAGCCATTTTGTGGATATCTTATAAAGGTGTTGTCAAGAGTTTTGAAGATTCTAAATGCCTTTACAATTTTTACCTATAATAGGATCAAAAATTTCAAAATAAATTAGGTGGTTTGATCATTTGGTTTTCATGTTAGAGGAGCCCAAAGATGCACTTTAAATCACTAATTCAGGCAGTATTATCTAGAAGTTTGATCCCAAAAGAGACCTTCTTTCACCCAAAGTTGTAAACTTGACTATGCCACCATATGTGAATGTTTCAAAATGGTGAAATTGAAATTAATGATCTAAAATATCATTAATAGGAGATGATAGGTGGATTTTTTTTCCTCATACACACCTATAGGTGTTCCACCATTTGATAATGGACACCTACAATTGACTGTAGGAGCATACGATATAAGATATAAGATTAAGTATGTAAACACCTAAAATGGTATATAAAGGATTAATCCAATTTTCTCATAGTAATCAAAAAGAACATGTGGCTTAAATTTAAAAATATAATGCCAATCTACAAGCCTTTTACTTCAAGGAGCTCAACCACTATTTATTGTAGGTAGCAGTGGGCTAGGAAGTGAAGTATGAGTGTTGGTATAGCAAAAAGATGAGGAAAATGGGTCCAAAAAAGTGTAAAATTATCCTAAAATGGTATAAGGATATATTTAGATAGTTTATCTAAGTTTCATGCACTAACTAAAGGCATAAACACCTACAAACCATTCACCTACAATAAGGGTCAAACTCCTACATAGTCTTGTGAGTTCAAGTGTATTGAAGGGTACATGAGAGATTAGAGGGATAAATGTGGGATATAATAAATTAATTATGGTAATGATGTCCTTATGATAAAATAATTATATGAAACCAAGCAAATAAAAAGTTCTTATGATGCATCACACAGTACATATTGAGAACCTTGCACACTATCTACACCTTAAGCAATCAACTCAAGGGTATGACTTGAAGAGTTTAATATGGGTTAGAGAGAATAGTAAGAATTTATTAATTATAAATTAATACATAAATATACACAAATATCATTAAAATAGATGAAAGATGACCCTCAATCAATTAAGACATAGTCTACATTTTACACCCTACACAATCTACCTTCAAATATTCTGCCTTGGAAATCTGAGGAGTTTGGGGATCAAATGGATCGATCAAAGGCTAAAAATTATTGATAATGGTATATATAATTTTTATAACCATATAAAACATTCAAATATTCTTATTAAATATGGTAAGCACCCTCTATTATTTTTTAGATAGAGGGTACTTCCCCTTATGCATAAATTGGCAGGTTTGGGAAAGAGTGACAAAATAATAAACCAGGAGCTGTTGAGACCTTTAAGGAAGGTTTTAAAAGTTTGTTAGAATATATAAAAGCATGAGAGAACAATAAATAAAGGGTGGAACTCAATAGGTGGTCCAAACCCCCAAGAGTTGTAGTTAGGCCTAATAGGCAAGATTTAGACCTAGAGGCCAAATGGAGGGTCACTTCCAATTGTAACATGAGATGAGAATTAAAATGGATTATGTCATGTTTATGAGGTAATTTAAGACATTTTAAATCTACTGGGATGTAGGGGAAACATGAATAAATCCGCTTTTGGCTCAAGATAACTTCAAGCTTGTAGGGAATAGAGAAGACAAGCTTGATAGGCTAATTTTGAATGCTCATATATTCTGTAAGGATGTGAATGGATGAAAAAGGAGTTTGGAGAGTTTATTAGGGGTCCTTGAAATCATGTTTGTGGAATTTTTTTTAGTTCCAATAGTAAGGATTTATGAATAAAGCTTAAGGACAAAATGGACCTAAAACCCTACTAAACCCTTGTAAGAGACCTAATGGAGAAAACAAGAATGGAGAGCTATCTAGTTGGGATGAAATGACCATGAAAGTAATTATAGGTTATAGAGGACTCTTTAGGGATCCTCATCATAAATTTTTGTGATAACCTACCTGTATGGACATGGTAAAAAATGGCTTTATTTGAATATTTTTTACATGGAGGTTCTAGGTACTTTCAAGGAATAAAATAAATTTAGGAGAGAGATATGGAATTATTATAACTAAAAATAGTAATTTCATGCCTTGAAAAAACTCCTAAGTATTCCTACTAGAGCTCTCATATCAGCCAATCAAAACTGGCATAGTGAACATGATAGTGAAAAGGGTGTAAACTTCAAGTGGAAGTCTTTTTAAGGTGTGCTTGATGCCTATAAGGCCATGGAGAGTTTTAAAAAGTGTCATACAGTCCCTTGCATGAATTTTCATGGAAAATTGATGAATTTTGTAAGCCAAGTGTGCAAGGTGTGTGGAAGAGGAGTTTTCTTAGACTGTAGATGGTGATGGCTTATTTATAAAAGTTTCCAAATGACTAAGAATGTAAACAATGTATGGAGAAGCATGTGTGAAACCCTTAACTCTCAGTCAAATAATTTGATCTACCCCTAGTTATTTTTTGGATGTCCAAGCAGGTGTGAATGATGAAGGTAATTTTCTAAGCCAACACAAAGAATTTCATGCCACTTTCCAAGAGTTTCATGCCTTGTATGGACACTTGTACTTCATTACCTTGCATGGTACATTTAAAGTATTATTATAATGCATATATAACTCCTTTGATTAGCTTTACAAGTGTGATTGTGACCTTTTCAATTCTCTCTTCTCCTCTCTCTCACTCTCAAGTTCTATAAGAACTAGCCATTTTGGCCTTTGTAATCTATTACCACACCATGTATGACAAAGCCCTACTATTTTTGACATTGTACTTGCCTTAGACAATAAATTAAATCTATTTTTAGTTCATATATTAGCTTATCAAAGTATGTGAAGAGAAGTATAGTGAATAGTTAATAGATATTCATCTATCCTTGCTTTCTCTCAATCCTTCCATGTTTGATGCAAGTGATTCCATGCCTAGAAGGTCATATGAAATGTTTTTAAGTGTATGTATTTATTCTTAAGTGTAAAAGGAAGCCTTTATTATCTTTAACTGATCTATGGTTTCACTTACCTTGGATAATCTTCATGCATGTCACCTTTATATTGAAATATTGATAATAGTGCATTCTAGGACTTTTAGACTAATGTTGTGTTCCTTGTCTCTTTGTGATAGAGTATGATAGTCTTGTGGAAAAAATATTGGTGCATCACCCACTAGAATAGGTTTCATTTCATGTAAAATATAACCCTTTTCCCCACAAATAATCAGTTAGTATAGGTGAAAGCATTTCAAGACACATCCAGGGAGCTAGCCCTTAATTCTAGAGATTCATCTCATCAAACTGATTACCCACATCAATTGAGATGATTTCATTGTGCCATTTGGATGAGGAGAGATGAGACATCTCCTTAAAGGGTACAAATAAAAATGACAATAGGTTTAGCCATGCCCAGTGGGACCATGGTCCAAGAGAGTGGGAAGATTATTGGTGTGTCTATCCTCTAATCATCTTTTAGAAGTAAGCAAGCTAACACCAATGCTGACTTTGAATGATAAATTCTAGTTTTAAGCAGCCCAAGTATATCTATTTGAAAATTTTGATCAATTTTTGTGTTTCCTTTGACATATAAGGTTGATATGGATAGCTATGGCCAATACTCATATCATGAACCTTCTTATCAACCTTGCTATGAATCATCTTTTACCCCTCAACATTCCTATCAAAATGGCTATGAATCCTATGAGCCATGGTAGCCATATAGCCCTTAATTTCCCACTCCATATGGACACCATGTTTTTGGACAACCCTATGAGAAAGGATACCAAAAAATTGATCAATAAACACCTCTCTATCAGTCCCAATATGAGCCCTGTCATTCATATCATGATGCCTATTAGCCTTAAGAGTACTCATATGAGTCTTGTCATATGAATTAGATGACTCCATGGATTATACATAAAGATATTATTGGAAAGATGTAGTTCCTACTTATGTATGTGTTTCTCCTTCTAATTAGCTCAAGAATTCACTTCCCTGTGAGCTTACTATTGCTTTTCTCTTTCCCAAATCCACTCATAAGCCTTCTCCTTCATCTCACACTCCATATCCAACCCATAAAACTTGTAATACACCTCACAATATATCTCCTCCATGTGAGAATATCCATTAACCTTCCACCTCACCCCTTATTGAGGAGGAGCCTATCTTGAGAGAAGCAAGTGAAGAAGAACGAATTCAATTCATGGCTGATTAAGAAGATCTCATGAGTGACTATGAGGAGGAAATCAGCATAAGGACTCCCCTTGGTGAACAAAAAGATAATCCAAAAGTTGATATCTCCATATTTTAAGGGATGTGTGTCCATGAAGTAGACTCTAATGCCTCCATTTTTGAGGGGATGTGTATCCAAGAGGAATGTGGCCAAGACTTGAAGAGAGAGGTATTTGAAGAAGACTCTATTTTTGATCATGAAGTTGTTGATGACCATCTCAAACATGAAATGGAGTGTACTATCAAAGATGAAAGTCAAGTCACTCCTCAAGAAGTGGAAGTCCTAAAATAGTCTCATGATACCAAGGTAAAGGAAATAACTCTTGAAGATGACATTCATGAGGAAGAAGATTTATGGCAGAAGTTCAATGCCATATGTAAGGAATTTGATAACTTGGGTATAGATTTTTATTCTCCAAAAGATTTCACATATGATGACAAGTTTTTTGATGAGTCTAATAAACATGATGTTGAATGTTCAATCAAACATAAAGATGAAGGTCATTCTATTGGCCAAGAACCTGTTGTGATGAAACCATTTGATGATGCTAGTGTACAAGAAGTTGTAGACATAGATAATGATGTCAAGGTAGATCTTGTTTTACCTAAAAGATAATCAAGATCTCCATCTGAGGTAAAACCACATTCAGTGATGTGGGAACATGGTGAAGGAAAGCTTGGTGCTTTCAAACATCAATCACATTATGTCAAGGAGGAGAGCAAGGTTGAAAGGTCTATCATATTTTCAAACTTGCATATCAAGGGCCAAGTACGCGAGAAGGTTGAGAAAGTTTGGATGTAAGAAGAGTCCATTTCCATAGTCAACCTACTTGGAGATGCTTGTTTCTCATTGAACATTATGCCAATGAAGTTGGAAAACACCATGAAGAAGATGGAGGCATCACTTCTAAAGGTCAAAAGGCTACATGTCTAACTAAATCCTTCATGTCAGGAAGTAAGGAAGGTTTCAAACTTCCCCTATGACCTAAGAGGTAGGTATGATTAATTTTTATTTATACATAGTTGTTTGCTTTTTGCTTTTCCTAAATGTTTTAAGCACATGTTTGTGTCTTGTTAATGTGTTTGCTTTATTTTTATGTGTCCTTTATTTTGTGTGGTTGAGGTAATTAGTTGTCTTGTCTTGGTCTAGCTTGTTGTCAATGGTCAAAGTACTCTTATGTGTTTTAGACACTAGATGACTACCTAATCCCAATGGACTGATAAGGCTACTGATCTTTAGCATATCATGCTTGCTACCCTTATGAGTCACCAATTTGTTTACCAAATTTGACTTTACAAGTCAAATTCAGACCCCTATAGGTAAAAATTTTATCTTTAGAGGGTTTTAAGGTTCTAATATTATGTCATAGGGTGTATTATAATCTATTTTATGTCATTCTATATCATATTAGCCTTGGTCATTAGTCATTATAATCAATATAACATTTTGAGTCATTTTGAAGCTCATAAAAAGAGTATTAATTGAGTTGTACAGTATGCTTGGAAAATTTTAAGGTTTTAAAAGGTGATGTCACATGCCATGTGTCTTATTATTCTTTATTCAACTGTTCCTAACTAAAAAGTGGTAGGTTCTTAAAAAAAGGGCAATTTTCTTGGATAAAAGAGGAGTTTTAATGAGGTGTACAGACTTGTATGTCCTCTTACAGTTGATGAAATTTTAAGAGTTTCCCTTGGTATTACATACACTCATTCTAGTGATCAATTTGATTAGAATCTCAAAGAAGTGAAGAAAACTGCTTCTCTCTCCTTCCACTAGGTTTGCTAAGTAAAAATGGTCTTCAAGTTTGTACCTGGGATGATCAATATGAGATGTTTCAGGTAAAATTATGATGGAAGTGTCTTATATTCTTAGTCATATTTCATTTGACATTTGGTTGCATAGGAATGGTGTCATGTGCTTTTTGAGCCATTCTTAAAAAATTAGACTATCCAATTTGCTTGCTAATCTTTACACCCTATGAGTTTTGCCTTGTTTTGAACAAGGTCATTTAATTCACTTTTTGATATTGTTTCCAAATGATTTTGAATTCATACCCAAATGATCCCCATTATTTTTTTCAAATTTCAAGGTGTTTGGATGAGCCAAGTATTTTAAGTTGTAGGAGAACGTACCATTTTGTGTTGTAGGCAGTTTCCAATATATGTGGAATCTTCATGCTTTGATGGCGAATTTAGGGGTTGTGTTAGATTAATTCACATAATTTAAGTGATCTATTTATTTTATTTATCTTTCAACTTCATTCTTCAAATCAATTTCATGAGTTTGCAATCATATGCAACATATACAATCTTCCACCATTAATGAACATGTACAGGTGCCATGAAGGAAGAAAATCACATTGGAATAGATGTTTTGAAGTTGGTTCCAAGACCATCATAATTATGATAAACCATTTGGGATATTTGTAAAGAGTCTTGGTCTGTTCATGAGGTCTAAACAATGCATATTGTCCATATTTTTCTCACTACCTATATGCAACTTAATATGCACCTACACGTGCTCTCATGGAGGATTTTTTATTGAGAAGGATCATTTGATATAATCAAGGTCCTTGGAAATTAAGAGTATATTTTTTATATTTTAAGTAGGTCTAAGAGTCAATTTAATATCTATATCTCTTGCTCACTACCTGTTATTCCACATATACTACCTATACATTGGGATGCCCACCTATAGGTGGCACTAGTAGAGGTATGAAGGGACTTGTACGAAGGAAATTGAACATGTTGATAAACTTATTTATATCCTAGAATTTAGTGAGAACATTTAAAACCTATTTGAGGTGTGAGATTGAAAAAATATATTTGTAAACCATGTTCAAGGATTCAAGGACTGAGTTCAGGGACCTTTTCCCTAAAATAAGAAAATAGAGGTTCAAGCCATTTTGTGGATATCTTATAAAGGTGGTGTCAAGAGTTTTTAAGACTATAAATGCCTTTGTCTTGTTTCCCTATCATAGGAGCACAAATTTAATAATAAATTAGGTGGTTTGATCATTTGGTTTTCATGTTAGAGGAGCCCAAAGATGCACTTTAAATCACTAAATTCAGGTAGTATTATCTACATGTTTGATCCTAAAAAAGACCTTATTTCCACCAAAGTTGAAAATTTGACTATTACACCATATGTGAATATTTAAAAATGGTAAATGTGACATTCATGATCTAAAATATCATCAAGAAGAGATGATATGTGGTGGTTTTCTCCTCATACATGCCTATAAGTGTTCCACCATTTGAGAATGCACTCCTACAACTGACTGTAGGAGCATACAATATAAGATAGAAGCTTAAGTATAAAAAATATACAATGGTATATAAACTATGATTCAAATTTTATCAGAGGACTCCCAAAGAACATGTTAGATAACTTTCAAAATATAATGCCAATCTACAATAATTTTGCTTCAAGGAGGTCGACCACTATTGACTGTAGGTGATAGTGGGTTGGGAAGTGAATTTTGAGTGTTAGTATAGCACAAGGATGAGGTATATGGGTCCAAAAAAGTTTCAGATTATCCTAAAAGGATATAAGGAGATATTAAGACACTTTATCTAAGTTTCATGCATTGATTATAGGCATAAACACCTATAGACCATTCACCTACAACAAGGGTCAAATTCCTACATAGTCTTGTGAGTTCAAGTGTATGTAAGGGCACATTAGAGATTATAGGGATAAATGAGGAATGGAATACATTAATTATGGTCATGATGGACTTATTATACCCTCATGAAATGGAAACAAGTATATAAAAGGTTCTTATGATGCATCACACAATACATATTGAAAACCTTGCACAGAGTCTACACCTTAAGTAGTCAACTCAAGGGTATGACTTGAAGAGTTTAACATGGGTCAAAAAACATGGTAATAATTTTATAAGTAGAAATTTCTCATTCATGATACACTAATATCATGAAAATATATGAAAAAGGACCCTCAATCAAACAATACATAATCTACATCTTACACCCAACACCGTCTACCTTCAAATAGTTTGCTTTGGAGATCTAAAGAGTTTTGGGGTCAAATAGATTGATAAAAGGATAAAAATTGGTGAAAAGGGTGTACATAATTTTGATAACCCTCTCAAACATTCAAATTATATTATTAAATAGGGTAAGTACCCTTTATTTTGTCTCAAATAGTGGGTACTTCCCCTTATGCATAAACTAGCAAGTTTGAGAAAGAGTGACAAAAGAATAAACTAGGAGATATTGAGACCTTTCAAGAAGGTTTGGAAAGTTTTATATCATATAAAACAAAATTAGAGACCAAGAAAGAAAGGGTAAAACTCAATAGGTGGTCTAAACCCACAAGAGTTGCAGTCGAGCCTAGTAGTTAGGGTTTAGGCCTAGAGACCAAATGGAGGGTCACTTCTAATTGTAACATGAGATGATAATTAAAATGGATTATGTCATGTTTTTGACGTTATTTAAATTTTTTTCAAGATGTTGGGATGTAGGGGAAGAAAAAAAAAATCCATGTTTGGCTCAAGACAACTTCAAGCCTGTAGGGTATGGAGAAGACAAGCTCGATAGACTAGTTTTGAATGATCATATCTTCTCTGAGGATGTGCATGGATGCCAAAGGATTTTGGAGAGGTTATTAGGGGTAATTTTAATCAGGTTTTTGGATTTTTTTTGTTGTTATAACATCAAGGATTTATGAAAAAAGCTTAAGGACAAAATGTACCTAAAACCCTACTAAACCCTTGGAAGAGACCTGATGGAGAAAAAATCATGGAGATCTATCTAGTTGGGATGAAATGATCATGCAAGTGATTGGAGGTTGTAAAGGAATCTATGGGGCTACTTCTCATCAATTTCTATGCTACCCTACTTATATGAACATGGTACATAATGGATTTTTTTCACTTTTGTCTACATTATGTAGGTTCTAGGGAATTTCAAGAAATAAAATAAACTTTGGGAGAAATATATAAAATTATTGTAACTCACTATGGTCATTTAATGCCTTGAAAAAACTCCTAAGTTTTCCTACTAGAGATCTCATCTCAACTAGTCAAAACTGGCATAGTGAACATGATAGTGAGAAGGGTGAAAAATTCAAGTGGAAGTAATTTTAAGGTGTTCCTAATGCCTCTAAGGACATGAAGAACATTTAAAAGTTTCATCCATTCCATTGTACAAATTTCCATGGAAAACTGATGACTTTTGGAAGCCAAGTGTGCAAGGTGGAAGAGGAATACTTTTAAACTACAGATTGTGATGGATCATTTCCAAAAGTTTTTAGATGACTAGAAATTCAACCAATGCATGGGGAAGCATGTATGAAACCCTTACCTCTTATTAAAATCATTATATCTACCCATATTTATTTTTAGGATGTTCAAGCAAGTGTGAATGATGAAGGCACTTTTCTGAGCCAACACAAGGAATTTCATGCCACTTTCCAAGAGTTTCATGCCTTGTATGGACACTTGTACTTCCTAACCTTGCATAGTCTATTTCACATATTATTCTCATGCATATGTAACTACCTTTTATATCTTGAAAAGTGTCCTTGTGACCTTTGGAATTCTATCTTATCCTCTCTCTCTCTCAAGTTCTATAAGAACTAGCCATTTTGGCCTTTGTAATCTAATACCACACCATGTATGGTGAAGCCCTAATGGTTTTTACATTGTAATTTACTTAGATAATAAATAAAATTTTCAAAGTATGTGAAGAGATGTATAGTGAATGGTTAAGAGATATTCATCTATCCTTGCTTTTTCTCAATCCTTCCATGTTTGATGCAAGTGCTTCCATGCCTAGAAGGTAAAATGAAGTGTTTTTAAGTGTATGGATATATTATTAAGTGTACACAAAAGACTTTAGTATCTTAAATTGATCTATGGTTTCACTTACCTAAAATAGTCTTCATGCATGTCACCTTCATATTGAAATACTAATGTTAGTGCATTCTAGGACTTTAAGACTAGTATTGCATGCCTTGCCTTTGTATGATAGAGTATGATATTATTGTGTTAAACATATTGGTGCATAAGCCCATAGAATAGGTTTCATTTCATGAAAACTCTAACCCTTTTTCCCAAAAGAAATTAGTAAGTATAGGTAACAATATTTCATGACACATTTAGGGAGCTAGCCTTTAATTCTAGAGATTAATTTCACCAAATTGATTACCCACAACAAGTGAGATGTTTCCATTGTGCCACTTAGATGAGGAGAGATGAGACATCTCCTCAAAGGGTGAAAATCCAACTGACAATAAGTTTTGGCAAACCTGATGGGACCAAGATCCAAGAGAGTGGGAAGATCATTGGTGTGTCTTTCCTCTAATCAGCTTTTGGAAGCAAGAAAGTTAACACCTGTGGTGACTCTGAATGATAAATTTTGGTTGTAAGTAGCCTAGGTATATATATTTGAAAATTTTGATCAGTTTTTATGTTTCCTTTGACATATGAGGTTGATATGGATAGCTATGGCCAATACTCCTATCATGAACCTTCTTATCATCCTTGATATGAATCACCTTTTACCCCTCAATAATCCTATCAAAATGGATATAAATCCTATGAGCCATGGCAGCCATATAGCCCTTCATTTCCTTCTCCATATGGACACCATGTTGTTGGACAACCCTATGAGGAAAGCTACCAAAAAACCTATCAAAAAACACCTCTCTATCAGTCTTAATATGATCCCTATCATTCATATCATGATGCCTATCAAACTCAAGAGTACTCCTATGATTATTTTCATATGAAATCATATGATTCCATGGATTATACACAAAGATATTATTGGCATGATGAAACTTATTCTTATGTAGGTGTTTCTCCTTCTAATCAGCCCAAGAATTCACTTCCCTATGAGCTTAATAGTGCTTTTCTTTTTCCCAAATCCACTCATAAGCCTTCTCCTTCATCTCACACTCCATCTCCAACTCATAAACCTTTTAATACACCTCACATTCCATCTCATTCATGTGATAATATCCATCAACTTTACACCTCACCCCTTATTGAGGAGGAGCCTATCTTGAGAGAATCCAGTGAAGAAGAGAAAATTTAATTCATGGATGATAAAGAAAATTTCATGAGTGACTATGAGGAAGAAATCACCATATGGACTCCCCTTGGTGAATAAAAGGATAATCCACAAGCTGATGCCTCCATATTTGAAGGGATGTGTGTCCATGAAGAATAATATAATTCCTCCATTTTTAAGGAGATGTGTATCCATGAGGAATGTGTCCAAGACTTGAAGAGAGACGTATTTGAAGAAGACTCCATGTCTAATCATGAAGTTGTTGATGATCATCTCAAACATGAAGTGGAGTGTACTATCAAGGATGAAGGTCAAGTCACTCCTTAAGAAGTGGTAGTCCTAAGAGAGTATCATGAGACTAAGGTAGAGGAAATAACTCTTGAAGATGATATTCACAAGGAAGAGATTTATAGTAGAAGTTCAATGCCATATGCAAAGAATTTGATAAGTTGGGTAAAGATTTTTCTTATCTAAAAGATTTCACATTTGATGACAAGTTTTATGATGAGTCTAACAAACATGGTCTTGAGTGTTCAATCAAACATAAAGATGAAGGTCATCTTGTTGGTCAAGAACCTACTATCATGAAGCTATTTGATGATGCTAGTGTACAAGAAGTTTTAGACATAGATAATGATGTCAAGGTAGATATTTTTGTACCTAAAAGATAGTCAAGATCTCCATCTAAGGAAAAACCACATTCAAGGATGTGGGAACATGGTGAAGGGAAGTTTTTTGCTTCCAAACATCAAGCACATTATGTCAAGGAGGAGAGCAAGGCTGAGAGGATTGACATATTTTCAAACTTACACATCAAGGGCCAAGTACATGAAAAGGTTGAGATTATTTGGATGTAAGAAGAATCCATTACCATAGTCAACCTATATGGAGCTACTTGTTTCTCATTGAACATTATGCCAATGAAGTTGGTAAACACCATGAAGAAGATGGATACATCAATGCTAAAGGTCAAAAGGCTACATGTCTCACTAAATCCTTCATGTCATGAAGCAAGGAAGGTTTCAAACTTACCCTTTAACCTAGGAGGGTGGTATGATTAATTTTTATTTGTACATAGTTTTTTGCTTTTTTCTTTTCCTAAGTGTTTTGAGGACATGTTTATGTCTTGTTAGTGTGTTTGCTTTGCTTGTGTGTGTCCTTTGTTTTATGTGGTTGAGGTAATTAGTTATCTTGCCTTGGTATAGCTTGTTGTTAATGGTCAAAGTATTGTTATGTGTTTCAAACTTTAGATGACTCCTTAATCCAAATGGAATGATAAGGTTACTGATCTTTAGTATAGCAAGCATGCTACCACTATGATTTACCAATTTGTTGACCAAATTTGACCCTGCATATCAAATTGGGACCGTTATAGGTAAAAAATTGATATTTTAAGGTTTTTAGGGGTCTAATATTATGTCATAAGGTGTATTATAATATATTTTATGTCATTATATATCATATTAGCCTTGGTCATTATTTATTTTATTTAATATATCATTTTGAGTCATTTTGATGGTCATAAAAGGAACATTAAATGACTTGTATAGTCTCCTTGGGAAATGTGAAGGTTAAAAAAGGTGATGTAACATATGTGTCTTATTATGCCTTATTAAACTATTCCTAAATGAAAAGTGTTAGGATCCTTAAAAAAAGGGCAATTTTCTTGGAGAAAAGAGGAGTTTTACTGAGGTGTATGAACTTGTTCAGCCTCTTACAGTTGATGAAATTTTAGGAGTGTCCCTAGGTATTCCATACACTCATTTTAGTGATTATTTTGATCATAATCTCAAATAAGTGAATAAAACCACTTCTTTCTCATTCCACTAGGCTTGGCAAACAAAAATGGTCTTCAAGTTTATACTTGGTATGGTTAGTAGGAGAGGTTTCAATAAAATGCTCTTGGTGGTGTCTTATAGACTTAGTCATCTTCCATTTGAAATTTTGTTGTAGAGGAATGGTGTCTTGTGCTTTATTATAAATTCTTAAGAAGTTAGACATTCCAATTTGCTTACTAATCTATGCACCCTGGAGGTTTTTCCTTTTTTTGGATAAGTCCATACAATTCACTTTTTGATGTTGTTTCTGGATGATTTTGAATCATGTATAAAATTATCTCCATTATTTTTTTCACATTTCAAGGTGTTTGGATGAGCCAAGTATTTTAAGTTGTAGGAGAATGTACCATTCTATGTTGTAGATAGTTTCCACTATCTACAGAAGCTTCATATTTTGATGGTGAATTTAAGGGGTTATGTAAGGTTCATTCACATGTTTTAAATGATTTATTTTTTCCCTTTACCTTTAAACTTCATTCTTGAAATCAATTTCATGAGTTTATAGTCATATGCAACATATATAGTCTTCCACCATTAATTAACATGTATAGGTGCCATGAAGGAAGAAAATCACGTTAGAATAGATGTTTTGAAGTTGGTTCCAAGACCATCATAATGATTAACAACCATTTGGGTAATTGGTAAATAGTCTTGGTCTATTCATGAGGTCTAAACAATACACATTATCCATATTTTGCTCACTACATGCACGTAACTTAATATGTACCTACAGGTGCTCTCATGGAGGATTTATTATTGAGAAGGATCATTTGAACTGATTAGGGTCCTTAAAAATTAAAAGAGTCTATTTTTTATCTTTTAAGTGGGTCTAAGACTCAACTTAAGATCTATATCTCTTGCTCACTACCTGTTATTCCACATATATTGCATGTACATTGGGATGTCCACCTATAGGTGGCACTAACAGAGGTATGAAGGTACTTGTACGAAGGAAATTAAACACGTTGATAACATTATTGATATCCTAGAATGTAGTGAGAACATTTTAGACCTATTTGAGGTGTGAGATTGACAAAATATATTTGGAAACCATGTTCAAGGATTCAAGGACTAAGTTTAGGGACCTTTTCCCTAAAACAAGAAAATAGAGGTTCAAGCCATTTTGTGGATATCTTATAAAGGTGTTTTCAAGAGTTTTGAAGATTATAAATTACTTTTAATTATTTCCCTATCATAGGATCAAAAATTTCAAAAAAGAGCAGGTGGTTTGATCATTTGGTTTTCATGTTAGAGGATCCTAAATATGCATAGTAAATCACTAAAATTAGACAGTATTACCTATAAGTTAGATCCTAAAAGAGACCTTCTTTCACCCAAAGTTAAAAAATTGACTATGAAACCATATGTAAATGTTTCCAAATGGTGAAAGTGACATTAATGATATAAAATATCATCAAGATGAGATGATAGGTGGTGTTTTATTCCCCATACACACCTATAGGTGTTCCACCATTTGAGAATGCACACCTACAACTGATTATAAGAGCATACAATATAAGATAGAAGCTTATGTATGAAAATACCTAAAATGGTATATAAAGGATGATTCCAATTTTATTAGATCACTCCTAAAGAAAATGTGGCATAAAATTCAAAAGATAATGCCAATCTACAAGCCTTTTGCTTTAAGGAGGTCAACCACTGTTGACTGTAGGTAACAGTGCACTAGAAAGTGAAGTTTGAGTGTTGGTATAACACAAGTATGAGGAAAATGGGTCCAAAAAAGTGTCAAAATATCCTAAAATTCTCTAAGGATATCTTTAGACACTTCATCTAAGTTTCATTCACTAATTAAAGGCATAAACACCTACAGACCATTCACCTACAACAAGGGTGAAACTCCTACACAGTCTTGTGAGTTCAAGTGTATGGAAGGGTACATGAGAGATTGGAGAGATAAATAAGGAATGGAATACATTAATTATGGTCATTATGGCCTTGTTATACCCTCATGATATGGAAACAAGCAAATAAAAATTTCTTATGATGCATCACACAATACATATTGAGAACCTTGCACACAGTTTACACCTTAAGTAGTCAACTCAAGGGTATGACTTGAAGAGTTTAATATGGGTCATAGATAATGGTAATAATTTGGGTAGTATAATTTGATGCCTCATGATACACCAATATCATGAAAATAGATGAAAAATGACCCTCAATCAAGCAAGACACAATCTACATCTTACACCCTGCACAATCTACCTTCAGATAGTCTACCTTGGATATATAAGGAGTTTGGGGGTCAAATGGATTGATAAAAGGTTAAATTTTTTTTCATAGTATCTCCATAATTAGGATAAACATCTAAAACATTCAAAATATTTGAGTAAATAGGGTAAGTACCCTCTATTTTATCTTAGATAGAGGGTACTTCCCCATATGCATAAATTGGTAGGTTTGAAAAAGAGTGACAAAAGAATAAACTAGGAGATGTTGAGACCTTTAAGGAAGGTTTATTAACATTTATAGCATCTAGAACAAAATGTGAGACCAAACAAGAAAGGGTGAAACTCAACAGGTGGTTCAGAACCACAAGAGTTGAAGTCAGGCCTAGTAGGCAGGGTTTAAGCCTAAACGCCAAATGGAGGGTCACTTCCAATTATAACATGATATGAGCATTAAAATGGATTATGTAATGTTTTTAAGGTAATTTAATTTTTTTTAAAGCTATTGGGATGTAAGGTAATCACAAATAAATCCACTTTTGGCTCAAGACAACTTCAACCCTATAGGGAATGGAGAAGACAAGCTCGATAGGCTAGTTTTGAATGCTCATATCTTCTCTGAGGATGTGCATGGATGCCAAAGGAGTTTGGAGAGGTTATTAGGGGTCCTTGAAATCATGTATATGGAAGTTTTTTGGTATTTCCAACATTAAGGATTTATGAACAAATGTCAAAGACAAAATGGACCTAAAACCCTACTAAACCCTTAGAAGAGACCCGATGAAGAAAATAAGCATGGAGAGCTATCTAGTTGGGATGAAATGACCATGAAAGTGATTAGAGGTTGTAGAGAAATCTTCAAGGATCATCCTCATCAATTTTTGTGTTACCCTACCTATATGAACATGGTATAGAATGACTTTCTTTGAATATTTTTTTGCATTATGCAGCTTCAAGGGACTTTCAAGGAATAAAATAAACTTTGGGAGAAATATATCGACTTATTATAACTCACTATTGTCATTTAATTCCTTTAAAAAATTATTAAGTGTTCCTACTAGAGCTCTCATATTAGCCAGTCAAAATTGGCATAGTGAACATGATAGTGAGAAGGGTGAAAAATTCAAGTGGAATTCTTTTTAAGGTCTATCTGATGCATTTGAGGACATGGAGAGTCTTGAAAAGTGTCATCCACTCCATTTTATGAATTTTCATTGAAACCTAATGAATTTTTGAATCCAAGTGTGCAATGTGTGTGGAAGAGGAGTTTTTTTAGACTCTAGATGGTGATGGATAATTTATAGAAGTTTCCATAGGATGAGGAATGTAACCAATGCATGGGAAAGCATGTATACAACCCTTAGCTCTTATTCAAATCATTTTATCTACCCTAATTTAGTTTTGGGATGTTCAAGAAAGTGTGAATGATGAAGGTAATTTTTTGAGTTAACATAAGGAATTTCATGCCACTTTCCAAGAGTTTCATGCCTTGTATGGATAATTGTACTTCCTGACCTTGAATGGTATATTTCACATATTTTTTTCATGCATGTGTAACTCCTTTTCTCATCTTGACAAGTGTCCTTGTGACTTTTGGACTTCTTTCTTCTTTTCTCTCTCTCAAGTTCTATAAGAACTAACCATTTTTGCCTTTGTAATATAATACCACACCATGTATGGTGAAGCCCTTCTATTTTTGAAATTTTACTTGCCTTATAAAATAAATTAAATCTAGTTTGAGTTCATATATCATCTTTTCAAAGTATGTGAAGAGATGTATAGTGAATTGTTAAGAGATATTCATCTATCCTTGCTTTCTCTCAATCCTTTCATGTTTGATGCAAATGATTCCATGCCTAAAAGGTCATATGAAGTGTTGTTAAGTGTATGGATCTATTCTTAAGTGTACAAGGAATCCTTTAGTATCTTAAACTGATCTATGTTTTCACTTACCTTAGAGAGTATTCATGCATGTCACCTTCATATTGGAATAATGATGTTAGTGTATTCTAGGACTTTAGAATAGTGTTGTATGCCTTGTCTCTTTGTGATAGAGTATGATAGTCTTGTGGTAAACATATTGGTGCATCACCCCTATAATAGGTTTAATTTCATGCAAAATCTAACCATTTTCCATATAAATAATCAATTAGTATAGATGAAATATTTTCATGACACATCTAGGGAGCTAGCCCTTAATTCTAGATATTCATCTCACCAAATTGATTACCCATAACAAGTGAGATGTTTCCATTATGAAAATTGGATGAGGAGATATGAAATATCTCATAAAAGGATACAAATCCAAGTGACAACAATATATTTAAATTTCCACTCCTATTCCTTCAGGAACCTTATCTCAAGAATGTATACTTAGAACTCCTGATTACACCTTTCAGACAACACAGGGTCCATGTTTATTCTTCTCAAAAAATATTCATCGAAGAAAAATTAGAAATTTGTTTTTGGTTCTTAAATTTTTTTAAGGTAATGTTAGAAATTAATCACATGTTTCAAACTTCTATCAACAAATTCTACTCTTAAAAATCTCACTTCCTCTCAATCTTCAACACATGGGGTGTAGCAATATAGAATACATAGTCTGTCTTGAATCTCTTATCCATACACATGAAAGAAAATAAATATAAATAGATAACTTACAAATGCACAATAAATTCAACATACTAATTATATCAACATGACACTAAAACACATCTTTATTGAAGTTTTCTTCATACACTCTATCTACACATTCACTATCTTTGCATACATAGATGATACAAGGACTACCAATAGATTTGTCTTCAATAAGAAAATGACTATTCATGTTTTTAAGGTTCATTAACCTTATATAATTTGAATCCAACCCCTCCACACTCTTTTCTACAACCCTTATTACAAGTTCTTTTATTATCAAATAACTACCCTAACTAACTTCTAACTCCCTCTTGTACATTGGAGTCTCTTAGCTATATTAATATTCTAAAAAGTAAAAAATAACCCTAATCACTCTTAAATACCCCTAATGACACAAGGTCATAATATCTTGACCTTTTACAACATCAAGAACTTGAGAAACAAAAAAAAAATTCAAATATTTGAAATGACCATTTAGGAAAGAAAATGATTAAGTAGGTCAAATTTAAATTTAACAACACTCTTAACACCTAATAATGATTTATAAAAATATAAAATGACTATCATGACTTATTAATGACTAAAAACATGTAAACTAGACCAATATATACAAATGTTAGTGATGCTCCCGCATCATACTACTAAGGTGTAAAATGAAACTTTTCATGAAAGTTATAAATGATCTAACTTTCAAGTTATTTACAACATCCTTATTCCAAGTTAATGCCCACCTAGATCCCAAATCCAATTTGAAACATATATACCTTCTTGATACTTTCTCAAATTTATGATGGCTCCTCATTTGTTCATTTCTCTATAGCTTTATTTCTTCCAATCAATCATGGGCAACTTTTTCTTGTTGTCTCTCCTCCATAGACCTGTACATGAAGAAAACAAGTTATAAAAAACCATTCCTTGATTTATCTCTTAGAGTGTACTTGGTTTCTCTCAAATGTTTGCTCTTTGGCTACCAAGTCTCCTTCATTTTGATTTAAAATTGATTTCAATGCAAATTTATCTACCATGATGGCATCTTTGTCTCTTATGAGACTCAAATTATTTGAATCTTCTATGATGTGATACCATATCTACTCTTTTTTTGTAGTATACTCATCCATACCACTTTGCTCTTCCATTGGTGCCAAATAAATCACCTCTATCTACTATAACTCAAACTTTTTAAGCACTTTAACATCTACAACATCTACTTCTTCTTAATTCTCTACTATTTCCACCTCATAAGATTCTCCCTACATGTCAAGCACTTCACTTGGTGCTTCTGTAACTTCTTGTCCTTTCATTAGCATAGTCATAAACTTCATGGTACTATCATATAATTCATCTTCAATAATGTTTGTTAACATACTCATCAAACACAACATGAAAACTATTACCTTATGATTCTCTATTCTCCTCCAATCTTTCATGAATAAAATGTACCTCATTCTTGCTTGTCATGAGTCATGGTAATACCAAAAACTCTCTCTCTTCTTCCTCATAACCCAATGGTTCACCTTATTTAGGATAGAAAAAAATTGTTTCACCATACTCTACTATCCAATCAACTTGGTTTTCATCATTAGCATGATTCTCATGCTTCCAGTGATTGTCATCTCCATTTATCTCTTCACATGTATATACACATTTCACGAATTCATTAGATATAAACATGAGACGCTTGCTTTCCCCTTTGCTTCTCCTTCTAGGCTACCATGTTATTATCTTCATACTTTATCTTCTCCTCTTTTCTATCAACTACTTGAGAGGCCATCTCACTTTCCTCTTTATGCATACACAAAATATTGGTCTCAATCCTTCAAATATTTTATATAGCCTTATCAAAACCTCCTTCATCTCAATAATCTCCTTATCTCTATCTAGCTCTCTTTTCTTCATTTCTATTTTCTTATGGAATTCCTCACTCTTCAAGCCCTTCATCTTTATTTAATTTCACTCTCTTCACAATCTCTCTGTAGGTCTCTCTCTTGGAAATTTATTCTTCTTCTTAATAATCCTTCCTACTTGCCTTCTTGGCATTCACTTGGTCTCTCTCTTAGAGTCTCCTTCTTCTTTCTTATCCTCACCTGAGACTTCTCTCTCTATCTTAAGCTCTCTTATTGAGCTTCTCTATTAGAGCTTTAACTATCTATCCTCACTCTAAGCCTCTTGGATTAAGGGATTTGCCACACCTCATCTCTTTCACTCAAATATTTATTCCTCTCACTCATATGCCTGCAACCTCTTTACTCTTTCCTGTAACATCATTATCTATTTCACAAAAACATCTCAAAACAACATTCAATATGTACTCCACAAAATATTCATGTAAACTAGCATAAAATTTCAAAACACTAAACATAAATTTCCATATAAAATTTATGATATGATACCAAATTATTCATAGGTCATCATATATTTGTCATCAACTAATGAAAATAAGAAACACATTCATCAACTTACCTCTGTTAATCCAACTGGCTCCGAAAATTACTTGTCTTGTCTTAGGTTCTTACTCACTTACATCAAAACTAATATCAAGAAAATAATTATCATTTAATACTTCATGGACATCCTCTTATATTTCTCTTAAATTTTCAATCTCTTAACATAAATCCTTCTAGTTACCTTCAACCAACTTCTTACTTTGTAACATTGACTTGTATTTCTTGACTCTTGCTCATTTCTTGAGATTAATTTATTGGTATGTAGACTCAACACATGAATTAGGGTTTCCTAGCTTAATAAGTTACTAATTATTATCTTACCAACTCCATATAATTCTCTTCTCAACCTTTTTTCCACCCACAAGATCCCTCACAATAGTTCTTGACAACAAACCTAGTTTCATTTTTTCACAGATCTTCCTTAGTAGCCTTTTTTTAGGATATTTATCATTGTATAGACACATACCATATATTATTGGGAAAATAAAACCTTTTAAAACCACATTTTATCCTCTTCCTTCATTTCAAAAAGTTTCTTGTGCTCATTCCACCATTTGGCCATTTTTCTAGGCTCTTTTTGCTATCAATTTAGGCCTATTATGTTACTTTCAACCTATAACATACACAATCCTCAATAAATGTATGTACACTTTACCTAAAATAAAATAAAATTAAAATATCTTAAAGGATATGATCCTTCATATTTTCACAAATATTTATGGTTTTTCACTTGTCTAAACTCCTAGAAATCCAATTTTTGTTTTGAAACCCTAGAAATAGGGTTCTACCTAATTGTGCAGGCCTGAGAGGGTGTTTTTTTAATCTCAAAGGTTATAAAATGGATTCCAATTTTTTTTAAGTGTTTAATAACCTCTTATATATGTTTACACACCTTTATCAATCAACACTTACCATGTATGACCCTTCTAATATATAATTCTAATAAAATCTTGTTGGGCTATGTATGGATATATAATTATCTACTAGGCTAGCATATTGTTTGTGAAAGTATTATGTTTAAAAATAACTTTTAGTCATAGTAAGAAACTTAATAATATTTTAAATAAAACTCACCAATATTATATTTGAATTTCCACTCTAATTTATAAAGGAACCTTCTCTCAAGAATGTATACTTAGAATCCCTTATTACACCTTTTAGACAACACGGGGTTTGTGTCTATTCTTCTCAACAAATATTCATACAAGACAAAAGAAAACATTGTTTAAGGGTTATTAAATTTTTTTAAGGTCATGTTATAAATTTATCACATGTTCTAAATTTATATCAACAAATTCTACTCTTGAAACTCTCACTTCCTCTCAATCTTCAACATAGGGTGTAGCAATATAGAATACACAGTCTATCTTAAATCTCTTATCCATAGACATGAAATAAAATTCATAGAAATAAATAATTTCTAGACACCCAAGGAATTATAACTACCAATGATATCAACATGACACTAAAACACATCTTTATTGAAGTTTTCTTCTTACACTCTGTCTACACATTCACTACCTTTGCATACATAAATGATACAAGGACTACCAACACATTTAAATTTAATAAGAAAATAAATATTCATGTTTTTTGGGGTTAATTAACCTTACATATTTCAAATCCAACCCCTCCACACTCTTCTCTACAACCTTCATTACAAGCTCTTTTATTTCCAAATAACTACCCTAACTAACTTCTAACTCCCACTTGTATGTTGGGAGTCTCTTAAGTACCTTACTCTTATAAAAAGTATAAAACAAACCTAGTAAATCATAAATAACCCTAATGACACAAGTTCATAACATCTTGACCTTTTACAACATCAAGAACTTGATAAATAAAACAAAATTTTCAATTATTTGAAATGATCATTTAGGTGGGAAAATGCCTAAGTGGGTCAAATTCAAATCTGACAACACTCTAACACCTAAGAATGATTTATATAGACCTGAGATGACTACCATGACTTATTAATGACCCAAAACATGTAAAATAGACCAATTTTTACAAAGGGTAGTGATGTTCCTGCATCATACTACTGAGGATCAAAATGAATCTTTCCATGAAAGTTATAAATGATTTAACTTTAAAGTTATTTGAAGCATCCTTCTTCCAAGTTCATGTCCACCTAGATCCCACATCCTATTTGAAGCATATAGACCTTCTTGATGCTTTCTCAAACTTATGATGGATCCTCCTTTGTTCATCTCTCTCTTACTTTTTTTCTTCCAACCGATCATGGGTAACTGCTACTTGTCTCTTTCCTCCATAGACCTGCACATAAAGAAAACAAGTTATAAAAAACCACTCCTTACTTTCTCTTTTAGAGTGTACTTGGTTTATTCTCAAATGTTTGCTCTTTGGATGTCAAATCTCCTTCATTTTGATTCAAAATTGCCTTGAATTAAAATTCAGCTGCCATGATGGCGTCTTTGTCTCCTATGAGACTCAAATCATCTGAATCTTCCATGATGTGCTACCATATATTCTCTTCTTATATTGTATACTCATCCATACCACTTTTATCTTCTATTGGTGCCAAACAAATCACCTCTATTTGCTACAAAACAAGCTTTTCAAGTGCTTCTACATGTGCTTTTTATTTATTCTCTACTAAAGCCACCTCATAAACATCTCCTTGTATGTCATGCACTTCACTTAGTGCTATTGTACCTTCTTGTCATTTCATTAGCATATTCATAAACTTCAAGGTACTATCATACAATTCATATTCAGTAATGTTTATGTCAACATAGTCATCAAATACAACATGGAAACTATTACCCTATGCTTATTTATTCTATTCCAATCTTTCATGAATGAAACCTACATACTTATTGCTTGTCATGAGGCATGGTAGTGCTAAAAACTCTCTCTATTCTTCCTCATCATACAATGGTTCACCTTCTTTATGATAACACATAATTGTTTCACCATGCTCTACTATCTAATCAACTTGGTTTTCATCATTAACATGTTGCTCATGCTTCTAGTGCGCGTCATATCCATTCATCTCTTCACCTTTATATACACATTTAAAGAATTAATTAATCATAAACATGAGAGTCTTTCTTTCCCCTTTGCTTATCCTTCTAGGATGACTTGATATCATCTTCATCCTTTATCTTCTCCTCTTTTTTATCAACTGCTTGAGAGGCCATCTCATTTTCCTCTTTATGCATACACATAATGTTAGTCTCATCTCTTCCATGATTTTATCTAGCCTTGTCAAAACCTCCATCTCAAAAATCTCCTTCTCTCTCTAGTTCTCTTTTACTCATTTCTATTTTCTTATGGCATTCCTCACTCTTAAAGCCCTTCATCTTTCTTTACCTTCACTTTCTTCACACACTCTCTCTAAGTCTCTCTCTTGGACCTTTCTTCTTCTTATTGATAAGCCTTCCTGCTTGCCTTCTTGAATTACACTTGGTCTCTCTCACTTGAATCTCTCTTAGAGTCTCTTTCTTCTTTTGTGTCCTCACCTGGGACTTCTCTCTCTATCTTAAGCTCTCTTATTTAGCTTATCTCTTGGAGATTTTACTATCTCTTCTCATGGTAAGCCTCTTGGCTTAAGGGATTTGTCACACCTATTCTCTTTCACTTAACCATTTCTACCTCTCACTCATATACCTATAGCCTATTCACTCTTTCGTGCATCCTCATTAGCCATCTCACAACATCTTAAAACAAAATTCAATATGTACTCCATAAAATATTCATGTAAACTAGGATATCATTTAAAAACACTAAACATACCTTTCCACATAATGTTTTTTATTTGATACCAAATGATGCAAAGGTCATCATCTCATTTTCATCAAATTATGAAAACAAGAAACACATTCATCAGCTTACCTTTACTAATCCAACTAGCTCTAAAAATTACTTGTCTTGTCTTAGGTTCTTACTCACATCAAAACTAATTTCAAGGCAATTATTATCACTTAATATGTCATGGAAATCCTCTTATATTCCTCTTATCTCTTCAATCTCCTAACACAAATCCCACTAGTTACCTTTTGCCAACTTCTTACTTTACAACTTTGACTTGTATTTCTTGACTCATGCTCATTTTTTGAGATTAGTTCATTGGTATGTAGATTCACCACATGAATTATAATTTATTGGACTACTATGTGACTAATAATTATCTAAAAAAATCCATATAATTATCTTATTAGCCTTTTTTACATCCATAATATCCCTCAAAATAGTTGTTGACAACAAACCTAGTCACATTCTTTTCATAGAGTTTCCTCAATATCCCTTTTTCAGGATATTTCTCATTATATGAACACATAACATATATTATTTAGAAATTAAAACCACCATTTATCCTCTTCCTTCACTTCAAAAATTTTCTTGGGCTCATTCCACCATTTGACCACTTTTCTAGGCTATTTTGCTCTCGATTGAGGCCCTATTAGGTTACTTTCAACCTAGAACATACACAATCCTCAACATTTGTACGTACACTTTTCATAAAATAAAAAAATTGAAAATATATTAAAGGAAATTATCCCCCATATTTTAAAAAATATTTGTGGGTTTTCACTGGTACAAACTCCTAAAAATCCATTTTTGGTTTTGAAACCTTAGAAAAAGGATACTGCCTGACTATGCAAGCCCGAGAGGGTGTTTTTTGATCTCCAAGGTTATAAAATGGATTCCAAAAATTATTAAGGACTGAATAAAATATTATATATGTTTACACACCTTTCTTAATGAACACTTACCATGTATGACCCATTTGATCAATGTTTCTAACAAAATCTTATTGGACTGTGTATGGATATATAGTTATCTATTGGGCTAGTATACTATATATGAAAGTATTATGTTTTAAAATAACTTTTAGTCATAAAAAGAACCTTAAGAATATTTTAAATAAAAATCAACAATATTATATTTTCATTTCCACTCTAATTCGTGTAGGAACCTTCTCTCAAGAATGTATACTCAAAACTACTGATTACACCTTTCAGATAATACAGGGTCTATGTCAATTCTTCTTAACAAATTTTCATCCAAGATAAAAATAACATTGTTTAAGGGTTATTAAATTTTTTTAAGGTCATAATATCAATTTATCACATGTTACAAACATTTATCAACAAATTATACTCTTTAAACTCTCACTTCATCTCAATCTTCAGCACACAGAATGTAGCAATATAGAATACACAGTCTGTCTTAGATCTCTTATCCATACACATGAAAGAAAATTAATAGAAATAAATAAATTAAAAACACACAATTAATTAAACTTACCAATGATATAAACATGACACTAAAACATGTCTTTATTGAAGTTTTCTTCATACACTCTATTTGTACATTCACTATCTTTGCATACACAGATGATAGAAGGACTGCCAATAGATTTGTCTTCAATAAGAAAATAACTATTAATGTTTTTGGGTTCATTAACCTTACATAATTCAAATCCAACGCCTCCACACTCTTCTCTACAACCTTAATTACAAGTTCTTTTATTTCAAATAACTACCCTAACTAACTTCTAACTCCCTCTTGTACGTTGGGATTCTCTTAACTACCTTAATCTTATAACAAGTAAAAAATAACCCTAATCACTCTTAAATACCCCTAATGACACATGGTAATAACATATTTATCTTTTAAAACATCAATAACTTGAGAAATAAAATAAAATTTTCAAATATTTGAAATGACCATTTAGGTGGTAAAATGCCTAAGTGGGTCAAATTCATATTTGGCAACACTCTAACACATAATAATGATTTCTATGGACCTCAAATGACTACCATGACTTATTAATGACTCAAAACATGTAAAATATAGCAATATTTACAAAGGGTAGTGATGCTCATGCATCAATATTGTTGCTTACAAAAAATACTTATGAGTGAATGTTCAGTATGAGGTTGTAGCTTGTAGGTTGTTTCTCTTTGCTTTAGAGTATCTTACTTATGTTTGGTTTCTATGTTTGACACCTAGTTCAATTATAAGTTCAAATTAATTTAAGGATGTATGCATTCTATAGTTTGGGCAAATGATTTATTGATGTTCTTTGTATAATCATTTAGTCATGTTCAAGGAAGAACCAAATGAACCAATACATGATTTAAACTTGAGATTTCAAAGAATATATAAGAAAATTTGATTAGCCATAGACCCAATGAATTAGTCATTTTGAATATATAGCAAATTATTTAAATCTAATTACCTCCATGGTTATAATAACATCCAATAAAAATTCATTAATTTGTCTTATGAACAGGCTATCCTAGTGGACAAACAACTTTATTCCTAGAGAACAAATATTTCCCCTATGATAAACTATGACCTCTTTCAAAATTTCATCCTAGATGATTCCAAATCTAATCAAAATCTAAATTTTCCTATCATCAACCATTTAGATCATATTTTTTTTCACATTGATTGTATTAAATCATTTGCAGACCTTCTTTAGAAAAAACCAAAATCCTTGTCATGAATATAAATGAATATGTTGCACATGAATGTTTTTTGAAATATATTTTGACTTCGAAGATGATGCAAGAGAGACTCAAGCACCATATAAATCATAAGAGAATGAGGAAGAATAAATTTCTTACATAGGACTTGTCCAATAATAATATTTGGAAGGAATTTTAATAAGCCATGATACTATCCATGAAATAGTAGATGTTTTAAATAACATAAAATGTCAAATTTTAAGGGTTTTAATAGGTTTTGATAATCTTATTTTAGAAGAACACCATGAACGCATACAAGAAGAGGTAAAAGAAGAGATTTGTTTAATAGTAAATAAGGATCATTATTTTTTTACAAATATATTCATCATAGAATTTTAGGATAAATAATCTCATATGTATGCTTGGTCATATTTTGAGGTAAATTTATCTAAATCCAATGCTTATTCTGATTTTTTTTTTGAAAAAAATCACCATGTTGAGCATAGGTACATGAATTATTTTGGATTTGAAAAGAGGAAGTTGATTAAACTATTGAAATAATAGAATGATGTTCTTGCAAGATTGATAATTTTAAATAGAGAAAAAATGCTTTTACCAGGGAATGGGAAATGTTTTAGAGTTTCCAAACCCACCCTCCAATTTCTAGTGTGATTGTGAGTTGTTAGTTTAGAGTATTTTAGGATTAATGTAGTTATATTAGTTTTATTTATATTTTATATCATATTTTTATTTTTTTATAGAATTGTTTTGTTAGATTATTTGTATTTGATTACATAGTATTTAAATTAACCATGTAAAAAGGCATATGAATAAACCCTGAACAAATTGATCTTAATGTCCATCACTAGAAAAAATCAATCACATACATATTTACACTATTTTCACATTGTCTAACCAAATCCATAAATGTTGTAGTCACTTTTAATTTAGAGAATAATTGAGATCACTATGAAAATATTGAAAAACTATAGAAAATAAGGATGAACTTTTGGATGAATACCAATGTCATGTCTGATTTAGTTATATTTTTATGGAGATTTGAAATTTCACATTAAAGATGACACATAAATAAATAAAAGTATTTACATTGAAAAGCATCATGACTGAACTATTTCACAATAAGTTTTTCCTTAAAGGATAACAAAAAGTAAAAGAAAAATTCAATATAGACTAAATTATTCTGATTATCAACTACACTCAGCTATATTTGTTCCCAACCCTTATGATCTAAATGTAAAAAATTAAACTAATAAGAGAATATGAAATATTCAAATAAAATTTATAATTTTCTCCCAAAAAGGTGATTTGGGAAAACTCCATTAGAGTTATGGATGCCTAGCTAGCAATGGAGCAAGGCTTGAAGTAGAGCCAAAGGTAACTCTATCAGGGATATCAATACGTAATAAAATAATACCTAGCCTTCCCCTCCAAGCCATTCCCTATTTAAAAAAAAGAGGGAATACCTTTAAAAAGTTTTGATCAAGTGATTTTTATTCTTTCATATCAAAATTCTTGAAGGTAGATTAAATATATCACCATAAAATCATTGGCTCTTTAAAATGTAAAAGACCTAGTATTTTATGTGACAAATATAAATCTAACATTGTTGGCACCTCAATTTTGACCAAGTATAAATTCTAGTTTTGCCACACTTCGAGGATAGGTTGACAAGGAGGTCTTTGAATTGGAGAACATCCAAAAGGAATCTAGCATAGACCTAGAGGAATAGATGAAGAAGACTAAGACCCCAATTCAACCTGAGGAGTTAAAAATAGTAAAGGAGGCCATTGATAAAATAACTGCTAAAGTTCTCAAAACTTTATCCCATTGGGATGAGCTGAGGAAAAAACTTGAAAAAAAAGGGCCTGAGTTCCTTGAGGATACCAGTATAACTTAGTCTGAGATGGACTAATAGCTTAGTGTGGGGTGATGTTGGCCCCTCAATTTTGACCAAGTATTTTTTCTAATTTTGGCAAGTAGTTTGGAGGGACCATTGTCCATTTTTATGCAAGTATTAGCATGGTGTGGAAGAACCATGGCATGAGAGGACCATAACACAAGAGTTGAAGGATGTAGAAGGATAATTAACCAAAAGACCCAACATGAGAGGATCCAGTCAAGAGAATGTGGCATGAGGAACCCAAAAATAGAGGTTCCAAAATAAGAAGCATAAGACTAAGGGAGTGTGAGGGAAGTGGAGCATGAGGAATGGAGGAATAGTTAGAATAAATCAAGTAGGACACTTCAACCCCACCAATCAGAGGCTTTGTACCAACCTGGAATGAATAGAACACTTGGACATGAATATATTACATAGAGAAAACATCTAGGGGCACATAGGCCTGATTCTATAAGAATAATTAATTTTAAGAACCATGAATCTCAACTCATTGAGAGTCCATGTGCCATGTGTTCATTTTGAGTTGGAAACTTGAAACTTGGATAGGGTAAAAAAAGTATAAAAACCCCTATTATAAGAATTCATAGGGGGATTTATGGGTGAACCTTTGAAGGAATATAGATCATTTTATCTTTTAATCCATAAACACTTAATGAGAAATCAATGTTTATCATATGGTGATTTGAGCAATGGATTGTGAACTGTGTTGAATATTGACATGTGTTAAATAAAGTCATGAGTTCCTTTCTTATTTTATATTTAGCTAGTGATGGTAGTATAATTTATTAAGAAAAAATAGTAGGATATTTTTTTGATAAGAAATGAGTAAACACATGTCATGTTTCAAAGTATTTGGGAATCAGTCTTTTGCTACATGCTTCAGGTAAGCACACGAGACTCATCCCTCTCATGATAGGGCCAATGTGCTAGCCTATTGGGAAGAGGATTTAGTTCCAATGTAAAGGGAAAACTCAACATTCAAAAATGTTTGGTTTTCTCTTTACGTTGACATTGAAGCCTCTTCCCAATAGGCTAGCACATTGAGGGATGAGTCTCATGCACTCATCAAAAGTGCACAATGAAAGACCAGTTCTTGAAGAATTTGAAACATGACGTGTGTTTACTCATTTTTTATCAAAAAAATATCCTACTATTATTTCTTAACAAATTATACTACCATCACTAGCTAAATATAAAAGAAGAAAGGAACTCATGACTCTATTTAACACATTTCAATATTCAACACAGTTCACAGTCCATTGCTCAAAGTACCATATGATAAACATTACATTCTCATTAAGTGCTTATGGATTACAAGACATAATTCTCTATATTCCTTCAAAGGTTCACCCATCAATCCCCCCATGAATGCTTACAATAGGGGTTTTTATACTTATTTTACCCTATCTAAGTTTCAAGTTTCCAACTCAAAATGAACACATGGCACACAAACTCTCAATAGGCTGAGATTCATGGCTCTTACAATTAATTGTTCATATATAATTATGCCTCCACACCCATAGATGATTGCATTATGTAATATATTCATCTCCAAATGTTTCATTCCTCATGGGCTGGTACAAGGCCTCTAATCAATAGGGTTGAAGTGTCCTACTTGATTTATTCTAACTGCTCCCATGTTCCTCACACTCCACTTCCCTCACGCTGCCCTAGTCTTCCACTTCTTGTTATAGATCCTCTATTTTTGGGTTTCTCATGCCACATTCTCTTGACTAGGTTCTATTGCATTGGGTCTTTCATGCCATTGTCCTTCTGTATCCTTCAACTCTCATGCTACTAGTTTCATGCCATGGTCTTCCCACACCATGGTTCTTCCATGTCATGTTGGTACTTGCATAAAAATGGACAATGGTCCCTCTATGTTGCTCACCAAAATTAGATTAAATACTTTGTCAAAATTGAGGGGCCAACAAACATAATATTTTTTTAATGGAAAATATGATTTTTTTGTATTACTCATTAGTTTCCATTCAAGATAAATCTAGAAGATTCTACATTCTAAACACTAAATAATTTTTTACCTATGAAATTTCCATTTTTTGTGATAAACACATCCCCACCTCATTTTACAACTGGAAACCCCCTTTTATCCTAAATTGAGATACAAATTCCAATTAAAAAACTCATTTTTTATATCAATTTCTGGAATTCAGATGTAAACTAAATTATCATATAGAAGAGAAATAAAAAATTATCTCTTATAAGTTTATTCCAATTTTCTAGTACATTATAGGTCCCACTCATGTTGTAATCTATCTAGGTTTTGATTTGATTTTATTGGCCACACAATAATTATTTCAAAAAATTAAGTTGAACCATGACAACTTTCATATACTTAAAGTCTAGATTCACTTTAATATATTTATAATAGGCAAATCTGACCATACTTAAAAAAATGCATATTCAAATGCATGCCTATAGGCCTTTCTTTATGTCAAAGCTAAGTTACATTTGGTGATATTTGCTACTTCATGTGTCCATTAGACTACCATGTGTATTAATTTTAGTTTCAAATATTTAAACTATATTTTGATCTCCATGATCCTATGAATGTACTCTGACTTCCATGTGTTTGATTTATAACACAAGTTTGATTAAAACATTAATCCTGCTTTACTTTTATAAAAGCCATCATAAAAAAAAGGGACACTATCTAACTGCATGATCCCATGGCCCTTGAATGATCACCACATTTTTTATTTATATCACAAAATTTATTAACGTGGTGTGTATTTTTAGTGTATATTTTGAATATAATTGCAACATGTTTTATTTATTTGTATGGAAAGGTGTAAGCCTGTGAAAATATAAATATGATTTGAATGACCAATGGATTTGTGGAGTGTGGATAAACTCATTTGATAATTATGTGACTCCATGACTATAAATTAGTAGTAATATGCTATGCTTATCACCAAAAATAAACAAGATATAAGTAGGAGAGGATGATTTCTCTTAATTTTGGTGAGGATGTGTCTCACAAGGTTTTGTCACATAGCAATGACAAGTGACCAAAAGAAAATTTTGGATCCAAAAAGGGATATCAAAGTGGAAATAATGTTTTAACAAATGCATGGATTGTGAACAAAGACATTCAATAGATTGATTCACTTTGTGACCTTATGCTTATGAACCAATGATGTATAGACACATGCCTCACTCTAAGTGGATAATACAAAGATTAAAGAGAAATAAATACTAGGATCTTGGTGAACATATATTTCATAGGATTTTAACACATGTCTATTATGAGTGTGAAATTGGATGATACTCATATCTCAAAAAATATAAAATTAAAAGTATGAATTCATTGCATCCACACATTCGGCATGAGACATTTGAAGGCAAAAGGTGAAGTGCATCATTTATTTAATTCCATGAAATTTAAGTTGTGTGATTGAGACACATCAAGGGATGAGATTATCAAATAGGATCAATGCCAAGAGTTCAAAACTAGCTATTTTTATTGTGGTATTGGCCTTGAGAATATTCATTTCATAGTTAATTCCACCCACTAATATTTTACAATGGAGAAATTATTAAATTGGGAAAGTGAATGTGACACATTAGTGGAAAAATATAAAATTTTATATGTTAGTGGAAAATTATAAAAATGTAAAGTTGGTGTGATGTGTTAAAGGGGTTTTTCTAATGGAATTTCATTATAACTACTTTTTATTGAGTCTTCTGTAAAGGAAAAAGTTTTGGGGAATAATTGACAAGTTTGAGAAATCATTATGGATGCTCTATGAGTTGGTGTTGTCCTTTTATTACTTAGATAGATATTGTGTATGTTCTTATCTTAGAGTTATCATCACTCATATTTATATGGTATGTTTATTAGTTGGTTGGATTGAATATTTTTTGGCCTAACTATTCCATGGCAAAATCATGGCTCTCATTTGAATTTTTGTAGATGTATGTGCTCCGATTTATTTTCAAGTAACTATCCTATCAAATATGCCTAGGAAATCTTATCATAAATTTAATCCTTATATTATTTTCTATGTTTATTCAATTTCAAATGGATACTAGATCTGGTGAATGCTAGCCTATTTAGCTATAATTTTCGGCAATGTTTGCTTTATCAAAGGATGAGTAAGTGGATTTTTTTACACTACATTTTCCTTAATTTTTATGTTTATTTATGAGGCTCAAATCATTGTATATTAGGATAACATCATTGTGAATACCATGTTCTTATTTTTGGAGTCATTATGAATATCCTTATTTTTATGGTTTATGGGTGTTGTTTGATCACATGGGTGAACATTGGTATAACATCCCTTGATATATTTTAATCTATATGTAACTATTCCATCAAGTATTTCATTTGAGAAACACAACATACATCTCATTCCTTGGTTCATCATATCTTTGTGATTCTAAAATAAGAGGATGTATACATGTCACTTATTGACTATGGTACATAAAACTACATCAACACTACACACCAACCAATGATTTCTAATGAACACATTTTAGATGGGTTTTTAAAGTATGGTTTTTACTAATGATAAACTATATATAAATGTTTTATTATTTCACATTATATGATCACACATGACATCATAATAGATAATGTTTCAGGTCAGAACATAATTACAATGTCATTCCTAGCTAGTATAGTCTATACTCAATGAAAATTATGTGGCACAACCATGGTTATTAAGAGTTATGGTGATCTTATATGGACATCCATTGAAAATATCACATTACCAATTATCCTAGTTTATAACACCATTTGAGTAATATTATACATATTGTCAGATAGTGGGAATTATGATAAATTACTTTGACACTTATGGATAAATAAAATAATAAAAATCCCCATCACCTTACATCAATATTTGAAAATTTTGTATGATAACAAAGTATATACTATTCATGGCACACATTATGTGTTACCCATCCAACATTAGAAATAACATTATATATTACACAAAGTGATTCCCAAAAATAAAATAATTCACCCTCATGTGGTATCTATTAGAATTTTACCACCTAGAGTTATGGTTCCTATAATGATTTATTATGAAATTATAATTCTTTGAGTTACCAATCCTAGAGATATAAATATTATATTTACACCATTGAGAGATACAATGAAAATTCATACACATCATAATATAGTATTAATGAAACCATTTGCATGTATTCCTACCCAAACACCTAAAAAGGGTTCAATTAGACAAATAGATATCTACACTAATACAAGTGCTTCTTTTCAAAAGATTAAGAGGGATATTTGAGCCCATCATTATGATATCTATCATTGAGATGAGAAAAAAGTCTAAGACTATATTTATAATATGTATAGTGATGCACGTGACTCTCTACATTTAGCACCTATGACAGCATTTAATAACTATTGAGAAGAGTATGATGCTTACAATAGATGTTTAGATGGGATAATTGGCTAGCCATGATAGCCCTTGCACCTCATTGATACATGATATTATACTATAGCTCATTTTTCCCAGTGATTATATATGTCATTTATTTAATATTACATCTTCCATTTATATTTATATTTGACTCATCCTTATGCTAGATTTGACATCTTGGCTCTTTCCTTGGTTTGCATTCACATTTTTATATACCCTTGGTTTATGTTTGTTTCTATGTTGCATTGGCCCTTTCACATTAATTTTTTATTTCATTATAGAAACTTGCATAGATTTTATGATCATGACAACATATATGTCAAGACATTCTATCCTATCATGCATCACTAATTTTTGATGGAACTTTTAAGCTGTTTAGAATCATCATCTTCTTTTTTCTTCTAGATTTTCATCCCTTTGCTTTCTTGATTTCCTTTCTTGTCTTCTCCTAGTTGTACATCTCGAATTCCTTATCTTGATTTATTGAGCTCAAATTTATTATTATTGTTTGTTACCCTTGTATTTCTATTTTCATGATCTCAATCTTATATAAAATTATAAAAATGAAAAATATTAAAAACCAAAATAAATAAATTATTTATTTTCCTTTATCTTTTTTGATCAATACATATCATGATTATTCACATATGCTATAGATTTAAATATACATATTACACATAACTTCTCATGCTATTATTTTATTGGGTGAGATATGGGATATGTAGGTTACATATGATAATGGACTTGTAGATGATGTGTGGCTACATTTATGACCAAACATAGGGGCATTCTCACATTTGTGGTATGCCTTATATTGGAGATATCTCTTTATGGTGGGTGATAGGTGATATCCTTCCTTATTTTCCTTCATCACATAAATATGCTTATATTATTTATACATATCTTATTATATCCTTCATATTACATGTAACAATGATACATTACATGTTCTCTTATGTGACCTATGATTGCTTGATTGCATGCATATTTGTGCTTGTACTTATATGTACTTGTGAATGTTTCCTATTGATGTATTATCCAATGTGTCCATAGAGGATAATATAGTCATCTTGTCTTGTCATTGATTTATTTTTTGTCATACTTATTTCTTGGTAGTTTCCTATTCTATGCACAATTTCCCAATTGGCCCCAATTATATTGTCTATACTATGTGATATAGTATGCTTTGTGTCATGATCCATATCATGTATAGTACTACTATGTAATATAATATTATGTTTTCCTAAGTTTATATGGTATCTACTAGGTATATATTTGTACATGCTACTACTATTTTAGTGTTTTATTTCCATACCTTGTCCACCTAGGGGCACATTGCTACACTAGGGTATATACTTTATCCCTATATTGTCATTACATTTGGGGAATTGTGACCTTACCTATGTCTTGAGGTTAATTGAAACTATATGTACATTTAAATTGGGGGAACCATACCCTTACATATCTCCTAGTTATTATCATCCATATATTATACTTGTACAAATTACTATACCCATGTGCCTATTGATCTAACATGGTTTATATCAAGATAATATATTATCCTACTTACACCCAGTCAAATGTGATTACTACATTGATATATTGGGTACTTCCATATCCTACCATAATGGGGACATAGGCTTATCCCACTCACTAGGTTATATCAATAAATATTGATTTACACTCACTATCCAATCCTCACATGAGGTTGTGTCTTCCTATTGATATTTACATGATGATATATTTATATAGATACATACGTGTTTAAAATTATATTTTCAAAGATTCTAAAAAAATCAACTTAATTTTTTTATGATAATACATGATTCACATGACTCTTTTTTTGAGATAAGTCACTTTAATAACATGCACCCAATCCCTCACCTCATAATAGGGACCTACAACCTATATTTTACTAACAAATTCTAACTTACATAGAATGTGATTTTCTAAGAAGCACTAGATGTCTACTTCCTTGATCAAGAAACAAAATTTAGTTTTCAGGACTTCTTGTAAAATCCTTAGGTTTTAGAGTTTCCTTTAAAACTAACTTGTGACCAGATTTCAGTTTCTAATTTTTATTAACTAGGAATTACCAGGAGTGACAACATGGCTTGTATACCACTATGTGTATTAGTTCATATTCTCAATTTTTAGTTTACTATAATCATACTAAATTATCAAGACATTAAATATTTACATAAATTCATAAGTGTTTATAGGTACAATAGATTTACCAAACCTAGGATATGAGTAAAACCTATCCCAATTATCTATATTATTCATCATTTTACCCATTAGGAAAGTGTAGGTACATGATTCAATTTTTTTTCCTTTGATACACACATGCATTCACACACATGGGAATCAAAGTGGAGCATTATCTAGACACCTAATTTTGGTACAAGGCATTTTTACATAGCATATTTGTCATGTTTTACTATACTTGGTCCATTTGTGTACATTATGATATTTTCATACACCTGATACCCACATGAAACTCTCCTCAACTTGATTCATTTAGACTTTCTCATATACACCTCAAAGTTTTTATTTGTCAACATCTAGATCCCAGTTAAAAATTTGTTGTTCATCTCATTCCCTATTTTTAAATTATTTTCCTTTTAGATCATAATTGGTAGTTTTTCAATTTTAACTCTTTCCATTTTTTGGGTCCTTTCCATGTTGGCTTGATTTCCATCTTGATGATTTTTTATTATCAATATCTTTTAGGGTCAACATATGCTCAAACAATCCTAGGGCACCCTATATATGAAAATTTAACCTTTGTCACTTATCATATTCTCATATCAAATATATATATTACACACCATTTATCTAGTGCATAATAATCAAGCCTTATCAAGAGTTGTGCACATCCAATCAAGGAGTCTACACATTGAATCTACATTACATCAAAATTAGTCTAGGTATTGTTCCATCACTTATTGTATTAATATAAGGTCATATCTAATCATATCATTTCATTTTATTATCAAGGGAGATGAGATGAATCCATATATACCATTAGTTTATATTCACTTGCAAACACTCAAAGTACATAAAGCCTTGATTCCAAGCATGTGGGATATATAGTTGCAACTACTCAAGATGTTTCTTGCGAAAATAACATGCACACAAAATTTAATGCATATATTTTTTGAGGTCAAGATCAAAGGAGAATAAAACTAGATAATTATTTCTAATATATCAATGAAGAGAAGCCAAAATCCATATTGACATCAGTCTATGTAGAGGTCCATAAATTTACAAAACCCATCAATTGGTAGATTACGTAATCATATGTAGAGGATATTATTGGTGGACATAATTGAACACTTTCCAATTTTCACCTTGACATTATCAATGTTTAATAGATTCTTACCTAGTTCTAGATCATAGTAATATTTTGTAAACAACTTTTGTGCATTTTTAGATTCTTTTTCTAGTTCTATATTTCAATTATAGTGCCTAGGTGTGTTACTTTTAGACTTATTTACATATCTTTTATTTCCTTTGCTTATTTAATCATTTCATTATATTTTAGTCTATATTTTATACACTAGATAACATTTAGTTATTTTTTATTACTGTATTATCTTAGTTCTTGATTGTGCCCTAGTTTTAAGTTGTGTATAGTAGTAATCACCCTTTAAAAAATAGTTAAAATAATCATGCATGTTTTATAATAGTTTCCTATGAACTCCTAGAGATAAAATAATTATTGATAACTCTCAATATTTTAATGAATTTTTTCATAAGGATAATTTTTTTAAAGATAAACTCTTACAATCACATGCATTGACATATGAGTCATATTATTTGTAATTCTCTATCATCCAAAATGATTAAAGTCTCGAATTTCCAATCCATGGCCATGTGCTACAAATGAATGGTACGTAGAAATTGGTCTATAATATATAAAAATAAAAAATGAAGCATGTACCTTATTAGAAAAAAGGTAGGATATTTTATAAACTTATTGATAGTCCAACTATACTATTGAGTAATCTACATGATCAAAACATGATTTTTTTTCCACCCATTATACCATGCGATATACCTAAACCATTTACAATATAATTTTATATACATCATATTGTTATTATCATGGAGTTAAAGGTAATTCAATGGATATATGTCTTTTTAAAGTAAAAAATCTATAATCTTATTGATTGTGCTAATATTGGACTTTATATACCAATACAAGTACAACATCATAAGATTCAATCTCCCAATACCCCTAGGATAGATCAACCTAGTCATTATAATATTTTGTTTACATTTTACAAATATGATATACCAAATAAGTATTAAATTATACTAATTTTTATTCATAAATTTATGGAATTAATAAAAGCACAAATTAATTATAGATAATGGCACATAATTCAATATGTGCATAGTCAAATTTATTTCTAGTGTTTAGTCCAACTGAATTAACTTATGTATCTCCATTTATGCCTATATATCCTTTCATTAGATTTAAAACCTTGGGATCCATTATATTACCTATTACAATGGGATAAAAGAATATTTATACACCATTTTACATGGTACCTACCATGGGGACACACATTTATATAGCTGGAAGTCCACAAATGTATCAAATGCAAGTAAAACCCTATATTTTACATTAATGTGTAAAATTTGAATATCAAGGCGATATAATTATAGTCTAATGAGATAGAAAAGGATCCAAAAATTTCACCAAGGCAGTTAAATAAAACCCCCAATATTAATTTAAATGGGTACTAAAACAAAAAGTGGTTAATGAAGTCCATATACATCTAAGCTAGAAATGAAACGATCATTGCATAATGAGTCTCCAAGGTATTTTACACTCAATCATACATATCAATACATTGGAAATATTTATTATTATTTTATAATGTTAATTTATTAGATTCAACTTCTATTTATGATATGGTAAAGTCACATGCTTCAAGACACATATCCTACTATGATTCTTGAACACCTAATCATATTATTGGTTAGACATGGTAACATAATTTGTGATTATTACATATTCCCATTTATTAGATTATGTTATTTGTTAGTGATATAAATTATACATCATAATTCTCAAACATGCATATTATACATGTTTGAGAATTATGATGTATACTTTATATCACTAACAACTAACATAATCTAATATATGGGAATATGTTATAATCACAAACTATGTTACCATGTCTTATATATATATATATATATATATATATATATATATATATATATATATATATATATATATATATATATATATATATATATATATATAAAATAAAAAAATGTCTTAGTCTACGTAATTTAAACATATAAAACTTTATGTTAATAAGCGCATGCATGTGCGTGCACACACACACACATGATCCAATGGTGTAAATACTCTAATCTAGATTTATATGTTAAATTGGTCTCGTAAACTTGGAAAATATCAGTTATGGATCTACCCTACAACTAAAAGGCTTGAATTCACCATCTCACTATGCCTAAATGATTATATTATAGTCTAACCCTAATATTATGATTACTCAAACCATTAATAACCCAAAATGTGATTAGAAACTGATATATATCCTTTAGTGTTATTTACATAAATTAAATTATGTTTAATCTTCAAGGACATTTGTATTAAGACTTAGACACTATGATCATCGCCAATGTCTCTATTCCAATGTAGGTGTCCTTACCTTACAAACACTCAAAATTTGAAATATTTTTATATGTATGGGTAAAACTATTTGTTTCCTTTAACCCTTTTGTGAGAAACATTTAAAAATGTCTGGTATAAATACAAGTTAAAGTTCACCCATTATTTATCTAATAAGAACCTCTCAAGCTTACACTATACTATTGAAAATCAATTGCACAACTAATTTATTCTTCCCTATTATTTCCTATTTTATAATCAATCATAGGAGCATTATTATCATAGGTTTGAAGCATAAAAATAACATCCCATGATCAATATTTTATAAGATAAAATTTAGATCACTACATGCACTCACATATAGAATATTGCACCATTGATTTACACATAATCCCACATAAGAGAAATAGCTACATCGGTCTGAGGCCATCTTAAGAGTATATGGATATATATGCAATGCTCACTAATAGAGGGTATTTGAGGTCAACTTGACTTCACTTGAGCCCACCAACCATTGTTTTTCAAGATCACAAGCACTAATCAGAGGGGCTAGGGTTTAAAACTACACACTGATATCAAATACCTATGCTTGGGATATAAATAGCAATAAAAAGGTGATAATAGACCCTAATAGGAAAAATTATAAGTTTTAGAAAAGACTCAATACTTTGTACATGATAATAGTGTTAGAATCAAGACACTAACCTTGATAATAGTGTCCACAGGGTAATGCAAATGTCTAGACTAAAAGAAAGCAATTATTCAGAATATGATGATATGATCTAGATCTTCAGTCAATCCAATTCTAAACCTAAACTACTTAGATTTGATTACAAATCATTGTATAAAATAAATATAGTTCCTCCTTCCTATTTCATTATTATAAAATTTAATGTTGTAGTTTCTATATTTGGCATATGCTTAGATTTAGTATATCTTATCAAAATATTAGTAAAGTCTGAATTAATTTAAGTAGCAAAATTTTTAGAGTATCTTACTCCTTGATTTTTTAGGATACTCTTCCATATTAATCATTATTTCCAAATAGGGTTAAACATTTGGTGAACCTGACCTCTATGTGTTCTCATGAAAATCCTATCTTTTCATAGGGTTTTTAGCCTTCTAAACTTTATGCTTAATGTATTTATTCATATTTTTTCTATCATTTGTATTCAATGTAGGTGTAGTCTTATACTAGGTGTGGTTCCTTTTTAACATCTTTAACTTCCCCTTAGACCACCTAAAATGTATCAAGCTAATACCACATCAAATTATACTAATAATGAGAGTGCCAAAAATGATAATTAGCAAAATACTAAAAAATATATTATATAGGATAATTAGATCATGAAATAATAAAACATATGAAAATAATGAACATAAACAAGTAGATTAAGATAAAGTTAAATATATTACATTGTTCTAAGAGAAGATTCATGAAAATGTTGATTATCTTTTTTAATTTGATGAGATAAAAGCCAGGTTTTATAGTGACCTAGAACCAATAACATATAGTATAAATTTTTTAATAAGCCATAAATAGGGTCAAGGAGCTAAAAAAAAATGTTACAGTACTATAATGAGAGCAAAAAATAGGAAACCAGAATAGAATTAGGAGGAAATTACCTCTTGAGGGTCTTTAGTATCTTCAATGTCATTCACTGGAATGATCTATTTTTCCTTAGAAACTTTTTCTTGAGTATGGTTCCCAAGGCCTTCAACAAATTTACTAGGGAAGATGATTTGGGGGATTTTTTTCCTTTAACTTGCTTGGGGGACTAATTAGGGGGGACCCCCTTGGGGGATCCCTAAGTGGGGTTTTTAAAACCTTTGGTGATTAAAAGGAAGGGGATTGAGTGGGCTAGGCAGAATGGACAAAATACTAAACTATGGCTTTGGCCTATCTGTGTAAAGATTTCTAGTCTTGAATGAGTTTGGTTAGACCCAAACCTTCTTGTTAAACCTTAGAATTAAAGTTTTCCAATTATAGTTTGTTTTTTCTAGCTCATCATTCACAATGGCTTTCCCTTTCCAGGTTGCCTTCATTGGGGTACCCAGTTTGAGAGAGAAAGGTTTCAATTTAAGGATAAACAAATTAAGGGAGAGTTCATTAGGGAGACTTTGATAAGCTATCTTGGGGGTATGATCATAGAGGTGGTGGGATCCCTTAGTAGGATCCTCCACTAGGGAGTACTCCTTAGATAAGGAACCTCTAGGGGAACCTCCTAGCCATAAAGGGCTTGGTCATGCTTGACTAGAAGGATAATCAATCCTTGGTAAAGGATGGGATTGGTGTCATTCACTTGATGTAGGAAGATGGTACTCTAAAGTGACTTTAGTAAAAATAAGGGAAGACTAATTTATATCCAATAAAATTATTAAGTAGAAAAAAATGGTGGGAAAATATAAGATTATATTTAACTTCAAGTGTTATGTAACACATGATTTAAAGGAAAATGTCATGCCAGTAGCATTGGAGATCAGCCCATGGAAAGGCATTTGTGTTCATTTACATAAATTCATTCATCCTAAATTTTTTTTGCAGTGACTCTTACTTTTTCATTTAATCTTTGAAAGCTTTGGTACCTGCACATGACATTCCAATTACTTCATTGATGAACTCCTCTAAAATATTGATAGTGATACCACAGATGGTCACTTTATACTTATTTTAGGCCACCATGAAGTCATGAAAAATCTCAACATTGTGTTCTGTGACTCACTCCATGAATTCAATGAGTCCTACCTTTTTTACCTTCTTCCATACTTTTTTCTATTCATAGACCTCCTTACAAGAAATGGGTTCTAGTCTATCCCTGTTGCCACCCATAGAGACTATGTGTGTATTGTCAAAGTAGGTAGAATGAAGTTTTTGGATGGGGTAGATTGAAAAAAATCATGAATGGTTAGGTAATCCTACCTAAAGCTCATAAAAATAATTAGTCCCCTCTTTTTATGATAATTATGGATCAGCCTAATTAAGATCTACCACTTCAAGATGAGGTCATAAACATGTGGAGAAATTATTTTTTAACTCACCTTGGTACCTTTAGCTCATATGGTAGTACGGACATTATCAAGGATGCTTCAAAAGATCCTTAATACTATATTGGAAACTAAAAAAGCAAAATGTTTTAGTTAAAAACCATTGCTCTCTCTTGATACAAATATTGGGGCTATTAGATATGCCTATCAAACCTCAATTCCAATCTCCCTCCCCTTGATCACAACATTGAATCCTATATCTATTGGGAACATGTGATATGTTTTCAAACCATTTTCCTCTGAAGCTAAAATAATTATTGCTACATCCTCCATCAGAAAAATTAATACTTAAACTAAATTACCCATTTCAATGCCTACATCAATAGAAGTGTTTTTATCCCATTTGGTGACTCCTCAAATATCACATCTCAATCTTAATGTCTCTATTGTGAAAATTATTCTCTAAGTTATTCAAGATTTGGAAGCTAAAGTTATAAACATTGAATGAAATATTTTGAAATCAAATCATAATATTGACTCACAATAAATATTACATAATCCTCTTTAACTTGAGAAGTGTTTTCAACCTTTGCCAATTGGTTTTATAACAAGTTCATATTTTATGATGGAAAGGGTGATCTTGAGTAGTATATTAGATATTTATATGCAACATCCCTTGATTATGATTTTAATGGTAAATTTTTACAAAATTATTCCCAATAATTCTAAAGGACTATGATTTAAGATGGTTCTATGATCTATTAATATAATCAACAATAGCATTCAAGCCTCTAACAGATCAATTTAGCACATTTTTCAATCAACATTACTTAAAAGATGTCATATGCATAAATTACCAAGATAAAACAAGGAACCAATGATCCTATTAATGAATATGTCTTGAGGTATAAGATAATGTTGAGAAAAATGACAAATCTAATGGTAGATCAAATACTTAAAAATATCATTAAGGAAATTTTACTTTCTCCCTTACATGAGTCTATTATTTTTAATAAGTTCAAATATTTTCATGACATGTGTCATATTATTTGAGATATAGAAATAAAACTTATCTCATTGAACAAGCTTAAGCATGTAACAAACATATCAACTACATCCACTACCAAGTTTTATATCAATCTAACCTATAAGGTAAAACATAATGAGCTAAAAAGGAAGCAACTAAAATGGTTAATATAAAGTAACAATAACCTAATAATCTCATCTTATCGAATGCACCTAAGTTAAAATTAACATGATTACCTGAGTCTCTAACTTCACTCCTTTCAAATCCAATGGAGTGTCATCTCATATATCTCCCTCCTCTTATGCTAGTTGATATGAGTCAAATTCATCAAAAAGATATGATGAAAATGCTTATTGTGACTACTACCAATGTGTTGGGCATTCTAAAAATAAATGTTTAAAATTAAATCACAAGATACAAGACCTTATTAATAAAAAAAATCATATTTGAGGATTATCTAAAGGATTTATTATAACAATTTAATTTTCATAAAAATCAAATAATATTTCAACAATACATTACAAGATCATTCTAAGGAAACATCGGAAGTGAAAATGGCATATCATGCACATCCTCCTCCACCACATTATGGGCACCCATTAGAATGGATTATTAGTACACTTACACATGAGATACCTCCTATGGTTTATAGGAATTACATTTCATTTAATGATAATGAGATTGTGGATGATGAACCCTCTATTCATTCCTTATTTATCAAATAACATATTGATCATTAGCATATACACAATGTTATGGTTGACAATGGTTCTAGTGAGAATGTATGTACCATGACATTTCTCACACATTTTGGATACACATAGTATGATTTATTCCCTTTGACCAAGATGGTCAAATCATTCATCAAGAAGGCACAAGTAGTTTTTGGTTAGATTTATTTACCTTTACACATTTTATTTGATGATAACAAGATTGTGGATGATGAATTATATATTCATCCCTTATTTATCATAAAATATATTGATCACCAACCTATACACAATATTATGGTTGATAATGGTTATAGTGAGAGTATATATACCATGACATTTATCACACATTTTGGATACACATAGGATGATTTATTCTCTTCGACCAATATGGTTAAATCATTAGACGAGAATGCACAAGTATTTTTTGGTGAGATTGATTTACCTCTACAAGTTTGTCTAATACATTTGACTATAAAATTTTAAGTTATACCATATATATGAGTATTTTATTTGTTATTAGGACCACCTTGGATTTTTAAGCTATGCATGGTACCTTCCATAGTGTATGGTTCTCTATAATATATTCATACAAATAGGGTAATTATAGTTTTAAGGATTCAATAGGAATATCCATCATAATAAGCAAAATTTTATCCATAAAAAGTAATTTTACAACATATTGAGGTTAATCATGAATGAAATGGCAAGAAAAATATAGTGCCATTTCCTAAGTGACTAATATTTTAGAGTCCATTGCATTAGAGATATACATTAGATTCTATGAAGTCCTCATTACACCTTAACAACCTAGACAATTATTGACAATAGAGCCCCATGTTTTAGAGAGGGTAAAAAGGCCCAAAATTACACCAAAAAATCAACAAAACTAAGAAATGGGTTCCATAAAATAGTACAACTTTTAATACTATTTCATGACCACAAATTCCTATGTAGCATACATAGAGTATTCCAAATTCTCAAAATCTATATTTGGAACATATACTTGATCCTTGGTAGAATGAATAGTTTATCATACCATATTTAGAGTATAGAGCACACTATGAGCATCTCTCAGATGAGATAATTGGTTATCACTCTCTTTCTAAACATCTAAAAAAATAAAAATAAAAATCAAATATTCAAAAAAATATAAAAACATTCAAAGAAAGCAAAAATACAATAATATTTAGCATTTCACATGTTTACTATATTTTACATATGTTGCTTAATTTATGTTAGTAGATAGCATATAATTTTTCTACACACATATATATTTCATGGATAATCGAGTGTGATACATGTATACATTAGAATCATGATACATGAGCATGCCAATGTTGGATCTTTACTCTTTCTGGATGGCACACTATGTTGGTTGCCTCTTGCTTATATTTGATCACAATTGATACATGTTATATTATTTTATGATCATTATACATTATCATATTGTGATTATATACTAAAATTTACACATGTCTATACTCATCCTACTATCTTACAAATTTTACTTGATATTCTATTCTAAAATAAATTTTTATAACATATATATGCAGAGACTAGTGTGACATGCTTATTCTAGTTGCTTATATTTCACTTCATCTTTTCATATGGCTTACTTGAGTGTACTTTTTATTTGATGTATTGTCTTTATTATAAAACATTTGAACATGTTCCTTACTTATTGGCCACAGTGCCCTAAGTGTTACTTGTTTCTTTGGTGTATAGACATTTAAATATGTCCTCCCCTTGAGTGTGTGGAATTTGAACATACCCATTTTTATGGTCTCCTTAGATCCCTCTTTACATGACATTGAGTAATATTGTGTGTGTGCTTGATTTTTTATTGATATTGTTATGTATATACATTTCCACTATCCATATCATGCGTCTTATGTATTATTATGTATGCATACTATGAGCTTCATTGATACATCTAATTTCACATGATACCCATATATGTTCTTTACTACATGATTGACATAGATACGACATAGCTATTTTATCCTTTTGAGATAAAGTGACTATCACTTTTCATTCCTCTCTCCACATACATACATTTCACAAAATTAGTAAAATTTGATGCAATTTAAATGATTTAGATATACACTTGGGACATAATATTATACATTTAGAATAGTTTTGGGACAAAGGTTTTTATATTTATGACACATTATACAAATTTTATAGATCAAAGGTTAATTTTAACATATAGTTCAACATGAGACACATTTTAGGTTCATATGTCATGCAAGTATATGAAATTATAGATACCATTCTTACATTGACCTTACCAAGTACACCATTTGAGCTTTTATCTATTGTAGCAATTGGCTCCCTTAATTAGTGCAATTGAGATTCAACACTATCAATGGACTTGACACTACTTATATTTATGGCATGATAATATGGTTACACCATTTGACTTGAGTGATATTGGCTAGATTATGTTTGTATTTGAGGTGTATGATTGAGATTGAGTTCTCTCTAAGGGCTTGGCATAACTCACCCTTATATCAGATTAGAAACATGATCACCTTATAATTCCACTCTCCACATCTCCATGGTTTAATTATGAACCTCTCTCTAATTCTTTAGATAGGAAGCATCATTACGAAATCAAACTATCAAGCGACAACATGGCTACATCAACACACATATGTACTCCTTTCTAAGTCTCTTTTCTTTCAAGTAATTTCAATTATTCATTTTTAGGATTATATGCACTAATTACACCTGTAACATACTTTTGTTTGTAGGTTATACACATACAAAAAATTAAAATAGGGCTCAATTCAAAGTAAGGTGTGGTTTACACACCATAATATGCATCGATTTGTTTTAACCTAGTGATTTCATCCTTATGCATTAATAGATTGAATGGAGGGGAAAATGTAGATAATAAAATATAGATTTATATATTCAACTAGTTTTATAAACCTAAAAAATGTTAGTCATGGCTCTACTCTTAAATTATTGACTTGATCCACAACTAAAAGGCTCATGTTTTCCATCTCATTATGCCTAAACACTTATCATATAGTCTGACCTTGATATTTTGATTACCCAAATCACCTGTAGCCAATAATATGATTAAAACTTGATATAAATCCTTCACTATTAGTTATATATCTTTACAAAATTTATATATTATTGGAAATTTATGTTAAGACTTGGAAACTAACATTGACGCTAGTGTCTCTTATCCAACGTAGGTGTTTGTACCTTACAAACACTCACAATTTCAAATATTTCATTATCTATAGGTCAACTTGTTTTTTTCCTTTAACCTTTATGTGAGAAAAATTTCAAAATGTGTGGTATAAATATAAGTTAAATCCCATTCATTATTCATCTAGTAATTGCTTATCAAGCTTATCCTATACTAATAAAAATTAATGGAAAAACTAAGCTATTTTTCCCTATTCTTTCCTATTTCTAGATTTATCATATGAGAAATATTATTATAGGTCTAAGTATTTAAAAGAATAACCATAAGTAATATTTTAAAAATTACAATCTAGATCACTATATGCACTTGTATATTACATATTACACCATTGTTCACACACAAGACCATATAAGGGGGAGAACTACATTGGTATGAGTCCCTCTTTAGAGTATATGGCTTTGTAGGGAGTTCATTGACATAGGGATCTTTAATATTAGGTTTAATTTACTTGATCCCACTAATCCTTGGTTTGCAAGATCATATGTCCTAATTATAGAACCTAGGGTTTTGAGCTACGCACTAATATTGAATACCTATGTATAAAATATAGATAGATAATCATAAAGGTGATAGTCAACCATAATAGGGACATGTAGAAGTTTTAAAAAAGAGTTAATATTCCATACAAGACACTAGTGGAAGAATCAGGTGACTAGTGTCCATAGGGCAATATAAGTATCTAGGCTAATGGAAAGTAAATATCCATAATATGATGATATGATTTGGATATTTAGACAATCCACTTTTGTACCTGAACTAATCAGATTTGCCTACGCATCATTGTATAAGTTAGGTATACTTTTTACTTCATATTGATATTATCAAAATATTAAATGTTGTAATTTCAATATTTGGCATATGATTAGATTAATTATATCTTATAAAAATATTAGTATAATCTAAATTCATTTAATTGGCCTAATTTTTAGATTAGTTTAATCCTTGATTGTTTAGGCTACTCTTTTATATTAATCCTTATTTTAAAAAAAGGGTTAAACAAATGGTTACATCATATATAAAATAAATGGGTTCTCATGATCCATACAACTCATACTCTTCATAGAGGGGATTGATCCCCTTGCCTTGATATATTAGCCTCAGTGGAAACAAATGCCACATACATGGATACCTTACTACATAATTTCCCTCTTAATAGAGACATTTTATCTTTCTCTTGAAGTCTCTAAAGATCCACCATATGCTATGCATGTTTTTATCATTAATATACATACTAAGAAAAAATCAACAACAATGCTCCATCATTTACCAGATGGGCTACCTTGGTTATTGGCATAGCCTCTCTGTCTTACTCATATACTTATAAATGGGCCACCTCATCCTCTAAATTATTTAAATTTGTGATTTACCATAATTTAAGGTGAAATAATATGAACAATAAGGTAAAATTATGCACAAGGAAGATATAACATTTAACAATGTAAAGAAGTATTTTCAAATCTTCCCTAGTAGAAAAAATAGTAAATATGCCAATTTGGAAATTTGCAAAAAAAATAAAAAATATAAAAATTAAAAGAGATATAATAATGACATGTTGATTATGTATATATTTCTGAGTGTGGATCTAAGCTATGTAGACATGTAGTTGAATTATGTAAAACCTAACCATTTAAACCTATAGAGACATGATCATTTCTTAGGTAAGATCAATTTTGGCCTCTTTTGACTATTGTTCCTATCATGGAGTGTCATTTATGTCCCGTGTAACTTTATATTTTTTTAAAATTTATATTTTTATTTGCCACTAGATGTCATGGTTTCTTATACAATGTTTTTACTGAATTGATCGACATATTTACTTGATATTTATCTTCAATGTATTTGATCTAGGAGGATATCTACAATCTACCAAATTATATTATATCAAAACTTTGTAAAACTATCCACACATTGAATAACACATTGATGTCTTTCCAACACAATTTTAATGGGTTCAAAAAGACATTGTATGTGAAAGTTATGGCCGGTTGAAGGTGATAACAAACAAGAAAAAAAAAACACAATGCTAACATCATCAACTGACTAGACATGTATGACCTAACATATGGACTAATCATAGCCTTCAACATGGAATTCACAAAGCTCCACTAAGTGCTATGAGTTCCAAATCAAGTTTCACATAATACGTGATAAGTTGACCAATTTATAATGGATGAAGTTTATCTCTTAAACAACTTTTGATTGTTATCCCCACTAAGGTTGGATAAACCATTATCCAAAGTGCCAAAAAATCCTCCTCATGAGATAATGCATGGGAGTTGGTTTTGGGCTTGACCCCTTCACATAACTTGTCCTATTTTTAAGGCCCAATAATAAGTTACACCATATTTGGCAAACCAAAGTTAAGACTTCATATTTATCCCTTAATTTTGGGATTTCTTGCTTAAAACAAATGATATGAGGCATATTCCAAGGGGATTTGAATCCCTAACCCTTGGAAAAAGGGATAAAGCTTTATCACATAAATAAAGGGCCTTGGAAACACTATAAAGGGTTAAATATTATAAGTAAATACACACAATAAAGCTTATAAGTTTTAAAGCCCTTGTAAAGAAGAACAAGAGGAAAAAGTGAAGTTTCTATCTGATATTATATGATTAGCACATTGAAGGCTAATATCCCATTATATAGACCTCATAGAGGCATTACAAAGAATTTTTAGCCCCTTATTTGGAGAGAAAACAAGTTTGTATGTCTATCTTGATAGAATATAAATTACTTGCCAAGAGCCAATGCACAAACCTTTGAGAGACATTACAATGAACTTGTGTATCCCCTCATTTAGGAGATATAAGAAAGAGATAATTTGGAAGTGCCAAATCAAAACTTCCTAGATGACATCAGATAAATGTTTTTTAGATTCATAGCCCCTTATTAGGAGATTTTGATGTAAGAAATGGTATTTTTACACCATTGTAACCAATCAGTTCAGCCTTTGAGATAACCTGAAGATGTATCCTAATTTTGGGTGAACTCTGTTATCAACTCAATTTTTGGATCATATTTATTCTTCATTAATTGATTTTAGTTTTACTTTAAATATTGAATTTTAATCATTTAAGCCAATTTTCATGCAAAAATATGGGGAATTGAGAAATTCATTAAAGTATCTAGATGATGGGTAATTAGTGAGCATGTGCATAAACTACAATTTTTGGATCAATATTTCAACTAATTTTCCATAATATGTTATTAAAATATAAGGTAATAAGTATTTGGGTTAGGAAACAAAAATAAGACCCCTCATTGTTGATGTGTTGTGTGAATAGGGGATTGAGAGAAGAATGTTTGCCTTCTCACCTTAATCATGAGATAAAACTATGTATGAATTCACATACATCAATTTTCATACAATATTTAAAGCATTCCATTGAGTAAAATTAACTCATTTTAGAGTATGTTATAATTGAAAATGAATGGCTAATGATAAACTAGAAAATTTTATGAAACCTTTAGAATCTCAATAATTCTAATTCTAGATGATATCAAAGTATTGAAATTATCATAGATGATTTGTATATGTAGACTTATCATGGATTGAGTTAAAAAGGCATATTGGCTAATAAAGATAAAAAATAACCAACAAAGTGATCTAAACATGAAAAGGACAAAAACACATGCATAAGCCCCCCATAAAAATAAAGAAGTCAGGATCAATGATTCTATCATCCCACCCAGGGCAAGATCGATAAAACCTCATTTACTTTTGATGGACATAGTTAGAGAGGAAAGAGAAAATAATTTATTGGGCACAAAGAGAACATAAAAAATAAAAATAGAGGACCAAAATACTTCACAAAGAAGAATGAGAAAGAAAAACAAGTGATAATAAGTCCATAATTCAAGGTGATGACCCATATGTATAAAAAGTTCAATAACATTTTAATAAGAAGGCTTATACTAAAATTGAGGGTATACATTACACCCATACTTTGATGTGTATATGTATTTTATGCATGCATGTGTCAAATTGAAATGATTCATATTTAATGTGCATACCTTAACTTACCATAGGGGGAGGAAGAGGAAGTTTTTATGTCATGCATCCATCGATACCTTTCACTACTTTATAAAATTTAGTATACATATAATAAATAGCCATTTACCAACAAGTAATTGATTCCATTATATTATTATTGCACTAAATAAAAATATTTAAATTCAAATTGAGTTTAAATTTTAATAGATTATAGGAACAAATAGACCTTCTCTATTTTGATTCAAATGTTATTGTAGTGTGAAAAATAATTCCCATAATTTGATTATTATTATAGAAAACTTTTTTGACAAGTTTTATACATTTCTATCACTTATTTGGGAGATTTTTATCCCTCCTAATTCTTGATCAAAGAGGTGGAAAATTTTTTACTCCATGTATAATTTCTTGACTTTCACTTGAAAGTACTAAAAAATTATAATGTTTGACTTTAATTTTGAAAGTAATATGAAAAATGATCACACGTAACTTTCAATTTGAAAGTAATCTAAAAATTCTCATTCATTACTTTAAGATTAAAATTACTCTTAAAATTATCATTTCTAACTTTCCATTTGAAATTTCCTTGAAAAATTCTCATACCCAACTTTCACTTTTAAATTAGTTTGTAAAATTCTCATCTTTGACTTTCATTTGAAATTAATTTGAAATGCTATGATATATCCCCAATTTTGAGGTGAGAGTTTAAATAAAATATGAATAAATTCACTCATCTAAAAATAGATAGATTTACAAGAACCATGCACAATAAAATTGTATGTAGCAATTATCTTTTTAAAATTTGTGTAAATTATGTGAAACTATCATAAAATATTAGATAAAAAGTCCCACTACTAGGTAGATGTAGGAGAGTAATATTCCCTAAGTTTAATGTCACATAAAATATATAACATTCATGTATATATCAATAACGAATATAATAATATAGTGAGTATCAATTTATTATCACATAAGAATGACAACATCAAGTATCAATGCATAATATACTACTCTAGTGAGTATATGTCTAGAAATGTGCCCTTATGTAAGTATTAATATATGTGATGCATACTTCAATGTAGATGATGATATGGATGGGGGAAAAATGTCCAATAATGGATATGGTATGAGAGATGGACCACTATCTATGTTAGTATCCTATAATGTAGGTAACTACATTGTAAGGTACATAGATAGATGCATCCTCAAAAGAGGATGATAATGTGTAGGATATCAACATGCTTCGTTGTATCCAAGTGGAAGGGGATAAAGTAATTACCAAAAATGTATATGAATTCTATAGGTATGAAGATATATCATGTGTAAATATGAAATATATCCCCATGTATATGTGAGATAATATGATATATGCATGAGAAACAAATGAAAGCATATTAGACACAAGTGTGTGATGGAGAATGATATATCAATATAAGGTTCATGGAGAGTGAATATGAATATAATTCCCCCATAGGAAAATATAGGTTTATATGTGATCAATGAAACTCATAGGCAATGTGGCTATAATGATGTTGAGGATGTTCTTGTCTACCCAAGATATGTCAAATGGATAACTCATAAAGACCATGCAGGTAGAATATCCTTGTTGGAAGTGTATAATTAATGTACAACAATGGGTAATATATAACCATGTATATAGTAAGCTTAAAAATCATAATGTGCCAAGATGTAAATGATGCATAGGGCATAGATGCCCACTAGTATAGTAATACAAGGCACACAAGTAATGTGGCTTAAAAAATTGATATAAGATTAATGATGCTGAAGTATATGTAATGTGAAGCATGTCCCTATGCCATGAATATATGTGTATATATGTATTATCATGAAATTATCAATTTAGTATCATATTAGAAACTATTGTGGTACCCCCAAGTGGAAAGATATAAATTTTAGGCTCAGTGGTGAGAGGATAAAATAGTGTGTCCCAATAGATGAACTATATGTAAAATATGTATATAATAAACTCAAGGAAACTTGGGGGTATGTTTCACCAAATAAAAATGAAAAATATATATCATATATATGATGCACCTCTAATAAGGTTAGGTATAATAATTAGTCATAATCATAATAGAAGCATATATGGTATGGTACTAAGGTGTAATATATATAAAGTATCGATCACTATGCATAAGATGTAAGAATTAATGTAAAAATAAATTTTAGATATCTATGTAAACACACCAAATGTAAATTATAGAAATATATTTATGATCTATGAACATGAGCTCTCAATAAGAAAATAGAAATTTAGAAAGATGTCATTGTGTAAAACAACTTGTATGAGATGCCCCAGTAGTATCTCTAAGTCCACTAACCATATATATATATATATATATATATATATATATATATATATATATATATATATATATATATATATATGGTTAGTGGACTTAGAGATACTACTGGGGCATCTCATACAAGTTGTTTTACACAATGACATCTTTCTAACTTTATATTTTCTTATTGAGAGCTCATGTTCATAGATCATAAATATATTTCTATAATTTACATTTGGTGTGTTTACATAGATATCTAAAAGTTATTGTTACATTAATTCTTACATCTTATGCATAGTGATCGATACTTGATATATATTACACCTTAGTACCATACCATACCCCATATATATATATATTGCATCTCATTTATTGAAGTATACTATTAAATCACATGTGAAAAACATGAATATATAAACCTCCAACAAAGGTAAATAAGTATGATATGTATCATATGACCAAAAAACCACACATAATTTTTTGATTTATATATTTTGTGAATGTTTTTGTATTTTTTCAATTTTATAGTGAGAGCACATAAGAAGATATGTACAATATGGTAAAATAATTATGAACTAATGCATGAAAAATGTAGGTGAGCATGACAATTATATAAGGTATCTCAACATATAATTCTATATTTATGAAAAATAAATGTGAAACACTAAGTGTTGAATGTAGCATATATTAGGTAGGTAAGAACCCAAATCTTAAAATTAGATAGTTACCATGGAAAGAGGGATAGAAAGCCATTATCATTTTCAATTAAGTGAAGGTTTCAATTTGGATATATTATATGAAGTAGAACATTTATTAATAAATAATAATATCAATAAGAAGATGATAAGGTACCAAGATTCATTAATTGTAGATAATGTATTTTGTAATTAAGTGCTTGACAATGTTTATTCTTGACATCCTTACCTTGTTTGGTCTATTCACTTTTTTGTTACCTTTAAAAATACATGAAAGCCTTAAATATTTTATGTATTAACTTGAAAATATTATAAACATAATTAAAGTCTCCCTATTATACTTAAAAAGTCATGCCACCCAAATCCCAATAGTCTTTGTCCCTTTTGGACAAGACTGCACTAGGTAGACATGGCCACAATATGACCTTATCCCCTATGCTCCAATGCTAAATTTTTAAATTTAAGGTATTTCATATTGTCCCTCCCATAATTTTATCAAGGTTAGTTAATGGAAATATTCCAAAAATTACTATATATAATTAGATTAAGGCCTCTCAAATCACTATCTATTAATCCTTGGAAATTCAATTGCACATTGACAAAAACAACATTTTTCTTTCCAATTCTAATTATGCTTTATTATAACAGTCATAGAACAAGTCTAGAGTCATTTTAATGTAGGTCAAGGGAACTATTTTTTAATAATTCAATTAAATATATATAGTTTCATTCATATATCAAATATTGAGATTCATACACTCACTCTAGGTGGGAGAACATTACTAGTTTGAGGTCCTTTTGAGCCATGTAGGAAATACTCAGATTAAACAGGGTTTTTTTAAGATAGATCAACTATTTACCTTACTTGATTCCTCCCTTTAATATTTGATATCCATTTATTTTATTGTGTAGGGAATAGGGTTTATATTGATTTAGTATTTTTCATATAAAATTAGGACACAACCAACCATCATGTGACCATATTTAGCTAAAAATGATCACACAAAAAATCAATTACATAGTCAATTTGGATGTGATCGTAGTCAATAGAAAAGGCTACAATACACCCCTGTCTACCCAGGAAGGTCTTGTTCTAGAGCATCGTAGATTTATATTTTCAATTATGACATAGTTTACATATCATTACAATCATATTTAATCAACAATCAACTTTCATAGTAAATAATAAATTACATCCAAGATAGGTTTGCATATTTCATTGTTTATTACTATTTATAGTTCATTTCAAATTATATAAATTATTATATTTCATATTTAAGTTTTGTATATCTTGTATCTAAATTAGTTTTTAATAGTTTACTATTTATAAGCTATAGATACTAAAATATGATTTATATAACATCTCAGTCTTGTATAATTGAAAAATACATATTAGGGCTCCACCCTTTAGTTCTAGACCTTCTTACTACCAAAAGGCTTGCATTCACCATCTCACTATGTGTAACTGCTTATCTAATAGTTTGACACTATAATTTATGATGACCCAAAACTCATGAACTATACATAAAGCTTAAAAATTGATATATATCATTCACTATCATTTTGAGATCCTCAACATATTATTATCATGTCAGACACTTGCATCCCATACATAAACACTTACGTTAATACAAGTATCCAAATTATTATCAATTGTCAAGCCCTCAAAAGTCATCTAATTTTTCAAATCTTTCAAACCTCATGGGTTATCCTATTTATTTTATTGAACCCTACTATGAGATATTTTCAAAAGGTGTGTTATAAATGCAAATCTAAGCCTAATCATTAATCATATAGAAAAATACCAAGAAGGCACCTATTCAAGCTCAGTAAATAAATTACATAATTGAGTTATACAACCCCATTCTTACCTATTTTCATAATATTCATATGAGAAATCATATTATAGGTTTGAGTTATTTAAATAACAACCCATGAGAATTATTTGTCCAGTAACAAGCTGGATCATTACATGCCTTTGCATATAGTATATTTCATCCTTGTGAACACACAAGCAAACACCTACGGGAGATCTAAGTCTAAGGTCCTCCTTAGATTATTGGCTATGGAGGCAACACTCATTGAAAGAGGAGTCTTTGAAGTCATATTGACATTGTGAACCCACTAACCCATTTTTTCCAAGGTACAAAGACTTAAGGTGAAGAGATAGGGTTTGATACACATATATTCATTGATAACTTGTGCATATAAATAAAATATATCAATATAAATGAGACCAAAAACTCAAAATACTATAGGTGGTTGATTTAAAATACAATGAATATTTCATACATAATATTTGTGTCAATATCAGAACCAAAGTATCTATGCAAGTATCCATAGGTTGATGTAAGTGTCTAGGTCTCCATAACCAATATTTTTAGAATCTGAAGACTATATCCCAATTTTGTCCCTGTATGTTTCCACCTCTGTATGTATTAGATCTAACTATGCATTTACAGATAAGTTAATTATTATCCCATCTTCATGTTTATGCAATCAAGATACTATTTTCATTGTACTTTATACATTTAACATAATTCAACATTTTAATTCAAAATATTAATTTATTTGAGTCTTTAATTAATTGCTTTGGTCTAGAATAGTTTTATTCATCCTTGTGCGTAGGTTGTTCTAACCCATTAACCCTTAATGCAACATATCTTAATAAGGGTTAAAATTTTTATGAAATTGACCACTATGTATTCTCATATAACTCCTATCTTAATCTAGGGTTTTTAGTTTTCTAGGTTTCTAATTTCAATATTTGTAGATTTGAATTTTTCAATTTCCTTTGGAAAATTTATTTGCATTTGTCACATATGGTAAATGTTAAGAAACATTGTTTCCAAATAGAAGATAAAGAGGCCTTAGTAAATAATCTAAATACAAATAAAGAATTGATTAATAAATTCTTAAAACTTACCCAAGAAGAAACCAATAACCATGATAAGTTTAGTGCATCGATATCCAATAATGGTGAAACCTTAGATGGAACAAATCTTGATACATCCTCCATGGGAATAATTAATAATTTAACCCAATTATTAGTTTTAATGTCTACATAAACACAAGTGGTGTTATCATCTCCTTTGGTGGCTTCTTGAATCACAAATATTAATCCCAATGGGTCTACAATGCAAAATCTTCTCTAAGTTATATTTTTTTTGGAAGCTAAGGTTACCAAAATTGAACATAATGCTTTAAAATCAACTCATGCTATTGATTCACAAGATGTATTATATAATCCTCTAGAACTTGAGATATCTTTACACCCTTTGACAACTAGTTTTGGTGCATCAAAGTTAACATTTTATAATGGAAAGGGTGATCTTGAACAACATATTTGATCTTTCTATGAAACATGTCTTGAGTAAATGATTCAAATGATAAAATTTTGACCAAATTATTTACAAGGAGCATGAAAGACTATGATTTAAGGTGGTTCTATGACTTACCAATATAATAAGTGAAATAATTCAAACCCCCACTGGATTAGTTTCTAGCACACTTCTCCATCAAAATCACTAACAACATGTCATATGCCCAAATTGTAAAGACCAAAAAAGGAACCATTGAATCTATCAATGAATATTTTTTGAGATACAAAACAACTTTATCCAAATTGAAAAATCTAATGGTAGATAAAGATCTTCAAGACATGTTAAAATGAAAATTTGCTTACCCTATTATATGAGTCCACTATTTTCAATATGTTCAAATATTTTGATGACTTATGCCATATTATTTGAGATCATGAAATGAAAATTATTTCCTTGATAATCTTAAATATGTAGCAAACACACTGACTACATCTGCTAACAAGTTTCATATCAAACCAAGATACAAGGTAAAACATACATAACCTAAAATGGAAATAATCAAAATGGTTAATATAATGTCACAACAACCTAATTATCTCATATTATCCTATGAATCTAAGGGATAATTTACATGATTACCTAAGTCTAAAACTTTGATAATTAAGAAGCTTCTAGAGTCTCATCTCGTATCTCTCCATCCTCCCATAGAGGTTGATACAAGTAAACCTATACTAAAATAATATGATGCTAATGTATATTGTGAATATCAATAAGGCCCTAGGTATTATTGAAATAGATGTTATACCTTGAAACATAAGATATAATATATTCTTGATAACCAACATATTACCTTTGATATATTCTAAATGATTCAAGTTCATAACCTAGTGACCATCTGAACCAAAATATATTTAACAATCCATTGCCTAAATAATATCCATAAGTTCAAATGACATATAATACACATCCTCTTCCATCACATTATAGGCACCCATTATATCATATTATTAGCACTTATACATGTAAAATATATCCTATGGTTTAGAGACCTAATGATAGTAAATTTGTAGATGATGACTCAAATCATCATTCATTATTTATTTTAGCATACATTGATCATCAACCTATACATAGCATTATGATTGATAAAAATTATAGTGATAATGTATATACCATGACATTAATTACACATTTAGGATATACATGTGATGATTTATACCCTTAAAACAAAATGGTCAAAGCATTTGATGAAACATCATAGCACATTATTGGTGAGACTGAATTACCTTTACAAGTTAGCCCATCACATGTGGTATCTACATTTTCAATTATACCATATACGAGAGTATTTTATATTTTATTGGGATGAAATTTGATACATAGAGTCCATGAAATACCTTACACAATGCATGGTTGTATTAAATACATTCATACTAAGAGGGTAGTAACAATTTATGGAATTCCATATGAACATCCACTTAAACAATAAAATTTTATTCCTAGACAACTAATTATGCAACCTGCTAAGGTTATTCATCCACAAAATGGTAAGCAATATGGAATCCCATTTCATAGGAAGACTATACTTTAGATACCATTACATCATGTATACACAGTGGATTCCACAGAATCCTCATCTACACCTACATAGTCTAACTAGTTGTTAAGAGAAAATAAACATGTTCCAATTACATCTACACCCAAAAACCCATATCAAATTTAAAAAATGGGTTCCAAGAACCCATACTCATTATATTACCTTTTCATGGACACAAAGTCTTATGAGACACACATTGAGTCCCATAGATTCTATTGTTGTACATGTGACACCTATACATGCTCCTCAGTAGTATCACTAGTTTAATTTACCATATTATGAGTTTGAAGATACCTATGAGAATCCCTTATATGGGACCATCGGTTAGACCTTTCTCCTTTAAAAAAATTATAAAAATAAAAAAACATTCAACTAAAATAAAAAATATGAAAATATTCAACATTCACATTTTTACTAGCTCCTTGGAAACTATATTGTTTACTTTATGTTAGTAGATATCATATAATTTATATACATATATATATATATATATATTTCACATGTAATTGAGTGTGATAAGGCATACCATAGACCAATGATACTTGCACATATAGATGTTGGACCTTTCCTCTTCATACATGATATACTACATTGGGGGCATGTGCCTTTTTGATCACATTGATACAAGTTACATTAATTTATGGTTAGTTCTACATTATCATGTTGAGATTATATACTAATGTTTATGATTGCATAAAATCATGATTACATATTTCATAGTGTAATTGATATGTTGTATTACATGACATTTTTACTAATAAATACATGAACATACTAGCATGATATGCTTATGCTAGTTGATTACCTTTCATTTATTCACATTGTCACTTCCATGAGTGTCTTTTTCTTGTTAGTGTTTTACTTGTGGAATATTTGAATATGTCACTTGATTGTTGGACCCTATTCCAATATATGTTATTTTATTTTACTATTTATAATTTGAATATATCATTCATTGGAGTGTGTAAAATTTGAATATGCCCCTTATTTATGGTCTCCTTAGACCCCTTTTCTATGAAATTGAGTACTCTTGTGTGTGTGTGTGTGTGTGTGTGTGTGTGTGTGTGTGTGTTTGATTGTTTGATGAGATTGTACAATTAGTTTTTAGATGTTTCCATGATACATATTATGCATATTAGGGTTTGTTGTGATGTCATACTAAGAGATTCATTGATATATCTACTTAGACATTCTACTCCTATATGTTACATGATTCACACATATTATATAATTATCTTATCATTTTGAGGTAAGGTAACTACCAAATTCCATTTTCTTCACTCAAAATGGGGATTATTAGTGGAAGAATGTCATAGAGACATGACCTATACACTTATACAATTATCATAATTTATATAATTTCATTATAGTTTACATGATTTAGATATACACTTGGGTCAGAATCCTATACATATACCAATTTTTTAAAAATTTGGGACAATTTTTCTCATATTTTTGGTATATATTATAGATCCCAAAAAGATGGAAATCAAAATTTGGGTCATTTCTTGGTGAACATGATCTGACATAATCTCTTCAATTCCCACATGAATATGTTAGAATGAATAGATATCTAATAGCAAAGTGGGATAAAATTTGTCCAATTCTAATGTGAGGAGTAGGTAAGAAACAAATAACAGAAGTTTTCCTCAGGTTGAGATTTTAATTATATTATCTCCAAATCTCCCAATCCCAATATATCTTCCAATCCACTTTTTCATCCCCTCCCCACCAATAATCTCTCATTTCCTAATCCACTTGTTTGTCTCTTCATGGACTCCCCACCAATAGATAGGGACAAATATGAATAACCAAAACACATCTATTGAATGTCAATACCATACAGATGATTCAAATAAAAGGTGATTCTCTTTGGTCAAATGACCTATATATTAGAAAATACCATATATTATTGGGAAAAGAGTCCATATAATAACATGAAAATTGGTTATTGAGAAAGACATAGGACCTACCATCCGAGCTAGTGAGAGGTGCTTAAGAATACTCCATTCCTTGGCATACAATGAGTACTAGTGCCAATGAAATGGTGTATACTAAAGTGTAAACTAATTTTCACTTATTCCTCATGAGTATAACATGATGATCCCAAGTTACGACAACTCTAGATGAAGGGAAAATAAGCGTATTAAGAGAAGGGATTTCTTAGGGATTCAAAACCCCAATCCATTTTAGGGATGGATATACAATTACAAATTAGAGGTTAAATTTTGATAGATAATTTATCTTGATACACATTGGATGTGATTATTCAATTTAGGTGCACAAAAAATTACATCTACATATTCAAATATATTTACCAAGAAACATTGATACTTTATCGAGATGCACTATTTTGAACCTTTTTTGTCTATATTAGTTGGTTCCCCTTTAGTAGTGTGTTTAAGATTCAATGACCTTGATGGATTAAGACTAATTATATTTTATAGTTTGAGTTGGTTATACCACTTAGCTTGGATTTTCTTGTATTGTCACTTGAGTTGTGAGATTGAGATTTAATGACCTCAATGGCCATGTCAAAACTCACCCTTGAATCATGTTGGGGAATTATTACCTTCCATTATCCATATTAAAGTATATAATGTTCAATTTTGAACCTCTCTTAGCTCAAATGCTTCATAATAAAGCATATTTACCAAGGATAATTACCAAGGGGCAACACAGTTACATTGACACACGTGTACTCCTTCCTTTCTCTATTTATTTTTAAGCATTTCAATTATGTAAAATTTTAGATTATATGAATTGATATATAATATAAAATTCTCTTGGTTACATGTCATGCATCAACAAAACACTCAAAATGGGCTCAATCAAAGGAAAGGTGTGTTATACACACCCAAGCATGTATTTCTTTTGTTTAACCTCATTTTTTCATGTTTATGCATTAATATATTAAAGGAGGGATTTAGATAATAAAATTTTGAATTATATATAATCTATGTCTTTTATACTTGAAAAATACCTATTTGGACTCTACCCTTTAATTTTAGTCCTCTATACTATTAAAGATTGTATTCAACGTCTCACTTTGCCTAACTACTTATCTTATGGTCTGGCCCTATCATTTATGATGACCCATATCTCTTATGTTATACATAAAGTTTAAAACTAAATACATATATTTATTTATCAATTTTAAATTATTAACAACTTCATATCCTATTAGACACTTTTGTCCCACATAGAGACACTTGCCTTGACACAAGTGTCTATATTCTTGTCAAGTGTTTAGTCCTCAAAAGTCAAATCTAAAAATATTTTGAATCCTATGGGTTAGCCCATTTGTTTTATTTAACCCTACCATGATATATATTTAAAAGGTATATCATAAATACAAATCTAATCCCACTCGTTAATCATTTAGAAAATACTAAGCAATCACCTATTAAATCTCAATCAATCAATTGCATAAATGATTTTTACTACCCCATTATTCCTTATTTTCATATAATTCACAGGATAAGTCATATTAAATATCCTAAACACTTAAATAACAACCCATGAGAAGTGTTTTACAAGTTATAAACTATGCCTTGGAATATAGTATATTGCACTATTGTGCACACACAAGCCAAAACCTAGGGTAAAACTACATAAGTTTGAAGCCCTCCTTGGAGTATTGGATATGTAGGTAGTGCTCATTAAAATATGGGTCCTTGAGGTTAGGTTGACACTATGAGCCCACCAACACAATTTTGGAAAGCTATAAATACTTAAGGTGAAGAGATAGGGTTTGATCCATATATAATCATTGATATCTTATGCACGTGAATATATATATATATATATATATACATATATATATATATATATATATATATATACATACATATATATATATATATATATATATATATATATATATATATATATATATATATATATATATATACACATATATATATAAAGGTTATAAAAAAACCCATAAGGATCCAAGTGTTTGTTTTGAAATATAGTGAATATTATATATAAAACATTTGCTTCAGGATCAGAATAGAAGTGTTGATGTAAGTGTTCACAGGTCAACACAAGTGTCCAAGTCTCTAGAAATAATATTTATATAATATGATGACTAGACCCTAATCTTGTCTTTGCCTATTTATACTTATGTACTTCTCATATTTGCCTAAGCATTTTTAGAGTAACTAAGTATTAACTCTTCTTTATGTTTATGCAATCAAATCATTATTTTGAGTGTGCTTTCTATATTTAACATAACTCAACACTTTAATTCAAAATATTCATTTTACCAAGTTTTCAATAAATTATCCTACTATAGAATAGTTTTATTCATCCTTGTGAATAGGCTATTATACCTATTTATCCCTTAACACCACATATCTAAAAAAGGAATAAACATAAACAATTAATTTTTAAAGAAATAATAAATAGATTAAACATTCTAGTGAACCTATTATTTTATCTGAACACTGCTTGTTGTTTGCTTGATTTTTTCCTAAGATTTCATACAAATTTATTTAAATTCCTAAAATTTAACTAAAATAAACTTTGACCTTGGATATAAGTCCCACACCATGAGTAAACATTTTTCAACCTTAGATTTAATCTGACATTAAATAAATTGTCTTGTCACCTTGGATAAATTTGAAATTGAATCACTTTTTTTGGCATTGGGTTTAAATTATTTGATATTTATACATTAAAATATTTAAACTTTTGTTTTCGCTTTATTTTATATTTGCTTCCTACTTGTTTCTATACATTGTGTTCTAATAGTTGTTAAACTATTTACAAGTTATCGTTATGGACTAAACAGTAATATGTTTTATAGACATTGTGGTACAAGGGGTACTTATTAAATACTCAAGACATTATACATTAATATTGATAGATTTTAATTTACCCATACCTCACAATATTTTAAAAACACATATGTTCACTTGTTTACATCACATAAATCCTCTTTTATCTATTTGATTTATGGTACATTTGAGAGAAGTGTATCTCCTAAAGAACTTACTCTCATTGTATTGTTAGATACATGATAGTGGGATACATTAATGATTTATTCTATGAAATTTTTCATGTGGGTTTTAGACACACCCAAAAAATTATTATGAGGTTTCCTCTAACATTTTAGGATCGATGAAAAGACTCATTCCAAGGTATGAGTTGTAGGGTATTCAATTTTATAACAATCTATTAGTGGAATAATGGTGAGTGACACAAATTGTTTACCATAGGTGAATTGGCTATGGATTAAACTATATATAATTTGAAAGGATGGATGTATGATTATTATAAGTAATATGGGTATGATTTCAAAATAAAATTTTAAAAATAAGGAAAATTAAGGCAAAAAAGAAAGCCTATGGACAACCAGGGATAAAACCTTTCAAGACTAGTATTTAAACTCAAATAGGAGTTGGAATATAAATTAATACTTGTTTGAATATGTTCTATAACACTAAAAATCAAATACAATAAAGATAAAAAGGAACCATAGCACAACATACTCAAAAGTGCATATATTAAAGTTTGCCTAATTGTTAGATTGCTATTACACATCTACAAGAGGGATTATGACAAGCATGTAAAAGATATTCAAATCGAATGTAGATAAAAATGAATGATTATAATTAAAATAGATAAATCATACAAAATAAAATCACTAAGATACTAGAATGATGTAATGCCTTAAGTAATCCATATAATTAGAGAACAATCAAGATTTACACGTAGAGATAGTCAAACATAACTCTTTCAAATTTCCTATTAGTATAAATAGCCAAAATTTTCCTCCCTTTTAGACTGGAAGGCTACATGTATTTATAATATTGGTATGGGGAATGCCTCATCTCTTCAATATTCTCCTAAAATTATAGGTTTAAAAATAGAATCCTTCATTCAAAATCATGCCTAGAATAGACTTTCTAGCTAAAAATATAACATGCATGTACAATAAATAGATTGGGAACTAATGTGCCACCTTGATAATAGCATAAATACATAATCATTATTAAATTAAGTTATTAATATAACACCATTAACTAGAGGAGTTGATGGATTAATTGTAGTTTCAACTAAGGTAAGGACTAAGAGCTTTGTGAAGCTGGGGGGAACTAACAACCATTTATGTGCATGGGACTGAACCAAAAGCTACTTTTTATAAATTATCTTTTCACCTAGTGCACATGTTACATCAAAATATTTATCTATAATCTAAAAATTGAGTAATGAAGGCTTGAAAATTCTAATTGCATAAGTCATTAATCTTTCTTGTTCTACCTCTGAGCTCTTAAATTTAGCTGATAAAGCCTCTGCTCTCATTACCCTATCCTTATAAAAAATAAATGAATTAAATAATTATTTGTTTGTTTTATAAACATTCCATTCCACTTATTTCCTAAAGTTTTTAGTAGATGAGTGGAGAAGGTTCTCAAAATTGGGTTTGTTGACATGCTTCCCAGCTTGGGTGATTACTTAGTGACTTTTATATCTCTTAAAATATGTAGTACCTCTCCCTCATGGCTGATAAAAAGTCCCATTAGATTTTTCATATGTTTATGGTAATTTAGGGAGGTATTCCTCCTAGCAATAACATAGTTCAAACACCAATAATCATCTATGTTGGTCATGGGATTCAACTAATCAAAATCACTAACCCAGGAGCATTGAACTTCAAAATTCACATTTATTTCCTTTTCCTTCATCTTATTCCATAGTGTAATAATATCTACTCTATTATCCTAAATTCCAACCCTAAAAAACCTGATGTTATACAAAATATTATACAACTTTGTAGATATAATTTGAACATCAGTAATAAATTTTTGGGGAGCCTATGTGTTCTACATTTACTTCCATATTTTTAAGGCATTCTCAATAATATAGTGTATTTTTTTATTACCCTAGTGGAATCCACAAAAGTGTTGAAATCCTCAATATATTCAATAGGTTCATTGGGATTTCTCTCAGTGTTCTTGGCTAAAGAGAATAAGTTCTCTCTTTGTTCAAATTCCACTTCACCTTTTGTTCTCACATTGACCATTTTGATTTTATTCACTCTTTAAATAGTCCCACTTTTCTTGTCAAATTGAGTGGAGACTATGGGGAGATTAGTTAAGACCAAATTTTGTCTTTCATACCTAATATTTTGCATATCCCTAACCTATTGGGGAACAATAAGTTCTCCTATTTCTTCTTCCTGAACAAGATCTAAGTATATATAAAACAGAGTTGTGATTAGAAGGGATATAATCATGGTTGGTAAAGGGACATTTTTGTGGATAGGGAATTGTAGAATTTTATGGCCAACCACCTCCCATAGAGATTTTTTTATGGGAGTTACTTCTACCAAGAATCTAGTTAGACGTAAGGTTACTTCCATAGTCATTGTTACTTTTGACATGGCTAATGGCTAGGGAATGGGGAGATCTATTTGGGTTAACATTTTCTTGGGAACTAGGGGTTTTATTAAAAATAAAAATTGTAACCAAATTTTTAAAATGGGATACCTTAGGAGCCCTTATTAGTTTTGGAGAAGAAATATTATGTGAAGGTAAACTTACATTGTTGAAGGTAAACTAATAGAACTAGATGATATAATCCCAGGCATTACTGAAGGTAAACTTACATCTAGAATTTATACATTAGGAACTAAAGAAATAATGGAAGAGACTACCTCATTATTTTTTTGAATTTGCTCTTGTGTGAGGCTAGCTAAGGTATCTTCGCCTTCATGCTCTCCCAAACTCAAAGTTGTGGCTTTTTATAACTCAAATTATTCATAATCAACCAAATATATCACTTGTTCAATTTCTTCTTCTTCAAGCTCCATTACATCCTATAAATCCTTTTCCTTCAAATTAGTAGCTTCCTCTATAATAAAAAGACCAAGTGATGGCCTCTCTTCTAGTTTTTTATCTTGGGAGGGAGAATACAAGTCCTTATGATTCCTTTGATAGGTGAAGATGGGTGGAGTGGAAGGTGAATGGGATGGTAGAGAGGTTATAGGAACAACTATGGTAGGAAGTGGAATTGAAGGTGATGAATTGGAAGGAGTGTAAGTAACAGGCTTGTTTGAGGGTAGTTAGGAGATTATAGAGAATTTGGAGCAATTAGAAGGGAAGTAAAATTCATTTTAAAGAATTTTAGGAAGACTCACTTGGGTAAATGTAGTAAGGGAAGGTAAAAGAGTCATCACAAAAATACTTTTCCTTTATTAAACTGAAGACATTGTTGACCTATCCCATGTGGTAGTTGTGCCCAAAACTTGTATGTTTGAACCTATTTAAGTAGAAGGTACTTTAGGATCAGGAAGTCTACTCAAGATATCCCTCATAAGATAAGGATTGGATTCTATTTGACTACCAAATTTATTTGGTTGTTCCTTTATAGGCTCTATTGAAGGGGAGGGAGGTTGATTCTATGGATGAGAGTCCTGTGGTTGAGATGGAGGCCATTGTTGACTCCATACATTTTATGCCCCTTTTTCTATTGCCTCAAGTTTTTATTTCAAGGCTTGGGAAAGTATCATAGACATTGACTTGTCTTTCATCTTATCCATACCATTGATTCATCTATGACATTTAGGAAGATACAATCATGATTATATATTTGGTGATATTATCAGACATGCACCTTATTCTTTTCCAATAGATTTGACATACCCCATTATTTTATTTTTGGGATCCCATTTTTTGAAGGTGTAAGTTGTAAGTTATAATGTGTTTTAAATTTACCAGCTTGAATGCAATGTGACCTAGTCACATATTAATGTTTCCCAATGTTTATAGGAGTCTTGAAATAATAGGCCAAATTCCTTTGACATAATTCTTCATTGATGATATTAAAGACATGATATGCTATTTCATGTTCTACTATATGTTCTAGAATATGATATGGAAGTAGTAGATGAGAAGTCTTTGTGCCTTCTACTAAGATTATGGTTACATCTAGGATTGAATAATAATATACCATTTTGATTAGGCTCTTTGTCATATTTTTTTGATAATTTAGGCATCGAGGTGCCCTAAATTATTTGATATATATGAGGAAAGATGTCATTTAATATCCTTATAATTTTAATCTTATACCTATGAATGAACATGAAATAAAAATCTTTACCAACCTTATTTGCCAAATATTCATATGAGGGATGCCTCTCCTAACTGTAGGGATTGTAAATTGTGGTTTTCACTACATTAAATAGGTAAGACATCATATACAAATTAAAAACAAATCTTGGGCATTGTTCTACTACTATCCAAGTATCCATAACCCTGACAAAGATATCTCTGGTTCCACCTAAAAGTTTTCTCTACTTATAGCCATGCATCCATATCCCTGGTAGAGTTTAATTGAATCACCTATCCTTTAAAAGGTTTTTTTTAAACACATATAGAGAAAGGTTAGGAACCACCTTTGGCTGGGTATATGAATAAGAAAACTTATCAGTCAATATGTCCATATTAGTGTGTATCAGGTTCTATGTTTATCATCTCCTGCACAAGTTTTAGCATATTATAGTGTAATACATATTTAGAACTGAGAATATTTTGTAAAATTTTAATGAGAATATCAGATAAATTACCAATAATTGATTAACCTTATTCAATCTAAATTAAACAAAGTTCAGTCAAAATACATACCTTAACTACAAAAAGTCTAATATTGTCAAAATAAATTTCTATGAGTGTCAATTTTGTTTCTTTCAAGTATCATTCCATTTATTTTGGCATATACTTTTGGATTTAGTTTAGGAAATTTTTCTAGATAGTTTTGAAACTTAGGAAACTAAACTAAAAAATAGAGAACTAAGCTATTAAAATAAATAAAACTATCCTAAAGGAAACCAAGTGCAAAAAGAAGGAAATTTAATCTAGAAAGTAGTAAATTTAATTTATAAAGTCATTAATTTAATATATAAAGATATAAATATAATCTATAAAGTAGTAAATCTAGTCTAATATTACTCTAAATCTCCATTTACAATTCACTCTGATGCATCTCTAGTTAGGGCTGCCATAAAGTACTGTTTCAAAAACTATCCATTAACTGGAAAGATGAGGTCCTTACCTTGGAGGTCTTTCAACTAAAAGGCATTATTTATAAGGATTTTTTATACCTTATATATCCTAATCCATAAGGGATTGAACTTATCATGTTTCCATTTCTTCTCATGTGCTTTATTTTAGAGGAGCACTAGGTCTAAAATCTTGACAACCTTGATTTTGGATTTCTTGTCAAACTAAAGTTTGAAAATATAATGATGTTTATTGAAGTTGTTGAGTGATTTATTATTAAATCTTATTATTTAATTATGTCAATTAGTATAAAATTTATTCTCTCATATTTTCCCATATACTCTTGTATTAATTGGTAGATTAGTAGTTTGAGAGTGATGGAGAAGGTTGACTATCATCCATATACCAGTAGAAAAGGTGAATCCTTGATAACTTATTTATGCCTAGTTCTATTTGCCTATAGTACATATTTCAATAAGATATGACATTCTCTTGGTTTATTCTTTATATACTTATATATGGAATCCATTAGGTTCTTAATGGTTTACTCAACCACTCCATTTCCATGTGGGTGATAGTTTGAGCAGAATTTGAAGGTGATCTGATTATGGTAGGCCCATTCTATGAATTCAATACATTGGAATGTGAGACCATTATTATAGACCAATGAAATTGGTGTGACAAATATAGTGACTATGTTTCCCTCTAGAAAATTGATGACATCTATGGATCATGAATTATAAGTAGAAATAGCCTCTATCTACCTCGTATAGTAATAAATAGTTATGAGGATGAACTTGTGTCCTACTAAAGAGTTTTTATTTATTACCCCAAAATTGTCTAGGCCCCATTAGGTGAAAGGTTGTCTTTCAATGACTAGTTGTAAAGGAATAGAAAAATTAACCTCTTTCTTCATAAACATCTGACACTCATGGTAGACTTTGGCATGGTTGTGGTCATCCTTGAATATTGTAAGACAATAATAACCCATACTTAAAATTTTATGAAATGTAGTATTACTTGAGGGATACTCATTAACAATTTTCTGATGCAGGTTATTTAGAATGTCTTTAGATGCCTCTTTTGAGACACACCTCAAGTAGATGTCTTCATAGTTATTTTTGTAAAAGACCCAATTATTGATCATGAAATAAGTTGATTTGAGCCTCAGGGCTCACTTTTTTTCTTGGTTCAATTCTGGATGGCATGTCCCTGCAAGCAAATAATGGATGATATATGAGTACCATTCTTGACTTATTACCTAGGTCTCATTGATTTAATTGATGTGGATAAATGGGTTAGTTTGATTCATTATCTAGATGAGTAACTATCCTCTTAAAATTTTAGATGGTCTGATTTCAAGGTTAAAGTCCTAAAATTTGGCCATCTATTTCCCTCTTCTTTCTCCTAGCTCGTTCTAGCTAAGTGTGACTTTGACAACTAGTTCAAGGACAATGACATATGTCTTAGTTCATAAAATATAATATTTTAATTTATTAACAACCTTAATTAAGGTATATATATGCTTATCAATTATGGAATATTTTAGTTCCACATATCTTTGGTTGGCAATCATGAAGCCAATGAGATGTTAATTGTCTTCCACCCTTTGCATTAATACTAAAATAATGGTATGTTCTGAGGGAAATGAATAAAGATAAAAATATTTATTGAAATTTGGGATGATTAGAACTAGGGATTGAGTGATTACCATTTTGATGTCTTAGAAATATTTCTTGGCCTCTATTGTCCACTCAATCTTGGCATCCTACTTCAACATGGCATTTAATGGTTTGATAATTTCTATGAAACTAAAAATAAACTTTTTTCATGAATTTTATCTTGTTAAAGAACGACTTTATCTCTATCTTTCTATTGGGTAGACTTAGCTTGGATATGGCCGAGACACATTCTAGATTGATGAAGATCCTTTATTTGTTGATAATATGGCCCAATAATTTTCCTTCAATAACTCTAAAAATGCATTTTTTAAGGTTCAAAGAAACTCCATACCTCTTACACATGTCCATTACTTTATATACATGGTCTACATGGTCATATTTATTTTTGGAAAATATTGTATCATCATCCATGTAAATGATGATGTACTTACCCACCAGTCCCTAAAAGGTGAAATCCATCACTCTCTAAAAAGTGGCTCTTATGTTGATTAGGTTGAATGAAATCATTTTCCACACAAAAGTTCCCCATTTATTGGGGAAGGCAATCTTCATATTGTTTTTTGCTTTAACCAATACCTATATGTATCATGATAATCCATCCAAGAAGGACATCATCTTTAAACCACTCACCATCTGTATTACCTTATCTAAAAAAGGTAGAGGACAATTATCCTTTTTTGAGGTTCTATTTAAGTTCCTAAAATCAACATATAGCCTTATTTCTATATTATTTTTCCTAACTAGTACAAGGTTAGCTACCCAAGTTGAGTTCCTAATTAGGAAAATAATTTTGGTATCCAAGAGCTTCTATACTTTGGTCTCTAAGAGAGGTTCTAGGATTAGGATCAGTGGTCTCTATATTTGTGTGAATGGCTTATGTTTTGGCCTCAAAGGGATGGTGTGGGTTATGACCATTATATAAAATATATTTAAATCATCACATGTCCAAGAAATGAAATCCTTGTGATCTATAAGTAACCCCTTCATCCTATACTTCTTATTTTTCATATAACTTAGACCTATATTCACTAGTTGAGAAGTTTGGTCAGTCCCTAAGATTTCTTTGGTGAAGTCAGACTCATTTACTTTCATCTATTTTCACTTTTGGGCTTGAGGGTCGATGTAAAAATTTAATTCCAAGAAAACCATGCACAAGGGAATTTTATTTTATTTCAGCTGTCGAACACCCTCTTCACCCATTTCTTTAGTTTGCATAGGCTAGATATAATCAAACACATGGAAGTTATCCAAATTATTAGGGAAATAAGGGCATGGGACCATTTCCATTATATTTTTTACATTTTTGATTCCTAGAGTGGTGTGAGATTGACATCAGAGGCTGCTAATAAATTAATTTTTTGATTCTTTTCCCTTGGGATGGCCTTAATGTTGAATGCTTTACATTTAAGAGATTCAATAAAGTCCTATGATATATGTTTATATTTATTTTAGGTAATTAATCTTGTATTAATACCTATTTTTATTTGTTTTACAACCAACTCAGAGTCACCAAACACTAGTAGTTGTTTGGCATTATGTTTCAATATGAACTACATGCCTAAAATCAGGGATTCATACTTAGCCTTATTATTGGTGTAGGGGAAATTCAACTTGTAAGTAGCTAGGTACTATTTTCCTTCTTGGTATATTAGGGCCACACCCATAATAAAACCTTATTTCAAACAAGCCCCATCGAAGTATAGAATCTATGTTTGAAAAGGACATTAAAATTATTGTTCATGCAAATATTGTTTAGTGGTGAAAGTATACACACATACATGTGTAGATATGAAGTCAAATTACTCATTATTGGTATTGTAATCAATAATCAAGTACTTAATTTTGGGTTCATTATCTACTCTGATTTGATCTGGTATGCATTTCTAGGTAGTCACATGTAGGAAAAATATGTGGCCATGTACCCATTCAATTTTTTTAACCAGTCTCAACCTAATAGCAAGACATATGATTTTAGAATGTCAATGACTATGATGTCAATAGTCTTTTAAACACATGGCTATAATTCCAATTGTATGTGTATGTCTATCAATTCTATAACAAATGGGACTAAATATTTTCCGATGGAGTACCACTATTTTTGACTTATCAGGAGTCAAACCTAACTTTTGGTAAACAACCATAAGCATCACATTGGTCTATGCCCTAAAATAAACTAGATATTTGTGCACATTTTTTACTAACATTCACATAATTAATAAGAATGGTGGTATATCAAGTTTATATTTATACATCATTACATTTACATAGGTAATATTGGATTTTATAGAAGTCCTCCATGTCAGAACTTTGAGTAGTAGCTCTGTTTGCTCAGTGATTTGAACTAGCTCATAAAAAATGATATTGGATTTAATATTTGTCGTGTCTTCAACAATATTATATCATCCCTTGCCTTGATGTTTGAACCTCTGTGACTAATATTTTTATTTAAGAGGAGGTTGATTATCCCTCCAAAGTGGAGGTAAATTATCTCTCCTTGGTGTGGGCAAATTGTTGTTGTCATTTAGACCAGGAGGACTAGTAGCACTATTATTGGAGGTGATATAAAAGTCATAGGTTGTTTGCTTCTTAGGTTATAGTTATTATTAACCTGTTGATATTGGTAAAAGTCATGAACCTCATCGATGTTATCTTCAAGTTAATTATCATATTCCTATGGGAAGGGGAAGTCATAAGTGTTAAATACTATAGTCATGCTAAGATTGCCCAAAGAATTAGATGAAGATGGTTTTTTTTTTACTAGAATTTTTTTATTGCCTCTCTACTTCCTACTAGAAGATTTTGAAAGTAGTGCCGAACTTAATACAATCTAGTTCCCTATGTTATGTCGTTTTATGGACTTGGTACCAATTTAGAAGAACTATGTCCATGATGTTGATATTTGGAATGTTGTTAGATATAACTTGATACTCTTAATTATTTATAGACCTATTAAATGGCATTTTGTATATATAGAACCCATAACCCTAGTTTCTCTAATTAGAGTTTTATCCACCTATATCGACAATATATTTTTACATGATGAGGAACTCAATAATTAGTTTTTGTACCATCCTCTAAATGGATTCTATTTTTTTAGTCAATCTAGGAGCATTTCGCTATGTGTAAGTGATATTAACTAGTATAAAAGGCTGAGTTTGGCTCTGATGGTTAGAAGTATAATTGTTTAATAAATTGGGATGTTGATTCTAGGCAACATGGGTCAATGACATTTGATTATGCATTAGGGTTTGGTTATATTCTATAGTCTTCTAGGTTACATTGGGAATTATGTTGAAATCTAGGTAGATAGGTCCAAAACTGAGTGTAGGCAATGATTGTAAATGAGGTTATAGCTATTTATCTACATTGATTGATTCTATGTAAGATAAAGGGTAAAATATCAATGCCAATAACCTTACATAGAAAAACAATAGACATGGAATCTAGGGCATTTTTATACATTTCAAGGTCTAATGGCTCATTATGCTGACAGGCACACTCCAATGTACTCTACATATTTTGAAACCAAGCATTAAATGCTCAAATTGGCTTGTTAGGATCTCATCTCATGTTGGCAAAGTGTAGATAGATAACACTCACATTGGAAAATTGGATAAATTAGAATAATAAGGTATCTTAAAATTTTGTCCCATTTATTTATTGACCCTTCTAGAATGTTTATAAACCAATCATAGAATGCTTCTTGTAAAGTGAAAAGAATAGTCTATAAGCCACATCCTCATGAGTTACATTAAGGATCCCTAAGGAAAATTTTAAAGCCTTTATATGTTCTTCTACAATCCTTCCTTTTGAAGAATAAAAAAAGGAAGATATTTCTCCAAGTTTCTAAAGAAATCGTGCACTACTCCTATGACATTGATATTCGAGATAGTCAACCAAGACAAGGCTTGATGTGAGGGATTGGTTAGAGGTTGAGGATTACAAGGTGGATTATGGAGATAGGCCATTAAAACTATTGGAAGATGAGGATACCTTATTTGGGTTGATGATTATACCCTGGTTATTCTAGAAACACCTCTATTAGACCTAACCTTTTAATGGATATCAAGTGGTGGATGTAATAATTTATTATTTGAGGTTGTCCTTATTAGTCATCTAGGATAATCTAGTGCAACTCAAGTGATCTTACATCTTAATATAGAGGTGCAGTTTTAGGACCTCCTTCTAATGCCAATTTATACCTTTTGTTGATGTGGGTTTTATACAAACCCCAAAAATTCCTACAAGGTTTATTCTAACATTTTAGGATTAGTGAAATAATCACGAGCAACATAAATTGCTTACCACATGTGAACTAGTTATAGATAAACCTATATCTACTTGGAATGGATGAAAAGATGATGATTATAACTAAGGTGAACATAATTTCAAAAGAAAATTAAAAAAAAAGTAAAAGTAGGGCAAAAAAGAGAGCTTATGGACAACGAGGGATAAATCCTTTCAAGACTCATATTTGAATTAAAATAGGACAAGGAATCTAAACCAATACTTGTTATAAGATGTTGTAGCACACAAAAAATCCAATATAGTGAAGAGTCAAAATAACCACTATAATCAAACATGTAGAAATCAAAGGTTGCTTAATTGTTATATTGCTATTGGACATCTACAAGAGGGATTATGACAAGCATGCAAAAAATATTAAAAGAAGATATAGATATAAATGAATAACTATATTTAAAATAGATAACTCATACAAAATAAAATCACTAAGATACCAAAATGATGGAATTTCTCAAGTAATCCACAAAATTGGAGAATAATCAAGACTTACACATAAAGATAAAGTCAATCATAACTCTTTCGAATTTCCTATTAGTTTGAATAACCAAAATTCTCCACCCTTTGAGATCAAGAGGTTACATGTATTTATAATATTGGGATGGGGAAGGCCTCATATCTTCAATATTAACTTAAAATTATAAATTCAAAAATAGAATCCTTCATTCAAAATCATGCAACGATGAATGTATAATTATAATGCCTAGAATAAACTTCCCAACTAAAAATACAACATGAATGTACAATAAATTTATTAGGAACTAAAGTACTAAACTGTTGATAACATGAAAATATATAATCCTTCTTAAATTAAAGTGCTAATGTAGCATTATAAATTGGAGGAGTCGATGGAGTAACTTCATCTACAAATGAGGTAAGGACTAAGAGCTTTATGAAGTTGGGGGCACTGACAACTAGTTGTGTGTATGGGACTATCCCAACAACTATTTATTTGGATTTCATCTCTTCACCTAGTGTTTAAACTGCATCAAAATCTTTATCTATAATTTCAAAATTGAGTGATTAAGGCTTCAAAATTTTGATTGCATTAGCCACTACTCTTTCTTGTTCTGCCTCTAAGATCTTGACTTTGACTACTAGAGGCTCTAATTTTGTTACCATATCCTTAGTAAAAATAACCAACTGTAAAAATTCCTTGTTGGTTTTATAAATAGTCCCTTCCACTTCTTGCCTAAACTTTTTGGTAGTCAAGTGGGGAAGGTTCTCAAATTAGTTTGTTGACAAGATCCACAACTTGGGTGATCACTTTGGTGACTCTAACATCTCCCAAAATTTGTAATGCCTCACTCTAATGGATAATTAAAAATCCCAACATCTTATTCATTGGTTTATGATAATTTATGGAGGCATAAATCTTTGAGATCACATAGTTTAGACACCAAGAAACATCCATGCTAGTCACGAGATTTAACTGATTGAAATCAATAACCCTTAAGCACTGAACCAGGAAACTCAACCCTTTTTCTTATCCTTTAGCTTATTCTTTTATGTAATAATATTTGATCTATTGGCCCTAAAAACCATGATGTTATATAAAATATTCTATAGCTTTTTAGCTTCACTTTGAACATCAGCAATAACTTCTTGGGGAGCATGTGTGATATGCATTTCCTTTTATATTATTTTTACCTTCTCATTGCTCTAGTGAATTTATTTCATTTCCATCCTATTGGAATCCAAAAAAGTGTTGAAATTATAAATGTATTCATTAGGGTCTTTGGGAATTTTCTTGGGCTTCTTGGCTAAAGCGAATAAGCTCTCTTTTTTTTCAAATTCCACTTCACCTTTTATTCTCACATTGATCATTTTCCTTTTCCTCATTTTTTAAATAATATCACTTTCCTTGTTAAACTGAGTAGAGAATATTATTAGTTCAGTTAAGACCAAATTTTATCTTTCATCTCTAACATTTTTCATCTCCCTCACCCATTGGGGAATAATAAATTCTCATGTTTCTTTTTCCTGAGTAAGATCTAAGGATGTAGAAGGTGGAGTAGTCATTATAAGAGATGTAATCAAAGTGGTTGGAAAGAGGGAACTTATTTAGATAGTGAATTGAGGAATTTTATAGCCAACCACCTCCCATGGAGATGTTTATTGCATGATAGTTACTTCTACCAAGAATCTAGTTAGACCTAGGGTTCCTTCCACAATCATTATTGCTTTTGGCATGGTCAATAACTGGGGCATGGAGATCTCTATTTGGGTTATATTTTTCTTGGGAGATAGGGGCTTATTTAAAATAGAAACTTTGACCAAATTTTGAAAATGGACTTCCCTATGAGTCCTTATTAGTTTTGGAGAAGAAATAATATCTGAATTAACACTAGTACTATTAGAACTGGATGATATAACCCTAGGCATTATTGAAGGTAAAATTATAGTTGGAATTTATACATTACAAACTAAATTAATAATGGAAGAGATAGTATACAAGGGAAAGTGAAGCTAATCTAAAATTCATTCCTAGATTAGAGAATATAAATCATACTAGCCCTTCCATTTGTTAGTATATTTAGATAATTGGGGTCATGACCAATATGGTTCTGTTAGACCTAACTAAGGGGTCTCTTACCACACAATATCACTATAGAGGGTTTTATAGACTCTAGTCAAGTAATACTAGATTATAACCTTTACTAGGTCCTATTTTTTCTAATTAAACTAAATGACAAAGTGAATTAAATCTAATCTAGTGCTTACAAAAGCATGTGGTACAAAATGGGGGTAATAAATATAAAAGTAAATATGAAAAAAGGAACTCTACTCAAGTCAATGTAGAGGTAATCATGATGCATGGAGAGAGAAAAATATTCATAAGCCAACAAATGCAAGTTTATTTACTTAATAAGAGGAACAAGAGATAGGAATACCCACCTTTGAAGATGAAACTATCGAGCCTCAATATCTCCCTTAGCCATTGGTGCTTTGCAAGAGGTTGTTGTGTATGTTAAAGAAACTAAGGATGGATAATGGACTATAATTTAGCCAAGGACCTCCTTGTGAATCCTATGTTTTCACAAGATAATATTCTTCTCTCCAAAAAAAGTATGAAACCCTAAGCAATGGCTCCTCAAGTAGAATGATGGATAAGTAGATGCACAAATAAATTATTATCTATATCTCTCTCTAAATGAAATGGTGAAAATGATGTGGTTATTTATTCAGATATAACCCTAAACTCTTTCAAAGTTTTAGCTAATATAGTTAGTTCAATCGACCCTATTCTTTAATAAATAAAGTAGTTAGGTCCTGAACTAGGTCGATTGAGGTTGACCTAATCTCATAATGTGGTTATATTTTAAGAACAAGATCAACCTAAGCTAACTTTGTTTAATAAATGGAAAAAGAGGTTTTAGTTTAGGTAGGGGTTTTTTGAGGTGGTGAATTACTTGGAGGAGTGTGTAAGGTAGGTATCAAAGCTTAGGGAAATGTATAGGATAGGTTTGTGTTGGTTTCAAGTGGTGGTATAGAGAACAATAATATTTTGAAGCACTGATGGTCTACCTACCCCTTTCTCAGTGTACCCTTTAAGGCATGAACTCATATATATTGAGTCTCTACATGTTCAAGCAAGAGAAAAAACATCACTAATTGATAAATTTTAAAAATATTATGTGTATACATATGCCCCACTGAAAGCTCATTATGTGTCATGTAATTGTAACACAGGATGGTGCTTCAGGAAAAGAACACAACAACAGAAAATGTTGAGATAAGTAAATTGTAGTAAGAAGCGAATAAGATAAATGAAGGGCAAGAATTAAAAAAATACATAACTTTAATTACCTTAGTGCTATAGAATAATAAGTGAGAGAAATTTGAAAGTGTCAAATGTATGGAAAATTAGGTAAACCTATAAAATAAACATGTACTATGTCATAAAATTCTCTATAATGTTAGGATTCCAGAACCTCTTTCAATTTAAAAAAAATTTAGTAGAAACAAAGTTATGGGTGAAAAACAAAATATGTTGGTAAATGATTGACATGGAAATAATTTTGAATGGTAAATATAAATAGGGTTGAAATTAAATCATTTTTCATTTTTACTATTCTGATAAAATATTGCTCTAAGAGACCTAATTGATCCTAGAGAGAAACCATAATGAGGAGATGAAAACTTTGATGTGAGGGATGCCTAACAGTTATAGTTAATGAAACTCAGGTAATTGATGCATTAATTTCACAAATTTTGGTGATTTTAATTAAAATTAAGTTAGATATAGAAAAATACTTGTTAGGTAAAATGTAGATACTAAAAATGACCCTATGAAATTTTTAGGGAAACTAGGGGTAGAAAGGGATATTGGGTAGGAAATAATTGGACCAATAAATGCCTAAGGCATTTATGTTAAATGTCAAATCATTATAAACTAATAACAAATTTATCCCTACTGACTCAATTATAAGAGGTGATAGAAATCAAGGTGGCCAAATTCATAATAATGGTCTGACTTAGTATTGTTAGGGGCGACAGATTGTGCAACAAATGGCCAATCCATTTATAAAAATAGATATGGGGTTGACATAGTACATTCTAGCCAATGTAGTACGCAATAGGTGGATGATATAATTTTTTAAAAGATGTCAACTGCATGGAATAAGGTTGATATAGTATGCAAAACATAATAAAGGGCCAATTTAGTATCAAAAAGTTTGATTCTGTATGTAGGATTGTGTTGATCATGTAGCAGAGGGTCAACTTAGTATGGAAAAGAGGTGATAGGGTCTATTTACTATTAAAATGGTTGACTATGTAGGAAAAAATAAAAATAAGAAAAAAGGTTGATGTAGTATTTAGTTTTTATTTGTTGAGAATATTTAATAATATATTTTTTTATTATTACATCGAGATCTAATAGATTCTCTATTGTTTAATATTTTACATAGGTGATAGATTTTGATGCCTAGTGAATGCGTCTATTAGGAAATAATATCCTACTATGAAATAAATTAAATGTGGAAATAATAAGCTAAAATAACAATGGTAGAGAAAAACACATTACATAGTAGATAACATGGAAACCTTGCTAAGAATAAGGAAAAACCTTGGGAAAATGACAATTGTAGTCTTCTTATTAACATTTAAATCAATAACCTCTCCATAAAGCTTCCTCTCAAGACACTCCTCTCTTACAATGCTTTCACACAAGCATTAAATCTATCCAAAGCTTCTCAACAAACTAATTACAAGCTTATATAGACTCTCACAAGAGTCATACAATTGCACTCTTACTTTCCAAGCTTACACTTTATCTCTAAGCTTACATACATAAAGAGGGAGTATTGTACATCTATAGAATACAAGGAGAGAAGATAATAATTGATGGTATAGAGGAGAGAGAATATTTTTTGACCCCTTCCATGTGGCCTTACTATTCATGAATAATAAAATTGACTCCTTCACATGTGTTAGTAAAAATATGCTCCCACTTTTGACTTAATGATTCTAATTCCATGTGACTCCAAGATGCTACATCCCACTTCACATGGGCCTCCAAATTGGAATAGTGATCCTTGTTCCCACTTTCCATGTGCACACATGTGTGAGTCAAAATATTCCTCAACTTTTGGCTTAAATTACATGCACATGATTGAAGGAAAAATGATTAGATCCTCTTTTTCTTGTCTCCCACATGCACCCATAATTTAAGGCTCAAGGATGGCTCCCCACATGATCTCCACATATGATATCAAAAGGTAAACCCATGTGCCCAAAGAGAAATTTGACCCATTTCTCTTTCCTATCTTTTGAACCATGAAAGATACCTTTGTGGGCCATGCCACATTACTTAAGATCCATCTCACCTACTCAATCACTATTGCCAACTCACACTACCACCTCATCATCCCAGTCACTACCAACTCACCACTATGAATAGTAACTACCACCTCATCACATGAATCATGGTCATGAATAGTGACTTGTGAATAATATCATATGAATAGTGACTTCACATCCTAACATTATCCCACTTAAATTCAATGTACATAGGCTTTTCCACACCTATGTATTCTTGCATTTAGCTTCCAACCATGCCCTCTACTACCCTAACATAAACCTAGTAGAAGTTTTATTGCATTATTAAAAATTCTCTATCCTAACTGGATTTTTCAACATTTGCTCCTTCATAGAAGATTGCAACACTTAAAGTGATTCTTCATTTCTCCACACACACATAACCTATTCTCCTATCAATATTCTACCATAAATCGATCATAACTCCCACTACTTGGAAGTATTTGGTCTAGTGCTCACCATGGCATCACGAAGCTTTCCTACTCTTGATTAATCTAATACATATGATAATAACATGTATTCTCCTCCATTATATGACACTCATAAGAAGACTACTCACACTACAAGAAGTAGGGTACTTCTTTTCTTTTCTATCCTTATGTATCTCCATCCTCGGTTTGATCCATATACCAACTTCATTGAGTCCTTATCACCAAGACATCATGTTAGTGATCACGTTAGGGCCTACATCTAACATGTCATCAAAACATATAGCAAGAACCTATGATAAACACCTTGGCTCTCCATGAAATCAATATTTTACTCCCATGACATGTCTACTTCAACTCATATAATCTTCAATATGCAAAACATCAACTCTTTACCTCATCCTTATAGTCATCTAGTTATTATCTCTCTTCTAGAGATATCACCATGTAAGAATTCAGTTTCTCTAACTCAAAACAGCCAATGAACATATCACTCTTAATAGTATTTAAGAAAGAAGATGACATAAAATTCAATGCCAAACTTCTCCTCATAGCCTCTAGCTATCAATTATACCCAAAATATGGTACAAGTGGACCAATCATAGATATAGGGAAGTCATCACATTACTCAATGCATCAATGCACCTACCAAGTTTTCAAGCCTCAAGAATGCATCCAAAAGACATCATGCTCTACTGCATGTCTAAACATATGGCCTTCTACTTCCTGGAACACCAGGTCTCACTTTTTTCTTATTCATCTTCTCTTTTCACTACTTCAAATAGGTATAATGTCATGTGTCTATTGTACCTCCCCCTTTGCATGGATTTTATATCTTCTACAACATTGTGGCTAACAACATGTCATCAATAGGATACCACATCATTCACCCCTTCTTTTTTGTTTCTAAGAACTATACTTGGTTGATTTCAAATCAATCTTGTACATTGACTTGTGCTTTAAACTTTAACCTCTTATAGGACTTACTTCTATATAACATCACATAACCCCAAGAAATCTTTGATGTTGCTAAATCTTTGCATAATTGATACAAGGAGCCATAAGATTATCCTTTTAACACCACTAGGGATCCTTTTTAAATTATGCATTTATCATTCCCAAAGGTATATGAATACCCTAGCTCATCCATCCTCTTCATTGACATCATATTTTTATTAAAAATAAGAACATGATGCACATCCTTCAACATTATGTTTCTACCATCATGCATCCTAATCCTTATATCCATTATTTCTATAATATCTAATGGATGATCATCGCCCATATAAATAGACTCTCCACTACATGGATAGTAATCCATGAACCAATATCTATGTCACTCACCCAAGCATTGTCACTTTATGTAATACTACTAAGGAAAAAAGCCTCGAATGAAGGTGGATTTTATTTTCCATCCTTCTCCTCATTCTTAAAATTCCATCAATCTTTCTATAAGTGTTATAAATTTCCATAATTCCAACACCTAGTATTCCACTTGGATCATTTAGAATATGATCTAGATGGTGATCTCCCTTATGTTTTCTTCTCACTAGATCTCCCTCTTACATCTAAAGCTTCATTACTTGAGGATGCACTAGAAGACATTCTTCTCATCTCCTTTCCAAGTAATGATGTAACCACATCATAAAACCTTAGAGTTATTTATGATGAATTATTGATGGTCATTACCACCTAATCCCAATTATTAGGAAGTGAGCGCAATAAGGTGATAGCCTTATATTCATCCTTGATCTTCACACTGACGGAGGCTAGCTAGCTAAAAATAATGTTGAACTTGTTAAAGTGAGAAGCAATGGATGAATTATCCTTCATCCTCAAACTATATGGATAATAATTTAGTAACACTTTGTAACCAACTTCATCTAGTATAGGTTCTTCAACTTCTCCCACAACTCTTCTGTAATCTTCTCTTCAACAACATTAAATAACATAGAATTGTCAAGACATAGCTGGATGGTAGAAATTGCCTTTCTATCCATCTTGATCCAATATTCATTTGTCACACTATTGGGTTTGATTGAAAGACCCTTAAAATCTCAAGATTTGTCATTCTACACCAAGAGATCCTCCACCTTTAACTTACATAGGGATACATTTTTTCTATCAAACTTCTCTACTTCAAATCTGGTTACTCCTCTTATCATTATGTTAGCTCCCACTTGCACAAAGTTCCCTAACTCAATAGAAAACACTCACACAAGAGTTTTTCAAAGAACCTAGCTATGATACCAGATGTTAGGAAATAATATCCTACTATGTAATAAATTAAATGTGGAAATAATAAGCTAAAATAATAATGATAGAGAAAAACACATTACACAAGTAGATAATGTGGAAACCTTGATAAGTGCAATGAAAAACCACAGGGCAAATGGAAACTATAGTATTATTATTAACTTCTAAATCAACAACCTCTCGACAAAGCTTCCTCTCAACACACTCCTCTCTTAAAAATATTTCACACAAGCATTCAAGCTATACAAAGTTTCTCAACAAACTAATTACAATCTTCTATACACTCTCACAAGAGTCATACACTTACACTCTTACTCTTCAAGGTTACACTTTATCTCTAAGTTTACATACATAAAGAGGGAGTATCATACATATATATAATACAAGGAGAGAAGATAATAATGGATGGTAAAGAGGAGAGAGAGGAAATTTTGACCCCCTCCATATGGCCTTACTATTTATGAATAGAAAACTTGTCTCCCTCACATATGCTAGTCAAAATATGCTCCCATTTTTGACTTAAGGATTATACCTCCATGTGACTCCAAGATGTTATGTCCCACTTCACATGGACCTCCAAACTAGAATAGTGATCTTTGTCCCCACTTTCCATGTACACACATGTGTGAGTCAAAATATTCCTCAACTTTTGACTCCAATTACCTATATATGATTGAAGGACAAATGATTAGATCATCTTTTTCTTGTCTCCCACATGTACCCACAAGTCAAGGGTCAAGGATGGATCCCTACATGCTCTCCACATATAATCTCAAAAGGTAAACCTATGACCAAATAAAAATTCAACCCATTTTTCTTTCCTACCTTTCAAATGATGAAAAATACCTTTGTGGGCCATGCCACATCACCTAAGATCAATCTCACCTACCTAGTCACTATTTCCAATTCACACTGCCACCTCATCAACATAGTAACCACCAACTAACAACTATGAATAGTAACTACCAACTCATTACATGATTAGTGGCCATGAATAGTGTCATGTAAATAGTGACTTCATATCCTAACATTGTCATGAATACCAAATTTGTTGAAGTGGTTGTCAGATGTGGATCAAGCTCAGTTGGTTGCCTTGGGATTTGGAAGCATCATAGAGATGAGGAGTATCTCACTTTGTGTTGATCTAGTCATCATGTTCCAAGGAGTATGGGAGAAACTAACCAAAACTTTCTAATGGGAGGTGGATGGGGATACCATAGAGGTGGACATCACCTTGGAAATGTCCATACCTTTATTAGAATTCCCAATATTAGGACTCTAATTATATGTGATGCATCAGAAATTGAAGATGAGAGGAGATCCCTAGTCTATTGGGTGATAGGATCAAATATCTTAGATAATATTTACCTAGTGTTGTGGGTAAATTTGTTTGATGTATATATCTAGGCCATTCTAGATATCTATAAGGCCTTGATAGGACTTATGACAACATATGTTATGTGTCACAAGTTAGATGGGAAGGTACTACTATACAAAATATACTTATATCATCTATCTTTGAGTAGGGTGTATTATATGTTTTAGGCTTCATCATTTGGGTACAAGTCATGCATGATATGTATGGGATGTTGAATTAGGGGTAGAAGATGATGGATCCATTATTTTTCCAAGTACGTGGATATATGATAGATTCCTTATGTATCAATTGACTAGGTTGTCCCATATCATCGATGATAAGTTACCTTGGGTTATATGATGAAGTTAGGATCATGTATAATGTGTCATACCCCATGTCTCAGTTTTAAAACTATGTCATGAGGGCATATAGTGTGGTAGCCTTACACTAATATTTATTACATATGTTTATCTTGGGAAACTATTTCTATTAGTTTAGCATGCATTTGAATCATGAGTCACTATACTTCATGGGTAGAGCCACATCTAGTAGTTCATGTACTTAGACATCGAGGACTACCACATGAAGTATCTACTCTTATTAGTACTTTATTATTAGACATGGAATTTTAAATAACTAAGATGGATATCAGGTGTAGGGGTGTCTTTTGAGATACCTATTATTAGGTCTTGAAATATGAGACCATGGATAAGGCATGTGCAATAATATAAGGTGATGAGGCCTAGTGTTAAAGATTTTATAATTGTGGATGATGCATGTGGGGATGCAAGAGTAGATCCAAAATAGGGGATACAAAGATCACCTTGAGATCATAAGAGTAGAGGAATCATTGGTGAGAGGGAACATAGGTGTGAGTAATCACACATGGTGATCCTATGGTGGCTGAGGGACAACTAGTCGATAGAGAGGCCACTGAGGATGGGACCATGACAGGATTGAGTGGTGACTCCCAATTTTTCACTTATGTGAAGGTAGTTGATATAGGAGGTGCTTAGAGGTTGAGCCAATGGGGAGACCATGGTTGGTGATATTGATACTAGTGATAAATGCTTTGATTTATTAATTTTTTGACATAGATCACTAGCTAAATTATTATTTATGTACTTAGTGATATATAGATGGTTTGATATATATACATGAGATATGATGTACATTTGGTTTTTGTTTTGTATATACTACAATAGAGGAGATCATATGAGGATCCATGATTGTGTTACACACCATGATATTTTGGATAGGGTGTTGTTGCATTATGAGCCATCCACCTTGGTAGGCCCTATAGTACCATCTACTCTAGCTTATGTTAGCTAGGTTAGATTGGTGGGGGAGGATGATCGATAGCTACAAGTGTGAGGAGATAGTTCACAATCACCTATAGGAGTAGGAGAGGGAGAGGTTAGATCTTGGAAGGCATTGACATAGTATCAAAATGCTCATATGGTAACCATTATAGCACTTGGAAATTTGTAGGCCTTGGTGACTAATATATAGGGACATATCGATGGATAGATATCCCAAACTACCTTATTATAGTGTACCATTCATAGGGATTAGTTACAAGCATCCGTGGGTAGCATGGCTTGGCCACATGATAGATATGGTGTACAAATTTAGAGCCATATCTATTATATTTTATATTGTATTATATTAAACTCATTATATATATATATATATATATATATTGATATGGACATTTCTTGGTCTATGATTTTTATTTGTATATGGATGGATGTATGAATGCATTTCCTTTTTAGCACATGTATTTTAGTTTCATATAAATATATTCTATGGAAAATATGTGATGTATGTTTTATTTTATAGAATTATGTGATACACATGCATGGTTAAAAAAATCAAAATGATTTGGAAAAGTATAAATAATCATACAATGTAATACACATTATATCATGATGGAAAATGTGTAAAAACAAAATATGAATAAATATAAGAAACCAAAATGGTAAAGTAATAGGTAATAAGTGTTTTCACACTAGGAAAAATAATTTCACCAAATTAAAACAAATAAAATTCATACTATATCAAGTTGGGAAGTATGAAATTTTGTAATAAAATGAAAAACACATGAAAACCAATGATATCAAAACAAACGAACAATAAAGTTAATCAATCATACTAAATCAAGATAGAAAGTATGAAAATAAAAAAAATTTAAGTATAAATCAATATGGAAAGTATGATAAATTTAATAAAATGGTTATAAACATATATGCAATCAGAAAATAAGAAGATAAAAGTGAAGTGTTTATGAATTAAGCATAAAAACATACTAAATCAATATGAGAAGTATGTAAATAATGTGTAAATCATAATGTAACACAAATTATCTCAAATTTTAAACATGTAATTTTATTGTGACTTGGTTATATTATGAACTAGTTATTAGAATATTCTGTGAAGAGGGTCTAGTCCTATCCAAGGTCTTACATTGCAACTTGTAAAGGGAACACCATTGAGGTAGAGATGAAGGTGATAATAATTTTTAAAATATTTTAATGTGGTAATCTATGAGGAGATCTTGGTCCTATCCATGGTCTTACACTACAACTAACAAAGTGAACACAAATGAGGTGAATGGTAATAAGGGGGAAAATAGAAAAATGTTTTATGAGGAATGCCTAGTCCTATGCAAGGTCTTACAATGCAACACACAAAGGAACACTCTAGGGGGTATAATCAATTACAAAAAAATATTCCTCAAGGGAAAATAATTAGATTTTTGTAATGAAAATAGTTAATTTAAAATGTATGACATAGGCATTTATGAGAAAACCTTAGTAAACATGAGGCATATTAGGTAAGAAGTAAAAACAAATAGAGTCTAGTGACCATAAAAATACAAGGGACACCTACTAACAATAAACACAAAGCTGTATAGATAAATAGATGGAATACTAAGATCAACTCATGAAGGTTATGAAAATAAAGAAATTAAAATGGTCATACCTTCTCACAACATGTTCCCCATTCCTCAAAACCTCTTACAAAGTTGTTGGTATACTGTGAAGATTGGGTACTTGCATTAGAAAGTAGGTAGCACTTATAGATTTTTTTGTTCTCCTATCCCAATATACTAGCCTACCACATCTCAATAGAATCTTGCTATATCATGAGGCCAAATATAGAGTTTGAGCTTCAAATAGAAATAGGAGATGCACTAAAGATAGTAAATGACGTATTTTGGTGTGATTAGACTTTTGAATTGTATATTTCCTATTGAATCATTAACTTTTGTTTAAATGATTTGGATTTTAAATTTTTTGTATGGATTTTATGATTCATCCTCTATACAGATTAGAAATAACCAAAATGAGTGATAAAAGTGATACACATGAATGAGGCTAAGTAACCAGAGATATGACTGACTAAACAACTTAGGCTTACCTATAAACCATCATGTAATCTAGATGTTCAACCATATGTATGACTAGTATGTGGAAGGGAAAAAAGGAAATCAAAATAGATTGGTGTATACTAGTAGTACATGAAAAGTCTTGTTTACTAACTAATCATATGGTATAGATTTAATACTAAGGGAATCAGTGTTATATAACCAGTCACAATAATAATTATATATATTTTAGTGTAAAAGATAACAAACAATCATTGCAAAAAAGATAAAGGAATCCATGAAAGAATTAAAATCATAAGCATAAGTTTGTATTCATGAAAACAATGAGAATAAGCCATAACAAAAAGTTAAAGAGAATGAAACCATGTAAAACACATAAAGCATAATATAATGGTTCATGCAAAATAGATAAGTGAAATCATGTCTGACTCATAGTTAAAGATATAATATATATAAATGGATCACAAATCTAATACAAATAATAAAATAGAATAATGTGAAAGAACACTATGCCATGTTCATAAATACTGATATATTTGACCATAAATATTAGCCATAACATCTAAAACATCTGCATGTAATTGAGTTATGAAGTTAGCTAGAGTATCATAAACCTTCATAAAAGGTTGTGCAAAGTCTTCCTTCCATATTATCTCAACTAAAAAGGTAGGTGTAGAAAAATAAGAATAATTATTATGTTTTATATCCTATGCAGGATACTCAATGCAAGGAATGGATGTCTCAATGGGAATGGTATCTATAGAACTAGGAAAAGGTGTAACTAGAGGAGAAGGAGGAATCTTCGTTCATTGATGATTTATAGGAAGAAGAATAATTGGTGATAGTATCAAATATGGTAAATCATGAAGATGATTCTAGATAACTCAATATTGATCAGTATGATGGGTATCACATTGGTGCCAAAGATAATATACTTCCCTATATTTAGGGATGTGTTCAGGAAGTATCTTGGGATGAGGTATAGTCTTGTCTTTGGGCTAGGTAGTGACTGGTCATAATGTGTTGATGTAACACCTAAGTTTTTGGTTATAGGTATAAGAATGGTTATTTGTTATATGGAAGTAAGAAATACACTTATTAATAGATTATATGGGTATACTAGCTGAAGAGGTAGAAAATAAAGCTTAGGGATATTGATATTGATGACAATATTTGATCCAATGACCAACAACTCTATGAATATCATAATAAAGTTAATCTTCCCATTGTGAAAGTAAGGGATAAAGTTGAGTTAAGGGAATAAGACCATCACCAATGATGGGGGAGCTGGAGCATAAACTAGACTAGGTTCATCTGTAGGTAATGTTGGCTATGCAATGGATCTAAGTATAGTGGCTAACATATTTGGATGAAGTAGACTTGAACGGTCATGATGTATGGTAAATGATAGGTCCTATCATGGCATGATCCATGAGCATAATTATGAGAGGATCTATTATGACTATAAGTGTACCATGTGAGTGTTCCATCTCCATCATGTGAATAGTAGTGGAAAAACTAAAATTATGTACTATAAAAGAAGGAATGCTAAAAGAAGAAGGAAAATACTAAAATAAAGAAAAGTGATATCTAAGAACTTCAACATTTCTAACTTGGATGAATTTAGCTAAAAATAGGTCATAAAAATCATAACCATCATCATAATCGAGTGGATGCAAGTTGATGGTACATGTAGGAATTATTTTGTTGTTCAAAGAAGCATGGTGAATGGAGTGTCTAGTTTTAGTTAAGGTAAATGGAATGCCATCAAAAAGTTTTTTATGGGATCAAGGTTGAAGAGGAGAAAGATGAGTGATGATGTGAAGGGAAAGATTGAAAGTTATTATCTTTAGGGATATCTCATCTAGATCATCATAATCAAATTCTAAAAGGTTAGGTGGAATATTCTAAATTAATTTAGGATGACCATTATAACATTAAGTGGAGTTAACTGGATAATTGAAGTGTTAGGATTCTCAAAATAGAACACTATGTAAAGGTTCAAGGGTAGGTATTTTAAAGACACCATGTTCTTGGAATTGTTCAAAATTCCAAGGATTTGTGTCCCTTTTAATCTTGTAGATAAAACTATTGTGAAGAAATTTGACACATTGGCATGCAGATGAAGTGACTACTCTCATACAATGAGTCAAATGTCAATAGAGTAAGATATTATAATAAAGTGGGAAGTTAAACATCATAACTTTCACATGGATGGTAATGAGAGGAAAGGTAATTGGAATCTACACACAACCTAGAGGAGGCATTTGCCTTCTATGTAATGTCCCTTTTTTTCCAAATGTGACATTTAAAGAATACTAGCAGCCTATTTTATTCTCATAGGCTATTTCAGGTGTTGTAAGGGAATTTTAGTCTGTGGTCACTATTCATAAGGTAATATTCATTAGTCACTATTCACTAACACTATTCATGGTGACATGGAAAGTGATATGGCAAGTGATGATACAATAAAAGAGGTGACTTTTGGAGTGATGTGGCATGATCCACATGAGATTCTTGTGCATGTGAGGAGGTGGGGTGTGGTACTCCACATGGATAAATTTTTCACATGTCAGAGACCTTTAGAACATGTGGGAAACATTTAGCAAATGTGGGAGATGTTTGGCACATGTAAGAGACATTTGGAACATCTGGAAGACAAAGTCACATATGGGAGACCTTTAAAACATGTGGGAAACATTTAGCAAATGTTGGAGATGTTTGGCACACGTAAGAGACATTTGGCACATGTGTGAGACCAAGACACATGTGAGAGATCTTTGGCACATGTGGGAGACCAAAAGACAACCCTTCACATGGGTTACTATGCATGTGACACCATTTTATATCTCCCCTCATTTTCTATCTCCTCTCTTCTCTTCTTGTAAATTCTATAAATTAAGAGCTCTCCCCCATTGTAATATATGCTTGAATATTTATGAAAACCCATTTTCAAGGTTTTAACTCATTGTTCATAGTTATTCCTCTCCCTAAATGAAAACCTAATGAGTGTTGAAATCTTAAAGGACAAAAACCCTTTCAAGATAACTAGTTTTGATGCTGAAAGATTGGCCCCTAATTGGTGAATGTAATTCCATCTAAGAATTATAGTTGTGCTTCAGAGTTGTGATCATGTTGTGATAATATTCTATAAGTTATGTTGAATATTTAATATATAAGAGTTTTTTTCTTCAACATTATATTTGTATTGTATTTGGATTTTATAGATTTAAAATATTTTAGCAAATATCCCCATTTGGGATATTTCAGTGGTATCAGAGCATAGTATTGTAAGAGTTGATTTTATAGTTTTTAGTGTTTTTAGTAAATATCTCATTTGGCATATTTCAATGGTATCAGAGCTTGTGTGATATATTTTGGATTTTACAATTTTAAGTGTTTATAGTAAATATCTCACATTGGGATATTTTGATGGTATCAGAACATTAGTGATAAGTGTGAATTTGTTTTAGTTTGATTTTTTTAGCTAATATCTCATTTGGGATATTACATGGTATCAGAGCTATGTATCCTACCAACATATGTTTATTTGTGTTGTAGATTTGTTTTTTGATAGAGCTACAAGAATCATGGAATGGAGATAGCTTCCAATATTCTTCCTTGAGAAACTAGAAGAGTTAGAGGAGATTATGTTATTGAGAGCTTACCAAAAGTTGGGATCTGATTTTCAAAAAGCTATGCCTTTTCTAGATTACAGCATGTGAAATACTAGCACATATGATTGGATGAAGGATTTAAGGACCAGCTCTAGATGTCAAGAGTCTCAATCTCAGAAGAAGGAAAAACATGCATAAAACCAGGAGTCCTCCATATAAGCAAAAGTTGGAGATGATGTGCTTGTTCATGAAACACCCATAAATATCCCAATTATTGATTTTTTTACATGTGTTACATTCCCTAACAAATAGAAATATTTAGGACAATAAGATCCTAAATTTGATGAATACAACGGTGAAGTTGATGCTCTCACATTGAGAGAAGAGTTGTAGATGATGGAGGAGTTATTTAGTCCATCAAAGGAGTTGTATACAAATGTTGAATAACATGAGAGTTTTTATGATTTTCCATTGAATGAAGAAATCAACCAAGTAGAGTTTCCAACTTTAAACATGGAGGTTGTGCCTTTAAGTACACACTATGAGCAAAAAACCATGAGTGTTATGGAACTACTATGTGGAGAGCAAAGGCACCTTGTATATTTTGCTTAAGTTCTTGAAAATATGCAAGTTTTAGGATTAGTTTCAGAAGAGGAAGTTGTGGAATATTTGACAAAGCTTGATGACACACATAACTTCATTAACGACCTCTTTTGGAAAGCTCAAGTTGAGATGGAAATAATGATTTATATAACATTACTTGATGCATGGTTTTTAGTCCCTATTAATATAAGAATAGCATAGTGGAAGCCTGGTGAAGCAACCAATTCATAGAGAGGATCAAGGATTGGGAATTACAAATTCCCATAGTTGGTTTGGGATATTGGTATTTGGATCCATGAATTTAACTTGGTTGTTTGAGGACAAAAAATACTTGGGGAGGATTTGTAACATTTTCTTTTTCCTAAATGTGACATTTCAAGAATACCAGTAGCCTATTTTATTCTCATAGGTTATTTTGAGTGTTGTAAGAGAATTTTAGTGTGGGGTCACTATTCACAAGGCACTATTTATAAGTATTATTCATAGATCACTATTCATTGGTACTATTCATGAGTCATTATTCATGTTGACATGGAAAGTGATGCATTTGATGATGTAGTAAAGGATGTGATTTAATGGAGACATTTGGAACATGTGATAAACTTTTGGCACATGTGAGATACCTTTGACACATATGGAAGACATTTAGCACATGTAGGAGACATTTGGAATATGTAAAATACCAAGGTACATGTGGGAGAATTTTGGTACATTTGAGACACATGTGGCACATGTGGGAGACCTTTGGCACATGTGAGAGACATTTGGTACATGTGGGAGACCAAGGCACATGCGAGAGGCATTTAGTACATATGGGAGACATTTGTCACATGTGGGATATCTTTGGTACATGTGGGAGACCAAAATACAACCCTTCATATGGGTTACTATGCTTGTGGCATCATTTTTATCTCCTCTCCTCTCTTCTTGTAAAATCTATAAATTAAAATCTCCACCCCATTGTAATATATGATTAAATATTTATGAAAACCCATTTGTAAGGTTTGAAGTTGTTGTTAATACTTATACCTCTCCTTTGATGAAAACTTAATGAGTGTTGAAATTTTAGATGATGGAAAACATCTTAAAATAACTGGTTTTGATGTTGAAATATTACCCCTAGCTAGTGAAGCTAATTATATCTAAGAATTACAGTTCTGCTTCTAAGTTATGATCTTTTTGGGATCATATTTTGTAAGTTATGTTGAAGATTAAATATATAAGAGTTGTTTTTATTTAGCATTATATTTTTATTGTATTTAGATTTTATAGGCTTAGAGTATTTTTAGCAAATATCCCCATTTGGGATATTTTAGTGGTATTAGAGCATAGTGTTGTAAGAGTTGATTTTATATTTTATAGTGTTTGTATTAAATATACTATTTGGGATATTTTAGTGGTATTAGAGATTATGTGTTATAGTTTGTATTTTACAATTTTAAGTGTTTATAGTAAATATCCTACTATGGGATATTTCATTTTGTCATAACCTTGACATGTACTATGTGTAGATTTGAGGTTGTAGTTGAAATATCCAAGTGTATTAATAAATCAAGGGAAGAGACACAAGTGCATGAAACTTCATCAATTAAAGCATGCTTAACTTGGATATCATTGATTTAGATGCTAATGAATAAAGGAGGATCATCTGTAGGAAGCAATATCTCATTGTGAATCATATAAGAGATAGGAAACTTAAGTGAGAGGGAAGTGTCCACTATTTCATCAAAATTGATGGATATATCTTCACATTATTCAAGTATGATATCTTTAGATCTAGATAAGGTAGCTTCTTGACCTATGGGAGGAGGACGAGGGATGTTCATTTTGAATAGTAATTGCATTAGGTGCTTTTGATGGAAGGGAGAAGTTATCATTAGCTTTAAGAAGGGGATATGAGATGGGAGTTGAGAAAGTTACCCAATAAGATCCTATTCATCATAAATTATGGGAGGATTGTTAAATACAGGTACATATTATTTCAATATCTCTTAAGAAGGAGGGTGAGAGGTACATTTAAACTTGTGTTGATAAGGTATGATTGTTTTAAGTTGATTTTAAGTGGATTGAGTAACTTTAGGTGATGAGATGGTTGGTTGAAGTATTTCTTGTGGTTGAGAAGAATAAATACTATTGAAAATTTTAGGTGTGCTTTCTTATGGTATGAAAATTGGGGGAAGGGTATAGGTTATATACACATAATATTTTCAGCTTTATCAATTACTGATGCTTTGTATCTATGATCAATCAAGTCTCAAACTCTCTAAGTGTACACCTTAAAAGATGCACTAGTAAAGGGGCGGGAAGACCATTGGCACTTCATAGGATTGTTGTCTCTTATTTCCACTTATTACCAATCCAACCAGCTCTTGAAACTATTACCCAAAGATATTACTCTTCTTTTGCACACTCCTAACCTAAAACCCATTTCAAAAATTTATAGTAATAGGTTGATTGGGTTAACCTTGTACTCTTATTGGTGATATTCATTTAGGGTCTAGGTCAGCTCTTAGCTGACCTATCCCATGACCTAGTGAATTTTGGTCAATAACAGTACTAGGTCGATTGGGGTGACCCTATCGATGAATTTTTTAAAATGGTTTAAGGTTAAATATGTCTTTATATACAATATCATTTCACAATTATTAGAGAGACATCGAAAGTTATTATTCACTTGCATTTATTTACAATATGCTCTTCCACCATTCTACTTGAGGAGTCTTAGCTTAGGGTTTCTACTTGAAGAATGTAGTCTTGTGGAGAAGTCTTGGATGCTTTGGATTTTCTTAGTGATCCTTACATACCAAAAAAACCTCTTACAAAGCCCCTTTGGCCAAGGGAGAGATTCAGTCTTGATGGGTTCATCTTTCAAGTAAGTATTCTCTATCTTTATTCCTCTTTTTAATAGATATAAGTATGATAAGTAATGGCTTTTGAATAATATTACTCTTCTCATCCATGTATTAGGATCTTACTCATACATATATTAATTGAGATTCTATTATGCATGTTTATTTCTATTTGTTTACTAACCCCCATATTGTGCCATAAACTTTGGTGAGTACTAGATCAATTTTTTTAATTAAATTATTATTAGTATAGTGAATATGAAAACATAGGGCTTAGTTAGGGTTATTACTTGATTGTGCTTTAAATAATTGTCTACTTGGTTTTATAGATAAGTATAAACACGTGGTTAATGGTATATTTTGACAAAGTCCCTTACACACTTATCATTATGGGATTGTAAAGTAATGGGGTAGGACCCAATACCAAGCCAATACCATTGCCAACACAAATCCCTTTCAACCTAAATGTCCTAAAAGAATCTATAGATTGCTTTATAGTTCCCTATTTTCATCCAACATCCTATCACACTTAAATTAAAAATTTATAATAATCTAAAAATATTTAAGATGACCACTTAGCATTTAATTTGTAAGTTGATTGCTTGCTCTTTGCTCATTGTATGTTGTATTATAAAAACTTGCATTGGCCAGCATTGGTGCAAGGTTTTGTGTTATGTGCCTCAATTGGATCATTCTCATTAACTCAATTGACTGTGTGTTTCCTTTCATTTCTTATTTTCAAGTACATTTCAATATCTTTCCCTATTTTTAGTACACTATCATTTTGTTAGACATAGTCCCTTATAGACTATTTTTCCTTTCGACTTACACTACTAGGTCAATCTAGTTGATCCTGTATCTCTTTTACCAATAAGATAATAGTATGAAATCAACCCAATAGAATATATACTCTTATCAAACTATGTTTTTCCTAGTTTGAAGTATGAATTTGACCCAGTTGATTCTATACTCTTATTTCCTATCCTATTTGTCTAACTCAATTCTTTATTTTTCTTCCTTAGGACTTTATTCATTTCATTGAAGTCATTTAAATACTATATGAGATGTTCATTTCTCCTTCTATTTTCCTCTCAAGAGAACCCTCAATTGTGGATTCCTCTCCATCTATGGCTTATGGCATGGTGCAAATCACACCTCAAGATGAAGTAGGTGGATCTGATCCTTTTTATACCTATCAAGACAATTGTCATCTTCAAACTAATGTGGGAGAAAATGTCACAAGTCTATCTAATAATCCCACTTCCAATAGCCCACCTCCTAATACCAATTTAGGGAGTGCTCCTATAAACACCATCCCACCAATTGATATGACTCAACTTCTTTCACAAGTCATACTACAATGTCATTTTATCTATATGGATAATTAACCTCTAGCTATCCATCCTCAAGCTAATCCAAATTTCATTTCCTCCACCTCTTAGAGATTCCTTAGGCAATGTTACTCCTCAACCTATAATAAATAACAAAATGATTCAAAACATCCAAAATGAGCCTTTATCTCCATTCATTGTGTCTATTGATATTGGTAGCATATCTCCAACTATTAAGTATGATGGGACTAAATACCCTACATCATTTCCCAAAGCCTTTGGAAATATTTACAAAGAATGGATCCAAACTAATACTTTCACCACAACTAAACTTCTATTTAAAACCTTCACTAGTGATGTATTGGAATGGTACAACCAACATTCTAAACATTCCATTTGGTAAATTGAATATTTTGTCAATCCTTTAGTTAAAGAGTTTCAACATAATGATCTTCTAAAAACTTATCTTAGTCATTTCATCAATGCTAAGAAATCTCCCACAAAATTAGCTCATGATTTCATTAAGTGATGGAAATATCTAGACCATAAAGCCAATCATAACATGACTAATGATATTTTTTTAAAACTCTTCATCACTACTTTAACTCCTCTTCAATATAAGGTTTGAACTTTTGCTCCCTAAACACTTAATGAAACTCTTGACCAAGCAAAATGTGAAGACTTTCTCATGAAGCAATTTGAACCTAATCCTAAATTACTCAAAGGATATTTTCAAACTTATACTAATACCATCATTGGTAATAATTCACAAACCAAAATAGGAGTTTCCAAATTTGACATTCCTTCATTTTCTCACACACCACTCACTGTGTGATAAATGAAACACTTCTTAAGTTCCTCTAAACCCTTTACTTATCCTAATAGTCCTCATAAATGGTATGAACCTAATTAATTTTATTGGTTCCATGCCGACATTGGTCATTCTAATGAATCTTGTAGAGGGATCACTAAATTTGTTTTCTCTTACATGCTTGGCGATTCCTTTAATCATGAAGCCATGATCAACCTTCATCATAAAGAGTACAATATTGATTTTAAAAAATGACAAGTTTTTAAAGCTTCTTATTCCAATAACCAAAAATATTTTTCCACAACTAATAATTGATAAAATACTAGGGATGTTTGTTTTATTAATGCTAATTATGGCCAATACTATAATAATTCTCAATATGTTAACACTGCTAAGATTAATTATCATCACAAGCCAGCTCACAAAGATCCTATTACCAAACCTAAGAAACCAACTTTAAAAAAATAACTTCTCAAAGATACTACAACCATGAATTTAGCTTTATAATCCCATGAGGAACCATTGCCCCTTTCTAAACCCCCAAAAAATTTTATTCATTCAAAATCTACCTTACCTTTCAAAACCCACATCGGTTCTTCTTCTAAATCTCATTAGAACTTTATCAAAGAACTTAATTCCATACCCTATAAGATTCCACTTATGGAGTTAGTTAGTACTTCCCCTTATCATCACAAGTTCCTTATGCAACAATTACAAGAAATTGAATATCCATCTTATGTAGATGAAAAACCACCCTCTATTGAGCCTCAAATTACCAATGTGCATACCATTGAAAATGTGTATCCTTCTTCTAAATCATCTATTGAATTTGTTGAAGAAGACATTATTAATGATGAAATCCTTTTTTTCAACAATGATATGTCACTATTAATTAAAATAGCCATTAATACTACCCTTATCCATAAATTTTTAGTTGACAAAGGCTCTATTATTAATGGGACATCTTTGTGGCATATCCAACAACTAGGTTATAATAAGGATCATCTCAATCAAACCCACCTTACATATCATGGATTTGATAAAACCAATAAAAAATCATTTGGTTGTATTTGGATTCCCCTAAAAATTGGACATATGAATATTTGAAATAAACTTATGGTCCTTCATTTTCCCTTATCTTATAACATACTCCTTGCTCATCCATGGACTTATAGAATGAGGGCCATCACTTCTTTTGGTAGCCAATGCATTAAATTCTTACATAATGGCAAATAGTATAAGCATGAGGCTAATACCAACCCTTGGATTATTCAACTTCCTAATCTGAAATCTCAATACCACATTCCATCCATTCCTAAGATCAATAGTGATCCTTTACCTGAGTTCATCAACATCAATCCTAATTTAAAAGTGACTCTTATTGGTTTAGATGACGATGAACCTAATTATTTACATCATAAATGCAATATTACCAAGCTACCTCCCTATATATTAGAGTGGCTTCCTCCTTATTTATTACCTCATGACCATATTATTCCCCTCATTTATGAGATCATTGATTTCCCCCTCTATGCAATGCTCAAGACCCTTCTTTACTAGAAGAGGCCTTCACTTGTAATTATTATGGAGTGGCCAAAGTATTTGAAGATCCTCTCATGATGTATCCATGTACATTTAATAACAATGAGATTCACCTTCTAAAACTCCCCCTGAATCTCAAACATGTACCATTTTTCCAACCTATGATGATAATTACATAATGGCTGAAGCTCAATCTCAAGACTTAGATGTTTACCATTATCAAAAAACATTAGCTCAAATACATGATTTAAACCAAGATGTTCATACCATTTCCACAGATCATGAATTAGATCTTGAAGGTCATGTACCTCCTACCAATTCTCTACTTCTTGATACTCCATAGGTGGTAGAACAAATCATACCTTTTGAACCTCTATAAATTCTTAAATATTTTCTACCACCTTTATATCCCATCATTATATCCAAATCTTCCCCTGTCAAAGAAACTAATGACACACCAATCCCATTTGATCCATCTACTTTTCTTATTCCTAAGATTACACTAGATGCCAAGGCCACCAATGTCTATTAGATACATTCTAAATATGATCACCATGGTAATAAAATTCCTGATCTCAAAGTAGATATTGAGTATTATGGTCCTCTTCCCACTTTGCCTAATGATGAAGCCATTCTTGAATTACTTCATTCTTGAGAAACCCAACTTCCTCAAAAACATCATAAACTTGGGAATTTTAAAAGAAAAGCCCCTTGTTTCAATAACTTCATCACTAGCATCGATCCTAAAGCTAATCCAATTTTTTATTTAACTAATGCACCATACCACTTCCAAGATGGAAATACTATGCTTATCAAAGAAATTACTCACATTGAATATGGTACTCCATCATGCCCTTGACCTATTACCATTTATCATGAACTCTCACCTACTGAATATAATAACTTTAATTAATTTTTAGATAAATATCATAATATCTTCACCTAGTCCTATGAAGACATGCCTAGTATTGGCCCTAGCATTGTGGTGCATAACATCATAACTTATCTTGATGCTAAACTTATGCATCAAAAGCAACATAAATTTCCACCTGAGGTTTCCACCTTATGTCACAAAGAAATTATCAAGCTTATTGATGCTAAGTTTATCAAACCAGTGAATTATTTTTAATGGGTTTTTAATATAGTCCCCATTTGGAAAAAGGTCATTATGTTCATTTGCATCTGCATTGATTTCCTTAATCTTAATATTTATTATCCCAAGGATAATTTACCTTTACCTTCAATATATGCCATTATCAATTCCATAGCTAGCTATGAAATGTTATCTCTTATGGATGGTTTCTTAGGCTATAATTAAATTCATATTTCTCCTAATGACCAACATAAGACCACTTTCACCATGGAATGGGGCACCTATTTCTATGTTAAAATTCCCTTTAACCTCAAAAATGTCAGAGCCATTTATCAATGAGTAATGACTCTTATTTTTCATGATCTTATCCATAAAATTATCAAAACCTATGTGGATGACCTAATTACTAAATCTAAAAGTCATAAGACTCATATTTATGATCTTGCCATCATCTTTGATCATCTTCTCAAATATCGAGTTAGACTCAATTCTTATAAATGTGTCTTTGGTGTCACATTTGGAAAATTTTTAGGATTCTTAGTCTATCTCCATGGCATTGATGTTAACCCAACCAATATTAGTTTTATCATCAACATGCCCATTCCTCATTCAATTCTAGACATTTGTACTTATCTCAATAAACTTGGGGTAATTAAATAGTTCATCCTTGAAATGGCTTATCATATCCACCCTATCAATTCTCTTTTAAGAAAGGTAATGATTTAGAATAGACAAATCCTTGTCAAGAATGATTTTATAACATGAAAGAATCATTTATTCACCCACCTACTCTTCATCCTCCTTCAAATGATTGACCTTTAATCTTGTATACTTATTCCACACCCATTACAATTAGGGTAATTCTTACCCAACAAGATGATACCAAAGGGGAGTATGACATATAATATATTAGTTTAGGACTTATTGATTATGATAAATGTTACACAAAATTCAAACATGATTACCTCATCATATATTTTGTAGTTGAAAATATTTGACATTACATGATTTATCAGACCACTTATGTCATTATTCATTTTAATCCCCTTCATCAATTTTCCAAATATTTTCTTCCTAGAGATAGAATTATCAAGTGGATGGTACTTCTTATGGAATTTGATTTCTAAATCATTACTCAAAAAAGTTATAAAAGGACATATCATAGCCTATTAACTTGTTACAACTCCTGTGTTTGCCACCAATCACCTTCAAGATAGTCTTCCAGATGATAACATTCTATATATTGAAGGTCTCAACCAAGCTATTTATCTTAAAGATTACTTTCATAACTTCACTATTGATCTTGAAGCCAGTAATATCAATGAATCAACTATCCTCCTTGATATTACTAAACCAAATGTATTCATCAAAGAATGTACTAAAATTAATGTCAACTTACATGAGGATACTTAGACCCTTCATTTTGATGGTGTTAAATGCCTTCAAAGAATTGGGGTAGGTTGTATTCTTACTATTCCTTTTGGAAAAATCATCCCTTTATATTTTTTCTTAACATTTGACATCATTAATAATATGGTAGAGTATGAAGCTCTAATATTAGGCATGGAAGTTGGTCTTGATTTAGATATACAATACCTACATGCTTTAGGTGATTCTCAACGCATTTTTTACCAAATTAGTGGTGATTACCAATGAAAAAGTGAGAAACTCATTTCTTATCATCAAATTTCAACCACTCTCACCAAATACTTCATCTCTTTCACTATTGAGCCTATTCTTCAAGATCAAAATTTTATTATTGTTTCCATTTCTTCTTCAACATCTCTTTTTCATCCACACCAAGTTATTTCCAATCCCATTTTTCTTATCCAAATAAGAAAATCTTCATACTCTATGCAACTACATGATTCACTTATCTACCATATTGAGGATGTCACCATTTGACAAAACCAATGGTATAAAGACATCATTCAATTTTTATAACACCAAAATTATCATCCCAACTTAGATTCCCATGAAAAGACTTGTATTCACAAACAAGATTTTAAGTATGTATTTCTATATAACATCATTTATTATCACAATGTTGAAGGTAATTTGATCTTTTATGCTATGCAAGTGACGTTCATCCTCTTCTTGAACAAGCACATGGGAGCATTTACAGTGGCAAATATAGCGGACATGCTATAGCTCACAAATGCCTAGGTATGGGATACTTTTAGCCCACTTTTGAAAAGTGTGCAATCAAATTTTATAAGAAGTTTACTCCTTGACAACTCATGATTATCTAATTAATTCACCTCTAGTCAAGATTCAAACTATTAAATCTTTCTAGACATTCTCTATGTGGGGATTATATCTGATAGGAAAATTACCTCAATCTCAAGATGGGTATGTCTTTATAATCACAACCACATAATATTTTACCAAATAGGTTGAGGCCATGCCGTTTATTAATGTCATCAGTACCACCATCTCAAAATTTATCCTTAATCAAATCATTTACCACTTTTGTGTCCCTCATACTATAATTTATGATAATGGTGTTAATTTCAAAAATAATGACGTTAAATAGCTTTATGCTAAATTCAAAATCAATCACAAATTTTACACACCCTATCATCCAAAAGGTAATGGTAAAATTGAGGCCACAAAAAAAAATTAATAAAATTCTCCAAAAGACAATTCGTGAAACTTACATGGATTGGCAACTTCACCTCTATCCTGCTCTTTGGGCCTATCAGACTAGCATATGTACTGTCACTGGGGTAATGCCATTTTCTCTAGCCTATGGTTTTGAGTCAGTCCTTCCATTAGAATTTGAGCTTCCCTCTCTATGTATATATATTCATGGTATTATACCCAATTAATAATTACATGAATCTCACCTTCATGCTCTTGATATCCTTGATGAACATTGTCTTTCTACTTTGCAACACAATCACCAATATAAGGCCTATATTACCAAACAACATAACAAACAGTCAAAGTTCATATTTTTAATGTTGTTTATCTTATCCTTAAATAAGAATACACTCATGACAAAGAAGGTAAATATTCCTAAAAATGGTGGGGGCCCTATTTAGTCAAAGATATTCTTGGTCCAAGTACCTATCACCTTCAAAATAATGAAGGCCATGTTTTCAAAGATCCCACCAATGCATAATTCCTCAAGAAGTATTTTGAATAATCCTTACCTTCTTTTCATAATTTATATATGATATCTATCTAACACTTTTTTTAGGTTACTTACATGAGTCTCACTCTCTGTAGCAGTTCTCTCTTCTCATAAACCTTAGTCCTTCCTTTTGGTCTTTTGGTTTCCCTTTTTCTCATGATTTGCATTGTAAAACCAAGGATAGGACACAATATTCCTCATGATGTAATATAATCCTCTTTATTTTATCACTTTTTACACACTTTTTTTCACCCCTTTGGTTTTTCCTTTGTGAGTTGTAGTGTAAGACCATGGATAAGACTTGACCTTCCTCATAAATACCATCTTTTTCTTACCTCCTTTATTTTTCCAATACTTTTGGGAACCCTCTTGGGTTTATAATTTATGAGTTTTAATGTAAGACCATGGATATGACCTTCCCTTCCTCATAAAATCACCATCTTATCATTCTTGTCTAGAATATGTTTTGCAATGGTTACAAGTTTTTTATCTTTATTCTCACACTTCAGCTTTTGCTTCTTTTGTAGATGAAATTTGCACAAAAATCCATGTTATCATGTTTTCTTACATTCTCCTCATTCTTATGATAATTAATTGCACTTTAATTTCAATGTATCCCTTTTTGACCTTTTGTCATGTTTTTTTTATGATTTGAAGTAATTCAAATTATTTCATGTTTCATTCCTCTTGATTTCCTTTTCTTTCACTCCACATTGGATAAAACAAGGTCAAAATCAATATAAATTTTTTATTTCACCTAGATTTATGAGACTCTTAGACACCATGATCTCTGATTTCTCTCTCTTAGCAACCAAGTCCCAAGTATTCAAATGAAAATCATCTTTAACATCTATGTTTGGTTTTCCCAATCCGTATAGAGGAGGAATGGAAAAAAAACATCAGGAAAGTCCCATTATGGAAAAAAAATGTGACCATGGATAAGACCTTCCCTTCCTCATAGAATCACCATCTTATCATTCTTGTCTATAATATGTTTTGCAATGGTTACGAGTTTTTTTATCTTTGTTCTCACACTTCAACTTTTGCTTCTTTGTAGATGAAATTTGCACAACAATCTATGTTATCATGTTTTATTACATTCCCCTCATTCTTATGATAAGGAATTGCACTATAATTTCAATGTATCCCTTTTTCACCTTTTGTCACATTTTTTTTATGATTTGAAGTAATTCAAATTGTTTCATGTTTCATTCATCTTGATTTCCTTTCCTTTCACTTCACATTAGATAAAACAAGGTCAAAATCAAGATAAAACTTTTATTTCACCTAGATTTATGAGACTCTTTGACACCATGATCTCTAATTTCTCTGTCTTAGCAACCAAGTCCCAAGTATTGAAATGAAAATCATCTTTTACACCCATGTTTGGTTTTCCAAATCCGTATAGAGGAGGAATGGAAAAAAAACATCAAGAAAGTTAAAAATCCAAATCAAATAAAAGACAATGATATACAAAAGTCAAAATAAAAATATCAAAAATCAAAATCACATCAAAATACATGATTACAAGAACATATCCTATCTCCAATCGAAACTTAAATCCATAGTTGGCCTCACACTAGAGCTAAGGTCCATTGGGGTGTAGTAGGTTAGTAGATTAGAATAAGAGAATTCAATAAAATATATGTTGCTACTTAATTTATCATATAAGTACCCAATCTTCATAGTAGACTGATGGCTCTATAAGGGGTCCTAAAGAATGGGGAACATGTTGTGAGAAGGTAGGTCCATTTTAATTTTCATGCATATAAACTTCATGGGATGATCTACATACTTAATTTGTTGACCTAAGACTTGTGTGGCTAAGAGAAGTTCTTTAGAATCCTTAAGGTCAAAAGTCCACTTGTCTTGACAAACCTAATTTTAATGTCTTAACTTTGATAAAGATTTCCTCTACCTTGATTTTTCCTTCATTATCCCCTCTACCCATTTCATTTACCCCCTTGATAGGCAAATTGTGATTCTAAATATATTTTACCTTATTCTATACTTCTTCTTCACATCTTAAAAACATGCTAACACTACTTTGTTTCAATTTTATCTATCCTTAGAACAAAAAAATATGTTTGAGTAACTAAGGATTACCTTTAATTTCACTATGGCTCTAAATTCTTAGATATGTTTTTTTCTTTTACCATTTGACATTGTTTTACTACCCTTTTTTATGGACACCTGAGTCTATTTCTAATTTCATGTACTTTTTCCATTTTTGAGTGAGGTTGACTTGTTATTTCTCACTCACCAATGTTTTTTCCCTTTTTTACACCTATCCTTTTCCATTGATGATTGAGTAAGGATTGTTACTTATCATTCATCAATGCTATTTTACCATTTTTTCTTGCCCATCTTTGTCTAAGTAAAGATTATTATTGCTTTCACGTTGATGTTTGATTTCCATCCTTTTTGACCTGTATCCCTATTTTGACTTGGTGAGTTTGCCTTTCTTATTTAAGGTTTACTTGTTTGATTTTTTAGTCCTTAGTAGCCTTGGCTTTTTGGTTATTGGATTTACTATAAATTTTGACTTAGTCATTTGGTCTAACATAACACTTGTCATCCCAAATTTCCAAATTTTCAAGTATGTCCCATCCACATAACACCAATTATCTTGGCTTTACTACATTTGTTTGTTTTTGATCTTTAGTTTTGTATTCTTGGGTTTGTCAAAAATAGTCTCTATTCACTCCAAAATCAAAACTATAAACACAACAAAGAATCATATAAAGATAAAGGTAAGTCAAGGTATTCATAATTTTTACTTTTCAATTATTTCCCTTTCTCATTTACTTTCAATTATTTTTTCTTTAAAATACTACATTTTTTTTTTAACCTCAATATTTTATGTTATTATGTTATTTTTCAAAGCACCATCCCCTATTTCACCTAAGTGACATGTCATGAGCTTCAATTGGAGCATATGTATACACATAATATTTTTAACTTTATCAATTACTGATGCTTTCTATCTTCCAAGAACCTATCAAGTCTCAATATCTCTAAGTACATGCCCTAAGGGGTGCACCAAGAAATGGATGGGTAGACCATTGGTGCCTTTTAGGATTTTTGTCCCTTATTTCCACTTATTACCAATCTAACCAGCTTATAAAACCATTACCCTAAGTTATTAATCATCTTTTGCACACTCCTCTAATCTTTTACCACCTTTTATCCCTCTTTTCCTAACCTTAAACCTCTTTCAATAGTTTATAGTACTAGGTCAACTAGGTAAACCTTGTACTATTAGTTTTGAAATTCATTTAGGATCTAGGTCAGCTCTTGGTTGACCTAGTCTGTGACCTAGTGAATTTTTATCAATAATAGTACTAGGTTGATTGGGTTGACCCTGTCAGCCAAAGCTTTTGAAATGGCTTATGGTTAAATATGCCTATATTTAAAAGATCATTTCACAATTATTATAAATACATCAAGAGTTATTATTCGCTTGCACTTCTTTAAAATTTGCTTTTTCACCATTCTACTTGAGGAGTCTTAGATTAGGGTTTCTACTAGGAGAATCTAGTATTGTGGAGAAGTCTTGGATGATTTAAACTTTATTAGTGGTATTTACAAACCACAACACCCTCTTGTAAATCCCCTTTGCATAAAGGAGAGATTGAGTCTCGATGGCTTCATCTTTTAGGTAAGTATTCTCTAACTTTGATCCTCTTTTTAGTAGATAAAAGTATCAAATGTAATGGTTTTTGAATAATATTACTCTTCTTCTTCTTCTTCATGTATTAAGGTATTACTCATACATAGATTAATTGATATTATCTTATGCATGTTTATTTACATTTTTTTACTAAACCCCATATTATGCCACAAGCTTTGGTGAGCACTAGATTAGTTTTTTTACACTTTAATTGTTATTAGTGTAGTTAAAATGAAAACATAGGTCTTAGTTAGGGTTATTACTTGATTTTGGTTGACTAGGGGCTTTAAAACCCTCCCTAGTATTATTGTTGTGATAATATATCCCCTAATTAGGTATATCAGATCCACATATTGGTCATGTTCTCAATTATCTAATGCATCCTAAATTTGAAGTGTAACTATGATCTATCTTCTCTGATTTAGGATTGATTTATAGACATGATGCATTTCTAATCACATACAAATTTTATGTCAATGGTGTGAGAGGTATGATTAATTTGTGTTATTGGGGGTGGTTCTTGTATGGGTATTGGTTCCTCTTTCCACAATTCCATGAGATGGGATGGGGAAGTGTCTTGAATGGTGTGGAATAGTTGAGAGGTGTGATGTGTAGGTGTTGGATTTGAATCAATATAAGAAACAATTATTCTCATATTAGTCATATAAACCACATTTTCATCAATTTTGTTAAGTTCTATAAGAATTTAAACATTGTTAGTAGTAGGACTGGGTTGTTCAATTTTGTCTTAGTGATGAGGAAGGGGATCCTTGTAGATAACTAAATGAGCATTAGCTTAGTTTAAATATTGATTTTTATCTTGAGTCTCATGCACTTTAAGTGTTATGCCATAAGATTATTAACATTTTTAGATAAGGGATTCATGGTCAAAGTTAGGACTAAGAACAAAATACATAACAAGATGTCTTAATTATCTACAAGTCTCATGAGAATGGCCCTAACTTGCATGAAACTGATAAAATTAGTTTGGATCATATCATGATTTTATAAGATAAGTGGGGTCAAGAGAGGTCTTGGAAGACATTTTTGAATTTCTACTAGGGACAATGGTTTGTGCACATTAGTGTGGTTGTGTTGGAAAAATGTCGGAGTATAATTGGGAGTATTATTAGGGGGAAGAATGTGTTTCATGGAATTTTTTGGAGCAATAGATTGGATGGTGTGTATGTTTTGATAAGTGTCACTAGCACCATCATTGGTTGCATGATGATTTTTATTTTTGATGATCATGTGAGTGCTCATTGTAGGCTGAGGTGGTTCAAATTGATGCATAATGAAGTCTTGTCATTTGGCTTAGTCAAGAGATTCTTCTAGAGTTTTTAGAGAAAGGGTCCTAACATTATATTATAAATTAGTGTGGAGAGAATTAGTAAATAGATGGAAGAGGTTGTCATTTACCATATTATGATCATAATTGTTATAAATTTTTTTCCATCATTTGATGAAGACTTGTGCAATTTTAGTTTCATATTGTTTGTAAGTTATAATATGGGTTAAGTTATTTTTAGGAAGATCACTAATTTGGAATTATTAGACTAGTGAGTTGACCAAGTCTTCTAGGCTAGTGCTAGAGTGGGTTTTTAATTTATTGTACCAATCTAAAGCATCTCCTAAGAGCATTTTAGCTAAGAGTTTGGTGGTAGTAAAAGTATTAAGCTTAACTCAATCTTTGTAAAAGTTTCCAAATATTTTTAGGTGCAAGGTAGGATCGGTAGATCTGTTATAAGTTATAGTGGCTATGATACCTCCTATGTCAATGTTGGAAATTTGAGGTACTAGAGGTTTGTTTTATAAATGTTTGATGGTTTTATTGATATGTGGAGGTTGTGGTATGAGGCTACCATGGAAATCCCTAAGGTAGGGTGGGGGGAATTAGGATTTTGCACCTCCTATGGAACCTGGTGAGGCTAGTTTTGGAGATGTATGAGGTGATTTTGAAATTGCATCATCTAATTTAAATTATTGGTTTGTATTTGGTTAAGGATTTATTATATAAGTTGATTAGTTTGAGCATCATTTTGGCTAGTGGATGCAACATGTGATTTATTAGTATTATGTGAGGTAGTAGGAGATTGAGATGCACTATGAGGGTGTGATGAGGTAGTGGAATGAATTATACTAGTGACATGAGTAGGATTGGTAGCAAAAGAAACATTGGTAGGAAAATAAGCATTGATAGCATGGTTAAGGATGTGGGTATTTTGAAAAGTCCCACTAAAAGTTTATCCTACCATGTTGGTAGAAATACTTGTCATGGAGGTTGAAGAAGACATAGAATATGATGTCATGGTGTGGGAAAGATACATTATAGAGGGGAAATATTGGGATGAAAATAAAGGGATTCCCCTAAATCCTTAGGAAAAGGTAAGGGAAGGTTAATGGGGTTATCTTATATGAGGTTTAATCATGAGATTATAAATGGTTGTAGGATAGTTTCCTCTATGTTGAGGGTTTTCATTGATGAAAAAGAGCATTTCCATTATGTGTTCAAGATCACTATCATCTTCTAAAGAAAATAAGGGGTTAAGTCTCTAGGAATAATGGGTAGGAGTCTCATAGTTTATAGTATAGGTGGTAACATGGACATTATTTTATTCCATAGTAGGTGTCACAAGATGTGTCTTAGGAAATCTATTAAGATTGGTAAAAATCATCATGTTTGATTGATTCATTTCTATATTATCCTAAATAAATAAATTCATGATGGAGGGAAACTAAAAAATGGTAAAAATTAAGGTTAAATTATAGGATATTGGGTTGAACCAATTGGTATTATCTTGTAGGATAATAGATAGAACATGCTACAAAAGACACAGTTGAGTTGGTCTACTATGTTCTATAGATGGTGAAATTGAGGGAGTCTAAAAGACACACAATCATATAGGTCAACTATGTGTTGAAGATAAATATAACAAGCAGTCTATAAAATATTGGGTCAAATAGAACAACCATGTTCTATGGGAAAATAGAGACTGTAAGAGACACAGTCAAGCAAATCGATTGTGTTTTGATGGTGGATATAGGTTTTGAAAATTATGAATATAAGCGATTTATTATTATTTTGTAAAATATTTTAAATAAACACATAAAAACTGTATTGATTCAGTCAATCCAATTTTGGCAAATGACACAAAACTTGCACCAATGTTGGATAATACAATTTTTGTAATACAACATATAATTATCAGAGAAAAAGTATTAAAAGTAGAAATACTAATCTATGTGGTCATTTTTGAATGTTTTAAATTATAATAATTTTATAAATAAATGTGATAGAGAGTTTTCTATAATAAGAAACTAGAAAGGAAATCTAAGGATGGTTTTAAGTAATTAGGGTTGAAAGGGATATGTATTAATGATGGTACTACCTTGATATTGGGGTTTACCCCCTCAATTCATAATCTCATAGCGATAAGATGTCAGGTGCTTTGATAATAGATACCATCAACCATATATTTATACTCAACCATAAATTTGAGTTGGATTCCCCTTTGGTGATGAAATCCAAGTAGGTAGACCTTACGTAAATTTTTTTTAATGATTTTTGATGTTATCTGGTTTGGAAGTGTGTGAGAAAGAAAAATAGTGTGACTAAATTGATAAATTAAAATTTCTTATTTAGTCTATGTGTGTTAATCTAAGAAAGCAAGCAACAAAATGAAAATTCAATTAATTACTAACAATATGAGTTAATTCCTTTGCTTGAAGAGTATAGGGTTGGTTTAAATTACCATGTATACAAACAATACATAAAAAAATTGACTAGGTCAATGCTATCTATTGATTTAAGAACTGGAAGAACATAATTGAATGAGTCAACTGAGTTTTCTATGCAGGAAACCATGCTATAGAACTATGTCGATCTAGTTGACCTAGTTCACTTTAGGGTTACAATTTTATAGATTGAAAACTATGAAAAACATGGTTGTTAATGAAGAACATAAATGACTAAGATGGTGAGAATGACCCTGATAATTTTGAAGATGCTAAAAATGTTTTTTTACACTATGCAATCCAGATGAATATTTTTAGCCTACTAATAAAATTTAATGGGTCGATGGAGTTTGAATACTTGTATGTAAATAAGAGAACTAGGTCTATTTGATTGATCTAGTTACCTATGGTTAAAGATGACTTGCATAAGGAAATATAAAGTCTGTTGGAGTGACTATGTGTCAAACCTATGCACATAATGTTATACTGAGTCAATAAATTTAGTATAGTACTATAAAAGTGAAATAAATAATAAATGATAATAAATAAATGTGTGAATTAAAAATTACAATGGTTAGTTCACATTGGGTTCAATAGAATGTATACAAGGGAAAGTGAATCTGATATAAAAAACAATCTTAGCTTTGAGAAGATAAATCACACTAGTCATTTCTCTTGTTGTTACATTTATATAATCGAGGTCATGGCTAATATGAATCCACTATATTTAAGTAAGGGGTATCTTACCACATAATATCACTTGAGAGGGTTTCAAAGCCTCTAGTCAAGCAATACTACATGATAATCCTAGATAGGTCCTATCATTTCTTATTAGATTAAATGACAAAGTAAACTAAATCTAATCTAGTTCTCACTAAAGGAAGTATGAACCCTAAGTAATAGCTCCTAAATTAAAATGGTGGATAATTATATGCATAAAAAAATGATTACATCTATCACTCTCTCAATGAAATGATGAAAAGGATGTGTTTATATATCTAGATCTAACCCTAAACTCTTTTGAAGTTTTAGTAGACATAGTCAAATCAATCGACCATGTTATTTAATAAACAAAGTAGTTAGGTCTTAAACTAGGTTAGTGGAGGCCAACCTAATCCTAAAACATGTTGATATTTTAAGAACAAGGTTAGCCTATGCTAACTTTGTTTGATAAATGGAAAAAAATATGTTTTGGCTTAGGTAGGGGATATTTGAGGTGGTGAATTTCTTTGAGGAGAGTGTAAGGGAGATGCCAAAGCTTAGGTAACTATATAGGATAGGTTTTTGTTTATTTTAAGTGGTGGTATAAAGAATAAGAATCTTATGAAGCACCAATGGTCTACCCAAATCTTTCTTGGTGCACCTTTTACGGTGAGCACTCATAGAGATTGAGTCTTAATGGGTTCCTATAAGAGAGAAATAATTAGTATTTGATAAAGTTTAAAAATATTATGTATATACAGAGACTACCTTATCAACTTTCTAAATTTGATCTTGTGTGAGGCTGACTAAGGTGTCTTCCCTTTCATTCTCTCTGAGATTTAAAACTTTGGCTTTTTCTAGCTCAAATTTGTCATCATCTAGTTATGAAATGCCCATTTCTAGGTCTTCCTCCTCTAAAGGATAATTAACCAAAGTTTTTACTTTTTCAAGTTATTCTTCTTCTTAAAGCCCCATTATAGCCTCTCCATCATTTTCCTCCTCCTCAGTAGCTTCCTCTATAATAGGAAGACCAAGTGATGGCCTCCCTTATAGTATGTTATATTGGGAGGGAGAAGGAGAGTCCTTGTGCTTTATTTTATTTGTGAGTATAGGTGGAATGGAAGATGGATGGGATGGTATAGAGGTTGTAGGAAAAATTGTGGTAGGGAGTGGAACTAAAGGTGATGAAGTAGAAGGATTAAAAGGCATAAGGCTTGCCTGAGGGGAATTAAGAGATTGTATAGAGTCTATAGAATTTGTAATGGAAGTAAAATTAAATTTAAAATAATTCAATAATACTCACTTGGACCAATATGGTAATAAGAGGTAAAAGCGTCATCATAAAACTATTCTTCCTTTGTTTAGTTGAAGAAACTGTTGATCATTTTGACCATAAGCTAAAATGGGTCAACCTCATATAGTAAAAAAATTTTATAGGGGTGTAATATAATTTCATATGGTGTGTCATAGTTAATTATATGTGATTTTGTCATTTTATCCTTGGTCATGGTCTAATTAGTCCTTATGTCATTTTGGGTCACTTGGGGGATATAAATGAACATTAAATGCAAATGGTATAGTTTTGAGTTGTGTAAATTTGTTAAAAACTCATTATCAACATCAAATATGTTATTAAATATCATAAATCTTAGTTTCTAACTAAAAAATTGTAGGTGATAATTGAAAACCAAGAAAATAAGTCCAAAAGGAGTTTCAAAGGTGTACAGCCTATGAGAGAGAGTGTCACATGGGATAAGCTTGTGTAATGGATATTAAAATTCCTTAGACTCATTTACATGCTTTAAATAATTTGGAAGAACCAAAATATTTCCAAAACCATTCTTATCATTCATCACTCCATGCACATGAAACTAGTCAACATGTTTTTCGTTGTTACAACCAGTAGGAAGACTTCCAAGTCAAATAACTTTGGGGGGTGATATTAAACTTGGTAAGATTAAATTTAATTCTTTAATTTAATATAATGGTTTCCTATTCTTTATTAACTATCTCTATCAAGTTGACTATGTTTTTTTTGCATATTATTTCCTACACCCTATAGGTTTTGATCTTGTTTGAGCTAGTCTATACAACTAAGTTGCTAAATTTTATTCCATAGAATTTTTAATATCTCCTCTCATGTTATCCATGCTTGGTTTAATTTTTTTAAAGTATTTTATGAGTTAATTAATTGAATTTGTAGGAATGTGTCACCATTTGAGGTTTTAGTCAAGTTTCACTACTTGTAGAATGTTTTCTTCTCTGCAATGGTTCTAGGTGAATGTGATATGTTTTTACTCATGTATTTAATTTCATGAAAACCTAATTACTTCAAATATTACCCTCAAATATAAACATAAAGAAGAACACAACCATATGGAGTACACAGTCAGCCTTCTACTTATTTCCAACCATAGTCATGACGTGTGAAGGTTTTAATAATGATCATGGAGTTGTTTGAATATTTAATAAGGATAAATATGTATTATTTTAACAAGATAATTCAAATAATCCTTCTAAAATTTAAATAATAAGGACTATGGTGGTATCCGTATGCAATATATACTCATAGTCAGCTACGGATGTGCACCTACAGGTGCTCCCAAGAAGACATCACATTGAAATGGGATGTTTGAACTTGTTTCAAGCCTTCCAAAATTTTAAACCCTCCTTTAAACACTTATAGAGAACATAAAACAATTCATGAGGTCATATCATGTGTACATTGATCAAATCTTACACTCACTACCTATCTATAACTTAGTTCATGCCTACATGTAACTCATAAAGGATAATAACATTAAAGTGGAATATTTGAGTTGATTAAGGTTTTACATGATGAATAAAATACATTTTAATTTATTTGAGAGGGTATAAACCTCATTTAACTCATATTCCATGCAATCTACCAACTTACTCATTCTCACTACCTGCATATGAAAATGACCACCTATAGGTGGTACTAATAGAGAATTAGAGGTGCCATATGAAAGTGTTAAAACATGATTTTAATCCCTCCTTAAAGTTTTAAAATGTTTATAATACCATATAAATCATTCTTAAAGTATTAGACTAATTGGTAGTCTTGAAAGGTTGCATCTTCAAGTGATGACTATGTTCAAGGACAAAATCCCTAAAACACAAAAATAGAGCACTAATCACTTTTGGAGATGTCATATGATGATGTCATATGGACTCTTGATGAAACCAAATACACTAATCTAGTATCTTGCACATAGGGGAAGAGCCTTGAAAAAGTAAGAGGGTGTATGATTAGTGTTAAGTAGTTTTTGAAGGGCTCTAATATGCATATTTATTCATTGGGGTTTAACAGTGATATCAACATGTTTGAAACTTAAAAATGACTTTAATATCCAAATTTATAATATGGAAAGAAAAATTAATTCTAGGATGCCTTGTTTAAGTGATAAAGTGCATTGGTACTTCAAATATCATAAAAATAAGTGAAGAGTAGTGTTCTAAACCTCATCTGCACCTACAGGTTTCTCTTGCATGAGATGTTGACATATAGTTGACTATGGAGTCCTAAAAATCCATAGTATGAGCTCAAGCATGGGAACATTAAAACATATGGACACATACAATTTAAAAAATAATTCATAAAACCTTAAAATGAGTTCAAGGGGATGTGTCACATGTTTTAGGAGTAATGTTCACCTACAAGACTCCTATATAGTCAACTATAGCTAATTGTGTTATGATAGTGAGCTGGGAATTGATGTTTGGATGGTGACACAGCTAAACCTTGAAGTAAATGGACCTAGAAAAATATCAAATGAAATTATCAACTCCAATGTTATCTTTAGGCATTTTTATCAAGGCCTAATCATGCACTAGCACCTATAGGTGCCTCTTTCAAAATAAGGAAGAATATAGTTAGTCAACTTGTAGTCTTGACCAATCAAGGTGTATGAAGAAGTATGTGGGGGGTTAGAGTGATAAATAAATATGAAACATATTCATCATGATAAAAACCATATCAATAGACCCAATATCATGTAAATAGGAGAAATAGAGGTTCTTTCTAAGGCAACATACAATCCATAATCAAGACCCTACAGACAATGAATTTACTCCATAAGTCTATTTTAAGTTTTGGTGAATTTAAAAGGTATAATGACATGATCAGGGTCTAAAAATTTGTACAAAAAGTATCCATCACCTGGATAATCTCTTCCAATATTCACCTTGCCTATGATAATATTGGAAGTACCCTATATTTTATCTTAGATAGAGGGTACTCCCCTAGGGTGTAAACCCTTTAGATTTGGAGAATGAAGGTGAAAGGGTGAATTAGAAGTTGATTAAACATTGAAAAAAATCTTGGAGAGATGTAATAGGTAGAGTAAAATATGAAAAAACATTATTAGGGGTTATAAATAGGTCAAGTGGTCTAAACCTACAAGGGTTATAATCAAGAACTTTAGGCCTAGTTAAAGCCTAAAGCCCAAGTGGAGGTAAGTAACACTTTATGCATTAAATGAGCATTCTAATCCATGGAGACATGTTTTTGGGGATGTATCTGGTATGTCTAAGCTCTTGGAATGAAAGGGAAACCATAATAAATCCATTTTTGGGATTAAAACTACATTAATCCTATACAACATGAATAAAAAAGATTGATAGGGTAACTTTGAATGCTTGCACCCTCTTGGATACTTTTCATGGGAGCTCAAGAAGTTTGGACAAGTTAGATAGGGTCTTGATCAACTATTTTATGGAATTGGTTCTTGAGTTCAACATCACATATTCATCAACTCAAAATCCCTAGATAAGGACCTAATTGGGAAAATGAGGATAGATAGCTATCCATATGGGATAGAATGCTATGTACCTAGGGATATGATATATTAATGTATATGGGTTGATGGAGATGCTGACATGTGGCATACATCTCCTTAGTTAGTTATATAAGTACAATATATTAGGATAATGGAGTAACTTGTGGAATTAGTACATTGGGTAATGGTCGACCTACATTGGGATTAGGAGGTTATCCATCCATTGGTTAGATAGATGTCTAAATAAAGGAGATGATTATCATGGTAAAGATATCAAGTAAGAATTGAGTCTTTTATTGTAAGAGGCTATTGGAGGTTGTCCCCTCAAAGAGAAATTGTGGAGTTATTCCTTAAAGGAGTATTATATGGTGTTGCTCTACCTTAAGGGTATTTCTACATATATTGAATATTTGAATCATATCAAGATCATATCAAGTGGTATCAGAGCTTTGATTTGGGTAATTTGTGTGGAGTGAAACCCTAGTTTTTTTGAATCATTAATATCTTTTGATTGGTTGTGAATTTTTCCAAAATTTTTTAATTGGATATGGATAATATTTTAAATAAGTCATATTAAAAAAATTGAGATTTTTTGATTAATTTTGAGGGATTTATTACTATTTTAGGGTTTATAATAATTTCACTATATCTTCTTAAATAAAAGGAATTTTTATTAAAAATGTTTACTGGAGATGTAATAAGATATAAGATAAGTACAATAAAAATTTTAGAATTTTTGGAGTTGTTTTGAGTTATTTGTTGTGATTTTATGGTTTTTCATATATTCAATCTACAAGTCAAAATTTGTGACATTTTTTCAAAAAAATTTGACTAAAATTCAAATATAATAATAGGAAGCTATAGTAAAAATTTGGGACATTTTGATTAGTTTTGTATGATTTATTGATATTTTAGGGTTTCATGAGCCTTAATTTTTTTTGTGGATCATGAAGTTGCAAAAAATTTTAGGGGAAGATGATGTTGATGCTAGAGAATGGTGGCTAATTTTTAAGGAGAATAATACTAAAACAATTTTATGGAAAATAGAATTATCTCTTTCTTTGTCTAGGCCTACACAAAATTGGTGGTTTAATCAATTAAGCTTTGCGCAAAAGTATTCTTCATGGGAAGCAATGGAACAAATCTTCCTAGATCTATGAGATATAAAATAAAAAGAGGATGTAGAAGAGGAAGAAAATAATGATGATAAATAAGAAGAAGAAGAAGAAGAAGAAGAAGAAGAAGAAAAAGAAGAAGAAAAAGAATAAGAAGAAGAAGAAGAAGAAGAAGAAGAAGAAGAAGAAGGGTTTAATTAATTTGTCTCCAAAGAAATCTGAGTCAATTTTTTAATTTCATGGATGCATTCAAAAGAAGAAGATGGTTGTGTCCATAAACCCTACCAGAAAGTATAAATTCATTAACATGAATTTGGCCAAGCATCTACATGTTCAAGCAAATAATATCAAGGAGGTTCAAGTAGATGGTAATAATATTTAAATGTTTGAAGATTTGAAGCTCATTATGGAAAAATATGTTTTGCATTAAAATTTTTATGCTTTGGATATGGATGATGTGGATATAGTTCTTGGATATCCATGGTTAGAGACTTTGGGAACAATGAATATTAATGTTCATAAAAAGTTCATGAAGTTTTGGTATAGGAAAAATAAGATCACTTTACAAGATATCATAGTGAAAAAGGCACCAATAACAATCTAGGTAGATCATGAGGATGAGATTGAAATAGGTGATGAAGAGCATGATGAAGATTTGGATGATATAGATAAAGACACATTACAACTAGAAATGAACACTTCATCTACTAAAGAGACAAAGAAGGAAAAGGTGGAATAAGTAGAAGAAAAGGTGGATAAGGTCAAAATATTAGAAAAAGTTGAGTTATATAGACACCCACATCATCATGAGAAGAAAAAATCATGGAACCAGATGAGGAAGTGTCATAACAACAATCATTTTATCTATATATGAAATAAAATTTCCAATCATTATGGATATGCATGGAATAAAAAAAATACTATGGCATATGGAATGAATGGGGAAATCACTATGATTATGTATGGAAGAATACCTATTATGGTCATGGTTGGAATTAGAGAAGCATAGTGGAATATGGTACATGGAATAAAAAGAGGAATAATTATGCTTGGACACCAAAATAGTATAATTATGATCATGAATGAAATTAGAGGAGCACAATGGAATTTGGAAACAAGCTTGGAGAGCTATCACCTACCAAAATCACATATGGATGGCTAGATGATTGAGATTGGAGATAATGTGCAATGATTTGAAGCACACTCATTATTTGGTTTCTTCTTATGTTTCAGGGATGAAACATATCAAGGAGGGAAGTGATGCTATGTACTTAGGGATATGATATATTAATGTATATGGGTTGATGGAGATGCCAACATGTGACATGCATCCCCTTAGTTAGTTATATGGGTACAATATATTAAGATAATGGAGTGACTTATATAATTAGTACATTAGGTAATGGTCGGCCTACATTGAGATCAAGAGGTTACCCATCCATTGCTTAGATATATGTCTATGTAAAGGATATGATTATCATGGTAAATATATCAAGTAATAATTGAGTCTTCTATTATAAGAGGATATTGGAGGTTGTCCCCTCGAAGAGACATTGTGGAGTTATTCCTTCCTAAAGGAGTATTATATGGTGTTGCCTTACCTTAAGGGTATTTATGCATATATTGAATATTTGAATCATATCAAGATCATATCAAGTGGTATAAGAGCTTAGATTTGTATGTTATGTACCTATGGATATGATACATTAATATATCATATCCATAGGTACATAACATGGAATGGACATAAAAGTGATTAGACCTTATATAAGACTCTCCTTACTTGTACAAAGGAGGAAATGAGGTTTTCTTGACTATTTTTAATGTTGTGTAGGTATAGGTTTAAAGTGATGAAATAATTTTTTTAAGAGAGATTAGGACTTAATATAACTCACTCTGATAATTTCATTCTTGAATAAAACTCTCAAGTGCTTCTGCAAGTACCTCCATCTCAGCTATTCAAAACTAGTAAAGTGAGCAAGATAGTGAGAAAGGTGAGTCTTCAAGTGGGAAGACATTTAAGGTGTACCTAAAAAATATAAGGATATGGGAGGTATTTAAATGTGTCATTAACTCTTATATATGTGTTTTCATATAAAATTGAAGCCAACTTTGAGGGGTAAGTGAAAGAGGAGTTATTTGGATTGTAGATAGTGATAGCTCATTTTCAAAAGAATCTTGATGATTAGGGGTACAAAAAATTCATATTCAATAATTTATAAAACCCATCCCTCTCAATTAAATCATGAGATATATCCCTAATCAGTTATGGGACATTCCAAAAAGGCCAAATGATGGAGGCAATTTTTTAAGCAAACAATGAGGAATCTTACACCACATTTCAAGAGTTTCATGCATTTGAGGGACATTTTTCCTATCAAACCTTACATGGTATTCTCACACTCATTATATTTCATGTATAACTATTTTTATCATCATGACACATGTTCTAGTGACTCTTAGACTTTATTCTCTTCTCCTATCTCTCAAATTCTATAAGCAGTGGCCATTTTAGCTCTTGTAAAAATATAACACACCATGTATGGTGAAACCATGCTAGAATGAAATTTTATTTTTCCTTTTAACATTAATTAAAGTCTAGTTTTGAGTTCATTAATATTTATCTAAGTGTGAAAAGTGATGTATGGTGAAGTTAGTGATAATACTTTATCCTTGCTTTCCTTATCCTTTCATGTTTATGCAAGAATTCCTATTCTAAAAGGTCATGTAGAGTATATTCAAGTATTTTAAGCTTATTTAAAGTTTATTATTATTATTATTAGGGTGTGAATTATACCATTTGGTTTATTTACCTAGTGTTTCTTTCATAAATCTCACCTCTATGTTGAAACATTGATGTTATAATCCTTTAAGACTTTAAAGCTAGTTTGTATGCCTTGTTTCATTGTGATAGGAGTATGCTTTTCATGTGGAAATAATATTGGTGTATTACCCCCTTATATTAGGTTAATTTTATTCAAAATTTTAATTCTTTTCCCATAAGTAAACACTAGTTTAGATGATAAACATTACAAGATACATTTAGGGAGCTAGCTCTTAAATATAGAGACTTAATTTCACCATAGGTACACCCACATACTTGGAAGTATTACCATGTTTTACAAATATGTAAGAGGATTGAACACCATATTCTAGGGTATAATATTTGATGCCAATAGTTTTGTCATGCTCATTGGGACTCATTATCTTCAAGATAACTTGTCAAGGTGAATGTTGGTCTTGACAACATCAACTATAAATTGGTGTGCTACTCAGCATTTAGAGACTCGATTAAAGGTAAAATATAGTTCAAGGCCATTATTTTGTCATATAATTTATCTCATGCTTCATTGTTCTCACTAAGTCATCATTTGAAGAGTTATTAATCCCATTGATCCATGCATTTAGCCTAAACATCCTCTTGAAGTTCAATACCCTCATCCTAATTAGCCTTTTGAAGAGCAAGAAGATTTTGCTAGCCAAGGAAGTGAAGAGAATGAATAAATTAAAGACCTTGAATAAAACATGGAGAGGCCTCATTCATTCCCTACCTTTAATACTAAAAATCCAATTCACCTTCAAGCATATGATGACATCCCTCCTAATACCATAAAGAGTGTGCCCACTTTCAATGGTGAGAGTCATGTTAGGGATATCTCAAACATTTTTAGTTTCCACAATATCACTCAAGAGAACATTTCCATTATAATACTTGCCATGTACCTTATAAGGAAAGATATTGATTGGTATAAGACTTTAGAAGGTGGATGCATCACATCATGGGATGACTTTGGAGTGTTACTAACTTCAAGGTTTGAAAATTAAAGTGACTATACCTCTCTTATCCATTAGCTCAATCTGATGAAAAGAGGCTCCAAAAAAAATAATGCATGAATTCAAGGAGAGGTATAAAAATAATTGGTAGAAATTGCATCCTCCAATTATTCCACCTACTATTTTTGTGTTTCCTACCTACTTGAGAGCCAATGGTACTAAAATTGATATCATGCTTCAATCCATGGGTGGTTCCACTCTTTTTGAAGAATATGAACTTGTCATCAAAGATGAAAATGGTCTCATTCAAGCTATAAGGTTGCCTCCTAAGTTTTATATTCCTCCATTGTCTCATAATTCTACTAATAATCCAATTTTTTCCCAAGTTCCCAATGCGAGCACCAAGCCTAGATCTACTCCTAAGAAGGCAGAAGATGATGTTGATTGGCAGTCAAGGTCTAGATGCCAAGATATAAAAACTCAAAATAGGAAAGGAAATATGGAGAAATGTGCCTATAAAAATTCATATCCTTATCAACAATTTTTTTTTCCAACAATATGGAAGAGGAAGAGGTCAATGGTAGCTTATTTCCAATAGGCTTGCCAATCTATACAATCCCAACTCTAGCACTAATGCAAGAGAAGTTATACCAGTTCATAATAACTTGGTGCAAGGAAATGATTGGAAATAAGGCCAATTAATGGATGATAATTAAGGTAGAGAGAAAGCTATTATTTCTCAAGGAGGATTCACTCTTCTCCTATTAGCTTAAGATGAGGTCATGATGTAAGTAAATGAGGATTGGCAGCCTCATGGAGAGATCTTCACAAACTTCTTGGTGGAAGATACCTTTGTGCTCAATCAAGTATAATTTGTTAAATACAATAAAAGGGACAAGAGGAAGGATCTAAGAGGTGATAATATAATTCTTATAAGTTCATCCAACTTTCCTCTAAGGTAGCAAAGTATGGTTAAAAGCATGGTAGCTCCAAACACACCTACACCTCCTCCAAGCCAAAATGTGGTAAGATTTACTCAAGGAGTCTCAATTACTCAATTTCCAAGAAATAATTTTCCTCTAAGGAATAAATATAAGGTGAGTAATAATTTCCTAAAAATAGCATATTCTTTGAAAAGTGTTAAAACATCAATCTCTTTATGGGATATCCTCCATATGCCTAGCCAAAAAGAACATTTACAAAAGTAGTTATCTATTATTCATACTAGTATTTCACCTTTAAGTCAAAGTAATAGTCATGTTTTCCTTTAAAATATCCCTAATGCTATTATTTAACCATATACTAGAGTTGATAAACATCCAACATTCTACCTCACTCTCATAGTAGGTGACAAATTGGTACACAATTGTATCGTTGATAGTGGGGCCTCTACTTCAGTCATGCCCAAAGTTATATCTGACAAGATAGGATTAAAATATGAAACTAATAACAAAGTATTTATTTAACTAGATGGTACATATGATATTAAAATAGGGTTCATAAAAAATTTGAAGGTTTTCTTTCATGATTGTCCTAGTTTTCCTATCATCAATGACATAGTTATTGTTGACCTTCCTACCCACTTTGCAATATGCCTTTCAAGAGACTTTACATCCAAGATAGGTGGATATATCTCATTTTATTGGTCATTATTTTCCTTTAGGATAAGGTATGGGACCAAGGTGACCATAATAATCCAACCTCTTATAATATTCCACATTAAGCCTTACATTGAAACAAGTTCTAACTTTAATTGTGTTATCCATGAAAAGGAAGAGCCTCATGTGGATTATTGAGCCTATAAAATTTAAGTAATTTATAATTTTTTCTTGGATTAATATGGTGTAGATGCATATGTTCATTATCCTTTTGTATATTTTGAGCAAACTGACCTTGGTACTTATATCATGAATGAATAACCATTTGAAGGAGCTGAGGTAAGTGTCAAACATTCACAAGCTATTGATGGTAACTATATGATTCATGAGTATGATGATAATAGGTTGATGATTCTAATTAAACACCATAATGGGAGAAATGATGTCTTTATACCTGCTATTGTTGAAGCTACCCTTGATGATGAAACTTATGAGGTAGATGAAGATGACTTATAGAAAAGGTTTGATGTCATATGTCAAGAGTTTGATTAGCTTGGCAATGCTACTTCTCCTCTCAAAAATTATACATCTTATTTGGTTAATGTCTCTAAAAAATATGATGTTTATTGTCTCACCAATCATTGAGAAGATTTTCATGTTGTGAATGAAGAGGAACTATGGCAAAGGCTCAATGTCATATGTAAACAATTTGACAAGTTGGGAAAGTCTCCTTCTTCCCAAAGAGATTGCATATCTAATGTTGAGATTGATAATGAGACTAATGATCATATTGTAAAGTGTTCTATAAAACATGAAGGTGTATGTCTTTTTGTTTATCAAGGCCCTACAGTCATGAAAAAGATTAATGTAGTTTCTACCCAAATAGTTATGAAAATAGAGAATGAGGTCAAGGCAAAAGATTTTCTGCCTCAAGGATATTCAAGATATCCATCATATGTTAATCCATATTTAGAGGTGTCGGATCATGAAAAAGAGGAGTTTGATACTTCAAAACATCAACTAAATGTTATCCTAGAAAAGCACAAAGATGAGACAACTTCCATACACTTCAATCTAGTTTTTTTTAGAGAATCCAATGGATGTGATAGATATCATAGTATTTTCATCCCCAAAAAAAATTCTTAGAGAACACTAAATATCACTCATGAAGGTTTCAAATAATCTAATTTCAAGCATAAGAAAGTCCAAAGGTGATAGGCTTCTTGATCACCTACATATGCAAGTGATGGGTGATGAGCATGATCCTCATGTTAGGCTACCCTCATGGAGTGGAAAATATGTAAGGGGGATTATTTTTTATCCTAGTTGAGGTAGGATCAGATGTTTCATGTCAAGAATGAGGTTTTTTAAATAGTAAAATAGGTGTGTGTGTTTCTCTTTTAGTTATGTTGTGTTCTATAAGTGTTATAGTTGAGCACATGTGTGTATTATTTTATGTGCCTTTCCTTTATGTTTTGTGTGTTTAAAAATCCAATTTGTGTGTCAAACATATGTCTAGGTGACTCCATGTCCCAATGGATAGGATTAGGCAACTAGTCATGGCATAACAAACATACCACCCTTAGGAAATCACTAAGAATGTTGACCATTTTGACCACAAGTTGAAATGGGTCAATCCCATATAATAAAAAAACTTATATATAGGTATAATATAATATAATAGGGTGTGTCATAGTTAATTAGATGGGATTTGATGTCATTTTAGCCTTGGTTCATGGTCTAATTAGTCCTTATGTCATTTTGAGTCACTTGGGGGTCATAAATGAATATTTAATGCGAGTGGTATGGTTTAGAGTTGTGTCCATGTGTTCAAAACTATTTATAAAGTTCCAATATATCATTCTCTATTAGACATGTGAGTTTATAACTAAAAATTTGTAGATAATTGAAACCAAGAAAACATATTAAAAAAAAAGGAGTTTCAAAGGTGTACAGTCTATGAAAGAGAGTGTCACATGGGAGAAGGTTTTAGAATGGCTCTTAAACTTATTTAGACTTATTTAAATTTTTTACATGCTTTGGAAGTACCAAAAATGGGCCTAAACCATTCTACTCATCCATCACTCCACCATGCACATGAAACTAGTCAATAGGTTTTTGGTTGGTATAGCTATTAGGGAGACTTCCAAGTCAAATTAATTTGGGGTTGATAGTAAAATTGTTAAGATTCACTTTCATTCTTGGTGTGTAGATAATGGTTTACTATTCTTTATGAACCATCTCTAAAAAGTTGACTATGTTTTTATGCCTATTATTTCCCATACCCTATAGGTTTTGATATTATTTGAGTTGGTATATAAAAATCAATTGATGAATTTAATTAAAAAGGATGTTTAATCTCTCTCATGTTTTATATTCTTGGTTTCATCTTTGGAAAGTATTTCATGAGCTAATTAGTTTATTTTGTAGGAAGGTGTCACCATGTGAGATTTTAGTCAAGTTTCATTACTTGTAGAATGTTTTCTCTCTGTAATGGTTCCAAGTGAATGTGATATATTTTTTTATTTATGTATTAGTTGTCATTAAAACCTCCTTACTTCTAATCTTACCCTCCAAGATCAACATCGTGAAGAACACAACCATACGGAGTACACAATCAACCTTTTACTTATTTCCAACCATAGTCATGGCATGTGAAGGTTTTCATAATGATCAAGGATATATTTAAATATTTAATAAGGATATATATTTATTATTTAAATATGATAAATAAAATAATCCTCCCCAAAGTGAAACAATAAGGACTATGGTGGTAGTCATATGCAACATATACTCACAATCAGCCACGAAAGTGCACCTACAGGTGCTTTCATGAACACATCATGTTGAAATGGGATGCTTGAAATTGTTTCAGGACTTAAATATTTTTAAACCCTCCTTTGAACACTTATAAATAACATAAAACCATTTATTAGGTTATGTCATGTGCACATTGATCAAATCTTAAACTCACTGCTTATTTGCAACTCATTGCATGCCTACAGGTACCTCATAAAGGCTAATAACATTGAAGGGGGATATTTGAGTTGATTAAGGGTTTAAATGATTAATAAAATAAAATTTAAGGTATTTAATAAGTTTTAAACCTCATTTAAATCATATACCATGCATATTACCAACTTGCTCATTCTCACTACCTGCAATGAAAATGATGACTTACAGGTGGTACTGACAGAGAATTAGAGGTGTCATATGAAAGCGTTAAAACATGATTTTAATCCATCCTTAATATTTAAAAAAATTTATGAGACAATATTAGACATGATTAAATCATTAGATTGATTGTCAGTCTTCAAAGGTTGCATCATCAAGTGATGACTATGTTCGAGGACAAAATCCCTAAAACACAAAAATAGAGCACTCATCACTTTTGGAGATGTCATATGATGATTTCATATGGAGTATTTATGAACCCAAATGCACTCATCTAGTATCTCCAATATAGGTAAATATCCTTGAAAAATTATGAGGGTGTATGATTAGTGGAAAGAAGTTTTTGAAGGGCTCTAATATGCACATTTGTTCACTAGGGTTTAATAGTGATATTTATAGGTTTGGAACTTCAAAATGACTTTAATATCCAAATTTGTAATATGGAATCACACCTTAATGTTAAGAGGCATTTTTAAGTGATAAATTAAATTGGTTATGTAAATATTATCAAAATAAGTGAAGAGTAGCATTTTAAACCTCATCTACACCTACAGGTGTCTCTTGCTTATAATGTTGACATACAATTGACTAAGGAGTCTTACAAATCCATAGTATGAGGTCAAGAATGGGAACCTTAAAAAATATGGACACATAAAAGTTCACCATTACTTCTAAATACCTTCAAAGGAGTCCAAGGGTATGTGGCATAGGTTTTAGGAGTAATGTTCACATACAAGACTCCTATACAGTCAAATGTAGCTGACTATCTTATGACAATGAGATGGGAATTGATGTTTATGTGGTGACACAATTAGACCTTGAATTAAATTGAAATATAAAAATATAAAATTACCTTATCAAAGTCAATGAGATATCTAGGCATTGTTATCAAGTCCCAATCATGTATTAGTACCCACACGTGCCTCTTTCAAGATAAGGAAGAACACGGTTAGTCATCTTGTAGTCTTGACCAATCAAGGTGTATGAGGAAGTATGTGGGAGGTTATAGTGATAAATAGATATGAAACATGATAATCATGATAACAACCATCTCAAGAGACCCCATATAATTCAAATAGGAGAAAGAGAGGTTCTTTCTAAGGCAACACCTAGTCCACAATCAAGACCCTAGAGATGGTCAATTTACTCCATAAGTCTATTTTAAGTTTTGGTGTATTTAAAAGGTCTAATGACATGATCAAGGGATAAAAAATTATACATAAAGTTTCCATCACCTAGAGAAGCTTATCCAATATTCACCTTGCCTAGGATAATAGGGGAAGTACCCTCTATTTTGTCTCAGATAGAAGGTACTCCCCTAAGGTGTAAACCCTATAGTTTTGGAGAATGAAGGTGAAAGGGTGAGTTAGGAGTTGATTCAACATTGAAATAATGTTTGGCCATCTATAATAGGTTTATTAAAACATGTAAAAACATACCTAGGGGTTAGAAATAGGTCAAGTGGTTCAAACCTATAAGGGTTACAATCAAGACCTTTAGGTCTAGTTTAAGCCTAAAGCCCAAGTGGGAGGTTAGTAACACTTCATGCATTATATGAAAATTATAATCCATGGATAAATGTTTTGAAGGATGTATCAGGTATGTATAAGCTCTTTGAGTGTAAGGGAAACCACAATGAATCCATTTTTTGGATTAAAAGTACATTAGGCCTATGCAAAATTAAAAACAAAGCTTGATAGGGTAACTTTGAATGCTTACACCCACTTGGATTATTTTATGGGAGCTCAAGGAGATTATAAAATTTATAGATGGTCCCGATCAACTATTTTTTGGAATTGGTTCCTGAGTTCAATGTCACATCTTCATGAACAATAGCTAAGTGTGAAAATGACTTAAAACCCTCAAAAACCCTAGATAAAGACCCAATTGGGAAAATGAGAATGGAGAGATATCTAGAAGGGGTTTAATGGGAATGAAATTTATTATACCTTATAGAGGACTCTCTAGGGTTCCTCCCCACCAACTTTAGTGTTACCCTACTTGTACAAATAGGGGGAAACAAGGTTTTCTTGATTGTTTTTGATGTTGTGTAGGTATGGAAAGGTTTAAATAGATGAACTAAACTTTGGGAGAGATATTAATACTAAATATAACTCACTATTATCATTTAATGCTCCAAAAAATCTCCCAAGTGATTTTTCAAGTACCTCAATCTTAGCCAATCAAAACTATAAAAGTGAGCAAGATAGTTAAAAGGGTGAGAAATTCAAGTGGGAGGAAATTTAAGGTGTATATTAAGAATATAAGGATATGGAAGGTATTTAAATGTGTCATTCACTCTTATTTATGGATTTTTATGAAAAACTAAAGCCAACTTTGAGGCCAATTATGAAGGGTTAGTGAAAAAAGAGTTATTTGGACTGCAGGCAGTGATAACTCATCTCTAGAAGAATAATGATGATTAGGGGTGAAACCAATGCATATTAAAACATGTATAAAACCCATACCTATTTTTTAAAATAATGAGATCTATCCCTAGTTATTTGTGGGATGTTTCAAAAATTTTAAATGATGGAGGAAGTTTTCTAAGCAAATAATGAGGATTCCTACACCACATTTCAGGCATTTCATGCATTTGAGGGCCATTTGTCCTATCAAAACTTGCATGGTCTATCTCACACTCATTATCATACATGTATAATTTATTTTATTAACATGACACCTGTCCTAGTGACTCTTATACTTTATTCTCTTATCCTCTCTCTCAAATTCTATAAGTAGTGGTCATTTTGGCTCTTATAGAAATATACCACACCATGTATGGTAAATCCCTACTAGAATGCCATTGTATTTTGCCTTTGAAAATTAATTCAAGTTTATTTTTGATTTCATGAATATTTTTCTATGTTAAAAGTGATGTATGATGAAGTTAGTGATAATACTATATCCTTGCTTGCCTTATCCTTTCATGTTTATATAAGAATTCCTATTCTAATAGGTCGTATAGATTGTATTCAAGTATGTTATGATCCTTTCAAGTATAATATTGTTATTAAAATTTTAATTATACCCTCTATTTCATTAAAATTAGGTTGATTCACACATCTCATCTCTATGTTGAAATATTGATGTTAGAATCCTTTAGGACTTTGAAGCTAGTTTGTATGATTTGTTTCATTTTGATAGGGGTATGATGGTTATGTGGAAATAATCTTGGTGTATCACCCCCTTATATTAGGTTCATTTCATTTAAATTTTTTATCTTTTCCCATAATCAAGCACTAGTTTAGGTGATAAGCATTTCAAGATACATTCAGGGAGCTAGCCCTTAAATCTAGAGGCTTACATATGTACACCCACATACCTATAAGTATTCCCATGTTCAATAAATCTGGAAGAGGCTTAAACACCCTCTGATAAGGTGTAATATTTTTTTTCAATAGTAATTATGCCCAAAAATTATATGTGTGAATATGTTAAAGTAGAAGGAACTTGAGGACCAGGAAGTCCTCTCAATGTCTCCCTCTTAAGCTGAGGATTATATTATCTTTGACTATTAGATTTATCTAGTTGTTCCTTAGTAAGATATATTAAAGGGGAGGGAGGTTTATTTTTTGGTTGAGATTCTTGTGGTTAATATGGAGGATATTACTAACTCTATGCATTTTGTACCTCTTCTTTTATTTCCTCGGGGTTGTATTGTAGGGATTAGGCAAGTATCATAGACATTGATTTGTATTTCATCTTTATCCACACCTATGAATCATCCAAAGCATTTAGTAATATATTATCATGATCATATACCTGGTGATTATACAAGATGTGCACCTTCTTTTTTACAAAATATATTTAAGATACCCCCTTATTTTCTTCTTGAGGTCCCATTTTTTGAAAGGTGTAAGATGTAAGTTATATTTTGTTCTATCCTTACTATCTTGAATGAAATGTGACCTAGTCACATATTGATGTTTCCAAATGATTAGAGGAATCTCAAAATAATAGGCCAAATACCTTTGACCTAATTCCTCATCAATGTTATTAAAGACTTAATATGATATTTCTTGTTCCATTATATGGTCTAGAATATGATGTGGCAATAGTAAAGGAGTAGGCCTGGTGCCTTCTACTTGGATGATGGCTACAGATGGGTATACCCAATAATCTCCCATTTTATTCAAACTCCTTATCATGTTTTATAATAATCTAGGCATTAGGGTACCCTACATTATTTTATATATATGAGGATAGACCTCATTGTATATATTTATGATTTTATTATTATACCTATGAATGAACATGAGATAAAAATCTTCTCCATCCCTATTTTCCAAATATTCATCTGAGGGATACCTCTCTTAACCATAGGTATTACAAACTATGACCATCAATGTGTCTAGTAGGTAAGACACCATATATAAATTTCCATATATAGGCCTCTAATTAGGGTAGAGTATCTATGATTTTAACCATATAATTATAATATAGTTTTTATTAGTATATCTAACAATGAAACCCATTCAAATTGAATATATGCAATACTCTGCAAACCATATGATATATTTACAAGGGCCATGGCTATTATAATTCTAGGTCTAAATTTAATGATACAATTGGAGGAGATATCCCCTTTGGGTTTATCCTCTAACCTTTTGCAAGACATTTTTTTAGCTTTTCACTTACTATGTTATGATCAAGCCAAACATTGGTCAAGACTTAATTGTAGGTGGTCTCAAGACAGGGAAGCCTAAGGTATCTTTTGAATGCTCTACCTAAAATATAAGCATATGCACTCTTGAATTTATTAACATGCATGATATCTCCAATAGTGATTCCATTAAAAAATAAAACTTTCAAGAGGTTAATACATGGCATTACCTCGGCTTTGGTTACTATTTGGTGGAGTCCTTGTTATTTTATTGGTATAAAATCATCAATATATTGCTTGGATTCTCGAGATATTTCATCTTCCACAAAATAAGGCTAGATGGACTCTACCTCTTCTTAGAGTGACAAGTAATGTGGAAATTTTAAATTTAGGGGACTCTTCTTGAATATAGTATCTTTATATTCTGTCAATCCCATAAATGAGTATGGGGAGGGGAATGAGGGATTAACCTGTTTTGAATAAGAGGCCATTTTTCTCCTTTGGTTTATGTAATTTATTTTGATGTCTCAAATGATTCATCCTATGCTTTTTATTTGAAGAAAATTAGGGCTTTTTTGTCATTGGGGAAGCTCAAAAACACACTCATTTAATTGAAATAGCAATAGTAAAGTGAATTTTCCTTAGCGCACATTTTGTATATATCATTTACAAGCATGAGTACTAAATGTATTCGTGCACTTTCAATGCATATATTTAACTTTTGATTTAATTCTAATTTCAATTTGATTATGCTAGTCAACTTTGGTGGGTGAATTTACTTTCCGAATGGAAATCATTTTCTAATTATTTGTGTCTAATCATCATTTTTGAGATAGTTGTTAGTCAATCATTGACTTGATTCGTTATCGTATTATCAATATTTACCTTTATGTTTTAGCCAGAACCTACCCAAATAGTTCCACTTATCAAATCCTCATGAACCTGACCTTTTAAATCTCTTCATTGTGTTGGGAAGGCCCTATAGTGATGAGTAAATGTGATCAAGCCACATGGCCTAATATAAGAGCACAGGAAACATAAAAGCTTAGAGAATTGGATTGGTATACCTTTAGATGAAGAACTTACCACATCTATATGTTACCATAATTGAGACATGTGGAATGATCTTAAAACCCCAAAGGATTGGGAGATCAAAACCATTGGAACGTAAACCAAAGAACTGCTTAACCATCTTGTGGTTACAGATTATCATGAATGTGCCAAGTATCAATATCTCAAGACCCTAGAGGCTCAAGAGCTTGGAACCATTAACACATGGGAACATGAAACTATTAAATTTACCATTAAATAGATGAAATATCCATGTTTTTATTTTAATGATAATATGCCATGTTCTAGGGTCATGGAACTTGAGAGACCAAAGGACTTAAACAATTAATAACATGTAAATCTTGTAATCATCCAAAAATATGACTGATGTGAGAGTGATGCATGTCATCACCACATGGAATATAATAGTGTGGGTCTGATTAGATAAGATTAATGATCCTCAATTTTTAATCTTGTATCCCAAAATATAAAAATTAGGATGTAGAAAGATTAGTTCCATTAGCCCACAAATCAAAACATTGACATTGAAATAAAATTCATGAAAACCCAAGGTTTTAAATGACTTAAGTTACTAGTTTAAGCTTATATTTTCACAATATGAATTTGCATCATTTTGTATTTTTTGGAAATAATTGTTGATGAAAAATTCATGATAACCTAGTTATAGATCTTTAGGCTCATATCTCCTCAAACAAAGGTTTTACAATAATTGGTCCCTATTTTAAAATTTTAAAATGGGGTGTGTGTGTTAGGGCACAATAGAAATATTAGGTTGACACTAGTTTATAAACAAGAAAATATAATTGAGAGCCCACATACTCATTCAAATAGTTTCCTATATCACCTATTATACCTTGATTTTAATTATATTGTATTCATAATCATTAGCTCTTTTGTACATTCAAGCTTACTTGATAACATTAAGTTTTTCATTTTTCACATATATTAAATTCAAATTCATTTTATATATCATGGATATACAAAGTAAATATGATAATGATGTTCATCCATTATATAATTTATTTTATACTCATGTTATGGATTTTAATTGTGATAAATAATGGACAAATTACAATAAGAAAAAAATTGTGGAATAAGCATATGTGGATAATTATGATTTTATGATATAATAATAAATATATAGTTTGAATTTTATGAAACTTGGGAACATAAATCCATAGAATAAAATTCACCCCCATATTCTTATTTGGTTTCACCTCTAGATTCCTCTTTAGATCCACCTCTAAATTATTCTTTTGTTGCACCTATAGACTGTTCTTTAAATTCATCCCTATATTCTTCTTTGGGTTTGACTCTAAATGACTCTTTATACCCAACTCTAGATTATTATTTGTTTTCAACTATTTATTCTTATTTAGATTCATATCTAAATTATTATTTTGTTTCACCTCTAGATTCCTCTTTAGAGTCACCTCTAGATCCTCTTTAGATTCACCTCTAGATTCTTCTTTGGTTTCACCTCTACATTTATCTTGAAAGTTACATTTATACTTCTCTTATAGATTCCTCTTCAAAGTTAACTTTAGAATTCTCTTCTATATTCCTCTTTGTATTTGTCTTTAACCCCCACTATGGATCTCCATCTATAATCTACTAGGGATCCTAATTTACCTTCTTCCTTAACTAATAATCTAACACAAAATAAAATTTAAAAAATGACTACCCACTCTCCCTTAAATTACCACCTACCATCCAAAAGGAGGAACCTTATCATTGAATGCATAACTTATCCTTATATCTTGATAATTAACTTCATTGTATCAAAAATTATAAAATAAATACACATAAAATAGGTATAAATAAGGATTTTTTTATTCATGAACAAATCCCTAATTCCTTCTCTTGAAGTGAAAATAAGTACTAATAGTAAGATTGTCATATTTTATTCTCTACAATTAGAGGATATTAAGCCTACATGGCATATCTCTTCCCATTTTTCAACCAAAGAGGATTAACTTCATCTTCCCTTAACACATCAAAATATATAACTAAATTCAATGGCATTCCTTTTAACACATCTTGTGATGTTGTTTCCTTTTCAACCTTATGCTTGTATAGACATGATACTACTCTCATTCTATAATCTTAGCATAAAGTTACCACATGATAATAATTTATCTCTTTCTAGTGATAATTATTTCAATGATATTGATCAACAAGAATGAAGTGACTCATATATATCCAATGAATATTCCAAACCATAGGAAAAGCCTTTCCTTCCACTTATATCTCTTATTATAACTAGTGTTTCATTGATTAAAATTAAAAGTATAATTAAACCCTTAAATGAACCCCTTAATAACCTCAATATGCCTTCCCAAGAAGTCACATCCTTAATGTATTCTATAGGTTATTTTCAAGATAACTTACATCACTTATATTTAGAGAGTAAATTGTATCATACTTGGGTAACTCCAATGCAATTTATGGTAATCCTATTGTCCAAAACATTTTTTATGTACATTTACCCATAACTTCCAAATGCTTTAATTTTATACATTTTATGTCATTTGAGACCCTTTCTACATTTTAGAGCCTTTTCAAGAAACCATGAATGGTTACAATGGTAATCAAATGTTATTAAAAATATTCCCTAAGAGTCTAGAAGGATGTGTACTTACTTGGTTTCATTCTCTCCCTAATGGATCCTCAAATTCCTATCTAGACTTAGAATAAATTTATTGATACAATATATTCAAATTAAGGGACCTAGGGTGACTTATGAGAGATTACCTTCTTTGGATCAAGGCAAATCTGATCGAGATTTTTTTATCACATTTTAATATTTAAGGCTAATATGTGTCAATTAATATATCAATCAATCAACTTAGAAGTTTAACATATTTTTTGTAGAGAGATTATATATAAATTAATATAAAATTTAATCTATTATACTTGTAATTCACTTTTACCCCTTTGTAATGAAGCCTTAGCATTAGAGGAATAATTGAGACTTGTTCAAGTATCAAATAATATGGATAGGGATATTGAGTTCCATAACAAAAATCCATATAATAAAGTACAATAATATAATTTCAACACACATATTCCCAATATATTGAAAAATTTAAATTAAAAATCATATTATAACAATGTATGTGCTAAATAACTTCCTAATAAGTCACACCTTGATGTTTGTAATTCATAACATAGGTTTTCATCCACCTTGGAACAAGTCAAATTATTACATAATGGGAAGGAATATTTTTCTAATGTGACTAATTATACTCATTAATTTACATAAACAAAGGTACAACCATTCCAATTTGATGTCAATGATCACCCACATGATATTTTAAATAAATTACTAGACAAACAATTAATTAAATTACTCTTTAATTACAATCACCCTCCTCATCATTTGGAAAAAATAAAGTCCAACCATTTTTTACTCATAACAACATTAATGGAAATAATGATAATGATTGGTATGCATTAAAAGAAAAGTTAAAATAAATTTAGAATAAAAATATCATTTCATTTCAAAAAAATGATAATAGGATAAAAAATGTAAATCTTTATATTCTAGATCTCCAAATGTTAAAAAACATATTTCTCAACAATTTCCAATATATGATATAATGGTTTCAAATAATTTTAATAATGAAAAATACCAACCAAATAATATAATTAATCACTCCCAAATGAACAACATAAATAAAAAACACATTAACACAAGAGATTTATAATGTAACAATTTCAAAAGTGCCCACTAAGTTTCCTACAAAATAATTACAAACTGAACATAGTGAAATACATACGCATAATGAATCCACTCATACAAATGCAATAAACAATATTGTAACTGATTATTATGTATTCTTGTTCCCATAAAGTTGGTATTTTTATTATTTTTTAAATATTAATAATCATAAAACATATATGTGATGAATTGATTCTAAATCTATCAATCCATACAATATACCATGATTCATACATATGAATAAATAAAACCATCAAAATTATATATAAAAATATAAAAGTGTCCATACATAACATAATCAACTACATTTGTAAATGAATAATTGGTCCTTAACCATGAATTATTAATGCATAATAAATATCAACATTCTCATATCTACTATTTATCACTGGTGCATGTGAGGTGAAGCACTTATAACATCTCATGATATGGACCTTGATCATATCCTCTCATGGGCCTCATATATTGCCAAGTACTCTTGTACGATCACATGTTCTCCTTAAAGAATAACATACTTGGTAGAAATACTCATGCTCAACTTAGATGAAAAAGTGGGTGGGGTATCTACTATCTAGATAACTCAACTTGAATTTGATCTTGCTTAAACACTAACACATCCCTCTCCTCTCTTAGTGCCTCTATGGTTTTAGTCATATCCTCTAACCTAGTTATTTATTTCATGTATGTTTATATATAAATATAAACTCTATCAAATAAAGAAACATGTGGCCCCAACACATCTAGTCTCTCCATAAGGACCTTAGGAATAATAGTATTTAGCATGTCTTGTCCACACATGAAGTGTCGACTCTATAATCAACAGAAAATAATCATCATCTCCTATATCTAAATAAATAAATAATATCAATATATAATTAATTATTATAAAACATACTAACAATATGATCCAATCATGTGGTCGAAGCAATGGACACATTTTGGGGTATTCATTTTGCCTTTAGTCTTAATATGACTAGATTGGTAATTGAGGGGGACTCGTTAAACATTATCAACACTTTGATAGGAAAAAACACCCACTCCAATACTATCAAATATATCAATAAAGATGCTAGGTGGTTCCTATCTTCATTTAGAGAGGCCTCTATCCAACATGTTTTTTATAAAGACAATTTAGCTGTGGATTGCTTGACAAATTTTGGTGTGGAAGTTTCCATGTTGGTCACATGGGAGGGAGCCCATAATCTATTGGTCTATTTACTATAATAAATTAATAATTACTCAAATAACATGTCAACATATCTCTACAAGATGGTCACATGAGGGAAATACATACTTGGGCATGTGAAGAATTCACCCATTCATACATAATGATTATAACATGCTAATCATAAACCAGAAGTGAAAAGACTTTAAAAATTACTCAAAAGATGAATTTTGAGGAGAAGATAACAATACTCACATAGAAAGGGAAGAAATCATCCAATGAACAAATGGGAGGAGATAGAGACTGTCTAGAACCATTCTCTTGCACAGAGGTCTGAGAAAATAAAAGGGTATGGAAAAAATTGTGTAAGAGAGGACTTACGATGTTTATGCAATGAATTTTAGGGAAAAATGAGTAATTATCTAAGGAATTTGTGTTGTTATGTAACCATAGGACAATAAAAATAAGAGGCATCAAGATATTGTGACTGAAGAATGAATAGGGGAGATTACTGGAATGAGATGTGATGGAGAAAAAACCTTCAAAGACAAAATCTATAAATTAGAGTTGATGCTAAAAAATTCCACACTAGAAAAATTATGAAGATTGAGAAGGGATTCCCAAAGAAAGACATCCATTGTCCTTTGATAGAAATTTACTTACAAATCATGAAGTATTTTACTCTTGAAGGTATGTTTACCCTCATATTCTCCCACCATTTTTTTTTGCTTAATCATTTTCATGGGCATAAAATTAATCTACCTTACTACCTTTTCAAATATATAGAAAGTATGGTCATAGCCTATCAGATTAATAATAATAATTATATAATACATCAAAGATTGATATTCCTCCTTTTCTAATTTGGAGAACCATTACATGGAAAATCGATCCTTGACCTCCCATCGAAAGAGCCTTATGAGGATTTTGGGCTTTTATAAATGGAGGAAGGACTTGTAGCCCCTACTATCTCCTTTACAAACTTCCCCTCATCCAAAACCCCCACTAAATCCCCTAGTAAATGTTTTGGAACCACAACCCCATCCTCCATAAACAAAATACTAAAAATTGTGGCCATATATTTGTAGGAGGAAGAAGGAAATAAGAATGAAAAGGTCTATAATTTTGAGGATCTAGATTGGGAACATAGAAGAAATATTGAAACCTTTGAATTGAAATTAATGTATATGGGAAGGATCACATCTAATATTATCAAGGAATGGAATGATTTGAAACATGAGATCGAAAAAATTAAGTAAGATTTAGACAAGGGAAGGGAAACTAAAATCCCCTTAATAGAGACAAATATTAACTAGGAAAATGAACCAGAAGCTATTGAAGACCTTCTCCCAACACTAAAGGATAAAAATACCACTAAAAAAAGACCAAACATGCCCCTCTATAAGGTCTAAGAAATTGAACCCATAGAAGGAAGATGTAGGAAGTGTGTTGAAGGTAAAAGATAAGGTGAGCTCAAGAGATCCCTGTATTTATATTTAGTGTTTGGTTATACTCTTTTTTCTACTGGTTTATCATTATTAATAGCTTACTATTGTTTTTTATTGATGTACATTTGCATTTTATAGTTTGTAGTGGCTTAGTTTCTTGACTTCGGGTCTAATTTTTTGTTCAAACTTAATGGTTTATGTTCTTTGTAAAACCAATCTTATTTACGTAATCTAATAAGAAAAATATGATACTAAATAACATATATACATAACACCTTCCCTCCTAAGAGTCTCTTGTATTTATAATGTAGGTGCTACCACCACTAAAAATAATTAGTACCATCTATGTTGGCCCCACCAATATACATATTGATTCATGCACCCTACATCATCCACACAAGAACCTATATAGTGACATTCCATCTCATATGTAGGTTGTGGAGAGAGCTCATCTATTATAGGCTCAGTTTGTTCCCCTTCTCATGTAGGAGCCCTAACTAATCTTAGCCATATAACTAGTACTGGGGGCATTGCTTGGACAATGCCAAACTATCAGGTCACGTGATCCATCTAAAATATGTCATATAGATTAGAAAATGATCATGCACCCAAAAACTAACTCATATTAATTACAACTCCATAGAATCCTCTCTCCAACCCTAAACCCACAATAGGGAATCATATAACATTGGTTTTTGATAATCAATCCAAAATACATTTATATTCCATGGTAATAATATGTTTCACACACCCTATATTTTTCCATGTCCATGCATACATGTATGAATGGACCCATATAGCTAGTAACATCCTCACTGGTTAAATCATGGCTATATGTTCATATGCCCAATAGTGAAGCAATGCCATAAAAATAAGTCCACCACTCATGTAAACCTATGCAAATATCTATATAAATGGGCTATTATCATATGGCCCCATGAATATCTAGTACACCACTCATTAATATTGTGAATAATTTATACCATCCTATATGAAGTAGAAACACCTCCACTTTCCATAGAGATGAAGGCAACCAATAATACACATAAATTATTTTGCAACAAAAAAAAAACCTAAAACTATAGTCTTAGATAACAAAATCATGGTATCTCCAAAATAATACCCTCTCCCTCTATCATGCCTTGTCATATATATATGAGCATCACCAACACTAAGTGTAGCATCTACCATTACATGGGTACCTACTATCAATTGTTGTAGTATATGTCATACATCTTATAATGTGACCATCATCTCTATTATGGTTAACTAAAATGTACATGTGTTTGAATCCCACCACTTAGGTAGGACCATCATGACGTGCAAGTCATATGACATCAAATCCAAAATGAGCCACATATACTAACCATATAACATAAATAATGACCATCTCATCTACCATAAAAGGCAACCCACATAGAGTGTGCATAATATGTCCATGATGAAACTTACATGCTCTAAGATCTCCCTACAACCACATCAAAATGTCAATAATTTTAATCAAAATTATACCCTATCATTCAAATTTTCATTTAAAAACTACCAAACTTTTTAGTAAAATATTTCATGAGTCCACACTATTTTGTATTTAAACATGAAAAATATTTCATGACTTGCGATAGGGACGTGATATATTTGGACAAGACCACACCCATCAAGATGGGGCTAAAAGACTCAAAAAATTAGTAAAAAATTAAAAAAAAATTATTGATTTAAATTTAAGAGTACTTAGGAATTATATACTCACTAAATTCAGCTCATCATTCACCTTGACAACAACCCATACTCGATCGTGTCCAAATGGTCTCTTCTGCAACATTTTTACTTTTCTTTAAAAATTATCAAATTTTCACTATTGAATTAATACAAATATACAGTTGAGAAATATTTTAAAAACCATATTTATATGATTTAACTTACCTAAGATAAACATTTATTCTCCTATTCCACTCATTTTATACACTGTTTGCAAATGATAATGATAATATCTTGAACACTACTTATTTAAATTTATCCTCATCAGATTAATTAGAATCATAATGATATCACCTTTCACATGATATCACTTATGGTAATTTATGTTACACATCAAAAATATCAATGTAAAATGTACTTATCAAACACTCTTTATTCATACCATCACTAAAATCAAAGTAAGCTCAATCATTATGTTCAAAATATCCACCACAAGAGCTACCTTATTGTAGATTGTTTAAATCCCTACCATTTCTTATATTTTAAAAGTATTGATTTATAGCACTTTTCAAATATTTTTAATTCAAATACTTCAATATATATATATATATATATATATATATATATTAAAAATACAAAAAATTCAAAATATTTTCAAAAATTCAAAATCAAGACCTTAAAAGCATTCTCAAATATTACTATCTTACTTCCTTAAAAATGTTATTTAAATCATGATAAGTAGATATCATATTTAATTTTTCTATCCATAATGATTTTCATGAGGTATGTGAGTGTGATACATGACATACTATTACATGGTTTTTTGATGTCAAGCTTCCCTTTTACCCAACAACCTTGCTAAGCTAAGTGCATCTATTCATTCTCTATGAACACTTCAACATGCTATATATATCCAAAAAAAAATATCATGTTAAGATATATATCATTAAAATGTTCCAATAATCACTCATACTTTATATTAGGATACATGGATATGTTATTTGCAAACAATGTCATTGATACATATGGTTGATGTATACTAGCCTCATTTTCTTAGTTTGGCCCTCAATTTTGAATCAATTTTGGATAAGTAATTTTTTAAAACAAGAGGCATTGAAATAAGCATAGGCATGAGAGAGACATAACATAGATGACCATGGCATAGAATACCATGGTGCAGAAGACCATGGCATGAAAGAGGCAATTCATGCGTAATAAAGAAGTATGAAACAAGGATAAATTAATAACATAAGAATTAGATATTATCAAAAGAATTTGGAAAGGCATGGAAAGAGAAGACAATTAGGGAAAAATTCACATGAACATCAGATAAGAATAAGTCAAGCATGAATCCAACACCAGACCATAGGAAGATAGACACATGGTGATGAGGATCTAGCATAGAGAAAGCATATAGGGGTAGTTAGGCCTGGGTCCTTAGGAATCATCATAAATGGATTGCCATGACTCATTATTGTTAATGGTTGTTGGTGAGTCATCTTTTTTTAATTACTTTTGTAGCTAAATGGTAGGGGTAAATGATGTATAAATATTGCCTTGTTTTGCTTAGTTATTTTGTTTATCATTATAATTATGGAGTCACTATAATCTGGATATGACTTGTGAATGTAAAGAGAAGAAGCTTATGTGTTGATGAAAAAATTGTGTAACCTATTCATGAATATATAATGTATTTGTTATTACTTATTAATAGTTTACACTTAACTTATTTTTATTTAGTTATTTAAGTAATGAATGAATAACTAAGAGTTAAACATGGAACTAAATATGAGTTTAAAAATAAGTGCTTGTTTGAGCACCCTAGATTAATAAAGTAAATAAATACAAATTAGTATGACAAAACCAATAGGAACCGGTCTTAAGCCACATGATTTGGGTGAGCACATGAGAATATTTTCTTTCATGATATGCCAGTGCACTATCTCATTAGAACTCTTATTTTATTAGGTGCACAATGAGGGAAAATATATTCTAGACTAAAGGAAAAGAGCCCAATATTTTGGTTTTGTTGTTGGGACCCATAGCACTTATTTTAATGATGGTGGGAAGATTATCGAATGGCTATCTCTAGAAAATGTCAAACATTAGGTTACTACTATAGAATATAATTTTGAACTTTAGTATCTTGAGTGATTAGTTTTTAAACATGCATGGTTATAACAATACTTATATGACTCACTTGATGAAGATTTATTTGTATAAGTTCCCATTCACTTACATTCTTAGATTTTAACATATGCACAAGACCATTTAAGGAACTACAAAAAAAAGATCTCCTAGTCAGTAAAGCATCAATCAACCTTAGTAAGATTGGGAATGACATAGATGCACATGGTTGATATTTGTTACCAAGGAACTTTGAATAGATATATTTTAGAATACACAATCTCTACATACTCTTGTCTATATGAATCCTAGTTTAACTTCCTCTAGGAGATGCACAGAAGGTATATTAGGTAGTTTTTGTTAGAGGTTAAGAAGCTTATAGTTGATTCAGGACTTGAAAACTTCCACATGGATGGTTAAACTCTCTCTCTCTCTCTCTCTCTCTCTCTCTCTCTCTCTCTCTCTCTCTCTCTCTCACATGAACAATGTAGTTTGTGGGAAAATTAAGGGGCACACTTTGATATAATATTATTGGTTTATCATGGCAGCCAATCAGTAGGAGTTACATAAACACAAATATGATGAGGCTAGGAAAAGGGATATAATTGGAAGCAATCAAAGGAGGGGATAGGAGGAATCTATAAGTGTTTTGAGGATCCATATGGAGACAAAAAGGCATAATAAGGACTCCATAACCACAAGATTGTTCCCAATGTTGGCACAGGTATGCATGGGAGAAATAAGTCAAGCATTTGTGACTTAAGAACCCAATCTAGATAGGCCCAATTCCACACCAATACCACATTTTCATGACACTAAGTTAGATGATGTTCTTGTAAGAAATTGGGATACATATAATGTAGATTCAGATTCTAAACCTATTGAAGAATTTTTTGTAGTACAAGATCAAGATAGTAATTTGTTATTAATTTTCCATTACAATTCAAACATATGGCTTAATTTGGAATATTTGGTAGACCAAGTATAGATAGTGGACATAGTACCATATCTTCTATAGTTAATTAGCCTACTTATATTCCCAACATATTAGGTGTTTTTATTACCATAATAAGCATGAGAGGCAATATTAGTGTTGGTTCAACTAGAGGATCTGGAGGTGGTGCAAGAGGAATTGGTGGACCTTCCCCAAAAGTTCTAGGATAGATTATAAGTACATACCAATAAGCTCCATTGCCAACACCTAGTCTACCCATAGTTTATTATGAGATGACACTCCATCTACCAAAATATCATGATTTTTAAAATACAATAGAACATGTTCACAAGTGTGAGATTATTTGGTAGGCCCATGGAATTAATTATATTGAATTCAAGGCAACTCAGTTTTACATTATGCTTTTAAATGATGCACATAAGTGGTAATAGAAGTTTGATCCACAACAAGATCTGTTGAATTATGAGCAGTTGAAGGTAGCTTTTCTCTAGGAATTTGATATCCCAAAGTTTGAACAATAGAGTATTGTTACCTTAAAGGATATTAAAAAAAAATAACTAAGAGTGTGTATGAGTATGATGCATATTTCAAAATGCTTCTTTCCAAGTTATGATTTAAGATAAATGCAACTCAATATGCCTAGTGGTTTATAGGAGGCTTGTTACTTCCCTTCTATTTCACATTGTCCCAAAAGACTTTAATTGACACACATGAGGCCTTAAAAGCTTCCCTTCATGCTAAATCTATTTTAAGTATAGACACAAGGATTAGTCCTTTTATGGAAGCCTAGATTGCTACTATGTCATCTAAGTTGGAGAAGCTCACTATGAATAAAACTCATGATACTGGTAGTGGTTTATGGTGTGTTGACTATGAAAATTAAGGTCATAGTAGGAATAATTATCCCATAAATAGTATTCATGCCATGGTAAAGTAGTCTTATGATATTTTCCAAGAAGACCATGCTGTGAGAGATTTCCCCTGCTTAAAACATGTTAATCAATCAAAGGTACCATCATATTTTAAAATATGTGATGTATATACTCATGATACCAATGAACTCCACCTTATTAGTGAGAATCATGAGGTGTGTGCACATATTACTCATCATAATTATGTTTTCAACAACTAGGAAAATGGTGGAGATAAGTCCTATAGAGGTTGTGTTCATAGATATGGAGGTGGTTGTTTTCTACCTAGAACCTACTATAAGTGCAGACTTACATAGCATTACCAACATGACTACCTATTTTATCCAACTTGTGCCTTTTATAATAATGAGAATCATCTAAAGGAATTACTAGACTTGTATACTACCATCACCAAGGAGCAAAATGATAAGGGTGATGGAATGATATGGATTGACAAGACTCCAACTACTCAATGGATACCATGCCTTACTACTCTAAATGGTCCCAAGGTAAATATTACTACATGAAGTGGTTCTCCTTCTCAGTCTATTTTAAATTCACCCTCTGACAAGGTTCAATAGGAGGAACCTTGTGTGAATCATTACCCAGATGCTTAGTAACAAAAATAAGTATTACATAACACAATGACTTTGGTGTAGGATATATAAGGTGAAATTTAACTCTTTAAAGATAGAGATGTTGCTACACATGTTGAAATTTAGAAATATTTGGATCTTCATGACTCAGTGTGTGATAGGTTTCATGAATTGTCCAAATGAATTCTTTATGAAGACATTGTTTCCATTTTGATAAATTAGCTAAGTCATCAAGCACTAAAGCCTACAAATGATATTCAATTGAACCATGCACAATACCAAGAGGCTCATATGCAACTTAGTACAGAGCGTGATAATTTTTTTTAGTAAATGTAACTATTGATTATTGGATCATTTAGGATATATTAGTTGACATTGGCATAGAGGTAAATGTACTCACCAAAGATGCTTGGAGAAATATGGTGAGCCCTCCTTTGCAGCCTTATCCACATGTATTACTCATGGATAATAAGACTCATGTGCTACCCATAAGAGTTATTAAGTATGCCACCATTGACATTTTAGGTGTCACTTTCAAGGATAACTTTGAATTAATTGAGCTGGCTAAAGTTGATGATTTTTTGGATCTTTTTGGTCATCCATGGTGTTACACAAACAAAGCAAAATTGAGCTTCAAAAATAATTACATCAATTTTAAAAATGACGATCAATACATTGTAATCCCCTTAGACCATGCTCAAAGAGCTCCTTTTGTTGATCCAGTTAACACTAATGAGGACAATAATCATATCTATAATGTCATAGCTTGGGGAAATGAATGCCTTGAGCCTAATGAGGATAGTATATTATGTTGGGTAGATGCACACTTTATTTTTAACACTACCAATAATACTTTCGACCATTGGGATCATGGAAAGCATGATCCTACTAGATGAATTTTTGGCACCATTATTAGTTGAGAGGATGCTCCACACAAGAAAATTAAATGCCATAAGTTTGTTCACATTCTTCATATATGTATTATGGTTGCACCACCCATGTGGTTAAATGAAACACCTAGGTTATAAGGTCAAATGGAAGTCTGAGAGTATGTGCATAAGTTGGAAGATTTGTATGTGTTTTAATATGAATCAATATGCTCACTTAGACATGTTTTCAAGGGACAACTACTCAATGGTGGGAAACTCACCATCATAATTTGCTCATTTGGGACCGAGTGTGTGTTATTATGCACTATAATTTTCATCATGATTATTGCATTCATTCCACTCTAGCCTATGAAGTTATTAGTACTATATAAGCTCATCTCAAGGCTTGCTAGAACCTTTAAAATTTAGATGAGACATCTTTGCCTAAATATATATGGGTCCATGCATTATATGGTACTCTATGAAACTGGGCTAGAGTATGGTATATAAATGAGGAACAATGATTGGATATGGATTTTTAGAGTAACTTTAAAATAAATATGATTTTGGCACTATCTCAATCATCTCCTCACATAGATTTATGCCTAACCTTGCAATCTATGTGTTAAGATATTATAGGCAATCCATAATTGGTTAAAGACCACATATGACATATACATGGTGCACATGAGGATAGCTTATCTATTTTCAAATAATATGATACAAAAGCTTAATCTTATTCACCCATTGACTCTTAATCAAACCATGCATTGAGGTAAAAAATATGGAAAGACAAACATAAGGTTTTGTACTAGGTTGATGAAGGTACCAGTTTTGACCCACTAGATCTATCCATTGATCACTTGGCTTTACATATTGAGTATGAAGAATGTAACATTTGAGACACCATAAAAAATGACCAAAAAATGTATTTAGAGCCACTCTAAATGGTTCAACATAATATTATCACAAAGGACACACGCCAGATGACCATTGTGGGGAATTATTAGTTTGATACTGAGATCACCAAGTTTTTGAACTCTTAAAGGAACATCAATATGTTTTCCAACATAACTACACCGAGATTAAAAGATTGAATCCTTCATTGGGTAAGATGCACATCAAGTTAGTTGAGGGTGTTCATCTAGTCAAAAAGAGATCTTATAGAATGAACCCTAATTTTCACACTTTGGTTAAAGAGGAGATTGATAGTATGTTATGCATTAGAGTTATCACTCCTATTGATGTCATATCTTGATTTCCTGGTAAGTTAAATTACCTATTTAATCTATGGGTTATTGTGGTTGATTAATTTATTAACAAATAATGATTAAGCTTGATGATATATGATGATTATGGGACAATGTAATAATCCCATTGGGTTTTACCAGAATATTGCAACATTTTATTAAATTTAAATACACATATTCAACATATAGATTTCACCATTAGAAATACTATTTAGTGATATTAAACTAACTATATTAATTTAGTTAACCATCAAAGTTATAGCTAATCCACTTATCTAAGAATTACCATGAACAAATATAAAAATCATGAACAATACTAAATAACCATAAATATTGCATCTCAACATAAATGAAATAGTATAAATTTAGCCACAACTAATACAATATTATAGCCTCTACTATATAAGTAAAATGCATAAATATTATAGTTTTCAAAAAATACATAAAATATCTCAAATGACGAAAGATGATACAAAGCTCCTCTAAATAGAGTCTCCACCACTTAAGAGTCTCCATGAATTTAATATCAATAGGAAATCTCAAAGTATATTCTCAAGTATAATACTCCACATAGGAGGTAGAGAATCATTCAAATGCTTTTCAAAACCAACCATAGATCCCTTTCACTATCTCCAAAATAAGGGGATGGACCTCCCTTCATGGATGGGTAGATAATGATAGTACGAAAATATAGAGTAACAAACCCAAACCCGTGTGTCGAAGATATATAATACATAATGTGTACATAAATAAATCTATTCTAATATGATATTTCACAAATATGAAAACTATATCAACATAAGAAATTATGATGTTTATCAAAAATTACTTTGGCCAAAAATTTTAACAATAAATGATCTTTAGGATCAGCCAAATTTATACACACCACTTGATCAGATTACACCTTATCTTGCATTGATGGATCTAATTAAGCTATTGGAATCCTTCCATACTAAATTAGGGTCATGAATATGAGATTTTGTAAAATAAATAATAATACAAAAGCCAATAGATTCATTCATCATATTTCACTTTAGCTTTCAAAAATTATGCTAAATATAGAAATATCACAAAAATTCATTTAGTACGTCAAATGAAGTGAATAGAATCCAAGCATATAGTTTATTACAAATAATAAAAAAATACAAAAATAGTCTTAAATATAACATACCATTTGAGTAATGATTATATATACCGTTAGTTGCTTTATCCACTATGAAACTTATAATATTATTTCTCCATGAAATAATATTATAACCTTGACTAATAAATTATTCATATTCCACATATAACAATAGCCAGTCCAAAACATACAATTATGTTCATTTAAACTCATAAATAGATTGAATACTTTATATTTAAACATTCTAATTCTTTTATACTAAACAAATATAAGAAAACATCTAGTATTCACTATTATAATAATAACAGTTATAACACAACTATATCTATAATAAATATTTATATATTAATGCATACATACGACTACATTATACATATTTCATTTATATAGTATACTACTAAGGTGGCATCCACTATCATTATCCTTAGAGTATATTTTATATACGAAGTATAAAATCAATTCATAAACAGGTGACCCATAACCTTTTACATTAAACTAAGGATTTCCATTTCCCATGATAAATAAACACACAAAATTTGATAATTCAAACTTAGTTCTTATTTATTCATCTACACACTCTAATAATTTTAAATCTAAACAATCATTCAAGATTTTCCAATTGAATAATATTCATAAGTGTAAATACAACAAAACACAGTTACATTTACCCTATTTGAGTATTAACAAAGCAATAGTTAACACAATTGAATACCTACTTGGATATTATTTCTATCATCTCAATTTTGGACAAATAAGACAACTAAAACACAAATCTAATACAAAATACTATTATGAAAATGAACTTGTAGATCTAGTCCCCTTATGGACTTATGCAAACTCGTACATTGTTTAACAATACACAGTCGAATGCAAAGTTTATAGAAAATAACTAAACTCAGCCATGAATCCCTTACCTATTTACTTGGTATATGTTCTTGCATGAACTCAAATGCACATTCTACAATCATTTTTCTCACCTACCTAGACCTGGGTTACACATGATCACTATGCAAAACATTCCCAATTCCAAATTTAAACTATTATAAATAAAATAGGATCTCATAACCCAATTTTAGAGTTAAACTATTATTTAAACCCAGTCCACATACTTTCATTTGATTATAATCTAAATAAAACCCATCAAATCCATATCCTCTATTTGTCAAAATGAATAACTTCATTTTTAAAATATAATACACACAAACACTCATGAAGTCTGATTATCGATTATATATGAGTATATATATATGTATATATACTTATATAGATATATACATACATATATATTCAAATATAGATGTGTGTATATATATACCCATATTCAATGTCAAACTATTAAATGTGATTACACACACACACACACACACACACACACACCCATATTCAACTGTCAGATTTAACAGTTTGACAGTTGAATATGGGTGGGTGGGTGGGTGGGTGTGTGTGTGTGTGTGTGTGTGTGTGTGTGTGTGTGTGTGTGTGTGTGTGTGTGTGTGTGTGTGTGTGTGTGTGTGTGTGTGTGTGTGTGTGTGTGTGTGTGTGTGTGTGTATTTTGTCACATTTAACAATTTGACCATTAAATACGGGTGTATATATATAGACACACATACACACATGTATACAATCACATTTAAAGTTTGTCACTTCATCAAAAAAGTGTGTGTGTGTGTGTGTGTGTGTGTGTGTGTGTGTGTGTGTGTGTGTGTGTGTGTAATGAGTATATGTATTTATATAAAATCATATTTATCTGAATATGTACTTAAGTATATATATTTATGTAATATTAATTATCTCAAGAAACCAACAATTTTAACCCCAAAAGTCTAATTGGTTTAACATTCAATGGATTAAATAGACAAACATTCTTGAGTTTAAGTTTCAAATACCCAATTGAATATATAACAACCTAGTTCAAGACAAATTGCTCAATTTGAATTGTTTATATACCCAAAAGAGTAATTCCCATTTTGAATATTAATATTTGAATTTATAAGAAAGGATATGATAGAGTTTTAAAAGTCTATTTATATCATGGCCAAGACCTACTATTCTATTCACAACCTTCCCAAGTTACCCTAGGTTGGATATAGGGTTGTATGGAGGTCGAACCCTCTATAGGGCCCTATATATAGCCCTTACAAATTTCCAATTCTTATAAATAATTGAAAAACTAGTAACCCAAAAATAATTTGAAAACCCATTCTTAAAATTTATCACAAACAGGTATTTAAATTACAAAACCAACTTGGTAAAATTTATGTATGTCAAAGAAGCCGAGACAATTCTTTCTCCTTTGCACTTGTTCACCTCCTCTCCACCTTCTATATTATTTTCATAATATGTTGTGAGTTGTGTTGTTCACAAACCCATTATGTTCTTTTATTTATTTCCCATCACCTATTTCCTTCCACTACTCCATCATTGATGACAAATAAAACTTGTTCAAATTATGCATGCCCAAATAGCTTAAAAAACTCAAAGTCCACCTCTATGAAAACACAACAAAACCCCATAATTTTCTTTCAAACATTGTTTAACTAAAGTCAACTAATGATTAGTAACCTAATCATTCTCGATGCCTTTATTTATTACCTAATTAATCATATTTTATTCTTTTATCAAATCTACATGGTAATGATTTAAACAAGCCATCATCAACCATCTTAATTTCATAAGTCACATAGTCCATATGTTATATTCCATGCAAGACTATCAACTAGTTATTATCTAATGTATTTCCCATGTGATGACTAACACAATAATGATTAATATAACTTTGGTAATGCAACTAAGTATAAAAAGACTTATAGTTTTAATGTTGAAATGTTATCCACCAATATACATTATAATGATTTATATAATCATTAAATAATTAAAATTAATATAAATCCTTTAATCAAAGAGTTAAACAAATATAATATCTTTTAAAAACAAAAATTATTTATCTTTCAACTTTATAATATAATTATCATAATAATAATATTTAATTATTATTATCTAAATGTTATAACTCAATTAATGATTTAGAAATCCATCACATCATAATGTTTTACTACACATCCGCACATGCTAAGGAAATGAGATAAATAAACATCAATAAATTCATTCATTTAGTCAAACAAGATGAGCTACATAAGATCAAAAAAATAGTGAGATCACTCAAATAATCAACGTGATCATAATCAACAATCAACATTTTACCAGAAAGAATACTAAAAATTATCTAAAGGAAAAGTACACAAAACATGCTATGATATCCATAGAAATAATTAATTATGAAATATGATATAGTAAGTGGTGTGTGCAAGGGTTTCTGGATTCATTCTCTGTTTTCCCCCAATGACTCCATCTAAACACCCTCTTTGATGATACTCTCCCTGCATCACAATATGGGGGAAGAATTTGTCCTGCATCCACTTCACGCTAATAGAGGTAGTTATCCTGAGACATCATTATATCTTTAAAATAATGTTGTATAATAATCAAACATGATCACAAAGTATAAAATATAAAAGTACCACTAACTCATAACATCTAATCATGGAAATAAACACAAATTATCCCATAACCAACATATGTCATCAAGCTTAATAAATATTATTTAATCAACTAATCAACCATAATGAATCACATATTAAATAGGTTATTTATATTAGAGAGAAATCAAGATGTGATATCCCCCTAAAGTTGGTCATCATCCTGATGACATTTATTCAAATACAAGTAATGAATTTAAAACATTATTCAGTTAAAAATAATATAATATGCAACAACAAATCAAGTAAACAAATGTGTAAATAGCCTGTAAAACCAAGGTTTTTTTAGTGATGAATGTTCATCAATTCATGAATATTCCATTTTTAGGATTTTGGTTTTGGCAAATTTTTAGGGTCGACAGATGGGATCGAATCATCAAAATTTTAAGGATATTTTTTTTTGAGGGGATCAGCTCACCAACCCTATACAACAATATATAAGATTACCCTTACATTCACCAGATATATATAGTAGATCCCTTGAGTGTTTGACCTATACCAACTAAGGGAATAATCAAAACCATAAATAGAGGAGCATAAAACTGAATAATAATAATGAACAAAGAAAATGAATGATAGTATTGAACAATAAGCCAAATTGATCTATCAAATGGAAGAGTTGAAAGAATAAGAGAAATGATGTAAATGAATGAGAGAATATAAAAACATGTTAGAGTGATAGAGCCAAATGATTAATCCAAATAACCCAGTTGAATGACCTAGTTGAATGGCTCAATTGAATGACCCAACTAAATGATCTAGTTGAATAACTCAATCGAATGACCAAGTTGATAGACCCATCCGAATGATGCAACTGAATAACCTAGCTAAATGATGTAGCTGAATGACTCAACTAAATGACTTAATTGAATGACCTAGCTGAATGATCTGGTTGAATAACCTAGCTAATTAGTCATTTATTTCAATAGTTCAACTAGACCAGGTGACTAAACCATTTAGTTTAGCCATTATGTTCAGCCATTCGATTAAGCCATTTAGTTTAGCCATTTGATTCAATTTTTTGGTTCAACCATTTAGTTCAACCATTTGGTTTAGTTATTTAGTTTGGCCATATGATTTAGCCATTCAATTTTTTTTGGTCCAACCATTCATCGTCACCCTAGGGAAATTCATCATTCATGAAAATTAAATTTCCCTAGATTCACCAGATATTTATAATAGGCTTTCTTGTAGGGCCTCTTAAAATTAACCCTATGTAAAGCTAATCATAGTCCTTCTAAGAAGAACTATCCTTAAAAAATTGGTCCCATAAGAACTTGCACTGTGACACTTCTCTATTATGCAAACAAAGTTTATGTGTGTCAATTAGTCTGATTGGTTCTAGCATGACCACCCTTGGATCTAGAACCTGCAAAGCATTCTAATCCATCACATGTGAAGGATCAACTATATAATTTTTAAGATAAGAAACATGGAAGACATTATGGAAAATAGCTATATATGGTGGTAATGAAGCCTATACATTATAGGGTTGACCAATTCTAAAACCTTGAAGGGTCCCACATATCTTGGTGAAAGTTTTGTTGACTTCCTAAATTTAATCAAGATTTTTTGAGGCTTAACCCACATAAACACTTTATCACCTATAGAAAATTGCCTAGCTATTTTATTTAGATTAACATAAATTTTCTGTCTATCATTATCCTTAGCCAACCTCTATCTAATTATCCTAACTATCTCTTCCATTTCTAAAAGCATCTTAGGTCCAAAGACTTCCCTGCCTTCCAACTTGTCCCAATTGATTGGTGTTCTATACCTCTTTCCATATAATTCCTCAAATAGAATCATCTTCAATGTTGATTGGTATGATTTTTTGTGAGAAAAATCAACTAATGTAAATTAATCCTCCCACTTGTGTTTTTGATCAATGTAATACATATTTAGGATATATTCTAAAATATGATTAACTTGCTCTATCTATCTATCAATTTGTGGATGATATGCAGTGCTAAAGTTTAACTACGTACCCAAAGCTAAATTAAAAGTAAACCAAAACCTATAAGTAATCCTCAGATCATGATCTAAAATGATCTTATTTTAAAAACCATGAAACTGATACACTTCCTTTATGATTCTCTTCACAAGAGTAAGTGCATCATTAGTTACATTGATCTGTATAAAGTGAGATATCTTGGTTAGTTTTATAACTACTACTAATATCATGTCATGACTATTCTGAGATAATATAAACCCTTTGGATAGAGTCCATACTAATTACATACCACTTCCATTCTGATATGTCATGTAGATATAATAATCTAGTTGGATGCACATGTTTAACTTTTACATGCTGACATTCTAGATAATGAGATAAAAAATCCACTACATCTCTCTTGATTTTTTTCCATAAAGAGAGTGGTCTAAGCTCATCCATGATCTTGGTTACTCCTAGATTTCTTAAATATGGGGAATTATGTAATTCCTTTAGCACTATGTTCTTCATATTCTCCCTATTAGGTACATACATCCTACCATTATACCATAAATGGCCATCATTCTCTATTTTGAATCCCTTATACCTAGGATTTGGAGCATCTTTAGACAATGCTTTCCTAACCTGATAATAGAATTCATTTTATGACAAGAATTTGATCATTTTATCTCTAAAATTACTCTTAATAGTATCCATAACTACTATGTACCTTCTATGGCTTAGAGCATCAACTACTCTATTCTCCTTGCCTTTGATGTAGTTAATATCAAAATCATAGTCAGACAAGAACTCTAACCATCATCTTTGATGAGAGTTCATATTCAATTGAGTGAAGATGTATTGAGTCCCAAGTTATCAGTTTTGAGCTCAAATGATTTTTCCAATAAATAACGCCTCCAAATTTGCAAAGCATGAACAATTGATGTAAGTTCTAGGTCATGAGGGCCTTAATTCACATCATATGGCTTCAGTTTCCTAGATTCATAGGCTACCATTGAACCATATTGCATAATAAATCCTCTAAGTCCATCCCTAGATACATTGGTGATCACTGAGAATTTACCATTAGGATCAAGAACTCTTGGCACTGGTGTTTAAGTAAGCCTCCTTTTCAGATCCTGAAAGGCTACCTCACACTTATCTAACCAAATGAAACTTTGATTCTTTTGTTTAAAAGAGGTAATTAGATTAGCTATCTTAGAAAAATTTGGAATGAATTTCCTATAATAACCCACTAATCCCATGAAACTTCTTATCTCATGAACATTCTTTAGTGTTGACCACTCTATAATGGCTTTTATCTTTACTAGATCTACTAAAATACCATTCATAGAGATAATATGTCTTAGATATTTTACTTTATTTTGGAAAAAGGCACACTTACACAACTTACCATACAATCTATGCTTTTATAAATGTTATAAAACCAATTCTAGATGTTGTAAGCGTTCTTCCTCATCCTTAGAATAAATGAGTACATCATCAAGAAATACAAACACAAAGAGATTTAGGTAATCTTGAACATAATGTTCATAAGATTAATGAATGCTACTGGAGCTTTGATCAATCCAAATAGTAACATTGTGAACTTGTAGTGCCCATATCGAGTCTTGAATTCTATTTTTGGGATATCCTCTTCATGGATCCTCAACTAGTGATACCTTACTCTAAGATCAATCTTAGAAAATATTGTTTTCCCTCACATTTCATCAAATAGATCATTAATGCATGGAAATAGATATCTATTCTTGATCATTTTTTTATTCAACATCCTATAGTTTATACATATGTGAAGAGTGTAATCCTTCTTCTTGACAAAGACAACTGGAGAACCCCATAGTGACACACTTGATCAAATCAAACCTTTCAATAATAACTTTTGAATTTGTGCCTTTAACTTAACCAGTTCAGTGGTTGTCATTCTGTATGGTGCCTTATACTATGGTTCCAATCTAGGTATGATATAAATTGAGAAATTAAACTCACACTTAGGTGGCAATCTTGGTAATTCTTTTAGAAACATGTCATGGAAGTTTATTAGAAAAGGAAAATATTTGATAGGTTGTTCCTTAGATTATTTCATCTCATTTATCTTAACTATAAATTATTAACATCCCTTCTTTTGATATTTCTTGAGTTGAATTGTAGAGATCTACCTCAATTTTAACTCCCTTTTCTCACCCTAAAGTTGTGTCTAATTTTCAAAATCATCTTAACACTTAACATTCTTAAAAAAATGGTCAACCTTGGCTTTATGCTTTGCAAGCCAATTAACTCATAGGATCATATCATATAATAACAATGATGATGCATAAATTTCTATTACCATATTAAAATCAAGAAGTTTAACTTCTCATTCAACTAAACACTTATCAAATATGACCCTTGATTCATTCCCATATTATACTGACCATGCATTTGCCATTACTCTAGCCTTTATAGACAATTTCTAAGCACTCTAAGAGCAATGAAACATTCTATATCTCTCGTATTAATTAAAATAGAAAGTGGATGATTGAACAAAATACCTAATGGTTATATGGGTGAAGCTTGATACTCGGCCTATTGATTGTCAATAGTTGCATGAATCCACTACTGAAACATACCTTACTAAGAAGTTGAACCCTTATTCTTATATTTTTCTTGAGGACATTATCAATCAAAATGGTCACCACCAAAAATGAATCAACCTCCAACTAGTCCTTTCTTCTCAAACTACTAGTTTCCTTTGAAATTACCCTTGAAATAATTACCAAGATTTTTGTTCCTTGAACCATTATTGAACTTAGCATTTTGATTCTTGAACTGACTATTGGAATATTTGATCCTCTACTTCTAATTCTACTTAAAATTTGGTTTAGAACATCCAATTTTTTTTGAAATTATATTTAACTTGGGTAAGAGATTTAAGTTTTTATTCTTGCGTGACTACCTGCTCAAACACCTGATCCATAATAGATTGATCATGCACATCTACTTCACTACTTAATTAGGGTTTCAATTCCATGATGAATTTATTGATTCTAAACCTCTCATCATCCTGATACTAAGGTACATACTTAAGAAGCTTGGTGAATTTCTCCTAGTATTCATTCATTGATAGATCCCCTTAGTTAAGATTCTAAAAATCTATAAGCTTTTGGTTAAAGTACAGTTGTGGAAACCATCATGACCAAAAAAATATCACAAAATGTTCCCAAGTGGTGATGGTGGTTTATTTGAGGTTCATCTTAAGCTTCTTGTTTTCCCACCAAGTAATTGTTTTACTAATACATTGATAAGCTCCACAAACTACTTTCATGACTTCAAAAAGTTTGAAATAGGGATGGTGTTAGCTCTTATGGCTAGTCCACATTGATTATTTTGGGTATAATTTATACTATTTGACATTGATTTTGGTGAGTTATGGGCATTCAAGTTCTTATTCTTCCCTTGAAACATGTCAAATTAACTATTAATCCTTTTAAACCTTAAATTATGATATGATATCATGATTTTTTTAGAAGTGGGAGAGATGTTTTTAGTATTAATATATTATCTACTCTTTTTAAAATATTCAATCACTCTAAAAATACTTCTCCAATTCTATTAGCCATACTTCAAATCCATCCCCCAATACAGTTTCATCAAACTTGGGTGGATTCACCTTTTTCATGTCACGTGATAACTCTACAACTACCTCATCTCCTACATCCTATGGCACCTCTCATGCCTTTGCTCTTGAAGATGTTATTGGTCATTAGGATGCTCATTAGGTTCTTCTTGAGCATTCTCCTCTTCATGGCCATGCACTTCCTATTCTAGGAAGGTGTTTCAATCTGTAGTCTCTTTCATGGTTACAAGGATTAAATTTAACTTCACAACTTAACAAACTAATTTGGATCAATAGGGGGTTTAGTATTTAAGGTACCCTCATTTTCTAGTCTAGTGTGTACCATTATTCTTCCTATTCATTAGGAGTATAAGTTTGTGTTAGCGGGCACATTAAGTCCTAGATATTGAGCCTCAAATATGATACCATAATGTAACAACCCCACTATGTTTTTTAGAATATTGTAATAATTTTATTTTTTAATTTAATTACACATATTCAACATATAGATTTCACCATGATAAATCTTATGTAGTGATATTTAACTAACTATATTAATTTAGTTAATCGGCAAGGTTATAACTAATACATCTAGCTAAGGATCACCATGAACATATATAGAAATCATGAACAATATTGAATAACCATAAATACTACATCTCAACATAAATGAAATAGTATAAATTCATCCACAATTGATACAATATTATAGACTCTACTGTCGAAGTACAATGCATAAATATTATAGTTCTCAATAATATATAAAATATCTCAAATGATAAAACATGATACAAAGCTTTCCATGACTCAAAAGTCTCCATGACTCCAGTATCAATAGGTAATATCAAATGTAATCTCAAGTATAGTACTCCATTTGGGAGGGAGAGCATCATTCAAGCACTTTTCCATGTCAACCATGGACCTTATATCTCCCACACTATCTCCCAAACAAGGGGATGTCCCTCCTTTCATGGATGTGTAGATAATGATCGTGCAAGAATCTAGAGTAACAAACTAGAACTTGTGTGTCAAAGATATTAAATACATAATATGTACCATAAATAAATCTATTCTAATATAATATCACATAAATATGAAAACTATATCAACATATGAAATGACAATGTTTATCAAACATTACTTTGGCTAAAATTTTCAATAATAAATAATCTCTATGATCAATCAACTTCATACACACCACTTGATCAAATTACACCTTATCTTGCATTGATGGCACTAATTAATCCAATAGAATCTACCCACTACTGAAATTAGGGTCATGAATGTGATATTTAGTAAAATAAATAATAATATAAAAACCAATAGATTCATTTATCATATTTCACTTTAGCTAATTAAAAATTACACTAAATATAGAAATATCACACACATTCATTTAGTCCATCAAATTAAGTTAATGGAATCCAAACATATAGTTTATTAAAAATAATAAATAGAACACAAAAATAGTCCTCAATATAACATACCATCCAGATAATGATTATCTAAATTGCTAGTTGCTTTATCTACTAAGGAACTTATAATATTATTTCTCCACAAAATAATATTATAATCCTAGATAATAAATTATTCATATTCCACATATAACAATAGGCAATCCATAACATACAATCATGTTTTGTATTTAAACTGATAAATACATTGAATGATTTATATTTAAACATTATAATACTTTTATACTAACCAAATGTAAACAAGCATCTAATATTCATTATAATAATGATAAGAATTATAACACAGTTGTATATATAATAGATATTTATATATTAATGCATAATATAATTACATTATACATACTTCATATATATAGTATACTACTAAGGTGGCATCCACTGTCATTTGCCTTAGAGTATACTGTATACAAGAAGTATACAGTCAATTCATAAACAAAGGCCCCATCAACTTTTTCTTTAAGCTCAGAAATTCCATTTCTCATGATAAATAAACACATAGAATTTGATAATTCAAACTCAATTCTTATTTATTCATCTACACACTCTAGTCATTTTAAATCTAAACAATCATTCAAGATTTTCCAATCAAATAAAATTCACAAGTGTAAATATAATGAAACACAATTACGTTTACCCTATTCAGGTATTAACAAAGAAATAATTAACACATAGTTGAATACCTACTTAGGTATTGTTTATTTCATCTTAGTTTTGGTTGAATGATACAACTACAAAACAAAGCTAATAAACAATTTTATTATAAAAATGATCTCATATATCCAGTCCCCTTATGGACATATGGAAACTCATACACAGTTCAATAATACACATCTGAATGCAAAGTTCATAGAAAATAACTAAAATTATCCATGAATCCCTTACCTATTTATTTGGTATACATGCTTGAATTAACTCAAATGTACATTCTACAATTGTGTTTCTCATCTACCCATACATGGGTTACACATGTTAACTACACAAAACATTCCCAATTCCAAATTTTAACTATTATGAATAAAAAAAGATCTGATAACTTAGTTTTAGATTTAAACTATTATTTAATCCTAGTCCATATACTTTCATTGGAATTTAATCCAAATAAAACCCATCAAAGCCATATCCTTTAATTTTCAAAATAAACAACTTCATTCTTAAAATTTAATACATAGTCACTCATGAAGTCTGACTATATATATTTATATTTGTGTGTGTATGTATATATGTATATATATTGTCAAATTTAATATTTTCATAGTTGAATATGGGAGTGTGTGTGTGTTTATATATATATATATATATATTCAAATGTTAAACTATTAAATTTGATAATATATATACATATATACATACACACACAGATACACACACACACACACACACACACACACACACACACACACACACACACACACACACACACACACACACACACACACACACACACTCAAGTATATATATTTGTGTATATATTCATTATCTCAAGAAAACCACAATCTTAACCCAAAATATTTGATTGGTTTAATAGTTGATGGATCAAACAAATAAACATTTTTGAGGTTAAGTTTCAAATACCCAATTGAATATATAACAACCTGGTTCAAGACAAATTTCTCAAGCCAAATTGTTTATATACCCAATAGAGTAAATCCCATTTTTGAATTATGTTATTCAAATTACTAAGGAAGGATAGGATAGATTTTAAAAATCCTATTTATATCATGGCTAAAACCTATGATTCCATTCCCAACCTTCCTAGGTTACCCTAGGTTGGATATAGGGTTTTATGGAGGCCGAATCCTCCATAGGGCCCTATATACAACCCTTATAAATTTATAATTCCTATAAACAATTGAAAATCTAGTAGCCCAAAAATAATTTGAAAACCCATTCTTAAAATTTATCGCACATGGGTATTTACATTACAAAACCAACCTGGTAAAATGTATGCATGCCAAAGAAGCTAAGCCAAATATTTTTCATGTACACTTTTTCACCTCCTCTCCACCTTCTATCTTTTTTTCACAATATGGCCTGAGTGTGTCATTCACAATTCCACTATCCTATTTTATTTATTTTACATCACTTATTTCCTTACATTGCTCCATCATTAATGATAGATAAGATGCATTTAAATTATGCATACCCAAATAGCTTAACCAATTCATAGTCTATCTCCATGCAAACGTAATAAAACCTCATAATTTTCTTCCAAACATTACTTAACTAAGGTCAATGAATGATTAGTAACCTAATGATTCTCAATGCCTCTATCAAATCCCTAATTAATCATATTTTATTCCTTTATCAAATTTACATGATAATTATTTAATCAAACCATTGCCATCCATTTCAATTACATAAGTCACATAATCCTTATCTTATATTCCATGCAAAAGTATCAACTAGTCATTGTCTAATATATTTCCCTGTGCAATGACTAACACAATAATGATTAATATAAATTTGGCAATGCAATTAAGCATAAAAAGACTTAGAGTTTTTACATTGAAATGTTATCCACTAACATACATTATAATGATTTATAAAATCATTAAATAATTAACATTAATATATCCATTTATATATATTATGAATATAAATTTTTTAGTCAAACAGTTAAACAAATACAACATCTTTTAAAAATAATGCCATTTACCTTTTAGCTTTATAATATAATTATCATAATAATAATCTTTAATTATTATTATTTAAATCTTATATCTCAAGTAATGATTATGAAATCCATCACAACACCATAAAATTTTTCTACACATCCACACATAATAAGGTAGTGAGCTTAATAAACATAAACAAATTCACTCATTTGGCCAAACAAGATGAGCTACGTGAGATCAAAAAATTGGTGAGATCAATCAAATATCAACACAATCATAATCAACAATAAAATTTTTACCATAAAGCTTACTAAAAATCATCTAAATTAAAAGCACATAATACATGCTATGCTATCCATATCAATAATTAATTAAGAAACATGATATACTAAGTGGTATGTACAAGGGTTTCCAAATTCATTTTTTGTCATCCCCCAACATATCCATCTAATCACCCTCTCTAATGATACTCTCCCTCCATCATGATTTGAGGGTAGAATATTTCATGAATTCACCTCATGCCAATGAAGGTAGTTATCCCAAAATAGCATTATATCCATAAAATAATATTTTATAATAATCAAACATGATAAAAAAAGTATAAAATATAAAATCACCACTAACTCATAGCATCTAATCATGTAAAACAACACAAATTATCCCATAATCAACATATGTCATTAAGCTTAATAAAATATTAGTTAATCAACTAATCAACCATAATAATTCATGGATTAAATAGGTTATTTATCGTAGAGAGAAATCGGGATGTGATAATTGATGAATCTAAATGGGTGAGCTCCATGGTGATCAATATCAAGAAGGACAACCATATTCATATTTGTGAAGATTATTGAGAACTCAATGTTGCTTGCATAACTAACCCTTTTTCAATGATTTTCACTAAGGAGATCTTAGAAGGATTTTATGGGTGTGATATTTATACCTTTACCAATGGTTTTTTTGGGTATCATTAGGTCTAGATCATAGAATAAGATAAACCAAAGACCACCTTTGTAACTGAATAGGGTTAATTTGTCTATAATGTGATGCCCTTTGGTTTGAATAATGTTCCAACCATGTTCTCACATATTGTAGTAGAGGTTTTTAAGGATTTTATTCATAAGTTCATTCAAGTATACTTATATTATTGGACCATCTATGATTTAATGGGTGATCATTGTGTTCATCTTTACCTCATGCTTGAACATTTATGACAACTTAAGATTTATTTAAATTTGAATACGTGTGTTTTTTTACTCCATTTGGAATTTTGTTTGGTCACGTTATTTATCATGATGGAATTTTAGTGGATCCATCTAATATTTTAGTCATTGTTTGTCTTCCATCACTGACCACCTAATGTGAGGTCCATACATTTCTAGGACACATTGGGTACTATCAAAAGTTCTTTCATGGATAAAATAAGATTTTAGTATCACTAGAGGAACTACTTAAACATAATTATCAATTATTATAGATAGATGCTCATCATCAGGCATTTGTATCACTCAAGGATAAGCTAATCACTACCCTCATTCTTTAGTTTTTAGACTAGATGAATCCCTTTCATGTACATGTTAATGATTTAGGCATGGAAATGGCCTCTATCCTTACTTAACTTAATGAGGTAAATCTTGATCATCCCATCTAATTTTCTAGTTATTCAAGAGGTTCATTCAAACTAAACAAACTACTCAACTATAGAACACGAAGCCTTGTCTATGGTATATGTGTTTAAAAAATTTAATCAGTATTTATTAGCCACCTCATTCATTTTATTTATAGACCATGAAGCACTAAAATATCTCATGAAAAAGATGATGTTTTACATATGCATTTGCTAGTGGATTTTCTCTTTTAGGAATTTCAATTTTCTATGATGGTGAAACTAGGTAAGGCTAATTATGGACCTGATCTCTTGTCACATGTTGAATCTAGTGAATTGGATTACACCATTGAGGATGATTTACTTGATGTGTGTATTTTTAAAGTCACATATGTGCCTAAGGAATTGGAGGATATCACACTTTTATTAATATAGGTTATACACTAGCCCACCTCAACACTCAAGATAAAAATTAATTCTTTGTTTCTATTGATCCTTTATAAGCTTGGATGGGATGAATTATTACATTGTTGTGTAATGAATTATGATTTAACTAAAGTTATTCAAGAGGTTCATGAAAGTGTCACTAGAGGATATTATATTAGTGATGCTACAATGTTGAAGGTTATATTAGTTGGGTTGTTATGGATCACTCTATTTAAAGATGCCAAAGCTTACACACACTAATGTGATATTTATCAGTGTGTGGGTGAACAAAATTAAAGGGTTGCTATGCCCCTTCATCTGATAATTGATCATGAACCCTTTGAGAAATGTAAAGTTGATTTTGTTTTCCCAATTACTCTAGTGGGGAGGTGTACTAGAGTGCATTATATCATTACCATCACTGATTACTTCATTCATTGGGTTAATACAGGCCAACTTGGGTTATACTACTACCATAACTACAATATTTATTTGGGAGAATAATATTACAAGGTGTGGATGTATATTAAGCTTGACTAGTGATCATAAAACTCATTTCATTAATGATACAATCTACATCCTTTGTCCTGAGTTTATGATTGTACAACACAAGACTGCACCTTACCACCCTCAAGCCAATGGTATAATTAAAGTGTTCAATTAAATATTGGGTCATACATTGCATAAGATTTGTAATATTTGTCACACTAATTGGGATGATCATGTTTCTATGGTATTATGGGTATATTTGACCATGTATAAATGATTGAACAAGGGTGATCATTTTAATATTATCTTTTTGTGTCGAATCCATTTTATTACTTGAATTCTTTGTACTTTATTTACATATTATGTGCATTGGCTATTTGGTTGATGAGGAATATTTGAAAGCATGCCTGGATGCTTTACTATAGTTGGATGAAACTCATTTTCTAGCACATTAGAGTCAAGGAGTGGAGAAACAAAAAAAAAGGCCTTGCATGATAGACATCTTAATAATAAGACTTTTTATCCAGGTATGCATGTGTTGGTTAATGACTCCAAGTTCACATGCCATTTAAGAAAAATTCACATCTATTATGATGACCCATTTATTATTCAAGGTATTCATCCCATGAGTGCATGTAAGTTAAAGAGGTTAGATGGCTAGTTCCTTCCAAGCCATTTCAATGGTAGTTGGCTTCACCCATACCATTCTGAGGGAAGTTTTCATTTTGTTAATAAGGCTTATGCCACTACTTTAGTTTAGTATTTTGGTTTTTTATTCAATAAGGCATGGCATTGGTTACAACACTTGCTTAGTTTTAAGATTAGAACTTGGTTATTTATTACTTTATTTGTCATGTCATGGAGGACCATGACCATCTTTTAGTGTGGGGTAATACGTATGAATGAATTAAAACTAAAAAGCACCAAGGAAATAGTGGAAGGGAATGCACACATAAAAGGGGCATGTAAGTTAAAGTGTATAATGACAATTGGATACATAGGATTCAGTGCATAACTGCTATGAGGAGTCAAGATAAATAAATTAGGTTACTACCTTAGAAATGGAAATTTTAAAATTCTTTACAACTATCATGCACTTCAATAAAAGTGCAAGATGGGACAAATGTGTTAATTTCATCACGTGTGTAATGGAAAGTGTACCAAATGGACATCATGGAAATACTACTATAGGAATTAAATGATTGAAATGATGGATGAGGTAATAGGGAAGTAAATGTAGATTACCCCTAAAATCTATAAAAGGTTAACCAATCATCATTTTAACACTTTACTATTGATAATTCATGAATTTATAGAGCCAAGTAGAACATTTTAAAGCTACCAGAGGAAAATTTATCAAATTTTAATGACCAATTTGAATATTGTGAAGTAAGGAGATCATAGTGATAAGGAAAGTGGTGGAACATTGATTTTAGAAGCATAGTTGAAGAAATTATAGGTTTTAGGTCTCAATGTCTACTATTAGAGGATGTTGAAGTAGGAGAGTCAAGGGAGTTAACTAAGTAATCACATATTATGTCATGAGGGTCATATGACCATGCCTCAATCTTTAGGCTTCTTAGAGGGTGATACAACCAAATAATAAGGCACAATGAAGTGATACCTTACCTATGATTCACAAGGAAGAAGAGTTTGAGGGTACATGAGTAAAATTAGATTTAATAAGAGAAGTACTTGGTGAAATAAACATGCATAAAGAAATATTTCCATTGTAGACTAAGAGAACAAACAAAAATAATCTAAGATGGTGTGAGAGGTGAAAAATAAAGTAGAAAAACTGCCCCCATCCCTAGTATTAATCAAAGAAATGTAATATCCTGAAGTGGTGTTATGGACAATGAAGTGGGAATATAATGTGCCAACTTACCAAGTATTTGACTATAATTACCACCATCCATGGAATGAAGTGGAGTTATAGTGTGACTATCAAGTTTAGTGGTAGAATACCCAAAATGAGCTTGTTTATGATCTTATTATTTTTAATAATCTCAATGACACTAGATTTTTTTAGCTATTCAATCTACCTTACTTTGGGAAACCTATGGAGGTTATGAGATTTATCTTGTGTGTACATGAAGATTACTTATATTTTTTAGGATATAGGATGAGGATCACAACATAAAGAGTTATAAAAGTTATAGGTCTATAATTCTCAAGTATTAACCTCAGTAGAAATTTGGAAGATCAAAAGGAAATTAAGAATATTATGATGGTGCTTAAATACAAGGGGAAAGGCCATGGAATGTATATATCTATTCTTTAGGATCCTACCCTTCAAGTGGATATACACTTGGTTATTACCAAGGTTGGATGTGTAGATAGATGGAAATAAGTAGACATGATACACTTATATGTAGACCATCAAATAAACATTGGGGTCAAGTATAATTATTCACAGTATTTTATTGAGAATTTTTTTTAGATGTAGAGAAGGCCCACCACTTGCCTAATCATAAAATTTATTGTGGTGAAATTATTATATTATAGGTATTTGATGAAATTGGTGTCTTGGAGTACATTAGTGGTGATTTAAAGTGGGTTTACAATCCATAGAATAAGTCTCTAGTTGAAATGTTTAAAGCATTCACATGCCCTAATGTTATTACTCCTAGCCACAGATCAAAGATGAAGGGATGGTATGATGGAATGAAAGAATATTTTGGGAATGAGTATAGAATTCCCAAGGACTTACCCACATAGGTAGGTGACCAAGACTAGTTTGTAGTAAAGTAATAGTTTTCTCTAGCACACATCTAAATGAGCCCTTCAGATGATTTGTCTAGGTGGCTCGAACTATTGTATGCTTTCACCAATAGGTATTTTATGAATTCTATCAATAAAATATATGATACATTCCCCATGATTATTGATGTTGAAAATATTAACATTGAGACTCACACTCTTAATCAAATGTATGTGTATCTAAGGAAGAAGGCCTATAGAGAGAAATTGGAGTCAGATAATAATGACATCAAGACCCAAAAAATTTTAGATGGGGACACTATTCATTTATTATTTTATACATTCAAGCCACAAAAGAGGACATATTATAGTGATAAGGATAAGAAAGAAACCATTCCACCCCCACTAAAAGTTGGGAGGTACCAAAAGTAGAATAAGTTGGGGCACAATGCCAACACAAGCACATTACTAGAACAACCTGTTGGGTGAATATTTTGTCACCAGCTAACTAACAAAAAAATAGGTATATCAACCTCAACATAAGGAGATTTAATTGGAAAAATGTGTAGGTTTACCATAGCATAATGAGATAAATCTCTCCTCTCATCAAGGGGAGGTTCCTTATAAACTATATATATATATATATATATATATATATATATATATATATATATATATATATATATATATATATATATATATATATATATATATATATATATATATATATATATATATATATATATAAGCTGAAAATACACTCAGGGGTGAAATCATACCATCCATCTCTCTTTTTTTAGAGATGATGTTCACAAAGTCAAGGAGAATTCCTGGGTAATAGCTGAAGGCATTTCTTTTCTTTCAAAAATGATGTTCAGAAGACCATAGGAAGACTTCCTAGGTAATAACTATAACCACAAGAAACCCATGAAAGCACAAAGTCTTTTATTGATTCTCTCACTGATTCAAGATGAAGTAACATAATAGAATGAAGTGTAGCACAAAGTCTCCACCTCAAATAGAAAAAGATAAAAGGTTACGAAAGATAATGGGTGCTCAAAGTCTCTCCAATATCCTTTACACTGAAACACAAAACACACAGACTAAAGATAATTATGGTAGCGCAAAGTCTCCCACAGTCTTCTTCAGGACACCTTCCAGGGTATTTCCACTTGTTCTACTTATTTGATTAAATAGACAAGACTGTATTTAGGAAAAATGCATAAGAATAATTTCTTAGATAACACAAGCTATTTCAACACAAAGTCTAAAAGGTCACTTGATTCCTCATTCAAATAACAAAATATGATTAATAGTCTAAGCTCAAAGTCTCAGGAATGACTTTCAATTTGGGCAAAGTTTTGCTTCTGATAACTGAGAGATCTCTCCCATACAACCTAAGAGACTATAATATATAGCAACTAAATAAAGACTTTGGTGTTTGATTCCATGAAATGGCCCATGTTGTATTCAATGCATTGGAGATTCTATGAAGGGGCCATGTTGGAGCAGATTACCAACCTAGACTTTGGCATTCTAATCATCTCAAATGTCTCCTCTAAAGCATGGGCTGCTTAGTCCTCTTTATGATGCTTACACGGTTGTCCATTTGCCTTTACTTTGATGAAGAAAAATAGGTTGTGCCTTTGAATGCTTGTGATCTCTGATGTCCACCTAGTGGACTGTTCCACCTACTGTAATAACTCTTCTACATATATTTTTGGATTCTATGTAATTTTCCATTTTTTCTTGCTATATTTTGTCTCTTCTTAGTGTTCTAACCTCTCAAGCTCTCTTCTCACTTTCTACTGGCTCTTTCAGCTCCTTCTTTAGCTGGTCACTAAGTTTATTCCCAGGTCTAGACCATTTGAAAATCAATGATTATTCTGTTGTCCTGAATTTGATGTCTATAGGGATGTCACTGGTCACTAGTCACTTGAACCATTTTGAACCTCAAACCTTTGAACCTCTCATAGTGCATTGTTTCAATGGTTCAATGGTTCAATAGTTTGGTGGTTTGGTAAAAGGCCATGTTCACTTAGTCTTCTTCTTTAGTTGAACCATTTTTTGGAATCTTCTAATTCATCCATTTGCTAGAAGCTTCCACTCAAAATTTGAATTCTTTGAAATTTTGAACTCTTTGAACCTTTGAACCTTTTAGAGGTAGGGTTTAATGGTTCAATGGTTCATTCTTACTCTTTGTATTCTTTTATTCTTTAAGTCTATTGAACTTGTTGAACTTTTGAACCTTTTGAAGGTGGGGTTTAATGTTTCAATAGTTCATTCTAATTCTTTGAAACCTATCGTTAAGTCTTTTGATTGAACCTCGATGTTGAACCAACCTCAAAACACTTATAAAATTCCTTAGTGTTTTGAACTTTCTTTTGAGAAAGCCCACCTGTTAAACCTATGATTTCTTTAGCTAAAAAGGATTGAGTGTTTGAAAAAATTAACTGCTCAAAACATTTTTTTGAGAAAGGAAGAGATTATTTTATCCTGTAAGACTAGAATAATTGAAATTTTGTCCACAAAAACAAGTGACATATTTTGGGAACAATAGCTAGTTCCATTTGGAGAACTTCCATCGATTGTAAAAATGATCGAAGGGAGTAGAATCTAGACTTTAAGTGCCTTCATCTATGCCATTGGGATATGAATTCATGCTTACCCAAAAGGAAAGGCACCTAAAAAAAATGAACAAAACTAAACTAAACTAAAGACTGTACATATATATAACTGATCTTATCTGATACTTTAAGGATTAAAGTGCTTCAAATGCTACCCACTGTGAGGCAGAGCAAATGGTGTTCCATCTTGATACTTCAATAAGAATCTATTCTCACCATTGAGTTGATGAATGGAAAATGGGATTTTCTATAAGGAATCAAATTTCCCATGCATTCCCTTTGTTTCTCTCCTCTTATCCTACAACAAAACTTAATCTCCAATCTAAAAATCATGAATTCTTACTTTTTGGTCAAAAGCTTCTTTACCCAACTCTGATGTGTAGCAATACAGTCCACCACCATAGTTCACTACTCATTTAGTTTAATTAAGCACATGATCCTCTTGTTGATGGAGTTTTCAAATGTTTGATCTTTGACTACCTTTGCCAACTTCAGTGCTGGTAGCTCTAGGGTGATTGGTATCTCTACATTCAAACCATACAAAAGTTGAAATGGTGACATACCTATTGCCCTCTTGGGTGTAATCCTATTTTCCCATAAAGCATCAAATAATGATTTATGCTAGGCTCTCTGATTGTCATCTACCAGGTTCCTGATAATTGTCATTAGGTTCTTATTGTTTGATTCTACTTGACCATTTCCTTGCAAATAATAGTTAGAAGAGTGGGAGAGAATAATCTCATAATAGTAACAGAATTGGGTAACTTTATGATAAGAGAAATAGGCTACATTATCTATTAAAATCTTAGTTGGGAATCCAAACCTAGAAACAATGTTTTTCTTGAGAAAATTACATACCTCTTCTAAAGTAGCATGTTTGACTGGAATGGCTTCCACCCACTTAGTAATAAAAAAAATCCTCCACAATCCAAATTATGAAAAGACTCCAAAAGTTTGTTCTACTGTACTTTATCCATGCAGCGAAGGAATACCCCATCAAGGTTCCTCTTGTACAAACTATTGTCCCACAAGACAAAGTTATTAGCTTTCAACTTAACAATCCTCTTTTATTTACAAGATAGGTGAGTAGGACACTCACCATAGGTAAGGAAATGAGAAATATCAGAATACCACTCATTCATAGTGGTGACAAAGAGAACTATGGGCATGTCTTCAACTTCCATTTCTTCATGCCCTACTTCTTCTGGCATGTTATCAGCAATTAATTGGTAGAGACATTTTCCCTACACAAGCTTCATAGGTTTGATGACAAGATCAAACTCCTAGATTTTATCAATCTAATTACCCCTTTTAGTTCCAAACTCCTGTTGAATTAGAATGGACTTTACCATTGTATCAAGAACCAGAGTAATAGTGTGTGAGTTTAGGATGTAAAAATGGAAGTGCTGTACTACCTTTACCATAGCATAAGTATGCTTCTCCATGTTTGAATATTTTATCTCATGAGCTTTGAGAGGACAACTCATGAAATATATGGGGGACTCCACACCTTCTTTGTTATACTAAACCAAAATGGCTGAAAGAGTGTGTTTAGAAGCATAGCTATATATCACAAAGTCTTTGGTGTAATCAAGACAAACTAGGATTGGGGTATGGGTGATAGCTTCCTTGATGTCTTGAAATGCTGATTTGCCTTCTTCAGTATAGCTAAAAATAAATTTACCTTTCATCATGTTGACAATGTGGCGAATCTTCTCTGCAAATTTAGGAATGAACCTTCATAGAAAGTTCACCTTTCCAAAGAAAGAATGGATTGTAGTCTTACTAGTAGGAAGAGCAAGCTCTTGAATGGATTTGACTCTTTTTGGGTCGACCTTTATGCCTTCTCAAGACACAGTGTGACTGAGAAGTTTCCCTTCAGTAACCCTAAAAATTGATTTCTTAGGATTGAGAGAATTTCCATTTTGTCGACATCATTCCAGAACTTGTTGTAAATGATGCACATGATCAGGACAATATTTGGAAAATGTGGTCAAGTCATCAAGATATACCACAATGAACTTCCCCATTTCATTTTTGAAGGCAAGATCCATTGCTCTTTAGAATGTGGTGCCAGCATTGATCAAGCTAAAGACATTCTATGATATGCAAAAGTGCCCCAAGGTGTAGTGAAAGAAGTCTTATGTTGGTCTACTTCACCAACTTCTACTTGATTATATCCTAAAAAACCATCTAACATTGATAAGATCTCTGCATTAGTGATTGTTTACAGTAGTTGATCCATGATGGGCAGGGGATAGTTGTCTGTTAAAGATGACTGATTTAGATTTTTAAAATCAACACACAGGTGAATTTCTCCATTCTTCTTTCTCACAGGGACTATGTTCACAATCTAGGTGGAATGATGGATTGGGAAAATAATTTTTACATTCAACATTTTCTGTATTTCAGAAAGAATAGTGCCTGATATCATGGGGTTGTACTGCCTTTATTTCTACTTGTGAGGCAACGACCCAATCTTGAAAGGAATTTCATGTTAGATTTCTTCGGGTCTAAGAGATTTTAGATCATCATAAGAGTATGCCAAAACATCAATGTAATGGTGAAGTAGAGTGATAAATTTGAGTTTTTCATTAGGAGTGCAACAATTTTTTATGTTGACCATTTTAAGATTATCTTCTGTACTCAAATTTATTTGATCAAAATTCTTGGGGGATTTTGAATCCATTTGTTGCTTCTTGATAAACCTATCATGCTTATCGAGTAGTTTCTCAAGAGAAACTAACCCTTAGAGAATTTTATTCCCTTTGAGCTGAAGGAACTCTTCATCAAATTTTAAATTTGTTTCAAGAGTTGATTCTCATAACAGAGATTCACTACCTTCAAAATGAAGCTTCTCAAAGCTATCCATCTATTCTAGAAAAACAATGATTTAGTTGTCACCATTAAATACCTACCAATGGTTAGCATTATTAGGTACACTTGGTCAAAATACTAGCTCAATAGTGTACTTATTACCTTTAAAATATTGGTGAGGGACCATGAGAGTTGCAGAGATGGCCAATGAATCTACTCAATTATTGAATTCTTTGGGCACAACAAAAATATTGAAAGCATCAAAGCTTTCAAAGTAGTCCCACACCAGATTGTGATAATGTCACAATCTCTCATTCTTTATTTGATACAGGTTCCCCACCTGACAAACCACTAGCTCAACATCTCCCTAGGTGTGAAGAAGTTTGACACCTTTAGCTTGAGCGGCCTTTAATCCGAGTAACAAAGATTCATACTCAGTGGTGTTGTCGGTGTTACTGAACTTCAACTTGTATGAATAGGGAAAAATATCTCCTTGAGGAGATATATGAACAATTTCAGCTCTATAACTAATAGAAGAACAACTGCCATCAAACTCTAAGATCCAAACATCATCAGAAACTGATCTTTTCTTAGATTTTTCTTTGTTTGGGAGGGGAGATCCTTTTGCACCTAAACTATGTTCTACCAATTCTTCTAGTTTCTTGTCTAAAATTTTTGGATTGTCACCTACAGGACTTTCATTTGATGTCAGAGGAACATCCTCTATGGATAGGAAGTAATTACCCATTTCTAAAGATTCAAATATAATTTGAGCTTTAGGGGCTGATGTTTGGGTGACAATGTACTTTGACTCCTTCTCAAGAATCATCCTTTGCATGATGCCCTTCACAAGTATCCTCACCTTAGACATGTCCATGCTCAAATTACCACCAACATCCTTGAAAAAATTTCATCCCAGTAGAATGCCATAGGAAGCTGGAACATCAGCTACCAAGACTATCATTTTAATCCTTTTTTTCTAAGAAGGCCACAAATGCAAATTGGGCATCTTTAATTTGACCCAAGAGTGGCACTTGTTTATTTTCCATAGAGAAACATTTCTCAAAAGTTTTAGTCAGAGTGAGGCCAAGAGATTTTGCTACCTTGGTAGGCATGACATTGTTTGAAGCTCTTGAGTCAATTATGTAGTTGCTCAGCTTGTATCCATTTATCAATAGGGAAACATAAAAAGGTTCTATTTTATCAAGGGAAACAAGAGGAGTAATGACAAGATTATTTGAGGTGGATATGTTCTTTGGGGGATTATGAGTCACCCTTGGAACTTCTTGTCCTGTAGGGATGATTTTGTTCTTTACACACTCAACCAACTTGTCAAACTGCTCAGGTTTGGCTTGTAAATATTCAAACTTAGTCATTTGGATTTTGGTCTTCTTAGTATGGTCAATTATATCAAATGACTGGAAAGAACTAAGAATAGAGGAAGGAAGTCTATCATTCTATGTTTTCTTAGGTGTGGTACTAGTTTGAGAATTTGAAGCAGAAAGAATAGGAATATTTGAGGTACTTACTTTTTTAGTGATCACCGGGTCCTTTGATTGGAAAGGAAAATAATTCCCTCATTTAGCAATTGAAATTACTATTCAAGATTCTTCCCCTAATTTTCTTTTATCATCTTGTTGAGTTGACTAGTTCTGGGACCTAGTAAAGACAACATATGATCTATCAAACACTTCTCCCTTACTTCTGGCTTCATCCTGATAATTCAAGAAATTGATGTTGGAGTTGCCAGCTAATTCTTCTTCTCCTTCTATGAAGAGATTAGCATCATCTTCTTGATCATACTTAGGTTGGAGATAAGAATCATGTTCAACTTCATGATAACCAACTACTGAGTTAGTTGGTGTTGCTTTAATGGCAAGCTTCCCCTATGGGGGAGAAAGACGATTTGGTTGCCCTTGATTCTTGGTAGCAGTGCCTTGATATGACTAGTTAGGAAACATCTTCCTTGGTATATCCTAATAAGAAGGGGGATCAGACATCCCTTGTGACATTTTCTTTTTTAGAGCTAGCAATTCATTTGATAGCTTTTGCACCATAGGATTAGTGGTGCTCGTTGAAATTTTTTTGGAAGATGAAGAAGATTTATTTTTGTTAGGATCTCTTCTTATCTTTCTTTCCAATATAAGATCATCTTCAACCTCAGTGGCCAAAATTTGAGCTATAACAAGATCTATGTAGCTATCCCACCTCAATAGGAAACTCACTTTAGGAAGTTGAGAGTTTATGAAGAATCATTTTAGATTTTCAGGTGTTGGTTGAGTAATTGTAGGAATCCTATTCCTCAGTGTGTCAAATTTAGCAATGAAGTCTCGCATAGGTTCATGAGGCTCCTTATTCATTTGTGTAAGCTAAGCTAATAGGGCATGTGCATCTTCTATAGGTTTGAATCTAGCTTCAAAATTGGCTTTGAGAGTGTTCTAGCTAGTTATAGTCTATGCTTGTAGATGATAAAACTAGTCTACAACAACACCTTACAATATTTCTACAAACAGTCTGACTACAATGTCTTCATATTCCATGCCTATCATGCCACATGCTATGTAGAAGGCTATTATGTCTTCATCAAGATGAACTCTCCCATCACCATAGAATTTGGGAAAATTCTTCATTGAACTATGGGGTAGTTCATGTAAAGGTGGAGTTAGATTCAGGGGACCAAAGGTGTTACCCCAGGGGCCTTGGACTACCATGATATGACAATGGAAAGGAGGGATAAAAAATATTGGTGGGGTATGTATAGACAAAGCTCTACTAGCAAAGAAAAGAGAATCTTTGCTTGGTATTAGAGACTTGATGTTGGTAGGAGGAAAACTCCTAGTTCACTGAAGGTGAGTTTGTGGAGGGGAAAGATTAAAATTATTTTTTTGTATAAACTCAAATATAGGGTAAAAAATACCTTGAGCTCTTTGGCTTCATGTATACCATGGATTTGCTAGAGTGTAAAATGGAAAAGGAAAAGAATTGGAACTACTTCAATTTGAAGCTTGAGGCTTCAAACTATACGCTCTTCCCCAGCGGAGTCACCAAAAAACTATTGGGTGAATATTTTGTCACCAGCTAACTAAAAAAAAAAGGTATATCAACCTCAGCATAAGGAGATTTAATTGGAAAAATGTGTAGGTTTACCACAGCATAATGAGATAAATCTCTCCTTTCATCAAGGGGAGGTTCCCTATAAACTATAGTATATATATATATATATATATATATATATATATATATATATAAGCTGAAAATACACTCAGGGGTGAAATCATACCATCCATCTCTCTTTTTTTAGAGATGATGTTCACAAACTCAATGAAAATTCTTGGGTAATGGCTGAAGGCATTTCTCTTCTTTCAAAAATGATGTTCAAAAGACCAGAGGAAGACTTCTTTAGTAATAATTGTAACCACAAGAAACCCATGAAAGCACAAAGTCTTTCATTGCTTCTCTCACTAATTCAGGATGAAGTAACACAGTAGAATGAAGTGTATCACAAAGTCTCCACCACAACTACAATAGAATAAAAGGTTATGAAGTATAATGGGAGCTCAAAGTCTCTCCAATATCCTTTACACTGAAACACAAAACACACATATTAAAGACAATTATGGTAGCACAAAGTCTCTCACAATCATCTTTAGGACACCTTCCAAGTTATTTCCACTTATTCTGCTTATTTGATTAAATAAACAAGATTGTATTTAGGAAAAATACATAAGAACAATTTCCTAGATAACACAATCTATTTCAACACAAAGTCTGAAAGGTCACTTGCTTTCTCATTAAAATGACAAAATATGATTAACAGTCTGAGCTCAAAGTCTTAGGAATGCCTTTCAATTTGGGTAGAGTTTTACTTCTAATAATTGAGAGATCTCCCCCATACAAACTAAGAGATTACAATATATAACAACCAAAGAAAGACTTTGGCACTTGATTCCACAAAATGGCCCATGTTATATTTGATGCATTGGAGATTTTGTGAAGGGGCCATGCTAGAGCAGATTACCAGCCTAGACATTGGCATTCTAATCATCTCAATTGTCTCCTCCAAAGCATGGGCTACCTGGTCTTTGTTATGATGCTTACACGACTGTCCATTTGCCTTTACTTTGATGAAGAAAAATAGGTCGTGCCTTTGAATGCTTGTGCTCTTTGATGTCCACTTGGTGGACTATTCCACGTACTGGAATAACTCTTCTACAGATATTTTTGGATTCTATGTAATTTTCTCCTTTTTTTTCTATATTTTGTCTCTTCTCAGTGTTCTGAGCTCTTGGGCTCTCTTCTCACTTTTTGCTGGTTCTTTTAGCTCCCTCCTTAGCTAGTTGCTGAGTTTGTTCTTTGGTCTGTACCATTTGAAAATCAATGGTTATTCTATTGTCCTAAATTTGACATCTGTGGGGATGTCACTAGTTATTGGTCACTTGAACCATTTTGAACCTCAAACCTTTGAACCTTTCAGAGTGCACTAGTTCAATGGTTCAATGGTTCAGTGGTTCGGCGGTTCGGTGGTTTTTAAAAGGCCATGTTCACTTAGTCTTCTTCTTCGGTTGAACCATTTTTTGGAATCTTCCACTTCATCCATTCATTAGAAGCTTTCGCTCAAACTTTTAACTCTTTGAAAATTTGAACCTTTCAGAGGTGGGGTTCAATGGTTCAATGGTTCAATGGTTCATTCTTACTCTTTGGATTCTTTTATTCTTTAAGTCTGTTGAACTTGTTGAACTCATTGAACCTTTGAACCTTTTGAAGGTAGGGTTCAATAGTTTAATGGTTTAATGGTTCATTCTAATTCTTTGAAACCCACCGTTAAGTCTTTTGATTGAACCTCAATGTTGAACCAACCTCAAAACACTTAGTAAATTCCTTAGTGATTTGAACTTCCTTTTGAGAAAGCCCACCTGTTGAACCTGCAATTTCTTTAGCTAAAAAAGCTTGAGTGTTTGAAAAACTTAACTGCTTAGAACATTTTTTTGAGAAAGGAAGAGATTATTTTGGCTTGTAGGACCAAAATGATCAACATTTTGTCAACAAAAACAAGTGACAGATTTTGGGAACAACACAACCTAAATGACAAAGGATTGCCCCTTCACCACTAAGAGATAATAGGTCTATAGGTCAACTAGAAGTCCCTGATTCTTCCCCGTAGACATCTCTTCCTTCAAAATATTATACCTTAGTGCTTAAGGATGGTGAACCTAATTAAAAAGTGGTGACTCTAAAATCAACACCAAAGAGAGAAATTTCCCCCAAGGAATAAGAGGTTTAATAGGTCACTAGAGTTATAAAATGATCCCTCTCCACTGAAACACAAAGAATCCACCATTCATGAAACACAAGTGGATTTTGGGAGTCTCATTGGTGAAGAAGGGGAAGGCATGGACACAAATTTGGGTATGGGTTACCATTGATGTTGGTCCAAGTCACCAAGAAGAGGATCTAGATGTAGGATTTTTTGTCACTTATATTTTCACCCTTTGAGGATATGCCTCAACTCTCCACATCCAAGTGGCATAATTAAAACACCTCTAGGTTGTAAATGAGTTTAAGAATGAGGTGAATCTCTAGATAGGGACAACTCCCTTGATGTACCAATTTTGGATCACTACTACACCTATGATTGTGAGGGAAAAGGGAGAGAAAACTGAAAGGAAACTATCCTAAAGGAGGTGATACACAAAATTAGCTGATGAATTCCAACTAGCTACATGTTACATATAAGAACAAGGGACTAACTAAACATACACTTCTCCAATCTACATATTCTTACATCAATATTTCATTATGAGGTTATGATTAATGTTTAAGCTATGATGAATATACAAGATGACTTTAATGGCACTAGTGAATATAATAACTCACTCAACCATTGAAACTTCATAAAACACTTCACATGACCTACAAGAAGAAGATTTCAAGATGTAAATAGGTGAAAGAATGAGACAACATGCTAAGGAAATAAGAGACATCACTAAGAAAGATCAATAATCCAAGTAAAACTCACTATGAATAGTCATGGAAGAGGTAAAAACTAGTAGTATTTATTTCTCCATGATATTCAAATGAGCAGAGATTCACCATACTTAGGTGGAGCATTGTTTACAAAGGCCAAAATGGCTAGTTCTTATAGAACTTGAGAGAGAGAGAAGAAGAAAGAATTCCAAATTTCATAAGGATACTTTTCAAGCTAATAAAAGGAGTTACATTTTCATGGGAATAGAGTGTGAAACTAATCATGAAAATTTAGGAACCATAAGTATCACCCCAAGTCATGAAACTCTTGAAATGTGGCATAAATTTCCCTTTGTTCGCTCAAAAAATTGCTTTCATTATTCACCCATATTTTAAAATCCCAAAACTTACTACAGATATGTATAATGATTATACTGATAGGGAATGTTTTTATACATGCTTCTCCATGCATTGGTTGCATTCCTAGTCATCTAGAATCTTTTAAAAGTGAGCCATTACTAACTGTAGTCAAATAAACTCCTCTTCCATACAGCTTTCATACTTGGCTCCCAAAAAGGCATCAAGTTTCCATTAAAATTCATAAAACTTAGTGGATTACACTTTTAAATACCTTACATGGCCTTATAGGCATTAAGCACACCTTATAATTAGTTTACTTAAAGATTTTCAGCCTTCTCATTATCATGTTCACTATGCTAGTTTTGATTGGCTGAGATGAGAACTCTAGTAGGAATAATTAGGATTTTTTACAAGGAATGAAATTGGCATGGGTATTTATCCTAAGTCTCAATCTTCCTTCCAAATTATATTTCATCTATTGAAACCTCTTAAACCCTGCATAATGTATAAAATAGTAAAAAAATATCTTATTTTATACTCCGTATGTACAATGCCATAAAACTCATCCTAATGGTAGGGATCCTGACTGATTCTTATACAACATATAATCACTTTACTTTCCATTCTAGTCCATTAGAGTATCTTTCCGTTCTTGTTTTCCCAATCAGGTCATTATTCAGGGTTTGGTAGGGTTTTAGCCTCATTCTAATATTAAGCTTTGTTCATGAAGTTTGGATGTTGGAATTGCTAAAAAAATACAAAAATGTAAATTTTATGACCCCTTTTAACCTTTATAAACTCCCTTTACCTCCATGCACATCCTCAAAAAATATATGAATAGTCAAAACTAGCCTATCAAGCTTGTTTCTCCATTTCCTGCAGGTCTGAGTTGGTTCTTGAGTAAAAAATGGCCTTATTTATGATTCATTTGAATACAAATAGATTAGACACATATTTTATGAACCTATTAACATTCCAAAATGTATTATAATTCCCCTCTCATGGTGGAATTTAAAATGACTCTCTATTTGGTTTATAGGCCTAAACCCTACCTAATATGCCTAACTGGAACTCTTGTAGGTTTGGACCACTTGTTGAGTTTCAAAATTTATTGATTATTTTATTATTTTTTTATATGTTTTATAAAAATTGATATACTTCCTTTCCATGTCCATAAAACTCTTGGTCCATCATTTATCACCCTTTCTCAAAAATGTAGGGTTTATGCTCCTAGGGAAGTACCCTCTATCTAAGACAAAATAGAGGGTACTTCCCCTATTTACTCAGACCAATAAAATATTAGAGGGGTTTATAAAATTTATGGAGACCCTATACATAAAAAATGGGCCTTTTATCAGGTCATTAGGCCCCTCAAATTCACTAAAACCCAAGATAGACTATCAGGGAAAAAAACTGTGTGCAAGATTTTAGAAAGTAGACTGTAGGTTACCTGATTAGAATATTCTCTCTATTTTTTTTCCATATCAAGAGATTTTGGAGACCATCATGGTAATTATGAGGTTAATCCATATCTATTCATCACTTCAAATCCCATGTACTTCCCCATACACCCTTTTAGTTAAGACTGAGTATAACCTTGACTATATTTCCTACCTTGCAGGGGATACCTGTAGGTGCATGTCTGCTATGTTGGACTTTGAAGATAATATATAGACATTTATTTAAGATTTTAAGGTGACATATAATCTATTTAGACCTATGTTTACATTTTATATGCTTAAATCATCACCTAGACACTATATTCAACTTGGTGTCTACCTTCCTAGCTATAGGTGAGTATTTCCTATGAAAGGACATCTATAAGTGTTCATGAGGCTTGAAAAACTATACATCAACATCATCATTATTATATTCATGATAATTTTTACACAATTCCATCAATATGGTTATTACAAACATGAGAGTATGTTTTACTTTCTCTTTTAGGATGTCAATGGTCACCTAAAAGTGAATTCTTATAGGTATGAATGCAGGGTTTTAGTAATTTAAAAAGCATCTTTAGGACCTCCAACTTCTATCTTCCACCAACTTTATGGCCTTTATATTTTTCATATCTCTTCTCCATGATATAGGATATATGTATTACCTATATATATATTCTACAAACCTCTTTGAAACCTTGTTATAGGGTATCTATAAAAGTGTTTGGATATTTATTTTTAATTTTTAGGGAAGATGTCCCTGAGTTCAGTCATCTTGTGCTTAAAGGTAGTTTACACCTCCTCATACCCATTTTATGATTTAAATAGGTATACCTTGAGTTTTAAATCATGATATAATATAAAATAAGTTTTTACTATGTTTTAAATTATCCATCCAAGGACCTTCAAATCTTTGTGGTACCACCTGTAGGCGGGCATTTGCATATACAGGTGGTGGGTATGAAACTTGGACAATGAGTAGAAAAACATGTTGGTGATAAATTAAAAAACATCACCAAGTTTTCAAATGGAATCATATCAATCTTAAAATACTTAAAACTCTCCCAAATTCTTCATCTCAGCTTGACATCATTAGGGAGACTCCTATAGGTTTGAATGAGATGTATGTAGGCAGCGAACATGGAATAGAGAAAAATGTGTGGATGAATGGCTTCATGAAAAAATTAAACTCAATTTCAATTCCTCAAATAAATATTTGGCCTTATGTCGATCTTTAAAAATCTTTAAAACATATGTTCTAATCATGAAAACCTCTTGTAAACACCTGTTACAGAGAAAGCAATGGTTTCTAGTGGTTGGTTAGTGTGGTGCATGAACTTGCAACCAACCTACATCATATCTAAACCTTAAAATAGACTCTCTTTAATTATTTATGAATTTAATAATTTTATATATCCTCATTTAAACTCCATGAAGAAGGTAAATATGATTTATACATGTGACTACAAGTGAAAGTGAGTGGAGAGTTGACTATGAGAAAGGCAAGACTAAATATTTGATCAAAACATGGTGTTATGAGACTAAACATGAAGGTAAGGTTATCACTATGGAATTGGGACATGATAAACCTATTATCCTCTTCACATGAGACCCTTGTAAATTACTAAGCATTCCACAAACAAGGAAACCTGACTGAGACTGCATATGATGGCACCCTCCTACAACATGAGATTATTTACATATCAAAACATCTTAAAACACTAAAAAAAGCATGGAGATAATTTTAAAAGAGACAAAAATAATATAGATTTAATATGACCAAATGGATTGTATGTACCTATCTAAAATAGAGCAAAACCTATAGGGTGTAGAAAATAATGAGCAAAAAAGCATAGTCAACTTGTTAGAGATGGTTCATAAATCATGGTTGACCAATCTTAAAAATATTTTTCTATAAATGGATCTATTTGAGTGTAATACCACCTCCTAAATTCATTTGACTTGAAACCTCCTATACTGACTATACCAAGTATGAACCTTATGACCACTTCTGTGTGTCTAGAAGGTTGAAGAAGGAGTAGAATGGTTTTGGGCATTTTTAAGAACTTAAAAATCATACCAATCACTAATATGAGTCTGAGGAATATGAAAAGGCATTCCATCACCTTATCCCATGTGTCACCCTCCCTCATGGGTCGTACAAGTGCCAAACTCTTCCTTTTTCAATTGATTTATTTAATTTTAGTTAGATATCCTAAAATATTCTAATGGAAATGAAATTATTGATAGGGAATATGAACTCTTGGATGTTTTAAAGGAAACTAGGACACTCAGACACCTTGAAAACCATGCCACTTACATTTATGACCCCTAAATGCCTACTAAATGACTCAAAATGATAAATGAACTAATCCAACCATGACCAAGGCTAAAAAGGTATAAAATGACATCAAATAGATTATAATACACCCCATGTAAAAATATTAGACCCCTAAAACATCTTAAAAGTCAAGTTTTTACCTATAGGGGTCCCAATTTGACCTACATAGTCGAATTTGGTCAATAAATTAGTGACTCACAGGGGTAGTATGCTTTATATACTAAATATCAAAAGCCTTATCAGTCCATTGAGCTTAGGGAGTCATCTAAATTTTTAAACACAATAATATGACTTTGATAATTTACAACAAGCTTTGATCAAGACAAGACTAATTGATTACCGTAACGACACAAAACAAAGGACACACATAAGGCAAAGCAAACACAATAAAAAGACACACATGTGCTCAAAGCACTTAGGGAAATTATAAAACAAACAAATATGCACAAATATCAACTAATCATACCTCATTTCTAGGATCAAAAGGAAAGTTTCTTGAATCTTCTTCTTCATGAGATGAATCATAGTGCTAAACATGTTTCTCCTTAGATTGGATGCTTTGTAGATCAAACCTATTCCTTGGCACTTCACTTGATCTACTCTCAAGTATATTATCCTTAAATAGGCCTCAAATGTAAATGTACTCATCTTTAATTTGTACACATCCCTTATATTTCTTCCCACTCTTCATCTCATGATCAACTTGTATCTTCTTAGTAGGCATGGCTTCAAGAGGAGTGGTTTCTTGTTCCTTAAAAGATTAAGGACAATAGAAGCTTGTTATATCTTTCAAGAGATGGTTTATTTATCCTAACTAGTTGAGAGGATGATAAACCATATTTATTATTTCAAACATGTCATCATGGGATGCATATTCCTCTTGAAAGGACAGGTTTGAAAAGTTACCTTTTCTTTGCATACTCACTTGAGTGTCAAGGCTGCCTTTTCCATTTTTGAATAGATCATAGCCTCCTTGAAGAGGATTATAACCTACTCTAATTAATGTAAAAAATTCATCCAAAGGATTATTAATAGCTTTTTCTTTCCCATCCATGATATCTTGGATAGTGATTGAAGAACCAATGGTGATTTCCTCTTCTTTGGTAAAATGAAAATATTCTTCAATATCAACACAATCTAAAGATTCAACATAATAGACCACTTCTACTTTAGAATTTATAACCTCTTAAGGGATGTTAATTTTATCTTAATTATCCTAACCAAACTTTTATCCTCAAGGATTGAAAGATATTCAATTTCCTTCTCCCTCTTGGTGATGCTAAGACTTGGCATCTTATGATCATGTGACTTAGTCCAATGAGGCTGCTAATGAGGTGTATTTTATTCAAGCAAGAGTTGTAATTTTTTATCAAAAAAATTCTCCTCTTTAGGTTCCCATACCATATTTCCATCAAGGTAAAGGTAATAGGGTGAGGAAAAGATAAACTAGTTGGTGGAGGTGGAACATAGAACTAAAAATCAGATTGAGAATGAATTGTAGGGGATTATTTTGGGAGTTGTTGAGGAAGGGGAGGCAGACCTTGAGCTAAAATATCTTGGTTTTATTCCTTACTTTTGAAAATATCTTCATTTAAATCTGATTTATCTTGAGGACTCTATTGAGGAAGGTTAGATGGGGTGTGTTCAAACATAAGATCTTCTTTTGGCTTTAAACCTTCCATCACACCTTAACTCAATAATTTCATTCTCAAATCTAACTCTTCAATTTTATTGAATAGGTTCTCTTGGAAAAGTATCTCTTGAACTTGATAGGCATCATCATGAGGATAATTATTACAATAGGGTTGACATGGAAGATAAGGAGTCTCTTGAGGAAGGGTGGGAGGGACTTGCATAGGATTAAGCTCTTTCTCAACTTCACACTCTTTATCTAGGATTTTTTCCTCTTTCTTTCCCCATGATTCCACTACCTTATTCCAGATTATGATGTTAGGATTAGGATTCTCTTCTTGATTTAGTGATGTAATTTAAGGAGTGGATGAAGTGTTCAAGAAAATTGGGATCTCCTTAGGCTTGGATTCTCCACCTTGTCTCCAACTTGGGATTTCATATCTAGAAGTCACTTCTTCAGGTGGGGATGTAATGAGAGAGGGAAATGAGGGCTTATATTACATATCATTTTCTAATGATATGTAATATTTAATTTACTTATTGGCCAACTAAATCTACATATCAAGATTTTCTTCAAAAATATGGTTTGTCCTTCCAATTCTCTTTTTAACTAATTGGGAAAAATATGGCTTTGATAAGCTTGATTGGGATAATGAGTAGGGGTGAAGAAGGACTGATATAAATCTTGGGGAGGTGGATATGAGGGCTGATATATTTTTTGAGGTTATTCTTCATAAAATTTTAGTTTATCTTCCAAGGATGTAATCAAACCACCTACATCTAGCATCTCACTTATAAGCCTTTGACAATTTTCTCTCTCAATGGGTGCCCGCCCTCTTTTAACTAGATCTAATGAAAATCTCACCTTATGAATAAGATGACTAGGAACATATATACCATGGTAGTTTTGTGTGTTAATATATATAATGTAGCTCTCATATCCCAATATATTTTGCTTAAAAGTGGAAATGGACTAATTTGAGAAGTGACTAGGCTGACTAGGAAGAGCACTATATTGAGATGGTTGGTTATAAGATTGATACAACTCATGACTAGGCTTGTAAGGATCATATTAGAGATGTTAAGGAATCATGGCAAGGCTGATAGGGAATGCCATAATCTTGATAAACCTCACCAACTTGTGTAAAATAATACTCAACACCAAAGTCAACCATAACACTTCATTAGAAATCAAGAACACAAAGAATGATTATCAATAATCTTAAAAAGGAATACCTAGGATGATTGACTAGTTGATGTAATCTCAGAGTCACCATTGATGTTTAGATAGATGCGTCTAAAGACTGATGTGTTGAAAGACAACACAAAAAATCTTTCAACTTCTTAGACTAATAGTCCCACTTAGCATGCCAAAAACTATTGTCACTTGGATTTTCACCCTTTAAGAATATGTCTCAGCTCTCCTCATCTAAGTGTCACAATTGAAACACCTTTAGGCTATGGGAGAGCCTAGAAATGAGGTGAATCTCTAGATAGGGATAGCTCCCTTAAGGTACCACTTTTGGATCTACTTGTGAGGGAAACATGAGAGAAAATTGAAAGTAAACTATCCTAAAGGAGGTGATACACCAAATTATTTGATGTCTACCAACCAGATGTATGTTACACATGAGAACAAGGGACTAACCAAACATATACTTCTCCAATCTACATCTTCTTATATCAATATTTCATTATGAGGTTATGATGACTATTTAGGCTAGGAAGAATAGACAAGAGGCCTTGAATGGCACTAGTGAATATACTAACTCAATCAACCATTGAAACTTCATAGAACACTTCACATGACTAGAAATAAGAAGCTTTCAAGATGCAAATAGGTGAAACAATGAGACAAAATGCTAAGGAAACAAGACTCATCACTAATTAAGATCCATCATCTAATTAAAACACATTATGAATAGTCATGGAAGTGGTAAAAATCAGTACTATTTATTTATATATGGTATGAAAATGAATAGATATTCAACATAACCAGGTGGAGCATTGTTTACAAAGGCCAAAATGGCTAGTTCTTATAGAACTTGAGAGAGAGAGAGGAGAAGAAAGAAGTCCAAATTTCACATTGACACTTTTAAATCTAATAAAATCAGTTACATGTGCATGATAAGAGAGTGTGAAACTGATAATGTAAAGTCAAGAAGCACAAGTTTCACCCCAAGTCATGAAACTCTTAAAATGTGGCATGAAATTCCCTTTGTTGTCTCAAAAACCTTCCTTCACTATTCACCCCTATTTGAACATCCCAAAACTAACTATGGAAATTTATAATGAATATATTTATAGGTAAGTATTTTATACATGCTTCTCCATGCATTGGTTACATTCTTAGTTATCTAGAATCTTATAGAAGTGAACCATCATTATGTGCAGTAAAAAAAATGTTTCTTTCACACACCTTGCACACTTGACTCCCAAAAAGGCATAAATTTCCATGAAAATTCATAAAATGGAGTGGATGACACTTAAAAATATCCTCCATGGCCTTATAGGCATCAGGCACACCTTAAAATCAGTTTATTTGAAGCTTTTCATCTTTCTCACTACCATGTTCATTATGCCAGTTTTGACTATCTTAGATGAAACATGTTTTAGGCACACTTAGGAGTTTTTACAAGGAACTAAATTAGAATTTTGAGTTATCTTAAGTCTCAATATTCCTTTCAAACTTTATTTTATCTTTTGAAACCTCATAGAACATGCATTATGCATAAAATAGTCAAAAATACCATATTTTGTACTCCATCTGTACAATTTCATACAACTCATCCTAATGGTAGGGATATTGAATAATTATTATACAACATAAAATCACTTTCCTTTCCATTATTTTCCATTATATTTAATTTTCATTCTTATTTTCCCAATCAGGTCACTATTCAAGGTTTGGTATGGTTTTAGCCTCATTCAACTCTTAAGATTTGTTCATGAAGGTTAGATGTTGAAATTAAAAAAAATTTACAAAAATTAAAATTACATGACCCCTAATAACCTATATAAACTCTCTTCACCTCCATGCACATCCTCATAAAAGATATGAGCATTCAAAACTAGCTTATAGAGTTTGTTTCTCCATTTTCTATAAGTTTGAGTTGGTTCTTGAGTAAAAAATGGCCTTCTTTTTTCTTAATTTTAATTCAAATAGCTTTATGACCCTATAAACATTAATAAATTGATTATAATTCCCCTCTCATGGTGGAAGTGAAAATGACTCTTCATTTAGCTTATAGGCCTAAACCCTACCTACTAGGCTTGATTGTAACTCTTGTGGATTTTGACCACTTATGGATTTTCACCCTTTATTTATTGGTTTATTATGTTTGTATAGGGTTATAAAAATTTCAACACTTATTTACCATGTCCATATAACTCTTGGTCCATCATTTATCACCCTTTTTCAAAGATGTAGGGTTTGTGTTCCTAGGGAAGCACCCTCTGTCTGAGACAAAACAAAGGGCACTTCCCCTATTAACCTAGACCAATAAAATATATTATGGTTTTATCCAAGTTATGGATACCCTATACATAAAAAATGGGACTTTTATCAGGTCATTAGGCCTTTCAAATGCATTAAACCCAAAGATAGACTACCAGGCAAAAAGACCATGCGTAGGATTTTGGAAAGTAGATTGTAGGTTACTTGATTAGAATCTTCTCTCTATTTGTTTTCCATATCATGATATTATGGATACCATCATGTTCATGATTAGGGTAATCCATATCCAATCATCACTTCAACTCCCATGTACTTCCCCATACACCCTACTGGTTAAGACTAAGTATAACCCTGACTATGTTTCCTATCTCTGAGGGGACACCTGTAGGTGAATGTTTGTTATGTTAGACTTTGAAGATAGCATATATACCTTAATTTAAGTTTTTAATTTGACCTATCATCTATTTAGACCTTTTTTTTACCTTTTACAGTCTTCAATCATCACCTAGACACCATGTTCAACTTATTGTCTGCCTTCCCAGCTGTAGTGAGCATTTTCCTATGAAAAGACACTTGTAGGTGTTCATGAGGCATGAAACACTATACATAAACATCATCCTAATGATATTCATTCTCATTTTTACACCATTCCATAAATATGGTTATTATAAACATGAGAGTATGTTACATTTGCTCTTTTAGGATGTTAATGGTCACCTAAAAGTGAATTCCTTTAGATATGAATGTAAGGTTTTAGTGCTTTAAAAGGCATATTTAGGACCTCAAACTTCTATCTTCCACTAAATTTTTGGCCTCCATATTTTGCACATATATTTTTCATGATAGATAATACAAGGTTTACATATCTATATGCTCCAAAACTCTTTTCAAACTTTTTATATGGTATCTATAAAATTGTTTGGATCTCTATTTTTAATTTTTAGGGAAGATGTCCTTGAGTTTAGTCATCTTGTGCTTAAAGGTGGTTTACACCTTATCTTACCCATTTTATGATTCAAATATGTCTTCCTTGAGCTTTTGATCATTCTAAAATATAAAATAAGGTTTTACCATGTTTTAAATTCTCCATACAAGGACCTTTAAATCTCTGTGGTACCACTTGTAGGTGGGAATTTGCATATATAGGTAGTGGGTATAAACCTTGGATAGTGAGAAAAAAAACATTTTGGTGATCAATTAAAAACCCTCACCAAGTGTTCAAATGGACTCCTAGAAATCTTAAAATATTGAAACCTCTCCCAAATTCTTCATCTCAACATGATGTCATCAGGGAGACTCATGTAGGTGTGAATGAGTTGTATGTAGGTAGTGAGCATGGAATAGATCAAAATATGTGGATGAATGGCTTCAGGAACAACTTAAACTCAATTTAAATCCATAAAATACATGTTTGGACTTGTGGATATATTTAAACATGCATCAAAACATTTGTTCTGATCATGAAAACCTCTTGTAAACACTTATTATAGATCAAATAATAGTATCTAGTGGCTAGTTAGTGTGGTACATGAATCTGTGACCAACCTAAATCCTCTTAAAACCTTGAAATATATTCTCTTAATTTATTTATTCCTTTAATAATTTTATATATCCTCACTATAAATCAATAAACACACTAAACAATATTTGTACATGTGATTGCAAGTGAAATTGAGTGGAGAGTTGACTATGAGAAAGGCAAGACTAATATTTGATCAAAAAATTGTGTTATGAGACTAAACATGAAGGTAGAGTGATAAATATGGAATTGAGACATGGTAAACCTCATATCCTCTTCACATGAGACCCTTATAGAGAACCAAGCATTCTAAAAATAAGGAAAACTGACTAAGACTGCACATGATGGCATCATCTTGCAACATGAGATGATTTGCATATCAAAACACCTTGAAACACTAAAAAAATAATGGAGATAATTTTTTAATAGATCAAAAATCCTCTAGAGTCAACATTACTAATTAGATTGTATGGACATGTCTAAAATAGAGCAAAACCTATAGGGTGTAGGAAATAGTGAGTGAAAAAACACAATCAACTTGTTATAGATGGTTCATGAAGCATGGTTGAAAAATATTAGAAATACTTTTATGTAAATTTATCTCTAAGTTTAATACCAGCTCCCAAAGTATGAAGTGTGGAACTTCTTCTATTGATAGTACCAAGCATGAACCTGCTAACCACTTCTATGTGTTTAGAAGGGTGAAAAAGGAGTAGAATGGTTTTGGGAAATTTGTATCACTTCTAAAGCATATAAATCATTTAGATGAGTCTAAGGAAGATTAATAAATATTAAATCACCTTCTTCCATGTGTCACCCTCCCTCATGTCAAATTTGGTCAATAGAAATACTTGAGCACAATCACTCTAGAGGTAAGAAACCTATTTATGAATCCATGCAAGAGAGGTCAGTGACTACCATTACAACCTAGTCCCTTCATACTCATTATCATCAGGGTGTACTAGAAAAAGGCTTATATATATGGGAATATTCCTGAGGACTCAACTAAGTAGACTCATTGAGAACAATATTTTTATAATGATATATAATGAAGAGCACCATTATGAACTACCTTTGGAAAGTATTATTTTGGTACCAAGAGAGGTGGAACTCCCTAATATAATTTGGGTGGATCCCTAAATGTGCATAATGTCTCAAGTAAGCCCACCATTTTTGAAATTTTCTCATAAGGTGGCAAGGTATAATGTATTACAAGAATTTAATGTAAAATATCTCAGGAGGAAACATAAATAGGTCATTTATCTCAATCACAATGAGTGCATAGAGAAGATAAAGCTTCAAGAGGAGTTAAGAGAGCTCAAGCACCAATTAGAAACAATGACAATGACTAGTGTTAAGACCCTGACACTTTATTAGACTATTTTAGAGTAGGAGCCAACCCTTGTAGATGGATTTCCTCTTGTTGAAGAGGTTATTGATAAGTTAGAAACCCTAGTGGATTTATTGTTGAAAAATGTAAATACTAACTATTGACCAATTTCACCCACAGGCAAAATCTCAGTCACCTTCTACACTTGCTTTGCATGGCTAGTTAATTTTGATTTGCAAGGTCCTTTTTCAGGGTCCAACAACATCATTTCAAGCACTGGCTTGGCCTAGTACATTCATTTTGAGTTCAACATGTTCAATTCAAGCTTGGTCCAATACAGGGGGTTCATCAGCACTTGGTTCATCCTTCATCAGGTTCATTGACGGGTTTGGTTCAACGTTCATTATCCTTGGCCGAAGGGGAGTCCAAGTTCATTGCCCTAATGGAGGGCTGGCACAAGAAAGGGAATCGGGTTTGGTTCAAAGCATTTCAAAGTCCATTTTGATTTGAAATTGGCTAAGTCCTGCAAAAAATTTCAAAGTTTTAAGCAAAGAAGTCAGGTCGCACGGCAAAATACGAAGGGTAGTGAAAACAAAATAAAGCCCGTGGCTGAAACACAAAACATTAAATAGCACGGGCAATTTTCCATGGTCAAAGACCGTGACGAATTTGTCCACAGACATAGAGCCGCGGAACGGCCCGTGGAAATATAAAGGGGCTCAGCCAAGTCCATGGAGAACTTTTAAAACTCTATGGAAAAATGCAGCTGGCAGTGAGCGCCAAAATGGCCACCCACGTGGTGAGCACCAAAATGGCCGCCCATAGCAGTGAGTACCAAAATGGCTGCCCACAACAGTGAGTGCCAAAGTGGCCACCCAAGGCGGTGAGCACCAAAATGGCTGCCCACGCGGCAAGCGCCAAAATGGCCACCCATGACAGCGAGCACCAAAATGGCCGCCCATGGCAATGAGCACCAAAATGGCTAACCATGCAGTGAGTGGCAAACAATTCATGCAGAATTTTCAAGGCCGTGAGATCGACAGTCCACGGGTTAACAAACAAGGTTCACCAAGCAAATAAAATCCGTAGAACTTTCAAACATAGTATCCAGTGGGGAAAAAAGACACGAAAAACAACAGCCTGCAAGACCCTTTCAAAAACCCTTGGCCAATATTTAGCCACTCACAACACTAGCGAGAAATCACCGTGAACAACAGTCTGCATGAAAAGGCACACAAAATGAGGAAAGCAGGCCATTGACCAGAAAAGGACATAACAACAAGCATGGTCCTGCCAATATTTTTGACATTAGCTACAGTGTTTCCCCTCTTTCCAATGAAGACTCAAGCAGCCACTTGCAAGCAAAAGGCCAATGACACTCCTCTTGGCTCTTCCTGTATAAATACGTAGACTTGGTCATTTTTAAGGATCTTCTCCAATTTTGTAAAGAGCACAGCTCTACAAATTTCCCACCTAAATCAATAAAATATAGTTTTTACCTCTTTCTTGGATGGAAACTGTTTCTATGCAAAATTGATTTCTACATTCAAAGAAGAAATAAGAAACTAAAATAAATGGTCAAGGCTAGAAGTACCTGATAAAGTTATGCGCACTGAAATCAGACGTTGGAAGATTCTCCTCTTTGGCTGTGGAGGAATGACACCTGCAAAAAAAGAGACTAAAACACGAAAAAACGTTAGTCAAAGATATGGTGGGTTGTCAGGCGAACGCCCGATCCCGGAAGTACGAAGACTTCCTAGAAGGATATCAACCCACTGATAAAAAAGTAGAATATTTGACGAAAGTAGATAATGAAAGAGAAAATGACAAAAATAAATGACAGAAAATAAAATGCATACCTGATATGTAGCACTGTTCAGCACAGTCGCCGGCGTCGGTCTCTGTGGTGCCGGCGTCAGTTAGGGAAGGTGCCGACGTCGGTTGAGGTGCCGTCATCGGTCGGGGCAGTGACCGGCATCGGTCGAGATAGGTTCTGGACGAGTTGCAGAAAGTCTAGGAGAGTCGAGACAGGGTCTTGACAGGGTCGGGACAAGGTTTAGACAGAGTCAGGACAGGGTCTGATAGAATCGCTGGGCAAAGTAAGGTCGGGTTTGGACAGAGTCTGGGGGTTTTGGTCGAGTTCAGATAGAGTTATAGGTTGGGGTAATGGGCAGGGATGCAAAGAAGGGATTCAGGGCTTGGGTCTGTGGTTTGAAGATTCGAGATGACATAAATAATGAATAAAGAATAATCAAGAAGAAATAAAACAAACAGAGTAAATACTTACCTGCCAGAAGACGTGATGAAAGCCATAGTTGAAGTTGTTGAAGCGTCTGTACAGTACCAGATTGAAGCGAATGCTGGATTTGGTGGATGCTGGAGTCAGTTGATCACGAGATTGCAAGAGTCTGTGGATGTCGGAATTTGGAGATCGATTGAATGATTCTATTCTTCGTGTGTGGGATTGATCAGCGAACGCTGATGAAGGCTAAGGGACGGTTCGAGAGACGGTTTGATAACCATTTTGAGAAACCAATTGGGAACTGAATGGTAACTGATAACGGATAACGGGAAGGTGACCAATGTCGGCAGGATTGCCGACGTCGGCTGATAAGTGACCGACGTCGGCGACATCGGCCAGGTAAAGACCGTCGTCGGCAGATGCATAATGAGGACAGAGTCTAGCTTTAGCTCTGTGCTCATTTTTACATGGTGCCAGGGTCAAGGTTGGTGGAATAAGTGATCGACAAGAGTTAAATAGGAGAAGAAGAATAAGACGGGGGATGACCAGGGGAATTGACATGATTTCGGTGTCTACATTTGCCCCTTTTTGTCTTGTTGGTTGTTCTGGACGAACTGCAAGACAAAAATAGGAGTGATTTCCCCAGGTGTGAGATAAGGTTGATTTCATCTCGTTGGTTGTTCGAATGAACTGCAAGACAAAATAGGAAAAAGATAGGTTGCCCCGATTATGGATGAGGTATTCCCCCTCAAAGCAGGAGTCGAGGGAAGGGAACTGAGAATCGGGTGCTAATTTGACAAAGAGTGGATGAAAAAGGGGTGAGGGTGAATGTTGCAAAAGTTGTGAGTGCGCGCATACCACTGCACGAGATGGTTAGGTCAAAGTGTCGCAGGTCAAGGGTCAAGGAGTGCCAAAATTGAAATAATCGGGCCCCAGCATTTAGTCGTCTGCTGATCGGGTTACTCAATCTAAGCTGAAGCTCCAAATGGTCATCGTGTTCCAGGTATCCCGGGCTCATGAAGTGCTCCCAAAAACATGAAAAAGTCACAAGTAGTAGGGATCAACTGGCTCGCGATCCTATACTTGCGAAGGGTCAAAAAAAAAAAGGGTCTGCAGACAATTCTGCTAACCAGTCGTGAGGTAGCATACACGCAAAAACAACCAAGGCAACAATGTCTTGGAAGTAGTCGAGGTTGGAGGAGATAGGCATGATCTCCAATGGTTGGTGGTCGAGGGGAGGAATGGATGAAAGGATGTGGCCGAGCTAACCCCAAAAGACCCCATGTCAACTGAGTGCTGCCTACATAGCCCTGGTGATAGGGCCTCAGGCCAATGTAGTTCTCCCTAGAAGGGAGGGAGGGTCAAAGGGATAAAATGGGTCATGGTCAAGGACAAGGTTATGGTTAAAAGAAGGAAATAAGGTTTGTCCATCAGAGAGATTTAGGTGGTTAAAATGGTTGATAGATTGGTCGTGGTTATGATGAAATGATGAGAAAAAAAAAGATGTTGCAGCCTTTTCCAAATGGTGTATTCTGCAACATTGGTTGAGGAGTTTTTCATCCCTAGCAATATTCCATATTCATGATGGATGTATGCTAAAAATGAATTGAGGTTTATTTATGCTTCAGCAAGTATTGGTTTATGCTGAACATAAATTGTGGCGGGTCGATAGTTTCCATGTGTATTGGTGTTCATAGAAACTAGGATGAATAGGCTATGGGAGTGGTCTAAAAAGAGAGTTGAGTTGAGTCGATTGACAAGTGATGAAGGTGAATGCGACCAAAGTGTAGAAGAAGTGAAAAGCATATTGCTCTTTCATTGACAAGGACCAAAAAGATAACATAGATAGGGGTTATGAGAACCAAGAGCCCCATTCATGCGTGACGTCGTTGACCATAGTTATGTTAGAGCGGTAATCGAATCACTTAGACATTAAAGTGAGCTCGAAGTCCCTTGAGCAGGTGATAGGAGGAGGAAGAAGGGTAACCTGTTTTAAGAGCAGAGATAACGATGCCCCTTTTTATAGGAGACCCTGAGACAACCATAAGTCAAGTCCATGACTCATTTTTTTTTTTAGGTGCAGACTGATCAATGCGGGAAGCCTGCATAGAGATGTCATTTGCTTGGTGGTCAGTTTGTGAAGCTAATCAATGCGGGAAGCTTCTAAAATAGTGTTGTTTATTGCCAGATTTAGTCATAGCCATCCTTTAAGGGAGTGATCTAGATTTTTGTTTAATATAAAGGCTTTTGGATAGCTGTCCTTCGAGGGAGCAGTCTATTAATTACAGCAATGATAGTACAGCTGTCCTTCGAGGGAGCAGTCTGCTTTTTGATTTTGATATTGATATAGTGACCATGGATATTGTGACATCTTGATTTGTTTTGACAGAAATGTGAGTCGTGGACAAGATTATAGAAGGTCAAGGGCTCCCTTTTATGAGGACAAAGCATCCATACAGCATAAAAGGGTTATAGGAATTGTTAAGAGGAATAGGGTTGAAAGGAAGTAGGATTAAGAGGACAGGGATTGCTCAAGAGACGAGCTCAAGTTAAGTGTCAAGTGGATGAATACTTGACTAACAGTAGAACGGTTGCAGATGCAATGCATTAAGAGGCTCAGGTTCTGGGCGTCCATCAAGAGAAGACAGACGATAAGTCCCTGATCCATACTTGTGCATGATAATAAAAGGTCCGAGCCAATTAGGAGCAAACTTGCCTCGTTTACTTCGCTCCATATTGGTCACGTGTTGATTGATGAGTGGATGTGAAGTTGACTGATATGGTCGTTGATTGATCGAGACTGGTTAAATGTATGGATAAAAAGGTTGGTCAATGTTTGGTTGAGATTTGGTCATTTGATGGTTGGTCAATGGTTGGTCGAGGGTTGATTGGTTGGTATTTGGTCTTTGGTTGGGTCGAATGTTTGGTTGAGGTCGGGTTAAATGTTTGGTTGCTAGTCTAGTTGAGGCTAAGTTGAAAGAGTGATTGATATGTGGTCGAGACTGTGTTGAAAAATTGGTCAAGGTTTGGATGAAGGTTGAATTCCCCCAGCGGCTAGGGAGAATGTTTGACAGATTAGTTAAGGTCGGTTGAGGTTTAGTGGTCAGATGGATTGTGTTGATGTCGAATAAGGGGGTTAAAGGCGACAAAGGAACCAGAACCTGGCGTGGAGATCCCAATTTAGGTGATGAGGTTGGAGAGGTATGAGTTGGTGTTGATGATTTGTGGGAGGGATGGTCTAGAGGATCTTTAATGAGAAGGGAATCCTTTCTCTGTTGGTGACAAATGACAGCTTTAAGAGCACAACAATGCTCAGTGTCATGTCCCAGAGTATGATGATAGTGACAGTATTTAGAGTTGTCGAACCAAGAGGGTCTTGATTCGAGAGTTGATGAGAGGGGCGGTGTTGAAGGCTTGATAACGTGGTCAAGAAGAGAGGTGTCATTCCCTAGATATTGGCGAATGGCGACCTTGAGGGCACACCAATGTTCAGTGTCGTGTCCAGGTGTGCGATGATACACACAAATATGAGTGTCATCGAACCAAGGTGGTTTAGGTCTGAGAGATTGATATGGTTTGAGAGGCAGAAGGTTGAGGCGAGATGACTGCAACAAGTGCCGTAACAGCAAGGTATAAGAACCTGCTAATGGGTGTGGATATTTTATTGCAGTGAGGGTTGATGACGTTGGTTTGAGAGGCGTAAGAGATGTTGGTCGATGATTTAGAGAAGATATGTGTTGACAGGTTGATAGAGTAATGGAGGCGATGTGCCTCTATGAAGGATGGGAGTAGGAAGCACTCCAATTAAAGTGGATGGATGCGGGCCCAAGATTGAAGGTAATGACGAAGGTGGGGGAGGAGTCCTCCGGTGTGGTCTAGTGGTCTTTGTGGGTTTGAGTCGAGGGCCACTATTGTGCGAGGCGAGGTTAGATACGGGTTTGGGTTTAGATGTGGACGGAGGTGAGTGAGATGTAACAATCTCAGGCAAAGGGCAAGAGGAAACCGTGACTGGGTCTTCCTCAATCGAAATGGGCGAAGAGATAGGGTCTTCTATTGGTGGAGAAGAAATAGGAGAGTGTGGCTCCTCAAGTAGGCAGATGGCAGGGATGATCATGCCTTCTACATGTGCTTGAGGAGTAGGTGAGGTAAGGTCTTTGGATGAAGGTAGGGCTAATGGCATAGGTGTGATCAAGGCATCCTCCAGTATGAGAGAGGTCGATGGAGGACTAATAAGAGAAGAGAGTCTTTCATCCTGTGAAGAAGGTTGGTCAGGGACAAGAGGTAAGATAGTGTTGACGGTGTGTATATCATGGTCTTGAGGGTCATTGATCATGGTTTGGATGTTGTCTTGAGTAGGCGGGTGATTAGGAAAAGGTTGTTTGAAGATGTCAAGGTTTTGGTTGGGCGGTGTGTTCGGGTTATCCAAGATAAGATCGCCCTTGTCTAGCATGTCCTGGACGAGGTTTTTAAAAGTTTGACAGTGATCCGTATCATGGCCTTTGACACGGTGATAGTTACAAAAGTGGTTCTCCCTGTACCATGCAGGGATAGATGTTGAGGGGTCGAATTGATGTGGTTGGATTGAAGGGAGATTGAGGACCCCCTACTTGATGAGTTTATCCAAGACAGAGGCATATGACTCTCCAATTGGAGTGAATTGACGCTGTATGGATTGACGTTGAAAATGTTTATTGATGTAGTCTAATGTTGAAGATGCTGGTCGGTTAGTTATTGTTGAAGATGATGGTCTAAAGATGCCAGTGTTCGCTGACCCCTTAGATTGAGAGTGGGCAGAAGAAGGTCTAGAAGAAGAATGGTCATTGGTTTTTGTGTTAGTGTTACACAATTTGACCTTATCTTCTTCAATAGCGCAGAGTTCAAGCTTTCGGGCCATGGTGAAGGCCTCGTCGAAAGTGTAGAATGTTTGAACCCGCAAGGTGGATGAGATGTGACTGACACATGCTCGGGAAAAGAGCTCAATGAGCTTGGGTTGAGGCAAGGAGAAAGAGAGCTGGTTAATCAAGCCTCTCCAACGGGTAACAAAATCAACTATTGATTCATCGTCAAATTGCCTAATGGAGTAAAGGTCTGTGATCGAGACTTGTTTAGTGATATTGATTGAGAAATGGTCAACGAATAATTGAGCGAGTTGAATGAAGGAAAAGATAGAATGTCTGGCAAGGGAGCTATACCAGTCAAGGGCAGGGCCAGAAAGAGACATAGGAAACGTGCGTAAAAGTAATGCATCATCGTGGGTAATAGGATAGCAGGCATGTCTAAATGCCCATAGATGTTGTTGTGGGTCTTCCTTACTCTGAAAGCGAGTAAATTTAGGAAGCTCCCAATGGTTGGGGTATGGTCGGATAGGGACAGAAGGATGAATGGGCTCGTTATAAATCTGGTCATATGAAGAGACATTATTTGAACCGCAGATAGAAGCTTCGAGATTGGACATTTTATCCATCAGCATCTTGATGACGTCTACTGACGAATTGGTGGACGGAGCGCCCCTTAGGTTGTAAGGCACTTGAAAGAGGCTAGAGGAGGTATATGACGTAGTCGGTTGTACCAGTAAGGGTGCAACGTATGGATGACTAGTTGCAGGGGCAGAAGTAGAGGCTAAGGGTGGTTGCGTCATGAAGGTCGAAGGTATAAGTTGACTAGGCACCGCCAAAGGTGGTTGAATAGCGGCACTGGTAGAGGGATAGGTTGACACTCCTACATTTGTGGGCGCAAGAGTGTAAGGGGTCGAGACAATCAAGTTCTGATATGATGTAGAACTTGGTTGAATTGCAGGTGATTGAGGGGGTAATGGAACCCTGATGGAGGTTGGTCTAAAAATAGACGAAGAGGCCAAACTTTTCATATTGGTCATGGTTGAGTTAATGGTTGAGGCGAAAGGCTGAGTCAAAAAAGGTTGGATGACGAATGGTGTCGATGTCATCGCCATGTCACCCGAAAGGTCTCGCGTTGGATTTCTCGCGAGATAGTTATGGAGGGCTACGGTATTGAGGTCCAAGAATTTTTTGAAATCCTGGTCCCCTTTAGGGATGATGGGAATTTGAGTTGGGGTCAGGGTCGGTCCTGTAGGAGTTCTTTCAGTCTTCGAGTGGAACTCCATGATAGGACATGTTAGAGATGGGGTAGACGAAAGCAGTTGACGGCCAGAGTGGTCAAAAAGGGCCTTGGTTTGACTATGTGTCAAAACCATAAAAGGCAAGAGAGAACGTCCTTACACGCTCAAACAAGTAGATAAGAACTAAAAAGATGAAGACAGAAGCAGATCTTAAAACCTTAGAAGTAAAATTTTTAGGATTATAGTGGCTTATGCCTTAGAATGTGTGTTTGGGGAGGTTGGCTTTGTGAGTCGGGTCCTAGAAGAAGTCTATGGATGGTTTCGGGTTTTGTTATGGTGCTCAAGAAGTCTGTGTTAGGTCTGGTACGTGGCCTGGTGCTAAGGAGCAAGCTCCCCTCACTTCACGATTCCAGTGGTTAGCTGGTTTCGCTTAGCCAAGATATACCTCGCCTAGAGATTATACTCTGCCAGAGAACGGAATGGGCTTTCCCCTTGGTGATGAAATCCAAGTGAGATTGCCAGGACGGGTAAGGTATCTGCTGGGGGATGAAATCCCAGTCGGGCCTTGTCTCAGGTAAGTTAAAATGTTTGTTTTGTGCAGGTGGTTTGGTCGTGTAACATCAAGTGATCTAGGTTAATTCAATATGCGGTTTAATTACTATGTGTGGTCTAAGAGATGCAGGCAAATAGAAATGAATGCAAAGTGTTTTAATGTCCAAGTCAAAATGTTTATTCGTATGAAGACGAATGGAGAAAGAGTCGAAGAATATGAGTTTTAGCTAGTCTAAAAGTGCAAGAAAGAAAGAAATGTTCATTTTAGTCCTGCTTATGATGTCATTAAGAAGAGACGAGAGGAGGTGAAAAGGAAGGAACCTAATGCGCCTAAATGAATGAAAGAAAGAGAGAAAGAACCCAAGGAGGACCTAGAGTCCCACCGGGCGTGCCAGAATGTTTCTATGCAAAATTGCTTTCTACATTCAAAGAAGAAATAAGAAACTAAAATAAATGGTCAAGGCTAGAAGTACCTGATAAAGTTATGCGCACTGAAATCAGACATTGGAAGATTCTCCTCTTTGGCTGTGGAGGAATGACACCTGTGAAGAAAAGAGACTAAAACATGAAAAAACGTTAGTCAAAGATATGGTGGGTTGTCAGGCGAACGCCCGATCCCGGAAGTACGAAGACTTCCTAGAAGGATATCAACCCACTGATAAAAAAGCAGAATATTTGATGAAAGTAGATAATGAAAGAGAAAATGACAAAAATAAATGACTAGAAAATAAAATGCGTACCTGATATGCAGCACTGTTCAGCACAGTCACCGGCGTCGGTCTCTGTGGTGCCGGCATCAGTTAGGGAAGGTGCCGACGTCAGTTGAGGTGCCGTCGTCGGTCGGGGTAGTGACCGACGTTAATCGAGACAGGTTCTGGACGAGTTGCAGAAAGTCTGGGAGAGTCAGGACAGGGTCTTGACAGGGTCGGGACAAGGTTTAGACAGAGTCGGGATAGGGTCTGATAGAATCGCTGGGCAAAGTAAGGTCGGGTTTGGACAGAGTCTGGGGGTTTTGGTCGAGTCCGGACAGAGTTATAGGTTGGGGTAATGGGCAGGGATGCAAAGAAGGGATTCAGGGCTTGGGTTTGTGGTTTGAAGATTTGGGATGACAGAAATAATGAACAAAGAATAATCAAGAAGAAATAAAACAAACAGAGTAAATACTTACCTGCCAGAAGACGTGATGAAAGCCATAGTCAAAGTTGTTGAAGTGTCTGTGCAGTGCCGGATTGAAGCGAATGCTGGAGTTGGTGGATGCTGGAGTCAGTTAATCGTGAGATTGCAAGAGTCTGTGGATGTCAGAATTCGGAGATCGATTGAATGATTCTGTTCTTTGTGTGCGGGATTGATCAGCAGACGCTGATGAAGGCTAGGGGACGGTTCGAGAGATGGTTCGATAACCGTTTCGGGAAACCGATCGGGAACCGAATGGTAACTGATAATGGATAATGGGAAGGTGACCGACGTCGGTAGGATTGCCGACGTCAGCCGATAAGTGACCGACGTCGGCGACATCGGCCAGGTAAAGATCGTCGTCGGCAGATGCATAATGAGGACAGAGTCTAGCTTTAGCTCTGTGCTCATTTTTACATGCTGCCAGGGTCAAGGTTGGTGGAACAAGTGATTGACAAGAGTTAAATAGGAGAAGAAGAATAAGATGGGGGATGACCAGGGGAGTTGACACGATTTTGGTGTCTACAGAAACCTTGTGTATGTCTTATATGTTTAATTTGTGTTCAGTCATTTTCTTTTAAATGTTCTCACAGGTTTAAACACCAAAACACTAGCGATCTACAAAGTGTCAGTTTGTAGCTTACAGGGGAAGAGTTCCACTTGGGGTGCAGAAACAAAGGAGGTCACTTACAGTATGCATTCCATAGCATCTTGGTGAGTCCCTGTTTCTTGTATTTTTCATTAGAACCTCCCTGGCATTCTAGCAACCTGGTCTTTTCTGCCAAGTCTCAGTGTATGTATGTTGTTTTATCTGATCCTAAGTGTGAATGTGGGAAGGTCATCTAGTTTTGGTGTATCACCTCTTTAGAGTAGTCTATTTATTTTCCTGTATTTTCTTCTCCCTTTTCATCCCCCCCAGTTTATAGCTATATATAGCTATATATAGCTGTATATCCATCATTTTCGCACTGCCTAAAACAAACAAGATACATCAGAGGGAACTAGCCCATACCTAGAGACTCTCCTCTCCTGCTTCGGCATCCCATAGGTGAGAGAGGAGTTTCCATGTTGTGGGGAGAGGGCAGGAATCCATTTTCCTGCCACCAAGTGTAATCTCCAGTCGTCAATAATTTTGGCATGCCTAGTGGGACCGTGTTTTTATCAGTTTCTAATGCAGTAGTATTTCAAGATTGATGTTGGTCCTGCTAAAATCATTTCAAAGATTTCTAGCATCTGGTGACTCCACTGGTAAGAGCTCAGTTCTTTATTTTAAGACCAGTCACTTAAACTTCTATGCCAAAAGTCACCATAAGGTCAGCTTCAAGGGGGGTCCCTTTTGTTTTCATTGAGCTACCTTTAAACTCTGCTAAAAGGCTCAGGTTTGAAAGAACTCACCCTTATCCATTAGTAAATCCTCCTAGACTTGTCGCTAGGAACACCAACCTAGCTCAGCCACAATTACAGCCCGTTCTAGCCATGGCATTGCCTTTTGTAGCTTTTCATGGTGAGAGCCCCTTAAACCTCCCACACTATGATCCAATTCTAGGAATAGCTCTAAAAATGTACCTTCTTTTGATTGAATGGGACCTATTACAGTTGTTGAGCATATCAATAATATTACCAACCTTTGCAATATTCAAAATATAACAAAAGAAAACATTGCCATCAGACTACTAGCTTTGTCTCTGAAAGGCAAGGCTCTTGATTGGTACGAAACCTTGCCTGTGAATTCCATACATTCCTAGAATGAATTGGACACCCATTTAACTAGTCATTTTGGGGAAAAAAGTGACAGCCTCTCTCTTGCAGAGCAGTTGATGACTATAAAGAGAGCTCCACACGAGTATATGCAGGACTTCAACACGCGATTTCAAAAGACTTGGGATAGAATTCCTGTCTTGGTAAGGCTAACTCCCAGCTACACTTTATTATACTATTTAAAAGCATTAAATAGTGATATTGCTGTGATGATCCAATCTATCGGAGGGCACATATTGCCTATTGCTTATGACATCGCCATAGCAGCCGAGAATTGCTTGGTACAAGCCAGAAAGATCGCTCCTAGGCCCAACATGCCACTTTTCCCAGAGATGCTACCCCCTATACAGACCATTATTCCCACCATTGCTCCCTTGCCCACCATCGAGAAGCCAGCTACTATTCTGTCAAATGAACTACATGAGGTTAAAAGCTTGTTGCAAAACATGTCAAATGAACTTGTAGCTCTTAAAAGGCAACAAGCTCAAAATAATAAGCTAAATCTGGGATATCAAAATTATGGTCAAGCACCTAGAAACCCTTTTCAAGGCTATAATCAAGGACAAGGTCAGCTCACTCAGACCAAGCTTTATCAAAATTATAACTCAGGCCCCTCTTCATCATCTAAAGCCATGGTGCCTACTCAGAATAACCTTGTACAGGAATAGCCTAGCTGTTCGACCATAGGACATGGTCAAGAGCAAGCTGTCCATATGAATGATATGATGAATTTTTTATAGAATTTAGAAAATTAGGTTGCTGATCATTCCTAGTTTTTTGAGTTTCTAGTTCAACCCAGCATGAGTAATAATCAAACTCAGCCGGACTCTACCCTGATAAATCATGAAGAGGGCGAGCTCTGTGTAATTAATCATGGGGGCACTACAAGCAATCAGGTTGATTGCATTGAAGCCAACATGAGATTTAAAAGAAGAGCAGTTGAAGAAGCGCAGGCTTCCCCTCAGGTAGCAACAAATCCTCCATCACACCCATTTCAAAGGGCCCTAATTTCTAGACAATCATTTGTGCCTCCAATGCCTCAGTCTACAGCTCTAGCCGAGATCAGCCCAAAGGAAAGCACGAAGGGAATCAGCCCCCAAGTGAATATAGTTGATCAAATGAAGAAATTACATGTGAGCATTTCTCTATGGGATTCATTGTCTCTTCCAGGACAGAAGGACGTATTGAAGAAAGAATTGCATGAGCTAGATCGACAGGCCATCCCAGTAGACACTAATAACGTCCTAATGATGAATGGGCAGCCTTCTGCTTCAGATCAGGTAAAGAAAGAAGAAAGGACTCCCCCCTTTTATGTATCTTTGATCATAGGGGATTTATTAGTACACAATTGCATAATCGACAGCGGGGCTAGCACTTCAGTAATGCCCAAGTGCATTACTGATAAGATGGGTTTAAAGTATGAAGCAATGAACAAAAGAGACTTGCAACTAGATGGGACGCCTACAAACATAGTTAGGATCTTAAAGGGTTTAAGTTTAACATTGCATGCCTGCCCAACATTCTCAATCCCCCATGATATAATGGTAGTGGACGTTCCTCCATATTTCACAATCTGTTTGTCTAGGGACTTTACGTCCAAGATAGGTGGCTATCTAGCAGCGAATTGGTCATATCTAGTTTTTAGAACCTAGTACGGGACCAAAGTGAAAATCAAATTTGAGCCACTCTACAAGGACCATCTAGAGCCCTATTCACCCAAGGCAATGAATGTTAGTTACACTATCATCGATCCAGAAGAGTCTCAGACGGACAAATCTTCATCTTCTGCTCTTGAAGGAGTCACAAATCTACTCTTGGATGAGTGGGGAAGCGATAACTTCGAGCATGATCCTTATAAGTTTATTGAAGAGGTAGACCTTGGCATCTATTTCTTGCATGAATAAGGTACCATCATGCCCAATATAATGAAAGAGAGCAAAGAAGACCTCATCTTGTGGCAGCTGTACTTTGACAGTTCCAAAAGTAAACTGGGCACTGGTGGTGGGGCAATGTTAGTTTCCCCTTCTAAAGAAAGGTACTTTTAAGATTTTTGTTTCCAATTCTCTTGTTCATGTAATGTTGTAGAATATGAGTCCTTGATTCATGGAATTGAGTGGGCAAGAAAGAGAGGGATCAAGAAGTTGCAAATCTTGGGGGACAGTGAATTAATTGTGAACCAAATAAGAGGCCTGAACCTGACCAAGAACTCCTTGATGAAGTCTTACAAGCACAGAGTCTGGGACTTGATGGAGGATTTCCTTACTCTTAACATTACCTCAATTACCAGGGAACAGAATAAGCAGGCCAATAGGCTGACAACTATTGGCACCCAATTTGATGTTTCAAAAGAGATAAGTAGGGATTGTGGTTTGCGCCCTTTAAAAGTGGTGGTTCGGCCTTCAATTCCAGACAATGTTATGAATTGGCAAGTATTTGAAAGTGACCAATAGATAGCTCTCTTCCTGCAAGAAGAAGCTGAGTTTGTTGTCCATAATCAAGCAAAATTGCAGCAGTAATATGGAAATCAGATCATCCAATTGAAGAATAATAAACTCCCTAAGGGTTTGGTCACACTTGAAAGTATTTTCAACAGAGATAACCAACTAAGAAATGACAAGGCATGCATCACTACCAAAGAGGAAAATCATGAAAAAGTTGAAATCTTCAAGGACAAGTTGCTGGCACTTGGTAAGGTCTGCACGTTTCAAGAAAGGCAAGCTTTCATTATGTTGTGTCAGGAGTTAGCTGATATTTTTGCCTAGAATTATAGCGACTTGAAAGGCTTCAATCCAAGACTTGCCCAGCACACCATTGAATTAGATGAAGGCACAAAACCAGTCACACAAAAATAGAGGCCTGTTAATCTGATGATTGAACTCCTTATGTAGAAAGAATTGGTCAAGTTGATTGAGTCTGGCATTATGTTTTTGATCAAAAATTCCTCATGGTTGGCCAATTTGGTTTCAATTAGAAAGAAAAATGGGGAGATCAGATTGTGCATCAAATTCAGAGACCTTAATAAAGTCTCCTTAAAGGATCATTATCCCCTTCTGAACATGGAGTAGATTCTCCAAAAGGTAACCGGTTCTGAACATTTCTCCCTCCTGGATGGTTATTCGGGATATAATCAGATTCTGGTGCGAGGCTACGACCAATACAAAATAGCCTTCACCACTAAATGGGGAAAGTTCACCTACTAGAAGATGCCTTTCAGGCTATCTAATGTCGGTGCTACCTTCCACTGAGCCATGGACATGGCTTTCAATGGTTTGATAAATAAGAACGTGCTGGTGTACCTCAATGATATAACGATTTTCTCCAGGGAGGCAGGACAACACATGGAGCACCAATTTTTGAGAGGTGCAAGGAATTTGGCATCTCCCTAAACCCAAAGAAATGTGTATTCATTGTTCATGAGGGGAAACTTCTTGGCCACATTGTGTCCAAGGAAGGTTTGTCTATTGAGCCCGAGAGAGTCTGCTCCATTTTGGAGATGTCCCTTCCAAAGCACAAGAAAGGCCTGCAGAGTTTCTTTGGCTGGATACATTTCATTCAGAGGTTCATTTTGAATTTTGCTGAAATAGTTAAACCCCTGACCTCTATGCTGAGAAAGGGTGAAGAATTCAAGTGGACAATGCCAAGAAAATATAGCTTTGAAGCTATCAAATAGTATTTGACCCAGGCTCCCGCTCTAATCAGCCTCGACTTCAATAAAGACCTCAATCTCTATACCTTCAGCAATGGAGAAGTGATATCTGCTATGCTTACTCAAGCAAATAGTGATGACCTCGAGCAACCACTCACCTTCTTCAGCCAAGGGTTAGAGGACTTTGAAATTAGGTACACTTACGTAGAGAAGCAAGTCCTGGCAGTAGTGCATAGCTTGAAGAAATTCAAGTATATGTTGTGAAACAGCAAGATCCATCTCATGGTTCCACACCTTGGCATCAAGGATTTCTTGACCAATCGAGACTTAAATGAGAAAAGAGTGGGATCGATCACCAAAGTGATGGAGTATGACATAGACATCAAAATCACCAAGTTGGTGAGAGGAAGGGGCCTGTGTGAATAGCTAGCTGCAAATTCGAGGCAAAAAGGTGAAGATAGCTTATTGATCCATGATGCAGCCACTACAGAAGAACCAGCTATCATAAGAGATTGGACGCTGGACATGAGGCACTTCCTTCTTACGGGCGAATGTCCACAGGGTCTCGATAAGGCTGAAAGAAGGTATTTTAAACTTCAATCCCTTCTTTATGTTTTGATTGATGGAGTATTATTTAGGAAGGATCTCACTGGGGTTCCCTTGAGATGCATTGACCCCAGTCAGGCTGACAAGGTATTGACTAAGTTTCACAATGGGCTAGCAGGCGGCCATTTCACCCCTAAGACCACAGCGGCAAAAATAATGAGAGCCGACTATTTTTGGCCCACTCTTTTCAAGGACACTTATGCCTAGGTAAGGAAGTGCCAGAAGTGTACACTTTTTGATGGAAAGTAGTGATTGGCTGTCATGCCCCTACAACCCATCCAAGTTGAATAACCATTCATGCAGTGGGGCCTAGATTTCATTAGGATGATCAATCCTCCCTCCAGTGTCAGACACAAATGGGTCCTGACTACTATAGATTATTTCACCAGGTGGGTGGAAGCCATTGCTTTGAAGGAAGCAAATGAAAGCATAGTCCTAGATTTCTATGAGGACTTAGTGACACGTTTTGGGGTCCCGACCACTATAATTTTAGACAATGCCTTGGCTTTTCTGGGAACCAAAACTAGTGAATGGGTGCTAAGGTATGGTATATACCTCAGTAGTTCATCAAATTACTACCCATAGGGGAATGGCCTGGCTGAGACCACTAATAAAAATTTAATCAAAATTATAAAGAGGACCATGGAAGAAAATTAGAGAACTTGGCATGCCAAGTTGAAGACGGCTCTATGGGCTGATCGGATCACTCTGAAGTGATCAATCAAAAATTCTCCATATACGCTTGTATATGGAAAGGAAGCTAGGCTTCCCATCTCACTTGAACTGCCAGCATTAGATCTCACCCATCAGCTATAGTTAGAAGAAAGAAGTAGCATGGAGGTCAGATTGTGTGAACTAATGAAGCTCCAGGAGGTGAGGAATCAGGCCATGGTCTCTATGATCAGTCACCAACAACAAGTGAAAAGACATTTTGACAAGAAGTCTTCGTCAAAAAACTTCACTGAAGAAGACATTGTCTTAAAATGGGACAAAGATAGAGCTAAGCCCATATAACATGCAAAATTTAATGCCCTCTGGAGCGGTCCTTACATGATTACTCAATGCAAGTAGCATAACGCATTCCAGCTCTCCAAGTTGGGCGGCGAAGAACTATGTATCCCAGTTAATGGGATACATCTGAAGCATTGCTACTAATTTTTGGTTCAGTTGTACATAGTTTTCCTTGTTTTTTCCTATTTTCCCTAAGTGCAATTTGCACAGTTAGTTGTTTTTTAGCCTGGTGTGTTTCATTTTACCTATGGGGGTGAAAGTTTCAGGTGTAATTTTGGGATCTCGAAGGCTGTTGTGAACTCTCTTCAAATTTACCATCAGACTCCGCACCTAATGGATATTCAAAGGCAACTGAGTCCTAAGCATAGCAGGCAAGCTTCCCCTGTGAGTCACCAATTTGTTAACCAATTTTGCCCATAGGTGAAATCTCAGTCACCTTCTACACTTGCTTTGCATGGCCAGTTAATTTTGGTTTGCAAGGTCCTTTTTCAGGGTCCAACAACGTCATTTCAAGCACTAGCTTGGCCTAGTACATTCATTTCGGGTTTAACATGTTCAATTCAAGCTTGGTCCAATACAGGGGGTTCATCGGCACTTGGTTTGTCCTTCGTCAGGTTCATTGACCGGTTTGGTTCAATGTTCATTGTCCTCAGTCGAAGGGGAGTCCAAGTTCATTGCCCTAATGGAGGGCCGATGCAAGAAAGGGAATCAGGTTTGGTTCGAAGCATTTCAAAGTCCATTTTGATTTGAAATTGGCTAAGTCCCACAAAAAATTCAAAGTTTTAAGCAAAGAAGTCAGGTCGCATGGCAAAATACGAAGGGCAGTGAAATTAAAACAAAGCCCACGGCTGAAACACAAAACATTAAATAGCACAGGCAATTTTCCATGGTCAAAGACCATGGGGAATTTGTCCATGGACACAGAGCTGTAGAACGGCCCGTGGAAATATAAAGGGGCTCAGCCAAGTTCATGGAGAACTTTCAAAACTCTGTGGAAAAACGCAGCTGGTGGCAAGCGCCAAAATGGCCGCCCATGCAGTGAGCGCCAAAATGGCCACCCACAGCAGTGAGCACCAAAATGGCTACCCACAATGGCGAGTGCCAAAATGGCCGCCCATGTGGTGAGTGCCAAAATGGCTGCCCATAGCAACGAGCACCAAAATGGCCACCCACGGTAGTGAGTGCCAAAATGGCCACCCACGGTGGTGAGTGCCAAAATGGCTGCCCATGCGGTGAGCACAAACATGGCCACCCATGACAGCGAGTGCCAAAATGGCCACCCACGACAGTGAGTGCCAAAATGGCCACCCATGAAGCGAGCGAAAAATAATTCGCGTGAAACTTTTAAGGCCGTGAGATCGACAGTCCGTGGGTTAGCAAACAAGGTTTGCCAAGCAAATAAAATCCATAGAACTTTCAAACATAGCAGCCAATGGGGAAAAAAGACACGGCAAATAACAGCCTGCAAGACCCTTTCAAAAACCCACGGCCAATATTTAGCCACTCACAACACTAGTGGGAAATCACCGCAAACAACAGTCCGCATGAAAAGGCACACAAAATGAGGAAAGCAGGCTATTGACTAGAAAAGGACAAAATAGCAAGCATGGTCCCGTCAAGATTTTTGACGTTAGCTATAGTGTTTCCCCTCTTCCCAATGAAGACTCAAGCAGCCACTTGCAAGAAAAAGGCCAATGAGACTCCTCTTGGCTCTTCCCGTATAAATACGTAGACTTGGTCATTTTTAAGGATCTTCTCCAATTTTGTAAAGAGCACAGCTCTACAAATTTCCCACCTGAATCAATAAAATACAATTTTTACCTCTTTCTTGGATGGAAACCCTGTGTATGTTCTATGTGTTTAATTTGTGTTCAGTCATTTTCTTTTAAATGCTCTCACAGGTTTAAACACCAACACACCAACGATCTACAAAGTGTCAGTTTGCAGCTTATAGGGGAAGAGTTCCACTTGGGGTGCAAAAACAAAGGAGGTCACTTATAGTATGCATTCCATAGCATCTTGGTGAGCCCCTGTTTCTTGTATTTTTCATTAGAACCTCCTTGGCATTCCAGCAACCTAGTCTTTTCTGCCAAGTCTCAGTGTATGTATGTTGTTTTATCTGATCTCGAGTGTGAATGTGGGAAGGTCATCTGGTTTTGGTGTATCACCTCTTTAGAGTAGGCTGTTTGTTTTCCTATGTTTTCTTCTCCCTTTTCATCCCCCCAGTTTATAGTTGTATATCTGTCATTTTCGCACTGCCTGAAACAAACAAGATACATCAGAGGGAACTAGCCCATACCTAGAGACTCTCCTCTCCTGCTTCGCCATCCCACAGGTGAGAGAGGAGTTTCCATGTTGCAGGGAGAGGGAAGGAATCCATTTTCCTGCCACCGGGTGCAATCTCCAGTCGTCAACACTAACCCAATCCCTAGTAAGAACAAACTTAGGTGATAGATCAGTTTAGTAAAGGCATTGAAGTGTGCAAGATATTATTTAATAGAGTTGGTGATACAATTCCCATCCTTGATGAGGTTTTCATTAAACTAGTGTGGCCTAGTAAAATTTTGGAAACATAGATTCAAGAGAAGTAAATTCAATGCTATAAATTGGCTGAGAACACGTTAATAATAAAAGATAAATTTGAGTGTACCGAAGAATTTCAAGATGTGGAGACCCTAGAAAATAAAATAAGCACTCACCATTAGGAGTTAAATGCCAAATTTATAGTGCTCCGAGGATAGGTTTTGATAGAGGTTGCTTCACTAGAAGATGTTTATAATGATGATTCTACATCACTTAAGATTTTAAGCATTCAAGCAGGTGACTTTTTAGAGAATCATTGGGAGACTAAATGGCTTAAAGATGTAGTCAAGTAAATAACTTCTAAGCTCTATAATTTATTGAATTATAGAGAGGAATTGAAGTGTTAGGTTGAATATATGAGACCTAAGTTTTTTCTAATAGAGAGACTTAAACAAAATGCATAGTTTGGAATGGAATATTGACTTACTGTGGAGTGCTTTTTGGCCCTCAATTTTGAATTAGTTTTGGCTAAGTGCTTTTTGAAGACAAGTGGTGTGAAAGGAATCATAGGTGTGGGAGAGACACAACATAGAAAACCATGACATGGAATAGATAAGTCACATAGAATAAAGATGCATGAAACATAGATAACCTGAGAATGTAAGGATAAAATATTAGTGAAAGACTTGTGAAAGGTGTGAAAAGTAAAGATAGTCAGGGAACAATTCAATTTAATTTTAGATAAGAATAAGTTAAATGCAAATATAACACTAATTTATGAGAAGATAGACACACGGTGATGAGGATATATCATTAAGAGAGCATATAGGGTTAGTTAGGCCTATGTCCTTAGGAATTCCATGTAAATGGCTTACCATGACTCATTGTTACTAATGGTTGTTGGTGATTCATATTTTTTTAATTACTTATGTAACTAAATGGTTCGAGTACACCTTGTATAAATACCCCCTTGTTTTACTTAGTATTGTTGTTGATCATTGTAATATTGGAATCATTGTAATATTGATATGACTTATGAATTTAATAAGAATAAGCTTATGTGTTGATTAAATACTTGTGTAACATGTTTATGAATATAATATAGTTATTATTATTTACTAATAGTTTGTGTCCAGCTTATTTTTATTTGGTTAGTTAAGTAATGAATGAAGGGTTAAGAGTTAGACATGGAATTAAGTATGAGTTTAAAACTAAGTGCTTATTTGAGAACCCTAACTTAGGAAAGTAAATTAATACACCTTTGCATGACAAAACCAATGAGAATTGGACTTAAGTTGTGTGCTTTAGATGAGTACATGAGAACCTTTTCTTCTATGATATGTCAACATGCTAACTCATTGGAACTCTTTTTTCTTAGGTGCACAATTAGGAAAAAGATATTCTAGATTAAAGGAAAATATCCCAACATGTTATATGTTTATTTTTAAAATTATTACTTTATTACACAATAATTTAGGACTTGTTTGTTTATCATGTGGCCCTTGGCCTTGTGTGTTTATATGACATTCACATGCCCCCTATATGAACTTTTTGGGCCTTATGTGTTATATTTTATACAAATTTCATGACATTACTTGTATGTTGATTATTTTTTACCATTGTTCCATGATTTATATCAAGAATTATTCCTATCCTCTACTCTTAGTTTGGTTCCATGATAAATATCATGCACATGTTGTTTATGTGATTCAATGTTATATCTATATAACATATGTTTCATATAAAATTAAATGTTATATTGAATAATATGATGCAATCTAATTTAAAATTTCCAAGCGCTAATACATGCTTATATGTCTCACATATTCTATAAGTTCTCTTATGAGATTAATGACTTGTAGGCTATGCCTCTCATTTCAAAAGGAAGTAATCATAATGGGATTGCCTTGAGAATTAAAACCTCATGGGAATTTTATATTTATTAAAAAATATAGTTTTTAGATTTCAATATGGTTTAAAAAAATTATATTATAGGGGCATATGCCAAGAATGTGCAGCCATTTATATAATTATAATTTATAAGTTTTAAACAATTAAAAATTCATTTGGATTTCAATATCAATTTAGTATATATATAGGGGCAATGATAGTCATTCGTGGTCATGTAACTACATGACAAATTCAAAATTAAAAACTTTCAAAGTTCAACAATTTTAAAGTATAAAGTTTCAAATATAATTTAAACCTATTTTTAGTGGTTGATTCATCTTCATTTTGTAAGTGGGCCATGTTAGAGTTCAGTGACACTCAAAATCCATGGTTTAAAATTTTCCATTATAGCAAGCCACATTTGGTGGTTCCATTCTTATATTATTTTATATATTACTTGATATAGTCACATGAGAGTTGGAGCATACAATATTTATAACTCAAGGGATTTCACAAGTTTTCAAATTGAGACTTGATCATTGTTAATTATCCATAGGTTCAAAATTCATCTAAATGCCTCAACAAGGGGGCACACACATTAATTCACTTTCATGTTACATGGAAATTATATTCTATACTCATTCAAGTTTATTATTTCCTTTCTCTCTTTTCAAAATTTTGAATTTCAAGTTTCAACTATGAACAATAATTAATTTTAGTGGCATTGTTGCAGGTTTTGCATTTAGGCATTTTTCACAATCAATCTTCATATCAAAAGATAAAGTGTGTATGCACACTTAGGTTCACATATATTTTAATATAGAAATTTCAATTTGTTGCATCATTATAATAGGTGAGGGGGAAATTAGACACTAAAATTTAATCATTAAGTACTTTATAATGTTTAATCTTGACATCCTTACCTTATTTGGCATATTTTCCATTTCGTTAACTTGAAAAATATATGAGAGCCTTCACTATTGTACTTACTACCTTGAAAATAGTTGAAAAATCATTCAATAATCTCTATTTTTATTATATATTCCTATCAACCAAATATAAATAGTCTTTGTCCTTCTAGGATAAGACCACACTAGGTGGACAGGGTCCTAGTGCGGCCTTGCCAACTAGTATGACCTTATATCCCTATGTTTTAATGATAACTTTTTAAATTAAATATGTTTCACATTATCTATACTTTAATTTTATCAAGGTTTGTTAATGGAAATATTCCTCTATATATTCACATCAAGGCAATTCAAAGCATTATCTAGCAATAAATTGATAATTTTAATGCATAATGAGCAAAAGAACACTATTATTTTTAGTTCAATTTTGATTTATTCCAAGAGTCAAAGGCCAAGTCTAAAGATGTTTTATTTGAGGTCAAGGGAACTCATTGTCAATAATTCAAGTTAGTATATGTAGTTGCATCCATATATCAAATAATAAGATTCATGCACACAATCTAGGAGGGAAAATAATATTGATATTAGGCCCTTTTTGGATATGTATTTAGCACTCATATTATGTGGGGTTTTATAAAAATATCTCAACTATTCTCCTTACCTGATTTCCCCATTTGGTTTTTGATCTCCATTTGGCTTGTTGTGGAGGAACTAAGTTTTGGCTTTTTAGGTATTTTGTATGGCAAATCAAGACACAAAGTCAACCATTAGGTCACCACATGCAACCATATGTGCTCGCACATAAAAATAAATCACATAGTAAAAATAGAAGTGGATTTAGTCAATATAAAGGCCATGGTGAACCCATATTTACCTAGCATGATCTTATCCTAGAACATCATAGACTTATATATTTATTTGTGATGTAATTTACAGATCATTATAGTTTTTTCATCAATAGTCAACCTGCATAGTCAATAATAAATCAAATCCAAGCTAGGATTTCATATTTCATTTTTTATTACTATTTACAGATCATTTCAAAATTTGTAAATTGCCATATTTCACAATTAGGTTATGTATATCCTATAATATAAATCCATTTTTAATAGTTTACTATTCATAAGTATTTAATTATTAAATAAAAAATAAACAAATTAAGCATTAACATATATAAAAATAAAAATAATAAAGGGTCATAATATGAAATAAAGGACATGTAATGTAAAAAAAAGAAGCAAAGGTGTTGCAAAAATGGAAATACTAGAATATTAATGTGATGAAGCCCTTATCATGTTACACAAAGTACTAACCCATATGTTGGGTTCCTAAGGATCCCCCCTACATATATAATAAAAAATGTCAACATTGAAGTTGTGAGTGAATTGGTATTTTTCATTTTTTTTAAATGTTGTTCATTTTGAAACACTCTTAGGATGCTTATTTTAATTATTAATAGTACCCTTTCCTAGGGAAGTTTGATATTCTAGCATAATCTTTTCTTGATCAATAATCTCTTGAAATTTGTCCCTTAAAGTAATACATAGATTTTTTTAATGGAATCTAATAGTATGATAGGAAGAAATTATTTTGGAATTATAATATTTTTTATTATACCTTGTATTTAATTCATGAATAGGAGGTATCTCAATAAAATGGTTGCCTAATAAAATCTTAAGCATCTTATATTGATTTTTGAATAACTTCTTCGGTTGATTTGAGATGGGTGTCATTATAGATTCTTTATTAACCATATATATATATATATATATATATATATATATATATATATATATATATATATATATATGGTAGTTATATGGGCATTAGAAATGTTTGAATCCCTAGGAGGTGACGTATGGACCTTAGGCCAAAGTAATCCTTCTTATGGAAGGTTGATATCCATGTAAGCAAGATAAGTGAATGATTCACAAGTTATGCCAAATATATATTTTTTTTTATAGGTTCTATAAGATTATTAATGAAAATGTGTTGCTTTTCAAGGTCACATGGGTGACACATCAAGGAGTGCATATGAAAATGAAATCTAAAGATATAATCATGCATATACTCCTTTTTACCTTTTTTAATATTTTAGATGCTCTCATATGATTTTATAGGTCTATTATTGTCAATGTATGTATATATGAAGGAAAATTTTAAGCATCATAATGAATGTAAGGATACACTAGGCAAATAAAATAACCAATATAATTCCTCACTAATCAATACGTCAGGAAACAAATAAAGAAATATTTGATTCTAATTTCTTATTATAGATATAAATATGGAACATATGTGCGATTGAGGGTTCTAACGAACATCAAATGATTTGAATTTCAGAACCAATAAGTCACTATAAAGAGGAATTTAAATCACATCCTTAGGATTAGGATTGGAAATCACCATATCATTCATGAATATATCATTATAATCCTTTTGGGTAAGTAAAATATTCAACACTTATCATTGTAAGCCTTTTGGGAAAGTGAAAGATTCAATACTTGTCATTTTAAGTTTCCTATTGTATGCGTTGTAGAAACTATCTCATGTGTAGAAATGGTTGTATTATCAATATGTTATTTTAAATATTAAATTTTAACATTCAGAGTAGCTATATAAACACTATTTATCATGGGTGTATGAGTAGAACATTTATAAAAAAGTGTAGCAAATGCACAAACACAAGTAAAAACCCTAGGGTTGTCTACTTGAGAAACTTTTTAATTATTAATTTATTTAGCAGCACATATGACTTCATCAACTATATTAGGTTTTGAAATAAAATGTTATCCAATAGTCTGAAACATAAATTGATTAATTATTTCATCATTTCAAACCTTCAAATTTAAGAATTTAAAATCCACCAAAGTCAAAGCGCTTTCATCAATTTTTATAATGAAAACTATGATTAATGATTTAAATCAAAGTTACAAAAAAATGAAAAGAAACATAAAAGATGAATAATCCATAAAATCTTAATCTAATATGAATAAAAAATATCATGCCCTAAGGGGAAAGAGGGTACTAACCCTAGGTTGAATGTAAAAATGTTGGTTTCATAGATATGATGAACCTTAAATTATGTAAATAATGGTTTGAGAAGAGGTGAGAGGTTGAAGGATTTTGTATTGGGTACACTAGAAGTTTCTCAAATATATGAATATATCAATTTGTGGATTTTTACCTCTTTCAGGTTTTCTATGTTAAATTATTGTGTCAACATTGATATTTGTCTTTGCTAATTCATTCATGTACTAGATCTATCTTATGTGATCATATTGTATATGCATTTCATATTTTATCATGGTAGTAGAGCATGTGATACAATGATTGATTATCAAGACTTTGTATATTTCTTTATTTTCCACATGAGAGATCAATTTCAATTAAATTCAATTTAAATTAAGCCATGTAAAATATTAGTATGATCATGGGGGCAAATGGTCTAGTTTAAGATTTTTCTTGGTTCATTATTTGGCATGTGGAGGCTTTTAGATCAGTTTTTTATCATGTAAAGACTAAGTCATTCATTCTAAATAATAAAATATTAGATTTTCAATGTCAAAACTTAGCTTGGACATCATTATTAGTTGTTGTATGACACTCCTAGGGTAAAAAACATTTTTTTGATCTCCTCACCTATCTTTCTTGTGTTTAAATCTATAATTCATAACTTTTTAAGTAAATATAAACCTCTACAAAGCCTAAGAAGGAATCCTAAAGCCTATGCAAAAAAAATTATCTCATCCTTAGGTGCCATTGTATGGTTGGATCAGCCTCTAAATATTTGAAAAATTAATTTTTTGGCAAAAGAATCAAATTTTGAAGCTTTGAGATGTTCCATTACAAGGTTTGAGGAAGATATGGTAATGTTTAGAGCATGATAAGGCCTCTTTCCATATCCATCAACCTCCATACTCCACTTGGGTGCCATTTCTCTTCTTGGATCATGATACTACAGGTATATAATTTAATATAGTTGGTGAAATTATTTAAAAAATAAGTTATTTTTAAAATCATTATTTCTATGCAAAAGCAAAAGAGGCCCACCTAAGTTACCTTTTACTAAAACTAATAAATTATTTTTCATTTTTTTACCATATATATATATATAAGTTTAAAAGGATTTAAAAAAAATTAGTGCATGTGAATTTATAAATAAATTACTAAATGAGTCAGTAATTATTTTTTTGCTAAAAACTTGTAAAAAGGGTGGTCAAGGGTTAAAAAATAATTACCTATAATTATTTTTTTCAAATTAATGTAGTTAAATTAATATTTATAAAACCTTTTTGGTTTACGTGCCAACTTTTTTCACATAGACCTGTCAATCTTATTGTGACATTTGACCTAGTCAAAACCTTGTCAACCATAGTCATGTAGCCAACTAATTCCTAAGGTTTGACATGTTATGGATACATTAGTGTGGTCCCTCTTTTTAATTTTTAAGCCTACTATTATAGATTTTACATGTTTTTTTAACATAGTGTTTAAATAGTTGTTTTGTGTGCGACTTTTATGACCCATAAATCAGTACATTTTGCTTCAATTTTTTTGCATTTTTTAACATATATTTGAAAAAAAATTTACTTTTTTATTCTCTTTAATTTTATTTTATATCAAATAAATTTAAATTTCACATTAATCAAGGTTCATTTTTTATTTGTTCTTACATTCGTCTATTATTGTGACACTTGTGACACCTTATTTGTTGCAATATTTCACAATTTTATTGCTTTGTCTAGCATTAATTTGAACAATTATTATTTATTTACATTTTAAATTTAATTTATTTTTAAAATAGAGTATAAATTCACATTTAAAAAGGGTACAAATTTAAGCTTTATCTAGTGTCATAGTGTTAATTTTAAAGGGAAGCAATGTCTTATCCTAATTTTATACTAGATAAATCACAAATGCTTAATGGATCTAACTATAATATATGAAAAAATAATGATAAAATATAATTTATGGCTTGAAATCTATGGAAAATTATTGTCAGGAATGAAAAAGCCTTGTCAGGATGATATGTGACACCTGAGCTTTCAAATGCATTTCAATAGAAATTAAAAGAAGCCATGTTGATTATCTTGTAAAGTGTTAAGGATGAATTAATACTCCAAATTTATAATCAAGATTCTTCTAGTTATTTTTGGAAACACCTTGACTCTATGCACAAGGTCACTCATCTCTCAAAGATTATTCAGTTGATCCTTGAATTGCTTCCAACACCTACAAAAGGTGATGAAAATGTTGTTAATTTTTCTTGATAAAATTAAGAATATTAAAGATCAGTTATATGGTTATAATTGTAATTAGATTCAAGATCAATTTTTTTATTTTATTATTTATCTTAAAATTCATGATATTTTATGTAATTTTATCTCAATTCTGAATTTAAAGTACCAAACAGAGCAAGATATCTTAGACTTCACTACCTTGTAAGATCTTCTGATTCAAAAAGAGAAAATGATATCTAAATTTGATTATAATGAGAATTCCACTTAGGTTCTTATTTATCTTAACCTTGTTTTTGATAACTATAGAGACCAAAAACCTAACCCTAATTTTACTAAAGTTAAAAATGTGAACAAGAGATCTGGTAATAAGAATCATAAACCTAAGTTTAATGGGAATTACAATGTGTGGTAAATTTAATCATAGAATGGAAAATTGTTATAAAAATAAACATATAAATAATCATAAAACCTGTAAAAATAATAAAGGGAATAAATCTAACCAAAACCATCAGAAGAATCAAAACCATAATCAGAGTCATAATACTAGCATTATTACTTTGTAATCTACCTTATTTGTTTCAAATGAGAATGAATGGATTATAGATAGTGGTGAATTTCACCATATGGCTTGCTTATATAATATTTTATATGATTCTAGAGATATATTTTAAATTATATATTTAGGAGATAATTCATTTTTATAAGAAACTAAGCAAGGAAAGGTGAAATTTGGAAATGTTGTTATTAATGATATTTTATATGTACCTAAGCTTAAGAAAAAATTTCCATCTTGTTCTCAACATACAAATGATAATTTCATTGTAACATTTCTTAAAGATAACTGGTCCATTGTCAATCAATTTGTTTCTTTGATAGTTGAAGGTGTTCAAAATAATGGCCTATACATTTTTATTGCATCGCATAGTAAGAATGAATCTCAATTATGGCATAAAATATTAGGAAATGTTAATTTTATAAGTTTACATGACATATTTTTCATAATATTATTGTAGGTTTACCTCTTATCTCTTTCCATCATGAAACTTGTGACAGTTGTTTACATGGTAAGCAACATACTAATCCCTTTCATAAGAATCATGATGCAAATTCCTCACATCCTCTAGAATTAATTTAGAGTGATGTTTCATGACCTATTGAAGTTATATCTATATACACATAATATTTTTATTAACTTTACCACTTACTAACACTTAATCTCTTGCAGGAACCTATCAAGTTTCAATCTCTCTGAGTGCATGCCTTAAAGGGTGCACTAAAAAAGGGGTGGGTAGACCATTAGTGATTTGAAAGATTGTTGTGGATTTGTATCATTACTACCATTTATCCAAATACTTGCTATCAACAAAAATTTCTCCTATGTACTTTCCTAAGCCTTGTCTCCTTTCTTACACCCTCCTCTAGTCATTTTATGCCTTCATTAACCCTTCCTAAGCTTAAAACCCTTTTTGATAGTTTAAAATATAGAGTCAACTAGGCTCACTCTATATTATAATTGATACTTGGTTTTATCAATTAACAATATAGATTCGATTGGTCTGACTCTATATTTTAATTGATACATGTTTTTATCAATTAACAATGCAGAGTCAATTGGGTCGACTCTAACAGCTAAAGTTTTAGAAAGGTTTGGGTTTAGTTTTACATATATATACACATCCATTTATTTCATTTAAGAAGAGAATAAAATAATAAGATATATATATATATATATAGATATATATACATATATATATATATAGATATACATATATAAATATATATACACATATATATACATATATATATATATACATATATATATACATATATATATACACACATATATATATACATATATATATATATATACATATATATATATATATACATATATATATATATATACATACATATATATACATATATATACATACATATATATATATATATATATATACATACATATATATATATATATATACATATATATATACATATATATATATATACATACATATACATATATATATATATACATATATATATATATACATATATATATATATATATATATATATATATATATGTTTATTTACCATTATACTTGAGGAGCATAGATTAGGGATTCATACATTCTTTAGAGATATGTATTTTGTCTTGTGGAGAAGTATTTTGGATGAATTGATAGATCATGTAGCCTAAAGTTGATTTATCCTTGTCATCCTTACATACCGAGACAACCTCTTGTGAAGCACCTTGGCCAAGGGAGAGATTGAGGCTCAACATGTTTGTCTTCAAAGGTAAGTATTACTAACTTTGTTCCCCCTTTGAAGATTAGATAGATATGAATTTATACTTCTCTTCCATGATTTAGGATTCTGTATACATGACATAAGCATATGTATTCTATGCATGTTTAATTTTATGTTTATTACCCTCACTTTGTGCCATAAGCTTTGGTGAGCACTAGATTGGACTTTTACTTTGTTTTTGTCATTTGTACATTTGTGAACATGAAAACATAGGACTTAGTTAGGGTCATTACATATTTTTTCTTGACTAGAGGATTTGTAACCATCCATAGTGATATCATTGTGGTAAGAGATCCCTTAGCTAGGTCTAGATGATCCATCTTGGTCATGATCATAAATATATAATGTATCAACACTCAAAAGTGTAAGTAAGATTTATCTTCTCCAAGCTAGGATTGATTTATAGATTAGTTACATTCCCCTTTGCATACATTATGGTGAACATGACATGAGTATAACCCTTACATGATTTTTTTTTCTCCATTATTTTTTAAATACATAATCAACACATATGACTGTGTATCCGTTTAGGCTATCTCAATTTCATCATTTATAATACACAATCAACCTATACAACTATGTATCCTTATAGCCTATCTCAATTTCATTATTTGTAATACACAATAAACCCATATAACTATGTATCCTTATAGGCTATCTTAGTTTCATGATTTACAATACACAATCAACCCATATGATTATGTATCTTTCTAGCCTATCTTAGTTTCATCATTTACAATACACCGTTGACCCATACGAATGTCTATCCTTATAGGTTATCTTAATTTCATCATTTTTAATACACAGTCAACCCATATGACTATGTATCCTTATAACCTACCACAGTTTTATCATTTGAAATACACAGTTGACCCATATGACTATGTATCTTTATATCCTATCTCAATTTCATCATTTTCAATACATAATCGACCCATATGACTGTGCATTATTCTAGCCAATAACTCACACTCGACCTATTTCACTATGTATTTTGCATCATGTTTAATGGATTTTTACTACATACTCTTTTGACCCTATCGACTCTACACTTATTGGCTGATATTATTCTATGTGTGGTTAAATTTGTCCCTATTTTTCCATTTTACTTGTTGATCTCAGATTCTTCCTTCAGGCATCATGAAATCCCCTATCAAAAACTTTTTGGATAACCTTAATCCATTTAGACAATATATGGAATATTATTTACTTCCTACCTTGGGTATCTAAGAGGATGCTCACTCTTTGTGCATCTTTTCATCAAATCACTATAAGTCTTCACAATCTTAATCCACCCCATACCGTATAGCTAATCCATAAAAATCCTCAAAAACAAATCCCAAATCATGGAAATTATACACCTTATACCACTTTTACACCTTCTAAACCTTAAAGTCATAGAATCATCAACACATATACTTCATAAGTTGAAAATATGCATTATGTTCCACCTATTACAATCAATTTTCATGATCCTCTATTTACACCCATAACAAGAACACTTAGCATCATCACTTCAAAAAGTAACATGGTTGAAATCAATCAAAATAATGACCTAAATGATTCACAATTCTTAAAAAACCTTGATGATAATACCATTTACACTCCTAACAATAATATTGGCTTTACCAAACTTCCTTCCTCTTTTACCACACTTGGGACAACTAACACTAGTGTTGGGAATCTTCCAGCTAATACCCCTCCTCCCACCAACACTAATAATCCCCATCCTAAAAACACTAATACCCCACCTTCAAATACTAATGTAAAAATTGACACAACTCAAATTATTGTTCAAATTATTCAATAAATGAACATTATGCAAACAACTAACCATCCTGAAATGATGCAAAATGCAACAATATTTATTATGCATGACTAGTGAACCCACTCAAGTCATCATGTCTCAACCAAATCAAAATTTTGTCCCTCCTCTTAGATATTCCAATGGGAATATCATCTTTAAACATCCAATGAATAACAAAATGCTTCAAAATGAACCTTTATCTCCATTAATTACATCCATAGATATTGGAAACATTTCTCCAACTATCACATATGATGGGATTAAGGACCCTAATATCTTTATTAATTATTTTGGTAATCTCTATAAGGAATGGGTCCAAAATAACACCTTTTCTACCACCAATCTCTTAGCCAAAACCTTTGTTGGTGATGCACTTGAATGGTACAACTAACTTCTTATACTTTCCATGTAAAAAAATAGAGGATTTAGTTAATGCTCTAGTAAAGGAATTTCAACATGATGACCTTCCTAAAAATTATCTTAGCCATTTCATCAATGCCAAATAACTTCCTAATGAATCTTCTCACACTTTCATCAAACAATGGAACTCTCTAGCTCACAAATTATACCATAGCATGAATGATGATACTCTTTTAAAACTTTTTGTTACTATTCTTAAAGATCCACTTCAATACAAAGTTTGAATCTTTTCCCCTAATACTTTAGAAGAATCCTTAGACCAAATAAAAAGACAAGACTTTCTTATGAATCAATTTGAAACACTTCAAACAACTACTAAAGAGCATTTCCAATCATTTTCTCATAATATTGATTCATCCAAGCCTCCACAACCTCAAAATGGAGCATCCAATTCAACCAATTTTAACCCAACCTACCCTCCCTTGAGTCTATAAGCACTTAAGAATAATTTCCCACCTTCCAAACCTATGAGATTTGATCCTTCTAAAGCTCTTCAAAAATGGTACAATCTTGATAAGTTTTGTTAGTGGCATGCTATGATAGGTCATTATCGTGAGGCTAGTCATGATCTTCATTGATTCCTTCCTTGGTCCATACTTAAATCTTGATACTCTACCAGAAAAACATTATCAAGACTATATTCAAGCTTCTCAATCTTATAAACCACAATCACATCAACATAACTTACCTAATGATCAATAAAAATTACCTCATACCTCCACCTCATCTACTGATCTTTTCCAAACCACAATTGATCCTTCTTCCTAAACCAATAAAAAAATCATGGATAACATGAACAAATTCAAATGGGTGGTTGTATTTATCCAACCTCAACCTCTTAAGTCATAATAACCAAAGGAGAACCTAGTTTAAATGCCTACTCCAAAACACATCATACTTGGTCCTAGTTTACCTTATAGATCTATTCATAGGGCTCTTACATCCAATAAACTAACATCTTTAAAATCTAACTTATCAAACAATTTACCTATATCCAACTACACAAATTAACCTAGTTGAATTCATTCTAACAACTTAGCTTCATCCTATTCCATATCACATGTTAGGGTATCTTGTGATGCCCATCAACATATTACTTTAGACTTTGGAGAATCTTACCGATGCCCATCCCTACATCCACTTACCCTTTGGATCATCTTGTGATGTTAATTATTATTCTACAATGTATAATACCAACCAAATTTAACTTCAAGAAACCTTTTGAGACATATAGACTTGTATTTCACATGCTCATCTTTGATATAACCATTATCATAGATTTTGATTGTTATGTGTCTCATGTTTCTTTGTTTTTGTGCACTTTATTTCATTTAGTTTCACTTTACTTACACCATTGTTTCCTTTGGATTCATTTGTTTTATTTCACTTTATCGTTTTTGAGTTGCAATGTAAAACCTTGGATAGGACTAGGTCTTCCTCAAAAACACACTTTACTCCCATTGTTATTTTATTTTATGTTATTTGGTTTTATTTCACATTACATTTGGCATTTGTTGTCATTTTGGCTCTTAGATATCTCTTTAATTGTTATTTTTTTTATGTTATTCTTTGTCTAAGTAGCTTTATGATTATTTTCCCCCTTATTTAACATTCATCTCAATGGTGTTCACCTTGTGAATTTTAGTGTAAGACCATGGATAGGATTGAGATATCCTCAAAAATTACCACATTAAAACATATTTAAATTACTTTCCCCCTCTTTTGAGATGAATACTACTTTTATTGGTTCTTGTGCTAGATCCCTTGTAGGTTAGTATGGTTTCTTAGTAATATGACTATCATAACATAGCCCCATCCCTTTCATAGAACTATTTTACCTCCTTGTGATCAACTATGAGCATATTAATCATTTTATCACTTATTACATAGATGGATCTCTCACGATCCCCATATCTCACTTATTTCCTTTCATTTAAGGCTCGCATCGATCAATTTTAAGATTTCACACTTACTTGTAGGAAAGTCTAGGAGTCTTTAGACACCTTGGTCTTTAGGCCCTTTTATCTATTAACCAAGTGTAATTTCTCTTGTGATTTTCACCTATTTCACTTATGATTGGTTCTTTGAATCCATATGGAGGAATAGAAAAATCCAAAGAAAATTTAAAATCCAAACCATAAAATACAAACAAAAGGCAATTATTATAAGGAAAAAATAATATTAAAAGTCCAATCACACCAAAATACTTCATCTATATTTGTCACATCTCCTATCTTAGTTGAATCTCAAACTCCACAGTCGGCATCATGATAGCACCAAGGTCCATTAGGGTTAAGTAGAATAGTAGATTGGGGTAGGAGGTCTCATTATATCATATACTATCTATTGTCACCTAATTTATCACACAAGTACCCAATCTTCACAGTATACCAATGACTCTGTAAGGGATCCTAAGGAATGAGGAACACATTATGGGAAGGTAGCTCCATTTTAATTTTTGTGAATAGCTTTCATGGGTTGATTTATGTACTTCACTTGTTAGGCCAAGGTTTTTATTCATTAGTCAAATTGTCTTATGTTATTGGTGTTGATATTTCTTAGCCTTTCTCACTTACCTAGTGTGTCTCATTCTTTCTAAGGATGTTCACATCACCCATGTGGCACCTCACATTCCTTATTTACATCATATTTTACTTATATTCCCCTTGTTGGATATTATTTTTAGATGATACATCATTGATCACCTCTACCTACTTGCACCTCTTGGTTTATAGTTTTTGAGTTGCATTGTAAGACCTTGGATAGGACCAAGCCTTCCTCGCAAACATCCTTACACCATTTTTTTATTGCACCATCTCATTATCATACTATTCATGTCATTAGGTGGTTGTGTTTTTTTACATTGTATCTTAGAACAAGCACTAAGTTTGAGTTTTCATCCTTTAGAGCTTTTGATTTTCATTTATCCATCATGTTCTTATTTGATTTTGGTGGACTTAACTTATCTCACATATGACATTCTATATTCTTACATGTTTCTCTTTATGTATGACTTCTTCATGTTTGTCTTGCATCTAGACTTACATTTCATTTTTCATTTATTTATGCTTTATTCATCTTCATTTAACATAATTATGATTTAAATTTAATTTTCAATCATTTGTGATTTCTTTATCTTTGATTTGACATGCTTATCTTACATGAGGTTATATTTTCACTTACTTATATGTCTTTGTTAGAGTTTTCTTGCATTGATATTTCATTTTTCATTTATGTTTTACATGCTTACTAACATGATTAAGTATGTCTTACATTCCTTTTTTTCATCTATGTTTTACATGCTTCCCAACATGATTTACTATGCTCTACATTCCTTTACCATTATTTTATCATTTACATGATTGATAATTTAGTTTTAACCTTGCATTAACAATCTTAATTTTCCAATTTTTCAAAGTCATTTGATTATTTTTTAGAGTTATTAATTTCTACTTTGACCATCCTACTTACACATACATTGCTTCTATTGTTAGTCTTGTATCCATAGGGTTTCTCAAATGCAATTACCGCACCCTCCATGATTAAGACTAGGATATTTACATGCAATAATTTAGTGAAAAGGTAATTTAAGGTATGCATATGGTATTTTTAATTAATTTCATTTCATTTCAACACTATTTTATATATTTCATTTTTAATTAACTCATTTTTATGTATTGTCATGTTCTTTCTTGAAGAACCATCCCCTATTACAATCATGTGGTATGTGATGAGCTTTGAGTGGGGAATATGTATGCACATAATATTTTTATTATCTTTTCCACTTACTAACACTTTCTCTCTTATAGGAACCTATTGAGTTTCAATCTCTCTAAGTGCATGCCTTCAAGGGTGCATTGGGAAAGGGGTGGGCAGACCATTGGTGCTTCACAAATTTGTTGTGGCTTTGTATAATTCATACCATTTGTCAAACCACTTGCTATCAACACAATCTTCACCTATGTACTTCCCTAAGCCTTGTCCCTCTAGTAATTTTATCCCTTCATTATCCCTTATTAATCCTAAAACCCTTTTTGATAGTTTAAAATATATATTCAATTAGGTTGACTCTATATTTTAATTGATACTTATTTTTATCAATTATAATATAGAGTCTATTGGGCCGATTTTATCTGCTAAACTTTCAAAAAGGTTTAGGGTTAGATTTAGCTATATAGACACATCCATTTCCATTATTTATGAAGATAAGTGAATAATAAGAGATATATATTATGCATCTATTTATTCACCATTCTAATTGAGTAACATAGCTTAGGGTTTCATACTTTCTTAGGAGATACCAATCTTGTCTTATGGAGTAGTCTTTTGGATGTATTGATAGGTTGTATTGCCTAGAGCTGATTTATCCTTGTCATCCTTACATACCACAACTACCTCTTGAAAAGCATTAATGGTCTACCCACCCCTTTCCTAGTGCACCCTTTAAATCATGCACTCAGAGAGATTGAAACTTGATAGGTTCCTACAAGAGAGAAAGTGTTAGTAAGTGGTAAAGTTAATAAAAGTATTATGTGTATACAATATATCTAAATGGTTCCTTGTATGCTATTAATTTTGTAGATGATTATACTAGAATTATCTATTCATATTTCATTAAAAATAAATCTGAAGTGTTTTCTAAATTTAAGGATTTTAAAGATATTGTTGAAACGGAAACTTTCAAAAGTGTCACAAAATCAAACTCACACTATTATTTTCTACAAATTTAATGTGTGTGTGTGTGTGTGTGTGTGTGTGTGTGTGTGTGTGTGTGTGTGTGTGTGTGTGTGTAGGTATATACATATATGTATGTATGTATGTATGTATACACACACACACACACACACACACACACACACACACACACACACACACACACACACACACACACACACACACACACACACATATATATATACCTCTTGAAAAGCATTAATGGTCTGCCCACCCCTTTCCTGGTGCACCCTTTAAATCATGCACTCAGAGAGATTGAAACTTGATAAGTTCCTACAAGAGAGAAAGTGTTAGTAAGTGGTAAAGTTAATAAAAGTATTATGTGTATACAATATATCTCAATGGTTCCTTGTATGCTATTAATTTTGTATTGATTATACTAGAATGATCTATTCATATTTCATTAAAAATAAATCTGAAGTGTTTTCTAAATTTAAGGATTTTAAAGCTATTGTTGAAAATACTTTGATCCGTAAACTAAAACTTTCAAAAGTGTCACAAAATCAAACTCACACTATTATTTTATACAGATCTAATATATATATATATATATATATATATGAATAAATTAGAAGAGTTCAAAAATTGGATAAAATATAGGTGAGGACAAAATAACCAAAGTCAATTTGATAATGGAGTTCGGCTTTGTTATCCTACATCTTTAGGTCCACTCCAGGTGAGTACCATTCCATTAATTTACAAAAATGATGTTTTTACAAATTCTTCTTGGATATCTTCAAATCCTACTCAGGTCCTTATCACTGCCTTTTAAATAGTCTCTAGCCAAAACAATTAACTTTAGACCCAACTCTCTCTATATCTCCTACACTCTTCACATATAACACATTATACAAAAACATGACTTCAAATAGAAGTTCATCAATTAATTTACACCTTACAACCCATGACTGAGTTAGTTAAAAAATTATCATTTTACCCAAGTGGTTAGGGTTTTAATCTCAATCAATTGTCTTTTTAGTCCCACATTTAGTAATTAAGGATGCATTTTAATGCATATATACTTCAACCTACATGGTTTCCATCACTGACAATGCCTTTTGTTGGCAAAGGCTAAACATGGTTGGTGTTCATTGTTGGTAATCTGGAATGATATAAACATAGGTATACATGAGCTAATGTTGGTATTGAGACGTGACTCGATAGGATTGATTTGGATCTAGCAGTCTATATTGAGCTCCATAGTTTTGATTGTTGACTCAACATATCTTGCATTGAACATTCGATGTGGTTGGCCACATTCATATTCTTTGAGCTTGGAAATGTGGTTGATTTGGAACTCATGTTGGCACAGTGTTGTGAGTATTAAAATGCATAATCAAATATCCCACATACATAGGGTTATAGAATATATAAGTGATTATATATAATCTCACATACAATGCTACATGAAGAAAAGGTGGCAAGGCACCCCTCCTCATAGAAAGTGTTTTGACCCTGGTTGAGGCCCCCCTCTAGCAAATAGTAGGGCCCATTTGACCACCACTATACATTGTCAAAGATTGAGAATGAAAAAAAAACCAAACCCATTTTCTTACACTATTATGCTACCACATGTATCACTTGGATTGGGCCACTTGACATGCTAGAATTATGCCAGTTGTCAACCTATGACACTATTTTTTACCTATTGATATGGAAATTTAGCATGAAATAACTTACACATATAGACTCAAAATCAGCCCATTAAAAATGTGTCAAAAATTTCTCCATGAGATCTATGTTATGCCAATGATCAATCTAAAATTTAAAGACTTTGTTTTGTAATGGTTATGGGCATCCTCTTGGATCAATCGTCCCCACTAGGAGCTTTTGGGCATCCAAAAGTTGAATTTAATTGGTAATGAGGTGAGGGTATTTTTCCCTCATCTTTCAAGCTTCCATCCATTTGGCCTTGTTCGAGTGAATCCATTTAAAACCAACACAAAGATACTCAACATCTCCCCTTTGTGAGGTCCAAACCTTCCTATCAAGAATTGTATCTTCTTGCAGCTTAGTTAGATACTCAAGAACAAAATCATCAACAAAAAGAATGGATACACTTTCATCATGATCAATAATCATTGGAGGCTCATACAATTTGAGATTTTCAACATTCATAACTGAATAAATCTATATGTAAGATAGTAAATCTAATTGAAAAGCATTTTTACCAATTTTATCTATAATCTAGAAAGGACCATACCAGATTGGTTTAAACTTATTTCCTTCACTTGTCAATCTTTCCTTAATAATGTGAAGCCATACCAAATCACCCACTACAAATTGGTGATCAACTCAATGTTTGTCATGTCTTACCTTGTACTTTGCTTAAATTTTATCCAACTGATCTTGAATAATTTGGTGTACCAAATGTATTTTCTAAATGAAATTTTTGGATTTAGTGACATCATTATGTCCATCTATAGTTGATTCCTATCCAAAAGAAACATCTAGAGTATATTTAGGCAAGTAACCATAACATGTTTTAAATGGATATTTTATGGTAAAAGAATGAAGTGCATGGTTATAAGCATGTTGTATGTAACACAAATGTTCATCCCACATCTTGGGATGTTTATTTAAATATCCTCTAAGTAAATATACCATTGTGTGGTTCACAACCTCATTTTGACCATCAGTCTATGGATGAAATGTAGTGCTCTTTTTAAGCTTAGTGTCTATTAAATCCTATAAAGTTGACCAAATTTTCCAATGAAACAAGAATCCTAATCAAAAATAACAGAAGTGGGAAAACCAAAATGAACCCATACATGCTAAGAGAATAAATGTGTATTTCCCTCTCCTATAATTTTTTTAGTGCAAGGAATCAACACACACATCTTGCTAAATCTATCCACTACCACATAAAAATAGTCATGTTTTCTTTGTGACATAGGCAAGCCCCCTATAAAGTCCATGTATATACTTTCCCAAGGATGGGTAGGAATAGGTAGGGGAGTGTAAAATCCTAATTTCCTATTACTAGGCTTGATGGTGGCATAAAGACCACACCTCTTAATGTATTTGGCAATATATTCCTGCATACAAGGCCAATAACAATACATTTTCAAATGTGTAACCATTTTACCAATACCAAAATGACCAAAAATAAGAGAAGTGTGAGCTTCCCTAATCATGTGCACCCTTTCATTTTATGGAATACAAAGTTTTCCCAAATGATATAAAATCCCATTATGCACATGATAGTCTAATTCTTCCACCTATTTACCACTAATCAAGTCTTCATACACATCCTTAAAATCAATATCATTAACATATTGTTCATTATATCTTTCATGAGATAAAGAACCATGTTGTAAAATAATAGATGAAAATACCATAGGAGGCCTAAAAATAATGTTAGAAACCTTATTCTATATACCTTTCTTATACCTTATTACAAGATGAAATTGCTGCAAGAAACCCATCCAACAGAAATGCGTAGATTGTTGTAGCTTAGTTTGTGATTGGAGATATTGGAGGGCCTGGTGATCTATATGAATTAATATTTCCTTTCCCATCAAGTAATGTTTCCATTTTTTCACACCTTGTACCAATTCATATAATTATTTATCATAAGTTGGATAATTTCTTATCGCACTTGTGAAGGTCTCAGAATGATAGCAGATAGGTTTCTTTTATTGCATCAAGACAATTCCCATAGCATAATCACTTGCATCCATCTTGATGTCAAAAGGTTGTTGCAAATCATAAAGTGCCAAGACAAGAGAATTACTTATCTTTTCTTTGAAAGTGTTGAAGGCCTTTTGGTGCTTGCCTCCCCATTAAAAGACATGTTTGATACTAGTCAAAGAATGCAAAGGTGATGCAATATATGAGAAATGAGAAATAAATTTTCTCTATTATTATATTGCACCAAGAAAATTCCTAACCTCAATTACATTATTAGGTTTAGGCTAATTAACAATGATTTCCACTATTTCAAGATTAGTTTTCAATTCACCATGTCCCATAATATGACCCAAATAAATTAAAGAGGTTTTACCAGATTCACACTTTGACAATTTTAAATAAAGTTTTTCCCTTCTTAATGTATCCACTACTTTTTGAATATGCATGATATGATCTTCCCAAGATTGACTAAAAATCAATAAGTCATGTAAGTAGACTATAACAAAATCATCAAGGAATGGCTTGAAAACATCATTCATTAGTCACATGAAAGTAGTTGATGCATTGCATAATCTAAAAGGCATAACAATCCATTCAAACAATCATTGTTTAATTTTAAAATCAATTTTCAACACATCACCTCCATTGATTCTAACTTGGTGATAACCACTTCTTAAGTCTAACTTAGTGAAATAAACAACATTTTTTAACTAATCCAATAAATCATTAATACGAGGAAGGGTGTAATGATTTTTAACCATGATTTTGTTTAAAACATGAAAATCAACACCATTCACCATGTGTCATATTTATTTGGCACAAATATGATTAATGAAATGATAGGAGATGAAATTGGATGAATAACTCATTTTTCTAATAGTTCCATTACCTACTTTTTGATTTCCTCATTTTCAACCATAGACAACCTATACATGCCAATGTTAGGGAGTGGATAATCCTATAACAGTTGTATTTCTTGTTGAACTCCCCTTTTAGGGGGTAACCCCTTTGCATCCTGAAACACATCATCATAATTATAAGTGATCTTAATAAATTCATTTTTATGCTTAGGATCACAATTTTCCAAAGCTTAGGAGCATTCTTTTTCTTTAGCCTTAATCAACATGAGTACAAAATTCTTGCTTGAATTTACAAGTCTCTTCATTTACCCTATTGAAACCAAGGAAAGACTTGCCTTTATATGATGTGCCCTTACTATGTATTCAATGCCATTTTTAACAAGCAAGTACTTATTATCCTCCCTATAAAAGATTGATTTTCTATCATAAAGATAAGGGCTTCCTAAAACAATTACACAAATGTCCAATGGGACTACATCCAAATCAACCTCATCAATGAACCTGGATGTGATTGCAAATCTTAATCTACAAGTTTTTGTTACTTGCAATTTTACATCATCACACACCCAACCTAGTGGATAAGGCTTAGGATGTGGCTTGGTTTGTACGCCCAATTTTTTAACAACCTCTTTAGAAATAAACTTTTCTTGAGATCCACAATCAAATAGAGTGTTAATTTTTTTATGCTTGGAAATAAATATAATGTGGAACACTTCATTTCTTCTCTTATCATCATGCACAAATTGTTGTTTTGAAGAAGAAGCAACATTGGATGACTTAGTGTTAGAAACAGAAAGAGAAGAATATTTTTTTAAACCCATGGTTGTGATCTTAGTTTCATCCCCTGAATCTAAACCTAGATCTTGTTGAACCATAGCATTTATCTTCTTTTCTTTCTTTTTAAAATACCTTTTAGGATTTAACTCAGGGTGAAATTTCTAAAACTTAGATTCATCATGATTATTTTTACAATGATTTAAAATTGGCTTTCTTTCTTCTTTTTGAATAGTAAAATTAGATTTTTATTTACCCTTTCCTAAACTTTGCCCTTTTGAATGTTTAACATCAGATTGCTTACTTTTAAATTTAGGAAATGACTCTTTAGATGGTTTTCCTCTAGCCTCTAAATGCATGGCTTGTACACATACTGCATCTAAATTAGTGGGATTGAGAACAAGAATCATGTGTCTCAAATAAATATGCAACCCACCTATGTATTTTAGCAATGTATCTTGTGTATACAAAGGAATTCCTAAAAGTAAAGATTTTTTTTTTAAATTCTTGTGTATGTTCCAGAACACTTTGTCCCTTAGTTTGTTTGAAAGTTTTCCAATCCATCATAGATTGTTGTTGATAGCCTAAATGATAAAATTACTTTCTGAGTTCATCAAAAAATTCACTCTAAGTAGAAATCGAGTTACCTTTTTTAAGCTCATTTTCCTTCAAATTACTCTCCCACGAGATGAGTGGTGTGCCTCCCATTTGAATAGTAGCCAAGTGAATTTTTGCCTCATCCTTAGCAATTTTTTGGACCCTACAATATACTTCAATTTACTTTATCAAATTATCTAGTTTCTCTACATTAATCTCACCATTAAACATAGGTAACTCAAACTTAATGTCTAGCTTGAATGAAAGAAGAGATTCAACAGCTTTCTTATCTTTACTATCATTTAAAGAGGAGGAAGGTTTATCAAATTATTTACTACCTTCATCACTCTCCATTTTCTTTCATCTTTCTTGATAAAGTTCCTCAACCATGTCCTTCATTTCTAAGAAGGCTTGTTTAAAATATCGTTTAGAATCAAAGTTAGCTCCCATTTTAGATGCATGTCTTAAACCAATCTATGGATCATAATCTGCTATTACTCCTTCACCCCACTTAGGTTTAGACCTTGTCAACATACACTAACAATCCACACTGTTAAAACACTTTTTGGCTTTGATACCAAAACCTAATTATAAATTGAAACTTTTACAAGTGTCACAAAATCAAATTCACACTATTATTTTCTATGGATATATATATATATATATATATATATATATATATATATATATATATATATATATATATATATATATATATATATGAATCGTAAAATTACAAATGACTAAATTAGAAGAGTCCAAAAATCAAAGAAAATAGAGGTGACGATAGAAATAACCAAAGTTAATTTGATAACATAGTTTAGCTTTGTTAGCCTAAATCTCTGTGTCCACTCCAAGTGAGGACCTTTCCATTAATTTGCAGAAATGATGTTTTTACAAATTCTTCTTGGATATATTCAAATCCTACTTAGGTCCCTATCATTGCCTTTTAAACAGTCTCTAGCCAAAACACTTATATTTAGACCCAACTCTCTCTATATCTCCTACGCTCTTCACACACAACACATTCTATAGAAAATTGACTTTAAATAAAAGTTTGTCGATTTATATACACCTTACAGCCCATGATCAAGTTGGTTAAAACCTTATCATTTTACACAAGTCAAGAAGGTTTGAATCTCAACTGATTATCTTTTTAGTCCCACATTTAGCCAGTAAGGATGTATTTTGATGTATATATACTTCAACTTGCACGGTTTCCATAATTGATTATGCCTTTTATTGGCAAAGGATAAACATGGTTAGTGGTTCTATGTTGGGAATGTGGCATGATCCAAACTTGGGTATATGTGGGCTAATGTTTGCATTCATATGTGACTTGATAGGATTGAGTTGGATCTGGTAGTCCATGTTAAGCTCAATAGTTTGGATTGTTGACTCAACATATCTTGCATTGAACATTCGATGTGGTTGGCCACATTCACTTTCTTTGATCTTGTTAATGTGGTTGATTTAGAACTTAAGTTAGCATAGTTTTATGAGTATTACAATTCATAATTAAATATTCCACATGTATGGGGATTCAAAATATATAAATGATTATATAAAATATCACATACAATGCTACATGAAGAAAAGGTGACAAGGCACCCCTCACAAAATTTTTGCTAACCCTGGCTGAGGGCCCCCAACCAAAAAATAGTAGGGCCCATTTGACCACCATCATACGCTATCAAATATTGAGAATGAAAAACAAACCAAACCCATTTTTTTACACTATCATGCTACCATGTGTCACACCTAGAATGGGCCACTTAGCGTGCTAGAATTATGCCACTTGTCAACCTATGATACTATTTTTTACCTATTGATTTGGAACTTTAGCATGAAATAACTTACATATATAGACTCAAAATAAACCTATTCAAATTGCATCAGAAATCTCTCGACGATCTCTATGTTGTGCCAATGATCAATATGGAATTTGAAGACTTTGTTTTGGAATAGTTTTGGAGATCCTCCTAGATCATACTTCTAGCTTTTTTATTAAGATATTAATATCTAATAATGGTGGTGAATACATTAGTAAAGAGTTTGATTAGTTTTGGTATTAAAATATAAATAAATACTTATTCCCCTTAGTAAAATGGTATTATTGAAAGGAAAAACCACACCATTATAGAAATGACTAGAATAATGTTGCATTCTACAAATGTTTCTATGTGTTTTATGGTCCATAACCATTAATACTATGATGCATATTCTGAATAGTGTCCCTACTAAATATTTTTATTTTAATACACCAAAATAAAATATATTCTCATGGAATATCATTTACCATTAAAATAGTTTTTTTCTTACTAACTAAATTGATAGTGTCCCAACTACATTCATAATTGTTAGTAAAAATATATAGTTTGATTATTACAATTGTATTGTAATAGATATATTTTTTCTTAGATAGGAAAGATAAAAAATATATTGATATTATATTTTCAATTCATATGAGTTAGAATTGAAATACATTATATGCATAACATGATACTTAATCTTACAAATATGATCATTTTAGTTATTACATTTGGTAAGAAGATCACTCTCAATAAGTTTGGATCTTTTTTGTTTCAATTGTTAAGATGATTTCATTTGATTAGTGGGGAAATTTCATGTTAAAATTCTTATATTCTTAATTTGATAAAAAGATATTTTATGAAATGTGAAGTGTAAATGGAGTTTTTATTATTAATTAACTCTTCATCATTTACTTTATTAAGCATTCTATTCATACATATATGACATTATTTGTTTCAATCTCATATCTAATTGATTGGATGATTCTATATCATGTTAAAATTATCCATATTTAATGTATGAGAGTTTAAATACCTCAATCTTATGTTAAATATAATAATATATCATTGGAAAATTGAATCATATTAAACATGAAAAGTTTTATGAAGACTCAAATTATAAAATGAATTATTGCTAATCATATATCTAGTATTTGGCTAAACTTAGTATCATATTATTAGTAAAATTATTTTATGTGCATCACATGATAGTTGAGGACGCTCATATTGTCAATATTAAAGATGTTCAATAATGGATTGCATACAATAATTATGTTTGTCACCAACTTTGTAATCAAAGAAGTGAACTTGTTTTCTTAAGACATGACTTTATTGTATAAAATGTGTTTTACCATAGATAAACATAATCCATCATTCATATTTAAGTATTTGGTTAGTTTGATGCTAACCATATTATTTTATCATGAATCTACTTCTGGATATATGTTTAAGTTTTATGTAGGTGTTAAATTTATATAGCTCTGGCAAAAAATCTAGTGCAACACTAATGAACTATAAATATTTAAGTTCACGTGCATTTTATTTTAAGTAAAATTCTCATTGGTGATATTTATCTACAGTTATATCTTGTGAATAAAAAAGTGATAGATATCTTCATAAAACCACTTGGCACTACTAAGTTCTATCAGTTTCATGCAATGTTGGGCCTCTTGGAGATGCCATTCAAGGGGAGTGTGTTTGACAATCTCAATTCCTAACAATCATGTGTTCCTTCTTCTTCTCTATACTTATCATTGTAAAGCATTGTAAACTTCATGTGGAAGTTATGTGAATTAAGTAAGCTTTGTGTCAAAGTTTTACTTTTGTATTCAATACATAAAAACATACTTTGTAATGGAGTTACTTATGTTATTAAATGATCCAAATATGCTTGGTTGATTATTTATGGGAAACTATGAGATGTGGTCTCACAATCATGTTATCTTAAAACTCACCTTGAGAAGTTTATGGATTATAATTCATTTTGTTTCAAAGGTGAATTTGACATGATGAAGGTTTTTAAATCCTTCAAATTTGAACATAGTATAATTACTTTATTAAGGTGACTATGGCATGTACCCCAATTAAAATTAAGTGGGAGTTTTAGAATATATAATGTTTAATTGGTGCCTTTATTTGATCCTTTGCACATTTACGTAGGTAAATAATAAATGTTTTATTATTATTAGTTAACATGGGTTAAATCATCATGTAAGTACAATAATAAAACATATTAATTATTGATACTATTTAAAATATTTTTTAGGGAGAGGTTGGAATCATTAGTTACAATGGTCTACCTCCATACCCCAACATAAAAATGGTTTTACCCCTTTGGTAAATCATACACAAACAAAATTATGATATTGTAATATTTTTGTGGGGACAATATTATTACAAAGAGTTTTGTGAATAATGGTTTGAGAAGAAGTGAGAGGTTGAATTTTTTTGTATTGGGTACATTAGAAGTTTCTCAAATATATGAATATATCAATTTGTATTTTTTAACCTATTTGATGTATTCCATGTTAAATTCCTATGTCAACATTGATATATGTCTTTGCTAATTCATTCATGTATCTAGATCTATATTGTGTGATAATTTTGTATATGCATTTCATATTTTATCATTATTTTTGTCTTAGGTGAAATACAATTAAAAATAAGGTAAAAATAATTCAAAAGACATAAAATCAATTAATATAAAAAAGTAATTTTGAAACTACCTTATTGTTTAAAAATAGTAAACATGCCAATTTGAAATAGGAAATGTAAAATATGAAAAGTAAAAGTTGTAAAACTCACACCTTCATGATTTATGCATTTTTTAGTGTGAATCTAATAAGTGTAGGCCTTTAGTTGGATATGTGAAAAATTTAATCATTTTATTATATAGGGACATGATCGCCACTTGATTAGTTCATTTCTTGGGTGGGATTGACATTAATTTTTTTTATCATTATTTTTTCCTACAACATCATTTGTGTCCTTAAAAACTTTTTGGGATATAAAATTTATGTTTCACTTCACCAATAGATGTCATAGCTTCCTTGACCTATGTTGTTCTAAATTGGTGAATAAAATTTCTTGATATTTCTCTTTAATGTCTTTGAACTAAGTTTACATAAGATGTTAGAAAAATAGAATGGAATAAGTAATTGGGTCAAGAAACCAAAATTATATTGCAACTACATATCCCACATGTAAAAATTAAAGCCCTCATTGAGAAGTCTGACTAAAATATTGAGAGAATAGAATCTTCCTTCTATCTGTAAGTTGAGATGCAACTACATGCACATTTTATTAATCTAATTTTAGTACTATATTTGATGAAAGTATTTAAGCATATAAAAATAAATGTTGAGTGCTCATCGACTTGAAAATGAATGACTAGCAACATATTTTAAAGTTTTATGGATCCTTTAGATTCTCAATAATACTTTTTCTAGATTGTATTTTATTATTAAAATTCTCATAGATGATTTGTAAAATATATAATTCTAATGGTTTGAATTAAAAAACATATTTATGAGTAAAATATGACATAAAGAGAGGGAAATAACTAAAAATTTCATTAAAACACTAAAATGACATGACCACATGTATAAGATCCAACAAAAGCAAAGAGGACAAGAATGGTGGGTCCACTAATCCTACTTAGGGTAGGATAAGAAAACCATCATTATTATCTTAGAGGAAGAAATAAACATAGATAAAGAGAGGAAAGATAAAACATGATCATGATCATAAAAAACATGATTGAAAAAAAAAACAAATAATCACAAGATTGCACAAATAAGAAAAAGATAGATAAACAAGCACTAATAAGTCCTTAATTTAATGTGATGACCCATATGTACTAAAAAATGTCAAAAATATTGTAATAATAAGGATTATACCAAAATTAAGTGTATATAACTTTTAAATACCACTCTAACTCTACTCATAGGGCTAAATAAGGTTTCATAGTTGTCACCCTCAAAATTTTATCTCTCAAGTAAACTAGGTAAACTATCAGGGATATCTCATGTTAGTCATTATATTGAGGAATTGATCATTGTGACCTAATAGGAATAAATTGTCATACCAACATATGTAATTATCAATATCAAATCAATTAAAAATACCATTATAAACATGATAAACTAAAAATATATACATGTTTACATGGGTTATCCATATGATCATCCATTGCCTATGTTGCAAGTAACATGGATCCTCAAATAGCCTCACTTGTTTCACCTTCGCATCCGATGGGAGGTGCATCCTCCAACATTTCCTCATCTATTTTTATCATTTTATATGGAAACATCAATGTTATAATAGACTTCACCCACTAATCCAATCCTATATCATCTCTACATCATCTACATCGGTGTCGAGGTGTACTCATATATATCATCCTTGTTGACCTTTATCAACTCTATAAGTCTTAGTGGTTGTATATTCCATGGTCTCTAATTGCATATTTGTGATTGTATCCATGATAAGAGCATTGGGTTACTATCATGTCATATACCAAACTCACATTTCATTTTCTCATACTAAATTCTCTACTACATATGTTAATTGATATTGATACTAGAAGCTAACTTGTATCTGGCATAATTATATCATAACATCTAGCCAATTAAGGTGATATTGATAGGATAACCATATGATATCACCCTCATATATCTCATTTATTCTACTATTTCACTGATTGATTTCTACCATGTGGCCTAGGAGTCTGATTCAGTGGACAAAATGCAATTGGAAGTAACCTATCAATTCTATAATGCATAGAGGAAAACTAAACAATTGTAAACAAATAACATATTTAAATGTATATGTATTTTCCAAATGGTGAAATTTATATTCAATGTGAAGAATATTGAAAAGTACAAATGTGTACAATATTACACAATACTAGTAATGTAAGTTCCTATGATCAAAATGGAAATGCTTCCAATTAATTTATCTAGACTAAAATAATAGTGAGTTATAGATGTGTTTTAATGCTAGATATGTAAAATATTCTAAAAGTATGATATATGGTCTCCTCATGTGATCTATATAATATCTAATCCTTTTATGGATTAAATTATTACAATATCTACATTGCGATAAGGTATTTACAATAAATGATAGCTACAAAAGAGTTGATGTTTCATATTTTACTCAAAAAAACATTGGAATTATTGTAGGTGTGGTGGCTGGAATTATAGATGTGTAGCTTCAATAACATGTTATGTGACATACCATAGACAAGGAGACTTCCATAATACATCTATGAAATATAAGGGACATGCGATATGTATGCTAAGTGTGGATATTCATATGTTTCACCTTAGACATGCATGGTATGTTGTTAGATGTTATAGTAACACAAATAAAACAAAATGGTATGTAGTGCTTAAAGTGAACTCACAGTGACACAAGTGGATGCACCATGTGTAGAGTTCAACTTCTAATTTATTATCTTAGAATAATTCATGGTGAATTACAAGATGTTGTGGAAATTTGGAGATGTACCATGAGGTTGTGCACATGTCACAAAATATTAAGCACATGGAACACACAATGTTTTTTAGGGGTGTGTATACCTAATGGAAGTTAAACATGAATCACTAAGTACTACCTCTATATTTATACCTCCTCATAGTTGTTACAACCCATATCTTTGCATATGAGATATGTATATCCCATCCATCTAAGGTTAAAACAAAAATGTTTTCCACTGTAAACTTATCATATAACCATATCTACACTAATGTGCATGCCACTATACTACCATTGTTCCTCTCATAAGTGAATATATATAAATCCATGTACACTTAAGCTACCAAATACCACCCCAAATCATATGAAATGTGGCTCTCATCTAGATTATATATGATATATCACATTATATATGCACAAAAATGAATATAAGAAGATAATAAAAAACTTGGAAATTATGAAACTTCACATAATAATATATCACTCAATATGTTATTATATTTTTCCCTCTCTCCTTTAAGGGCACATCCCATATAATAATTATCCCAATTTGTATCCTCCATCACCACTCTCCTACCCCTAATTGGGATTTTCAAGACATGCCATACATCTTATAATGACACATTGCTATCTTAAACTTTTACCCAAAATGTGCAAGTGTGATCATCTCATCTCTCTTTTATGGCTGACAATAAGGATATATCATATTGTTCATTATTTAACCACCGCATGTGTCCTAAAAACTTGTACTTACATTCTCCTAGTCTTATGTACTTAATTTTAGATCATGAATGGACTCTACCATGACAAAAATCATGAACATGCATATAATTTTGCACCATAAATGGTCAAAAATAGATGGTAAATTAGTGATTAAATGGTGATAAATATGAAATTATTGTAATATAATATCAAATACAAAACAAACTTACTCCTAACCAAGATCATATAATGTCTTTCCATAAGACTACCCTATTTTACTAGGAACAAAGTCAATTCTACTATGGGAACACCCTCTGTAACCAGAAACATACTCACTCTTCAATGAGTGTATCCTCACACTATACATGTTAAAAATATATAAAACACTTTCTATATAAGAATACTCCTTTCCTCTTATTTTTCATTTTCAATTTTATTTATAAAATAAAAAATAACAAAAAATGGAATTATTTTATACTTACTAACTCTATCTTCATGATGGCCATGACTTCTTTGTATAAAATATATAGTTTCTATGGAAGTATGGCTCATTGTGTTATTATATTTCTATCATAAAGAAAAAATATCCAAGTAAATGTGTGAATAATAAAACATTTTTTCTTAATTTTTATTTGATTCTCTTTTTTTATATGCCAAAATTTTATAAAATTACCTTATTAAATCATTTTATTAATTTTATATCCAATGAATATAACACACTTATATGCTTAATATTTATAACACAATATCAAGATATAATTGTTTATGTACATTATTATATTAATGATGAATTTATACATTGATTCAATTACCTACTGGGAGCATTTTTACCTCATAAAATATGCCTCTTTATTAATATTTACATGTCATTGGAAGATAACATTAAAGCCTCCATATACACTTGTATTGATTTTATTACACCCACACATTTATATTGATCATATCTTTTTCTCAGTAATAAAACCTATTGTCAACATCATACTTATAATGTATTATATATCATTATGGGAATGATACACCCTCTACAGCTTGATTTTACATTGATTATGTTGAGGGATGTTAACACCACGATTCATTTCTTACATATAAACTGCATTTGGTATATTGCTTATATTTTCTAAGTAATGGGAAATATCTCCCTCTTACACATATATTGATAAAACCTTGTCCAGACAAGGGAAACACAACATTTACTTATATGAGTTGAATTTACATAGGTTGATTTTCCTAACTCAAAATTATCATGTTAATTATATTATATTTCTATGAGTATATCAATTATTTTTTACATGAGATTTGATGAGAATATTTTTTATTATTAATTTTTAATGTGAAATAAATGTGTTTTAAATGATAATATTATTTTATGACTTTATATTTTATACATTATATGTGTACTTCCTTTCTATTGAGATGTATGATACATAGATAAACCCCATAATTCAAAACTGAAACATATGATTTACTTATTTTCATTGAATCACAAAATGATTCAATTTTTTTTAGTGTTATAAAAATCATTATATATAATTACAAAATACTTTCACTTTTATTGAAGACATCCTCTATAGAGTTACAAAATAATATTTTAATTTCTTATACATTTTAAATGTGCATATCATATATTTATAATACTCACTTTTCTCATCTCTTTTATAAGATGCAAATTAAAAGATTATATAAATACAACTTCACATTTTATACACAATAAAATGTATTTATTCTTATTTTTAATTTTTATTAATGATTTTAGTATTTATTTAATTATTAATTTATATATAGATTTATCCACTTTAAAATATATTTTTATGTTTTTAAGTACCCTAGGTTCATAATCCACATGTCAGATAATTAATACTCATTGTAATATTCTTAGTGATAGACAATGCATTCATGTATAGTACAAGGAGACACAGTTTATATTATATTACAGATCATATGAGTTAGAATATGTGATAAGATAACCTCTATCCTCTTTTTTAAATTTTATATCATTATCATACCAAATATTAAATTTAAGAATTATTATAAATTTTGACTTAAAAATATTTTTCGAGCCCTTTCAATTACATTTATTTTTTTTAATTTTTCATGTACATATTAAAATGGGGAATCGTCTAAACATATAATTTTGGTTGAAAAATATTTATTTTTTATGGTATTATTTTTTTGTGTGCTTTTAGATCATTATCTCATATCAAAATCTCATTAATATTTTTTATTGTATTTTTAGACACTTTCAACACCTCTCTAGCTTTATTTCTTTTTATTTATTTTTCTAATTTTTTACCTCTCTAACCATGTGATAGCATTCTTATCAATTTTTGCATAATCCAAATCCTTCTTATCCATTATGCACCTTATTACTCATTCTCATATGATTTTGTAATCACTTTGTCTTGAGTCACTTAATTGTATTCATCATTTAAGAACACTCTGGATTCCATTGAATTATTTATATTCCATTATAAATTTTTTGACTATATTGAATTTGACCAACTTAAAAAAAATATCTATTATATTGATCTTAAAAGATCAATGAATTTTATTCTGAACTCTGTCTTAAAATTATTCACATCAAATTATAATTGAATTCTAACCTCTATTTGGTCTAAAACCTTTATTATTTTTAAAAGGACTATATTCTTCCTTATTCAACTTCTATGTGAATTTCTTGTTTCAACCAATACAAAATTTCATTCTAAAAATTTTAGAAACCAATACTGTTTAAAACCAACGCTAATTTCATATATCCAGACCATAAAATAATTCATTTTTTATTATTTTCCTAATTGAAGATCAAATCATATCAAATTTAAATATACATTAAATTAATCAACTAATTTAATTATTATGATCTCCAAGTATAGTTGGGCAATTGAGTTTATCTAGTCAATGGCATGAATTGACTGCACAAATCCAAACTATATATAATAGAATTATATTCCTCAAATTTGTAACTCTATTAAACATTCCTCTTCACATCACTCAACTTGAGAAACAATAAAAAGATGTGGAGTAGCCATTTTTACAAAAAAATTATCAAATGGCCCTATTACCAAACCCGAGAATGAGAATTTACAAAAAAATCAATGTATTGATGTTATACAAAGCATATTTTATTTCCAAATAGGTCTATCTATTTTCTTTCACCATTTTCAATTAATCTAAAATCATTATATATAAAATGATACATAGAATTGTATTATTCTCTCAAGATGGGTCATAAAATTATCCTACTTTTGAAATAAATCTCAATTATAAGTCGTTTCAAGAAAAGTTAAGATTTGAAACATGAAAATTGTATGTTGAAGGAGTTCTAAAAACATAACTGAACATAATCACAATCTATTCATGTAGACCTGTTATAAACACATATAAACATACATGTCTAAAATCCTCACTCCATCTTAGTCTCCTATATGCATATTTCTTCAACACCAAATAAACTTGTTTTATTGATCGCAGTATTATTTACAAAATACAATACAAGCCTAAAGGCCTTAGGCTTCCTCTCTCACTCATCTACAACTTCTCCTCTCATATACTATATCATCTTATGTCCAAATCTTTTTTATTACATCTCATGAATATGTTCATTACTTATCAGAAGTCTTTATTTGGTTTTGGTCTCAAGATTCTCTCCCCTTCTTTCTAGCTTATCCTTATCTCTTTTCCTTCTTGAAACTCTTTCCAATGTAGAAATTCCTTCTAGATGGGTCTTGAGGGATAATTGGTATTTACAAGAGGTAAAAGACATCGACAATAGACCTAGTATAAGTGCAATTGAAACCTTAAAAGGCTTATTATTGATTATCTAAATCCTCTTAGACCTCATAATAATTATAATCAAATATAAATTATAATATTTACATCCTTGAGGTGAGCTTTATCCTGATGCTCCTGCATCACCATGTTTCTATCTCTGTTCTTCCTATTTTATTTTATTTTCTTTGTTGTACTATCTTTACAACCTTGTCTTCTTATTTTTTCTTCAATTTTCTTTATATCTAGGTTTTTTCCATAAGCATAGTTTTATGTTATTCATTTGACTATGAGTGTGTCAATACACTCTTGGTCCTTTTATCATTTATTGGACATTTCCCCCCTCTTTTTATTTTACTAGTGTTGTGCCCCATTTTCAAATTTTCTTTCCTATAGTTTACTTTATCATTGATTTAATGTCATCTAATAAGATATAACTTCTACACCATATATATATTGTTCAATGTATTACAATAAAACACTAATCTGATTGCTAAATCATAATATGATTTGAAAAATTATAGTTACTATTTATTAAAAATATTAAGGGAATTTGATACTTAATATGTTATTATTCACTATACATGTGAGCCTAGTCGCATGCAATTGAAATGGATATAAAATGGATTATAATTTACTCAGATAAGGAATGAGAGTGTTTGGATCTACTTGGATAAGTTTTTAAACCTCTAAATACTATTGTTTAATTCAAGAATTTATGATTTGATATTTAATTTTGTGAATATATGCCTCATTTTTTCATCATAGGTTACTATGCCTACTTAAAAATTGTCTTCATGTGTGATATCAAATGTTTTTAATGTGCGCAAGTATAGAAAACATGTATCCTTCACTTATAAACCCTAACTCCACTTTTGACACTAGGATAACTTATAAAAATAGGGGGAAGTGGTGGGTTGAGTTGACCTCAACAACTCCAAAATGAATGATTGATTCTTTCCTACATATCCAATAGTTTAAAGATGGAACTTAAATGATACATAATTCTTTTTGTTAGGTGTTTGTGTGCAATGGTGACCATTTAACAAATACAACTTATAATATAAAGTTTGACACTTAAAAATTTAAAAGTTGTCTTGGCTTAGGTGATTTACATTTGACTAAGACCTGCTCCTTATGATGTATTTATGAATTTGGAAGTATAGATCTATCCCCTTAAATTTTTAAGTGAATGGATAGGCTTTCTTAGTACTCATTTGACAATGCTAGATATTGAAATAGAATTAGACCTTTTGTGCATTATATGACACTCTTTGGTTAATTTTTCCTACCAAAAACATGCAAAAGATATGAGCCAATCCATAAATAATATTTGAGTTTTAAAAATGATCATTTTTTAGATTTGGGATAAGTTTGTCAAGGTTGGACACCTCTAAAATTCTGTAGGCGTATGAGTCTAATGAAATTATATAAAAGGAAATAATATTAGATCTGATGATCTAGAGATAGTTTGAGTATGCTAATAAACATGTTATGCATATACTAAGTAATTCATGTAGGTGAGTGAATGAAATTGAGAAGATCAACCCCATATAAAATGTATAGATAGAAGAGAAATGTGTATAATAGCTATATGTGTAAGTATTGGCCATGTAAAGTTAAGGTTGGTCAAGATTGATATTTCCAAGTTTTTAATTCCATATTTTAATGTCTACATCCCACTCTATGTCATTTTATATTCCAATATAATCTCAATTTAAAGTTGATAAGTCTATATAATTACATGAGTGTATTGGTGCATTTAGGGACATATATTTTAATTGATAATCCACCTTTTGAAAAGTAAAAAAGGGATTTCACTCCTAGAAAAACACCCCTATATCAAACAGAAAAATGAATAATTGTGAAAAATCATTTATAATATTTTAGTTTGTTTACATTTAACTGATAAGGATAAAGATAAGGGTTTGCATCTTCATATTATCTTTGACTTATTTTTAGATTGCAAATATTACTAATTTATAAATTGTTAAGGAATAGAGATTTTACAAAGATATGAATATTATAAATATTCTAATTTTTATGTTCTTGTAAGGTGATTTAAGTTGAATATGGTTTACAAGGAAGGAATTTGTTTTAGGAATACATATAGTGAATTGTGACAATATAACTAAAGTTTTTGATGAACATAGAAAGAGGAAGGAATTCACCATTTTTTTTGGGGATCTAATATAATTTTACTAGGAGTATTTAAAATTTAGCAAGAACATATATTTTGTCATACCATGAGTGAACCATTAAGCTCTTGGCATTTCATTTCATTTCATTTTAAAAACTTTGCACAATATTTCTAAGGATTTTTCCTGTTTAGTGCTAGATATATTATAAATTGATTTTAGCCTCTAAAAACACTTAATTTAATTTTTTATTTTATATTTATCTAATAACCCCTATTTATAAAATTTAAATAGTTATCATTACTACTTATATACATTCACATTTGTCTTTATTATTGTATTTAGTTTATATTTGAACTGTATACATCATTAAATGGTTTAGTATACTGTCAACCAAAAATACACTTTACTATTATAAAGGAAAACATAAAAAATAGTGTGGAATTTATAATAAATGGTGTAATAATAAAATATTATTAATATGATTTAATTCTTATATAATTTGGATAGTTAGTTTTTAAATGCTCATGAATTTTTTTTTTATAGTAGATCATTTTTAAGACCCATAAAATGAAATGAAGTGAATATTTTTTTTGTAAATTATTTTGGGTTTTGTGCTTCCTACATAAGATCTATGTGGATTGATTGTTATAAAAAAAAACTTATTTAATAAAGGAGAGGTGCATTAAGTGGCCAATCTAAACATCAATTTTTTATTTAGTAGAAGTATTGTTTAAAAAAATTATTCAATCTTAGTGTGACAAGTGGTCACATAGTGCACCAATTATAAATACAAATTTTAATCAATTAAATAAAATGTTTGACTAAAAATATGTAACGCATAATATTTTATGAATAATAATTTTACGATGTAATAGTAAAAACACCAAAGTAATGGATCAATTACTAATAAATCATGAATGTGATTTAATTTAAGATTTTGTAATTTGACACATTGATATGCTTCGTGGGGTTTTTGATGCACTAAATCAAACATCCTAAGAAAATTCATTTTAATTATAATTTAAATCTTTATATATATATATATATATATATATATATATATATATATATATATATACATCCTCAACACATTTAATACAATATAAAAACATTATTAAATGAACCATATTGTTTTGTAAAAATAATTTTGACTTGAGTGGAGGCGATGTGATTTAATATAACTTACTCCCTAAATTTTTCAAAAGTGCTCTCAAGATATAGCTAAAAACTATATGAGGGTAATATTTTTTTATGAAATTTATTTACCCTTTTGTATAATGGCTTAAACTTAGAAAATGATTATTGCTAAAACTTTATTCTTTGATTATCTATAATTTTTTGATATAATTTAATTTGAGTTATATCTAGTAAATATTTTTGACGAGAATCTCTCACAGTACAATGAGTCTTATGTTAATGAATTAGTAAATATAGTTTTAAATAAGGACATGTATAATTATCTTAGTAATAAGAAAAAATATATTTTGAATAACATTGGCCAAAATTTTCTCACGTCAGTACAATATAACTTTGTTGAGGAGGTATTTGGAGTTTTTGTTATTTTTTAACAAATAAACATCTAAAAATATTATTCACTTAATAGAGGAGGATTATAAAAAGGTTTTTATAATTAATTTATTTTGGATGTAAATTTTTAGGAATTTTAAATATTAATTACAATACTAAACCCAAGCTTTGATGTTTAGACATGGAATATTAGGGGTAGAAGGGAATAAAAATGTGAGAATCCATGTTGAAGATATTTGGTCCAAATTTTAATATTAGATATGACATAAAAATTTAAGCTTTAATTTATGTATGTTATAAATTTCAATGTCCATTTATGCATTTCAAAAATTTAATTGAAGAATTTGTAACTCTTTTTTATACATTTTAACTTAGTTGGATGTTGAAAATTCACTGTTAATTATGTATTTTTTAAAACTATAGTTAAACATGATATTTATAAATGGATTATTATAATGAATTTTATTGTTGCAATATTATTTCTTATGTATATAAAAATTAGAGTTTTATGTACATTAATGAGATTAATATGAGTTAATTTGGTCACATTCATTCAAATATATGTTAAATTAAATGGATTATATTCAATTTAATATAAATGTAAAAATTATCAAAATATTATTATGTATGGTTTATTATATAAGCACATGTTGTTTTCGACATATTGATGTATATAATTGAGTGTCTAATGATACATGTATAACTAAAATATGAAAGGGAATTGAAAGGTTCCATTAAGCTATTCTACCATTACATATCCATTTACCATTGGCCACTAATTATTCACTTAACATTGGCCACTAATAATCCACTTGGATTTTTATTTTTGACCTAGTAAAATCATGCATCTTTAATTTTTGTTATTTCCAATATTTTTTATGATTTAATCTAAGATATCAAATACTTAGTAATTATATAAAGAACCTTGCTTTGTTTTGACCAATGTGCACCATTTATTTAGAATAAATAGGTAACTTATTTATTCTTAAATGGATTGTTTTTTAAAATGCATTTGAGATTAAGTTTACATTTTGAAACTAATATGATATTTAAGTTAAAATTCAATTAATTATATTATAACTTTATAAAAAAATTATTGGTGACCCTACAATAAAATTCCTATATCATAAATTTAATATAACCATTTTAGTCTCATCTAAGTCCTAATGTTCAAATTTAAAATCAAACCTTGTTCCCTTCAGACATTTACAAACCTAATTTTCCCTTGTTAAAAAATTATAAACACTCAAATTTAACCTAAGGCTTAGTGTTCATTATTAATTCACTACATCCACCTGCATCCACCTTACATTAATATTAAAAAGTTTGAACACCCTACTTATAACACTACGGACCCATTTATAAACTCAAAACTAACTACAAAATTGGACCTAAATATAAAAAACCACAATCTTACACTCAAAACAAAGACAAGTTTGTGAAACTCCTTTATGCCCCATGAACCCAATATTTTGCCATGTGTGTTTTGTTTGATAGTCTATTTTCAATAATCATTAATGAATTATTAAAATTTAATATGTGAGACCACATGTATTTAATTTATATTAAAGTGAACACGTGTTTATTGTGAATAAAGACCAATATCAGATGTGTGGGATTCAATTAAACAAAATTCCCAAAATAATAGGCCGACACATTTATCAACAGATCAATTGGTTATTCATTAAATTGGATATCTACAATTCATGCACTAGGTTAATTTTTATGATCTTAAAATGAGAGGGATTATCCTATCAATCATTGAATTTTGTTAAAAACTTACATAAATAGGTTAATTGGTACTAGAAGGAGAGCATAAATCAAATATGTTTTAAAAACAAAATGCAAAGGACCATAATCAACCCTTATGGTTAAGGTCACCTGAATTTGAAATAGTTTATGATATTTCAACCCGTTTTAAAACCCATGTTATGTTATGTGCTAAAAATTCACATCAACACATCTTTATAACACTACGAACCCATTTATAAACTCAAAACTAACTAAAAAATTGGATCCAAATATAAAAAACCACAATCCTACACTCAAAACAAAGACAAGTTAGTGAAACCCCTCTATGCCCCATGAACCCAGTATTTTGCCATGTGTTTTTTGATTGATAGTCTATTTTCAGTAATCATTAATGAATTATTAATATTTAATATGTGAGACTACATATATTTAATTAATATTAAAGTGATCACATGTGTTTATTATGAATAAGGACCAATATCAAATGTGTGGGAATTAATTAAACAAAATTCCCAAAATAATAGGTCGACACATTTATCAACAAATCAATTGGTTATTCATTAAATTAAATATCTACAACTCATGCATTAGGTTAATTTTTTTGATCTTAAAATGAGAGAGATTATCTTATCAATCATTGAATTTTGTTAAAAACTTACATAAATAGGTTAGTTGGTACTAGAAGGAGAGCATAAATCAAATATGTCTTAAGAACAAAATGCAAAGGACCATAATCAACCCTTGTGGTTAGGGTCACTTGAATTTGAAATAGTTTGTGATATTTCAACCTGTTTTAAAACCCATGTTATGTTATGTGCTAAAAATTCACATCAACACATCTTAGTGTTAGATAAATAAGCCTACCATGTCATAGTAGAGTTAGTATAAAATAAAAAAATCCATAAAATTTTAGAAAATATAAAAAAAGAAATAAACATGTATTGGCTTGGTGAAATAGCCATAAATATCCCTAATATTTAGCATGATTTCTAAGAAATGATTTCAATTTAATCCCTAGCTTCAAAAATGGTAGAATCACTAAGAAACATGTTTGTGATTTTAAAAATGATACAGGATTCTTAAATCTTCAACAAGATGATGTAGCTCGTAGGTTTTTTATTTTCACATTAGATAGCTTTGAGTATGATTAGTTTTTAAGTATAACACCTGAGTCAATTTTTACCTAGAAAGAATTGGAGGATGCATTCAATCTATAGTCTAGATAACTGATTAATCCTTTTTTATTTCTTGATTTAATTGATCACACTCAAAGGATAGTATTTAAATATAAATTTTAAAGAGATCCATAAAAACATTCCAATCATCCACAAACCTTAATGAGATGTATTTATGTATGTATGTATATGTGTGTGTGTGTATGTATGTATGTATGTATGTATGTATGTATGTATGTATATGTGTGCTTTGGATCTAATTCTATCAATATTTAAGAACATCTAATGCAAACACCTTTGCTTCATCTTATGCAAAGGTTGTCATAGTAAATAGATAGTTATCTTCCAAGATAACAAATATTTCACCTATGATAGATTATCCCTTATTTAAAAATGTTATACCAAATATTCATTTAGACCAAAAAAACATTAATTTTATTATGAGTAGCCATTTAAATTACAATTTGTTTCATAGTGAATGTGTTGAGCCATACACAAATTCCTTGTTGAACAAACCATAAATCTTCTTATTGAGTGAATCAACACACTTATCATGACTAAGAATTAAAATGTTGTACATTAATATGTTTGTGATATATATTCTAAATATGAATATGATGCATAAAAATTTCATAGACCATGATAATGATAAGAGAATGAGGAACACTCAAGGGAAAAAAAAGTTGTGTCTTAGCATGAAGTATGATTAGCGAGAATATTTGGAAGCTAATTTATTAAATCATGATATTTTCATTGGAATAATAGAGGAGTTTTTAAATAACATGGAATGTATTAAATATTCATAATTTTATTATTTGATTATGAATGTTTATATCTTTTAGATTTAGAAGAATACCTTGAACATATGCAAGAAGAGGTGGTGGGTTTTTAATCTCTTAATCACATTTTATTAGGCATTAATGTGTAGCCCCAACAAGATTACACTCTAGCCCTTCATGCAAGACTGTGGTCTTACGCGCTCACCTAAAGTGCACAATAAGAGATCGGTTCTTGTGGTTTATGTTACTCAGTAACAATCTAGTCACATACTTGAGTTTATTCATATATATGATTAGTAATTAGATGGAAAAATAAATATACTACTATAGGCCTTGACTCAATCATCACCACCATTAGGAACATAAACAAAAATGCCATGAAGTTTAAAGGATTGTCAATTTATAATGCAAGTTCCATACATCCCATTATGAAAGATAAGCAACAAAATTAGTTAATTCGATCCATAGTTCATACTCAAATGTCACTTAAACATAAACACACAATACTTGAACTTATAGCAATATCCATGAGTCTATATTATATATTTCCAATATTCTATCCATAATTGGTTACCTTACATGATTCCACATAGGGGTATTTATACTTGTTTTTCCCTAACCAAGTAGTACATAATAAATGACAACATGGGTGATTGGCCAACAAAGTATTAGTAGACTAACAATCATGGTGATCTTTTAATAATTTTCTCTTAAGGACTTGGGAAATTTCACCCCCTATATTCTTTTTTGGTGCTAGATCCTTGCTGCCATATGTCCTCCTCTTCAAAGGCCAGTACAAAAATTGTGATGGTTGAAGTCTGGATGGCCCTTGAGAATCATTTATCAACCATCTCCCACTTCCCATGTGCTTCCCAAGTATTTCACTACTATTCTAAGTCATATGCTCTCAAGTTCCTCTTAGTTATGTTCCACCTTTGACTGGGTCTTCTTATGCTAATACTTTCATGTCTTTTTCCTTTTGCACCTTGATGGTTCTATGCCACAGTCTTCCTGTGCCATCCTAGTTCCACACCATGTCCTTCCTATGCCATGCTCTTATTGTGTCATGTCAATTTCATGCTAAAATACCAAAATACTTAGTCAAAATTTAGGGTCTAACATCACCCAACATTATGATCTTAGTTCATCTCGAACTAAGTCTCAATTTTGGCCTCAACTAGAAAATTAGGTCCAGTTTATTCAATCTACTTCTTGACACTATCCCAATATGATAAAGTGTTGAGCAGCTTTAAGGTTATCTCTTCAATGGCCACTTTTCATTTCTTCATCTCCTCAGGTTGGTTAGGACACTCATTATCTTTCTTGACCAATTGGTCAAGGGATGCACTGATATCCTTCTAAACTTTTAATGTTGAGACTTTGATGATAACCTATCCTTGGAGAGATATAAAATTGGCATTGAGTTACTATCAATTTGTGTTTATTATATACTCCATAGATTTGACATCTTTAAATTCTTTCACATGATCGGTGTGATCATTTAATATGAGGGAAGCATCTGCTAACTACTTATTTTAAAATTCCTTTATATTGAGTTGAGCCTCCAAAACTTTATTAGGTCACACCAATTTTTCAAAAATCTCATTTAAGATGGGGATTACTTCCCCAACTCTTTCAAGGGTATGTTTATAGACTTATACTTCCTCAATAAATTGATCTACCACTAATAATGCTTTGTTCCTTAGTGTAGGTTGTTCTTTGTATAATTTTAATGGGATATTCTCCAACATCTCTAGTTTATCCATAGCTTCCCCATCTAGAGGCACTCCATCTGCTAATGTCAATTCTTGGCCCAAAATTGATTTACATAAATTCAATTATTTTACCTTGGCCTCCGTGGCTTACTTCATTTTCTATTTTAATGCAAACACTTCTTATTTGAGTGCCTTTCGAGTGGTAACCTATTTATCATACATTTCCACCACATGGTCATGTTTCTTCTCTACATCAAAATAAAAAATTATATTTTGGTGAATGACTTCAAAATCCATTTTCAAAAATGCAGTACTAGCTTGTAGAGAGGAGATATTCTAAGGATCAACCCATAGTGGATTTGATAATGATGGGGCCTAAGGGTTCAATAGGAGGTTGTCTATAGGAACCTCCAAATGAATCTCCTCATTATACATGTCTAAAAAGGACATGTATCACCTTGTATCAATAGTTGCATCTTGGGGAAGGAAATGTGACGAAACATAAAGCATCCTATCTAGAATGCCTATTTGATACTGAGTGTGTAAGTTAGTTTATGCATCAATTAATGGTGGTTATCCTTTAGAAATAGTAGGCTCCTTGCCTTTATTTGGGTCACACTCAATAATTTTGACCTCTATATTAGTAGCCAAAGAAGTGTCACTGATGGTCATCCAACTCATCTACTAAGTATCATAACCATCCTCCTCTTCACAAAATGGACCCCCAATGTCCAATTCATGTCATCAAAGGTGGTATCCTCCTCTCACACCAGAGAGGGTGTCTTTTTGGAGTTAGAGTCCTTTACTTCTTCTTTATGGCTTTTAGGTTCTTTTTGCATTGGTTTTAGAGGGGGTAATGGTGTTGACCCGTTAGGATATTTATCCAATGTAATTTATGGAATAGACCCTAATGGTGAAACCCTTAGTGGTGATTACCTTGGTAAATAAGTTTTTGGAGGTGAATCTACGGGTGGAGAATCTTGTGGAGGTGAGGGTCTAGAAGGAGAAGCCTGTGGTGGTAAGGGTCTACAAGGTAGTGTTTGGGTAGTCCTCTACTATTTTGGAGGATCCTACTATGAAATTGTGCTGGCATCATGTCTAACCTACTTCTTCTTCATTAGTTATGGTACCGATCAAATTTTTTCTCTTGTATGCTCCATGCCTTTTGAAGTCTTATTTTTAGGTCATAGCATGTAAAATAGATTATGCACTTATTCCCCCACATGGTCTATCTAACCGTGATATTGGTTTTATTAGTCTCCCACTTCTCTCTATAGGCCTTATTAGCAGGATAGATGTACATCTTTTGGAAGTGTGAATATCTAAATTGATTCAATCCACTTCCAATTTGAGAGGTTATAAATAAAAAATGTGATTTATTGAATCAGTGAAGTACTGTACCAAAAAGGAATAGGTTAGCTTCAACCAAACTAAAAGTTCTCTAGAAAGAACCATTTTGATGCATGCCAAAGAGAAATGTTACTTTACAATAAATTGGGCTTATTCACCAACCTAGATGGGCAAGTCTTTAGGAATGCACCATTTATTCCTAAAGCCCTCCTTCATACCATCATATCATGATTTCATCTTATTTTTGTACGTATGGGTGATGTTCTCAAGGAATATGAATGCCTTATAGTGCTTAGTATGGGACTTGTGTGTTCGAGTGGATATGCCCACTTCAACTCTCCCAAGGTGTACTTTGGTACACCGATCTCATCAAATACCATTAAAAATAAAAACACCCCCAATGGAAACCTATGGCTTGGTATTTGATGGGTTTTCTCAGCATCCTCTATGATTTTATAGGCAAAATACATGGCCCAATTATACTTTAATACCTTAGTTACCTGGTGAATGATGTAGAGGTGATCCATATCCACCTCTTTTCAATGATTGGTGCCATCAAAATTAGTCATAATGATGCATGTGAACACTTGAAGGGTACGATATTGCATGTTCTTAATGTGTATGGCATGGCCTTGATTTTGGTTCATGAGAAACATTTTTATTTTCCCTATCTCCTTCGATTCTTCTACGTCAAACTCCATATCCATGCTAGATCACTATAGCCCTGACACCTTACTTATTCTCTTGGGTTTAATTTTCATGCTACACCCAAAAAAGTAGAGGTAGTCCTTATGGACATGTAAAAGTAGAAAATTAATTGCTACCATGCATTTTCCAAAGTATGTAAGGTTGAACAATTGAAATAACCTTGTAGTGTCCAAGGCATTGAAAATTTTGAGGTCATACACTAATTAATTTTTGGTGTTCTAGCAGTCGACCCAATAGTCATTTTATAACTTAACCTACTTCTTTGGTTGATGGTGGTTGTAGTCAAATATGGCATAAAAGGGTACTTTTGAGACCCAATTTTATGTGCACAACATCATCTCTAGGTACTACATTTCTTCTATAATTAATGGTGGGGGTGGATATGTTTGTGCCTTCTTTTCTTGGTGCACCATCTTAAATTTTTTGCCTTTTAAATGATTTGCTTATTCTTCAAGTGTCTCTTCTTTGATTATAATTGTTTCCCCCAATTACTTCTTCTAGTATATTTGACACTGGATCATCTCTTAAGGCCTTTTTCTTAGGTTGCATCACCCTCCAAAGAGCCCAAATGTTGAGGCAAGACTATCCAATGTTCCCAAAATAATACATGATTACAATGTATATGATTTCAACTTTTTCTACTTCGTCTCTGTCTAATGGTAGACGTCTACATTTACAACCTTCAACTACCAGTTCTTTATGTCATAATTCATGTTTCAGGGTTAACTTCATGCTTGATTAATTAGTTTAATGTTCCTATCAATAGCTATTTACAGGATTTCAATGCTCTTATTTGCACTTGCTCTAGAATCAATCAAGATTAGTTCTCTCTTCAGCTCTGTAGACTCAAATGAAAGCAAAGGTAAAAAGAAAACCAAGCTCACATGTATTTTTATAGGTTTGATGGGGTAACTTGCATTTACTACCCCATTTATTTTTTACCATCAATTCTCATTATTAATGCATTAGTAACATCCACATTTATCGTAACTACTACATTAATGACTCGTCTTATCTCATGCTTTTCTTTAGAGTGGAAGATATTTGTTCTAATTTATAAGTATAAAAATAAACTAACTCTTTATAGAAGAAATGTTGCATGCAACTAAGGTAGTGCTTTTATTAAAAATAGGAAATCCTAAACTAATGGCATAAACCTTATTGTTACAAAAAAATTATACTATTCAAGTAGTAAAATATGGTTGTAGCTAGCTACCATTGTAATGTCTAGGAAGAAATTGTCCATCCAATCTTTGTAAATGAAAATCACTAGTAGGTTGAATGTTATGAATGACAAAAGGACCATCCCAATGAATATGAAGTTTTCCAGAATTACACACAAACTTGGATTCATAGAGTAAGACTTTCATTCTATGGGTAAATGTCTTATGTTTGATGTGTTGATCATGCCATGTATTTTGTTTGTGTCTATCCACATCTTGACTTGATTGAGCAAGGAAATGGGATTCATCCAAATGTAATAGATCATCCAAGCTTGCTTTTAATGACAACTCCTCATCTAATTATCCAATGCACATAATACAAAAAGATGTTACCAATAATTTAACTGGGAGAACTTCCTTACAATATACCAAATTGAATGGTTTGTTCTTGTTCAAGTGCTTATAAGTTATTCGGTAGGCCCAAAGTACTATAGACACTCTATCATGCTAGTCGGTTCAGCTAATATTATAATTTTTTGTAAGTGTTGTGCCTAAGATTTTATTGAATGCCTTGATAGTGCCATTGGCCTAGGAATGATATGGTGTTATTTTGTGATGAGAAACCATGAACTTGGAAAGTAGAATGCAAATAGTTTCATTGAGAAATTATGTATTATGATCAATGGTAAAACTTAATGGGCACCCAAAAAGGGTTATGATATGTTCCCAGATGAAGCGTGTAATAATAGTTGTACTAAAATCCCTTGTTATCATGAATTCAACCTAACATTTGATATAATCAGTCACTCTAATGATATAATGGGAACCTGTACATCATCCAGCTGGGTTGATGGGGCAGATAAAATCAATGGTCCATTTTTCAAATGGTTCTTGAGATAGAATTAGATGTAATGGCATGGCATCTTGACAATTTGATTTTCCCATCACTAACAAATATCACACTTCCTAACATACACGTTGGCATCTTGAAAAAGGATAGGCCACCATAATCTATCCAGTAGTACCTTATGTGTAGTAGCCTCCCTAGCATAGTTTTCACTTGTAATGCTTTCATGAACTTCTTGGATTATTTCAAAGCGCTCATGTTTCATGACATAGTAGTGGATAATTTAATCTTAGCCAAGCTTGTAGAGGTCACCTATAATGAGCTAAAAGGTATGACATGGACTATGAGTTATTTCTTATCCTATGGAGTCAGATAATTGGGCATTGAGCTATTAGTTAAGAAATCTATAATATATTCTAACTCCTTAGGAACATAAAAAACATGAAAAATTTGAACATCAGGTAGATCATCTTTAATAGCATGTGATGGTTCTCTAGAATCAATACGAGAAATATGGTTAAGGCCACAATTAATTTTTCTTAGTTTGACCATGACAAATAATCAAAATTCTTGAAATAACACTATCCAGTGGTAGATGTATCCATGCAACACATTTTATTTACCATATATTTTAAATCTTTATGATTTGTATAGAATATAAAAGGATTTGCCAACAAGTATTGTCAAAAAATTTGTAGATCATAAACCATTGAAAATGCTTCACATTACATAGTGGCGTAATTCCACTCAACTAGAGTAAGTTTTCTAATAGAAAAATAGATAGGGTGATCAAGGTGATCTTAACTTGGTCATGTAAGGATTTCAACAATTTCCATTCTAGAGGCATCAACATGCACATGGAATGATTTTGTCCAATTATGGAATTATAGAATTGGAGTAGTGACTAATTTCTCTTTTAAGGCCTCAAAGGCTTCTTGGCAAGAGCAGGTCCAAATAAAGTTCTTATTATGTTTTAAGAGTTCTTCTAAAGGCATAAAAATATTTGCATATTCATGAATGAATTTTCTATAATACCTGGTATGTCCTAGAAAGGCACGAACTTCACACTGAGACTTTGGTGTAGGGAGGTGAAGAATGATATATACTTTTTTTAGGTCTACTAAAAGTCCATAATTGTAGATAATATATCCTATAAGAACACTGAAGGGTGTAGAAAAAAGATACTTTTTTAGATTCAATGATATTTTTAAGACTCAACAATGCTCAAGTATAAGTTGTAGATTAGAACAATGGTCCTTGACCAAGTCATAAACTATCTAGTCATCCAAGTAGACTTGAAGAAATTTATGGATGAAATATATAAAGGCCTCAATGGCTATACATGAAAAATACAACATGTGCATTCTTTAGCCCAAAAGACATGATAGTATATGTGAAGGATCCCCATTTAGTGGCAAATGTAGTCTTAGATCGATCCTCCTCAATGATATGGACCTGGTGGTACCCAAAGAATCCATCTATGAAAGTACACATTTCACACCTAGGAATGCCTTCAGGGATTTCTTCTATAAATGGTGTTTGGAAAGGATCATTAATGCAAGAGGCATTTAAGTATATGGTAATCAATGTAAATCCTAATGCATCCATATTTTTTATACTTATAACCATGATATTGACCCACTCAGATTCATCAATTAGGGTGATCATTCTGGTGTGCAACATACTATCAATTTCTTCCTTCATGTGCACGTGTGGATTTGGATTCATCTTATATGGATTTTCCTGATAGGTCAAGTGTTTTCAACTAGTTTGATATACATTTCTCCTAGAGATGGATGAATTCCTTTCATTTCAATATAGCTTCTTTGGAAGATATCTTGGTATTCTTTTAATAACTCAAATATCTTTGAAACTTCTGTATCAATCCAGTAATTACACATGATAGCTATTTTTTGTTCTTCATCTATGTCGATGTTATGATGGATAGTTTGAATTGGTTCTGAGTAAGGGTGGTTTGTATTGGGACTAGTATAGTATAAATTTTATGTGTCATAGTCTGTAGGAACATCCAAATGATTTTCAAATGGGTCAGGTGGGTTGGACCCTTTACCTTCATCTACATGAAATATGAGTTTTTCCTTCCCTAGGTGTATCTCTTCACAATATTCCTAATCAAATATAGGGTCTGGCATGGTAGCATGTTGTGTAGATGGATCATTAAAGAGAACTAGCCCTTATCCTGGGACATCATGGATATATCTCAAGAAATCTTTAATGGGACTATGGTCACCAACAATTTCTTCATGCATGGCCTGGAAAGTGAGGCACAAATCCATTCTTGGATATGAATAAGATAATGTCAATTTCATGCTCTCTTTCAATAGATGCCAAAAATGATTATCCATATATCACTCTTCATGAACATACCATGCTCTAGCCCAAGTTTGTAAAGTTCCATAAAAAGCATGCACCCATAGGTACTCTAACAGGAAAGACTCTTCAGTCCTCCACATGGATTCACAAGCTTCTATGTGTGGCTTAGGTACTCATACTCCACTATAACTTATTATACCCTATATTCAGTTGTCATGGTGAAATCAATGATGCAAAGTAGAGCGTACTTGATCCTAATGTAGAAATTTCTAATTGTGAGTTTGCCACCACCTTGTGACTATACCATCAAAAAGGTAAACCAATGATCACATACAATCATTTTAAAAGTTATATAAGTCTTCAAGGCATTGGATAAAGTCATGGACTTCCATTTGTCTATAAAATTAAGGAGTTTCACCAAGTCTTAACAAAGGTGTATCCATAACTGGTCCTCTCATACCTTGTCTAGTAACAAGGTAAACAAACCTATGGCATTTATGATACTAGCACAGGATGGTCTCACAACTGCCAATGGAACTGCATACTCTTTCAATGAGGTCATAATCACCATGGGCTAAAAAGTTACAAGCATTATTTGTAGTAATAGAAAGGGATTGGGTGTCTATCCATCGAAGGATGCCATTAGGAGTAGGATCATGTTGTTTACCATATCTATTTGTGACATTATAGATGTGCTTAATATCTTCTTCCATATTAATAGGTTATATGTATAGGGGTCCATATGTTTGATCCAATGGAATAACAACACATTCATTAGTATTCTCAAAACTAATGTAACACTTTTTGAAACTTAAGTCTACATTGTTTGTATAACACCAAGGTCAACCCAATAGAGCTATAAAATCATCTACTTTAGCTAAATCAAGAAATTCAAAGTCAAATTTGAAAGGTATTCCAAGTATATCAACCATTGCATTCTTAAGGATGCTAATTGTTAGATCATGAGTTTTATTATCCATAAACAATACATGTGGTGATGATTACAATGTTAGACTATCCATTTTTCACCATGCATCTTTGGTGAGGATGTTAACCTCAGCACCAATATCAACCAAGATGTCTTAAATCACCCAACCATTGATGGAAGCATTCACCAGTATTTCTTTGTCCTTTTGAGGGTTAGGAAGAACAAGGGTATCTTTCCACTGAGCATGATTCAATTGATGATCCTCAGTTTTTCAAATCAATTAAGGTTGAGCATGATTTGGTGTTTGTACCTAATTTTTAAGGCATGTAATTAGTTTTGGGAAAGTGTCTTTGTCCAACATATGCTTTCAAAGTTCTTGAAAATCATCTTGCACCATGTTTTGAGGTTCTATAGCCTTTTTCATATTAGCACATTATGTTGCTTCTTGGTCCTTAAGGAATTGAATTTTTCCTTGTAGTTCTTGTACCAATGTCATAGTATCCTAGAGTACATCCTTCTATTTTTCGGCATTAGGATACTTCCTTTCTCTATCCTCTTCATGTTGTACCTTCTCAATATGATATTAAGATTATCCACTACTACATGTAATGATATTCACCTATTGAGATGTTGGGGCGCTTGAGCATAGTCACCAATGAGGCTTCTCAATGTGAATCATACCTAAACCTTTTTAATTTATTTCCTTAGTGATGGCTATGTATAGTTCAAGACATTCTTCCAGCCAATGCTCATTTTACGAAAAGCACATGTTGGATAAATCAGACAATCCTATTGATAATGGTCTAGAGATCCACACTTATAACATGTTCTTGGTGGGCAATGACAATCTCCTCATCCTCACCCTCTACCTTGCCCATGATAAACACCATTATCTTTATTAATGGACACAAAGGTTTGGCATGTACCGTGTGTGCATGATTCATGGATATCACTAATAAGTTGGCAATCATTTGTATCATGGGTGTAGGCATCACATATATTGTAGTATTTATACACCTTAGAATGCATATCCCATTGTAGAAGAGGATAGGATCATACATCATGCTCTTTGTGGCAAATTTCACATGACTTCTTCAGTACAAAGTAAATGTTTTTGTGTGAGCAATTGCTTCAGTTATGACCTTTAGACTCACAATCGATACACCAAAGACCATTACGAGTGTCATATTCATTATTTATAGTTAATTTTTCTAGTTCCAATTCCATTAATGCTATTTGGGATTCTATGAGAGGAATGATTCTAGAATCAATACTATCATCATCTTCATTGTAGAGGGCAACTTTTAAGGCTTCATGCATGCTAGTAAAGGTCTTCTAGGATAGTGTTCATCTAAAGGGAAGCAACAAACCTCCCATGAACCACTGTGCATGTTGAGCCATATTAATTTTAAATGAAATCTTTGAGAGAAGTTTTTTGAACTGTGTATCATACTCCTTTACACTTTTAGTAAGATCTTGCTTTATACCTTCTAGTGCAACAATACTTTATTGCTCAAATTTGAGAATATAAAATTCCTGAAGGAATGCTGTTTTGAGATGATCATAGTCAACTACCACTTGTTGAGGATCAAAATTCCTATACCACTTATGCACTCTCTCTAAAAGTGTGGTCATGAATTATGTGGCATTTTGCTCAGAAGAAGTGATGCCTCATGACCTCTAAATGAGTTCGTACTTATGGGCATGCTCCATAGAATTTTACACACCCTAATATTTAGGTAGGTGAAGTGTCATTTCATAATATACTATTGGAAGCTTAAGTGCTTGCACTGGTGGCTATTGAGAACCCTCAAATCCTATTCTTTGAGGGGGAAGTCCATGACTTCCTCCTGTGCCACCTCCTAGTCTACCTCCAGTGCCTCCAACAGTAACACCCATGTTGTGGGATATGGTATCTAGTTGATTAATGATATTTGGGCCTGTACTTTGTCCACTATGAATGCCAGGTCTTCTAGGCATCCTAAGTTGGGACATGAAATTCCCTTAAAGAGGAAAAGAGAGTGTTAATTCTAGATGAGTTACAATTGGCTCAGTTATAATTTCCCTTATAGGATCAATTTATGACTCTACACTATCTGTATCCAAATTATGTATACATAATTCATTTGATTCAAAAACATGAGCACACACTATGGTTGGGGAATTTGGTTGGTTCAAACTTGGTTCTTTAGTATATTATGTTCGGCTAGTTTTTCCTTCATATGATAAAATTGGCATGGGGCATGGTTTGAAAGTGATGGAGTCCTCCTTGTGCATTCCCTCTTCCTTATGGACCCTAACAAAACTTCTTGAGTTCTCTCACTCCCTTCTTGTACCACTTCCTCCTATGATCCTCTACTGAGCTTCATCATATTTTTGCTTTTGTAATGCCCACTGAATGGCTACCATTCTGAACCTAAAATTATTTACCAACACTTCTATATTCCCATTCCAAATATGCAGTTCATGCTAGGATAGATTTAGCCTTCCATTGGTAGAGTTTTGAGTCCAAAATCAATGAACAATTTCATGACTTCTAGTGGAAAATGTCTAATATATTGACCATGTGGCTCTCTGAGAAACTAAAACTTGGATTCTTCAAGATAAGAGTAAGTGGTTACAACATACTCTAGAATGTAACTATTCAACACTCCTCTCCACCAGATATTAATAACTTGTGTCCATGATGTTCTTAGTCATGTTAAAGCCCTTTGACGTTCTAATGTCCAAGATTGTCTTCTCCCAAAATTTCATGATCAACCTTGAGTATAAGTAGACAACCAAACATGAAAATGAACAGGGACTTCAACAAAGAAAGTTTCATATAATGCATTGTAGATATGTTGTTCCACCTATTGACATGTAAAAACTCCTAGTTTGAAATAAGGAACCACAAAATTATCCTCGACCCTAGTAATCCATTGTTGAATACTTTCAAGGATTATATGTTCAAAAATCTTCCATTACTATACAACAAGTGCTACGGGTCCTGGTAATGAAACCAAAATGTTGGGTTTTTAATCTCTTAATCACATTTTCTTAGGTGCTAAAGTATAGCCCCAACAAACTTGCATGCTAGCCTTGCACACAAGACTGTGGTCTTACGTGCTCACCTGAAATATGCAACAAGAGACCGGTTCCCATGGGTTATGTTACTCAGTAACAATTTAGTCATATACTTGAGTTTATTCATATATATGATTAGTAATTACATATAAAAATAAATATACTACTATAGGCCTTGACTCAATAATCACCACCACTAGGAACATAAACAAAAATTCCATGAAGTTCAAAGGATTGTCAATTCATAATGCATGTTCCATACATCCCATTATGAAAGATAAGTAACATAATTAGTTAACCAATCCATAGTTCATACTCAAATGTCACTTAAACATAAACACATAACCCCTGAACTTATAGCAATATCCACAAGTCTATATTATATAGTTCCAATAATATATCTATAATTGATCACCTTACATGATTCCACACAGGGGTATTTATACTTATTTTTCCCTGACCAAGTAGTATATAATAAATGACAACATGGGTGATTAGCCAATAAACTCTTAGTAGACTGAGAGTCATGGCGGTTTTTTAATTATTTTCTCCTAAGGACCCAAGCCTCTACACCCCCTATATTCTCATTTGATGCTAGATTCTGGTTGCTATATGTCTTCTTATTTGAAGGCTGGTGCAAAAATCATGATGGTTAAAGTCTGGATGACCCTTAATAATCACTCCTCAACCGTCTCTCGCTTCCCATACGCTTCCCAAGTCTTTCATTGCTATTTTGAGTCCTATGCTGTCAAGTTCCTCATAGTTATGTTCCATCTTTGACTGGGCCTTCTTGCATGGATACTTCTATGCACTTGTCCTTTTGCACCTCACTGGTTCCATACAATGGTCTCCCTATGCCAAGCTAGTTCTGCGCTATGGTCTTCCTATGCCATGCTTCTCTCATGTCATGTTGGTTCCACATCAAAATACCAAAACAATTAGTGAAAATTTGGGGTCCAACAAGAGGTAAAAGAAGAAAATTGTTTAACAACATATCCATATCATGAATAATTGTCACCTATTAAGATTATAATCTTAAATATTAAAAAATTATAGGTAAAAGAGTATTGTATATTTTTTTGGCCAAATTTTGAAGTAAATCTTCCTAAAACCAATTATTATTCTTATTTCATGTTTTGGAAAATCACCAAATTATATATGATATTTTGAAAATCTTTGAATTTGAAAAGTAAATTAATTAAATTGCTAAGAATATATGGTTCACCTTATAAGAGTAAGAATAGTATTTTGGGAAAAAAAATCTATTACCAAATAGTAAAAAATGTTTCATACAAACTTTCTAAGTTCATCCTCCCACTTTGGCTATGAGTTGTTAGTTTAGGTAGGTTAGGACTAGAGTAATTTTATTTTGGTTCTATTTTATTTTCATACTAGTTTTTCTTTCCTACTTTCTTAAACTTGTCTGCTTAGGTGGTAGTGCAATAAGTCTTGCTGAAAATAAAAGAAAAACTCAAAACATATTTCTACATCCATCCATAGTAGACTAACCCATCCCGTGGATATCCTTGTCACTTTTAATTAGATACAAGAGCTAAAATCATTGTGAAAATGTTGAAAATATAGAAAAATGGTGAACTCTTGGGTGAACATCAACATTATGTTTGATTTTTTTATGTTTTCATTAGAGAGATGAAAATTTGTTTCAGAACTATCACATGTATTAAAAAAGGTTTTTATATTGAGAAAAGACTGCACTTAGTCACATTAAGTATTGTTTTAAGGTGTATGAATAATAAAATGAAGAAAAAATTGTATTTAAATTTTTTCGACAATATTTATATTTTAGTTATATTAATTTTTAGTACTTTAAGATATTTTAAATAAAATAAAACTAAAAAAAATGGAGAATATAAAATCTTTAAATAAAAATCTAATTTTTTCTTTTAAAATGGTGATTCAAGTAATCTTTATCAGGGTTATGGAAACTCGAATTGAAATGGATAAAGTTTTAGAGTTGAGCCAAAAGTAACTTTATCGGGGCTATAGATGTTTGGATGGCATCAAAGTAATGTCCAAGCCTTCCACTTGAGCCATTCCAATAAAATATTAAACAACACCTTTAATAAAGTTATTATCGTGTGATCACTCTTGCACTATATCAAAAGCTTAAAATGAAAGGTAATATATTACTTTACACACACTAATGACTTTGTGTAGATGGCAAGGCCTAGTATGTTTTGTGATAAAGTTAAAATTTATGTTAAACATTTTGACGAAGATGTAAAATTTTATTGCATGATTCTTGGTTTTATTTCAAAACTAACAAGAAATTATCAATTCTAAACACTTAACACTATTTTCCTATAGAATTTTCTATTTTTTGTTATTAACACACCTCAATTGTTTAGAATAAACAAGAACCTCTTTCTTCCTGAATAGATTGAGACTTATTTTTAAACGTGAAAATTAAGATTTAGGTTAGACTCAAGTGGTCGTGGCGTAATTATATTATAAGAGCGTTATGTCTAAGGTCACCAATAATTTTTTTTTAAGATTATAATTTGATCAAATGAATTCTAACTTAAATCTCATATTGATTGAATTAAATCTCAATTACACTATAAAAATTTTAAAAAAATAGTGATTCACAATACAATTGAAGTTTAATTCACACTTTAAAACTAATATAAAATCTAAATTAAAATTCATTTGATCGAATTATAACCTTAAGAAAAAAAATTGATGACCCTACTTTATATTATAAATTCACCACGACCACCTTAATCTAACCTAACCTTAATCCTAATTTTCACGTTTAAAAATAAATCTCAATCTAGTCATACATTCATAGACCTAAAGTTTCCGTTGTTACAAATATGTAAGTACTCTATTTAATTCTAAGGCTTAGTAATTCATTAATAATTCACCAAAACATTTTACATTAATAACATAGAGTTTGGGACACCTTTATAAATTATGGATTCGACTAGAAAAAAGCACTCAATTATATTAAAGCCACGAGTTTGTAGTAAAAGAAAAATATAAGTTTATGAAGCCCATTCGTGCACCGTCCACGTGTATTTAATTTAATGGTCACTTTTTAATAATTACTAATGCATTATTAATATTTCATGGGTGTGATCGTATGCATTTACTTAATATAAAAGTGATTGTATGCGTGGGGATCAATTAAATGTAATTCATAAATAAATGGCCCTCAAAAAATTTAAACAAACCAATTGGTTATTATTTAAATCAAATACTTGGAATGGTGTCATGCGTTTTTTTTAAAATCTTAAAATAAGAGGGATTGTCCCATCATTCATTGAAGCATGTTCACAAACTTGTATCATAATTATCATGGTAGCATGTAATGGTTAGTGTTTACTGTGATTTGCCTTATTTCAATTGATAAAAAATATTATATTTTGAAAAGAATTAATTTTTTTTGGTCAATATAATTTTAGAAAGTGTGTTGATCAAGATACTTAATTATTAATATGTAAATTGCGGGTGGTCCCCCTTAAGTATGATTAAGAGAGTTTAGAAGGCTTTATTAAGTTATAAGAAAGATTGTAAAATTTATAGAGTGATTAGAGGATGATTAGGGTTTGGAAGAGCAAAGAAATATCATGGAAAAAGGGACACATGTCACCGTATAATTGGGTACGGGTTTTGGACATATTTATTTAAAATTGATTTTTTTAAGAGTGTTTTTTTTTTTTTTCAAAAATGAAAGATGTAAATCAGTGATATGATAAGACTTATCAAGTTTAGAATATTTAGGTAGGTCTCATGTGCATGTTATTGTTATTTTGATTTAGTAAGGGGTTTGGGATTGTAGAGAAAGGGTGCATTGGAGATTTCAAGCAAAGAGATGGATTATTATCTAACCAAAAAAAATTGTGGGCAATTTTAGCTATTCTGCATTTTTGTTAGGGTTTTTGGGTAGTGTCACATCTATCAAGAAAATGATTCATTGAGCAGTTGGGGATTAGATAATTTGTGCATCTATTTTATTTAGCATTTATGATACATTTGGAGATAAGTAGTATTAAATGGTTGAAATTAAAGTTATTGGCATCATTACTTATGTCGGTAATCTTAAGGGTCGCCATATTGATTAATTAGGTTTTTTAGTGTGATTTTAATTTAATTTTTTTTTTTTTAAAACTTCTAATACCTCTAGTCATTTTGTTTTATCCTAAATCTAGACATGAAAAAGTTTAGAGTCCACCTAAATTTAACCTTAACTCTACATTACCTTGATTGTAGTGTGTTGTGGTATAACAATTTGTTGTCCAAATCCATTTATATTTGTGGGTTGGCTTGAATCATGAATATAATGAGGAAATATGGTTTAGAGGTGAGATCCCTAGACATGTTTGGTTAGTTAGAGATCTACACATGGTTATCATAATTTTGGATGAGAGTACAATTTGGAGGCACTGAGAGTGTGGATTTGTTTATGTTGCTCATGTACATTTAAAAATTATACTTGTTAAAATGGCTAATGGAAATGTGTAACTTGCTTAAGGAAATAGAATAGGGTTGTATATCAATGCATGTAATTAGAGTTACAAAGAGTCAAGTGTTGAGGTCAACATACCCCTCTTTTCTTGAAAATTGGGACCCTTGAGGTGCTTTGAACCTTAACACTAAAAATTTGGTATATTTGAATGTTATTGGAATCTGAAAATCATCCTCTTGATAAAATGGTTTATTCTCTTTTCATTATTGAACTTTAATTTGCCTAATCTTACTAACGATTTGCCCTATGAATGGAAAGTATAGGTTTCATGGAGATAACACTGATAAATATTGATAAAAAGGCTATGGATAAGTTATAGAGACTCTATGGGGTGTCAAGAGTGCTTGAAGTAAGTATGGAAGTGTTTGGTTTTCATCTGGTCCTTCATTGTGCTCATCTAGACATTCTAGTCAAGTGGCAGAAAAATCTGAGTAGGTACTTTGCTGACATCATCATTTCCACATATGGATGGGTTAAGTAAAATTGGTCATATGAGGGTGTTCTCATTTGTACCAAGTTTATATGCCCCAAGTTTCAAGTCCTCCACATAATCACATCAAAATTTATTAGCCTTCAAAGTTGCCCTCCAACACATTTTTTGTTGTTTTTTTCAAACTACCAGTTTTTTAGGGAGTCTAAAAGACCCTGATAGGTATTTTCATAAAACCATATGTCTCATGCACTGCAACTTCAAGACAAATGATAAAATGGGTTTGTTAAAACTCATGCAACAAACAATTTCACCAAATTTGGGCTCATGCAATATAGCGTATCAAAATTTACAAGCATGCAAAGTTGGCTCCCAAACAGTTTTTAACTGATTTCCTGACAAGTATGTGAACATCATGCAAAACCATGAAAAAGGGCTCATTTAAACATTTCATTGGTGCAGTTGGAAATCTCTCGAGACCAACGGGTTTAATAGGTTTGTTTCTTATGGTATTGAGTCTATTCTTTGCAAATTTGGTGCCTTGGTGAGTTTTACACTTCAAGATAGAAAATTGCAAAGTTGGCCAGAAACAGATAATGGTCTATCAGATGTCAAATTTAATTTACTTTAAAAATACAAAAGAGCTTAAATTTGATGTTCTTCAAGACATCAATAACGATTGTTAGGATATCACGTGATAGTTGAGAGGGCATCAAATTTAATCCCTTAAAAAATTACATAAAAGATTAAATTTGATGATCTTAAAGATGTCAATGACAGTTGCAAGGATGGCATGTGACGGTTGAGAGGCCATCAAATTTAATCCCATATATAAATGCATAGTACCTTAAATTGGATGGTCTTCGTGACATCAAATACGGTTGCGAGGACGCCAAAATGGGAGTGTAAATAAAACTTAGAAGGCATTTTCAAGAGGCCATATCTTTCATGCACTATATTTTCAGATGAATTGGTTAAATAAGTTTGTTAGTCCTCATGCAAAGAACATGTTCGCCAAGTTTGATATCATCTTCATTAGGTCGTATCTTTCATGTGTTGCATCTTCAAGTGAAATGGTTAAATGGGTTTGTTAACCCTCATACAAGGAACATTTTCACAATATATTTAGCCCATGTGACATAATATTTCAAAATATCCATGCATATAAAGTTGCCTTTCAACACATTTTTTTATCATTTTTTCAGACTTAGCCAATTTTACAAGGTCTAAATTGAGCCTAGTAAGCATTTTTAAGAGGCTATATCTCACATGAACTGTATATTCAAGAGAAATGGTAAAATGGGTTTGTTAACTCTAAAGCAAGGAACATGTTTACAAAGTTTGAGTCCATGAAACATAATAACACAAAATCTGTAAGCATGAAAAGTTGCCTTTCAACACACTTTTTATCATTTTTCCAGACTTCCCAATTTTATGCCAATTTTACAAGGTCTAAATTGAACCTAGTAAGCATTTTCAAGAGGCAATATCTCACATGCGCTACATATTCAAGAGAAATGGTCAATTGAATTTTTTCACCTTTGTGCCATGAACATGTTCACAAAGTTTGAACTCATTCAGCATAATGCATAAAAAGTTATGGACGTGGAAAGTTTCCCTCCAATGCATTTTCACTATTTTTTCCATACTTAACCATTTTCAGAGAACTCAAGCATAACTTAGAAGTCATTTTCATGAGGCCATATCTTTCATGCATTGAAACTTCATATGAAATAGTCAAATGAGTTTGTTAAACCTTATAAAAGGACTAGTTTCGCTAGTTTTTAGCTTATGAGACATAGCACATCAAAAGTTTCAAGCATGTAAAGTTGGCCTTCAAAACATTTTCGCAAGTTTTCTAGGTCCAAAAGAGCCTGGTAGGCATTTTCATGAAACCATACCTCTCACATATTGCAGCTATAGGAGAAATGGTCAAATGGTTTTTTTTTAAAAAATTTATGTAAGGATCATATATACCAAATTTCAACTCACCTTCTACTGCACACCAAAAGTTACGAAGACCTAAAGTTGGCCTCTTGGTCATATTTCACTTTTTTAATATTCAGTCATTTTTTTTCAAGAAGTGTAAGCAGCATCAAGGGACCCACCACCAATGTAATTTGAAAGATAAAATTTCTCTTAATATATATATGTTAGTCTGTTAGCATATATGGGAGTTATTTGTCAATTTGACGTAGGAGGTCACCTGCATTATAATCTTTGTATGAAGGACAATTGTCCTTATCTTACATGCAGTATTTTAAGAAATTAACATGTACACTGCCTATATTATCTATAAATAAGCAAGGGCTACCATTTTATAGAGGATGGAGATTTTGAGCAAATTTTATACTGGAGTAATTAATACAATTTGAATTCTGCAAGGATTGTCTTGTATTGTGTTACATTGTTTCTGCTTTCTCTCAATTGTAGGTGTATGTCTTAGATTTGAATAGTTATTTGATAGATGAGTTGCATCTTATGATTAGAAGGTTTCTGGTTTGTGTTGTGCTAAACTAGTCGAATAATTTCAAGTTTACTTTGCTTTTATTTGCTCTACATTTGAATGTTCTTATGATATTCAGATTAACATAGCAAAACACTTTAAGTAATCTTGAATTTTACTCATGATGTTTATATTTCCTTTGAATCTTGCCTAGTCTTTGGTGAAGCTTGAGGTTATGCTATGTTCCATCATTGATCAGTTAAATGTATGCTCAAATTGAGTAGAACTTTGTCATTATGTTTGAGATAAATGCTTGCAATCACTTTTCTTTTCTACCTTACCTTGCCTTTTGCTTCTTTTTATCAATATTCGATTTAGCTTAAATTTCATTGTAAATATTCATTTAGAATAGTTTGTAGTTAGAATTTTGATCATAATCTATCATTAACAACAAAGATATATAAATTTAGGACCAAGGTGGCTCACAACCACCAAATCATATAAATATTATAGACAACTCTTGCATTACTCTTCTTCTATTACATCACAAAAAATTAAAATTATCACAAACTGCAACTTATGCCATGGATTCTCATAATCTTAAAATGAGAAGTGTTCTTCAACACTAAGAGCACCAATGAGGCAAATGGAAGCATTTACAGGGGCTCTGTTGGAGCTAAAAGGAGGGCTTCAACAAATATTTATGAATTTGTAGGATATTTACTGGTTTTGGTGTATTTTGATCAAAGATCACTCTATTTTTTACATATGAGTGTTTTTTTAACATAATTATGTAAAATTTTGTGATCTTCACTGTTTTAGATCGATCTTTGTGCTTATTTAGACAAAGATTGCTATTATTTGAAGATATACGATTAAATTCTGGTAAAATAGCTTCAAATATTAAGAATTCATAGTATTTGAAATTAAGATGACTTATTTTGGTTAAAGATTGACAACTCTTTATGAATCTTGTGTTTATTTGAGTCAAAGATTGGTGTCCTTTGTCCCTTTATGAATAAATATTTACAAAATAAGCTTAGTGTGAAAGTTGATTATTATTTTTATGAAAATCTAATATGATACACCATATTTCAAATAGATTTTTTAATCTTCAAGCTAAAATTATCCAAAGCAGGATTGAGGTGAGTAAAAATCTTCAGGCTCCCAATCTACTTCACCAGCTCAGGGTAATCATTTGTTTAGGGTATGGCTTGGCTAGGTGGCTCTTCAATCAATGTAACAGGTACAGTGCATGATCTTCCTCAAAATCTAGAAAGGTATTTGCCTTCTTTTAGCCCAAATAATGTTGTTACTACTGAAGAACATATTAAGTCATTCAAAGCTGCTATGAGATTGTTGAATGTAATTCATGAATACGTAGCCTATAAATTATTTCTATTTACTTTTAAAGATGCTACCTATGAATGGTTTCTTAACCTTACAAAGGATTGCATTATTAGCTAAAATGATTTTAATAATATCTTCATTGATCAATTTGGCAAAATTGTTATTCCATGCATTATGTATCAGCAGTTCATCACCATTAGAAAGGATATTAATGAAACTATTAGATATTTTAATATTAGGTTTTAGAAGATGTTTAACAAAATTGTAGCCCCTTACAGACCTGAAGAGGCTTTAGCCTTAGAGATTTATAAAGATGCTATAGATTCCTTGACTTCTATGTTATTAAAAAGATCTCTTCCAGTCATAAATACATTGACCTAGGCCTATTTTGAAGCTGTAGTAATTAATGACCAAATGCAACCCCAGTGTTAGATGATGTATTCTATGCATAATGTTAATTTAAGTTGGCCTATCCAAAATGTCATCCCTAATATGCCTATTTTTAACACCATTTCAAAACCATTTTTCCTTAAGTCATACATATCCTGGCCAAAAAATAGAGTTCTTGAATAGCACTACAAATGAATTTCACCCACAAAATCATAAAACTTTAGTGTCCACGACTAGTAATAATGCTCCAATTCATGACCTTGAGACACCAAAAAATTCAAATGATTTGATATTAGAAATGATTCAAAAACTGAGCACTAATTTTTTGAAGTTGTAAAAATAAGAAATACAAGGGAAAGTTTTGACAAAATTTTCTATCTCAAAAAGGTTTGATAAGACTCCAGATGAATTTTATAGCAGTAATAATGTATTGTCTAAAGATGAACATATGATTTTCAATGATATTATTTTGGCTAATCATTATAATATTCTTGAAACCTCTGAAATTGTTCCTAATCAAAACTTTGTTGCAAGGACATCTGCCTTTACAAAAGCATCTCAAGGTTTCATATAGGTCATTGATTTTTCATTTGAGGATGGAGATGAGGACAAAGATGAGCCAATTAAAGAAATTTCAATTGAAGATCAACAAGAAGTCATCATTGGTACACCTATAGATGATGAAGAAGAAGAGTTGTTGGAAGTCAATATGGATCAAATACAAGATGATCTTTCTTCAAAAGGTAGCCAAAGAGGCAGCCCACATAGGTTTATTTTTGAAACAAAGAATATCCTTGAAGAAGATGATCATTGGCAGAAATCATACTATGATTTTTTGAATGAGATCAAGAAGCTATAGATAGTAGATGATAAAATAAGATAACACATGGATGTTTCATCTAAGAATTTTACCAATAATCTAGACCTCCCAAAAGATGATATTATTTAGGAAGAATCAAACTAAGACAAGTTAAAGCTTGATTGGGAAGTAGAGTTGTCTTTATTCACTAAAGATAAAGATGAGGCATGTGAATCAAATCAGGAATTGTCATATGATTTCATTAAGAGGCCTGTAATATGGGACCAACATGTTTCTTATGATGAGATTTTGGATGGACATTATTCAATTGATTAGGATGAATATGCCTTTTGGGATGAATTGGAAGATTTTTGTGTAAAGATTAGTAGTCCACTTCCACCTTATAAAGAACCTAATGAAGACATCAGTCTGAAGATGCAAACTGAGCTATCATTATTGAGTGAAGATGATATAGACCAATACCTATTTATGGATGAAGTAAAATTGACACTCTTATTGTAAAGTAGAAGAATTTAGGAAGAAGATAATTGGGTTTTAGATTCATATCTTTGATCCATGTATCTGAGGAGGCTGAAAAGAGATCAAGTCACACCATCCAGAAGACACAAGCAAACAAATGTTCCCACCTATAGGAAGATGACATCAGAAAACACTAAAGTTTTAAGGTGTTATAGTAGATTAAATAATTTTTCATTTGATCCTAGAGGTAAGTACTTTGTGAAGTTAGTATAAGGCATATATTAGTTTCTTTTTCATTCTTTCTTTTTCATTTTTTTTTCATTCATGTCCCTTGTTTGTACATAAACATGTATATATTTATTCTCTTCCTTCTTTGTTGCTTCCTATTGTGTATTTGCTTTTGTTTCTTTGTTCCTTGCTCTTAATAAGTCCTTTTGGGACAACCCTAACTCAAAGTTGTTCAAATTTGCTCAAAATTCCAAAAGATTCAAGAATGAAGCTATGCACCTCACACTCATGTTGACCATAGTTTGAATCACAAGCTTGATGTCATGATTTAGAGAAACTGGTAAAGACTAATGAATAAGTTAAATATTTAATAAGAACTTGTACATTATCTTGACCTAAACTTGATTTTAAGAAAAATTGCATGTGTGGAATGAAATATTGACCTATTGAAACACAACCATGCTTGCACTTAACAAACATCCTTGCCTGGGACAAAGGTTAGCCAAAGGCAATTGTCTGAAAATCAAGCATTTGACTAAATTCCTAAATCTGGCTAATCTAGTTCCCAACCTTTGCTAGAAGCCAAAAAAAAAATTATTATAAAATCAAAAGCTTCCCAAGCAAAGGTGATTCTGGTAATCTCCACTGGGGCTTTGGATGCCTGGTTGGCAGTGGAGCAAGGTCATGAGTGGAACCAAATGTATCTCTATTGGGGCTATATACACCTGACTAATAGTAGAGCAATGCCTAAGCCTCCCTTAAGCTAAAATCATGATTCTTAATGAATACATAAACATTCTCCCAATTAGATGTTAATGATTAAAGGCATGAAACTTAGAAGTTGATTTCTAAATCCCATGGTAAATAGTAAGTGAAATCTAAGCACACACATAATATGGCTATGTTTTAAATGTTTAATCCTAATTCTGCATACATAAAACTTATTTCAACCATGAACTGGTCTCGATGATAGAATTAATCAAGTGAGATATATGACTTATTTATCTGTCCAAACTAGAGTCTCTAGGTTCTAACATATTGCTATGTTTCCCCTATGAATCGTCATGTGTTGAGGTTAACATACCCCAATTTTATTGAAAATTAGGACCCTTGAGATGATTTGAATCTTAATATTAAAATTTTGGCATATTTGAATGTTATTGGAATTGAAAATCATCCTCTTGATAAAAAGGTTCATTCTCTTTTCATTATTGAACTTTAATTTGCCTAATCTTACTAATGATTTGCCCTATGAGTGGAAAGTATAGGTTTGATAGAGATAACATTGATAAATGTTGATCAAAAGGCTATGGACATGTTATAAAGACTCTACGGGGTGTCAAGAGTGCCTAGAGTAAGTATGGAAGTGTTTGGTTTTCATCTAGTCCTTCATTGTGCTCATCAAGACATTCTAGTCAAGTGGTAGAAAAATCTAAGTAGGTACTTTACTAAAATCACCATTTCCACATAAAGACGGGTTAAGTAAAATTGGTCATATGAGAGTGTTCACATTTGTACCAAGTTTATATGCCCCAAGTTTCAGGTCCTTCACATAATTGCATCAAAAGTTATTAGCCTTCAAAGTTATCTTTCAATGCATTTTTTGCTATTTTTCCAAAACTTGGCCAATTTTTTAGGGAGTCCAAAAGACCTTGATAGGTATTTTCATGAAGTTATATCTCTCATGCATTGTAACTTCAGGATAAATGGTCAAATGGGTTTGTTAACCCTCATGTAACGAACATGTTCACCAAATTTGAGCTCGTGACATAGTGCATCAAAAGTTACAAGTATGCAAAGTTAGCTCCCAAATAGTTTTTGACTGATTTCCTAACAAGTATGTGAATGTCATGCAAAGCCATGAAAAATGGCTCATTTCAATATTTCATTAGTGCATTTGGAAAGTTCTCAGGACCAGTGGGTTTAATAGGTTGGTTCCTTGTGGTATTAAGTCCATTCTATGCAAATATGGTGCCTTGGTGAGTTTTACACTTTAAGATAAAAAAATTACAAATTTGGCCAAAAATAGATGATGGTCATAGACATCAAATTTAATCCCATGTAAAAATCCATATGAGCTTAAATTTGACAGTCTTCGGGACATCAATGACGGTTGCGAGGACCTCACGTGATAGTTGTGAGTACGTTAAATTTAATACCATATAAAAATACATACGAGATTGAATTTGACGATTTTCAGGATGTTAATAATAGTTGCGAGGACATCATGTGATGGTTGTGAAGACGTCAAATTTAATCCAATATAAAAATATAGATGAGTTTAAATTTGATGATCTTCATGACATCAAATATGATTGCGAGGATGTCAAAATGAGAGTGTAAACATAACTTAGAAGGCATTTTCAAGAGGCCATATCTTTCATGCACTATATTTTCAGATAAAATGGTCAAATGGGTTTGTTAACCCTCATGTAAAGAACATGTTCTCCAAGTTTGAGATCATGAGACATAATACATAAATATTTATAGACATGGAAAATTTCCCTCCAATGCATTTTCATTGTTTTTTTATACTTAGCCATTTTCTAAAGAACTCAAGCAGAACTTCGAAGGCATTTTCATGAGGTCGTATCTTTCATGTGTTGCATCTTCAAGTGAAATAATCAAATGGGTTTGTTAACCCTCATGTAAATAACATGTTCATAAAGTTTTAGCCCATGTGACATAATACAACAAAAGATCTAGGCATAAAAAGTTGATTTACAACACATGTTTTATCGTTTTTTCAGACTTGGCCAATTTTACAGGGTCTAAATTGAGCCCAGTAAGCATTTTCAAGAGGCCATATCTCATATGTACTGCATATTCAATATAAATGGTCAAATGGGTTTGTTAACCCTCAAGCAAGGAATATGTTCACAAAGTTTGAGTCTATGCAACATAAAATAGAAAAAAAATCCAAGCATATAAATTTGCTTTCCAACGCACTTTTTCTCATTTTTCCAGACTCATTGAATTTTACAGGGTCTAAATTAAGCCTAGTAAGCATTTCCAAAAGACCATATCTCACATATGCTACATATTCAAGAGAAATGGTAAAATGGGTTTTTCACCTTTGTGCCATGAACATGTTCACCAAGTTTGAGCTCATGCAACATAATACATAAAAATTTATGGATGTGGAAAGTTACCCTCCTACACGTTTTCACTATTTTTTCCATACTTAGCCATTTTCAGAGAACTCAAGCAGAACTTAGAAGGCATTTTCATGAGGCCATATATTTCATGCATTGCAACTTTAGATGAAATGGTTAAATAGGTTTTTTAAACTTCATACAAGGACTAGTTTCACTAATTTTTAGCCTATGAGACATAGCACATCAAAAGTTCCAAGCATGCAAAGTTGGACTTTAAAGCATTTTGGTTGGTTTTCTGGGTCCAAAAGAGCATGGTAGGCATTTTCATGAAACCATATCTCTCACATGTTGCAATTATAGGATAAATGGTTAGATATATTTTTTCATATTTATGCCAGGATCATATACACTAAATTTCAACTCACCTTCTACTACACACCAAAAATTACGAAGACCTAAAGTTGGCCTCCTGGCCATATTTCACTTTTTTAAAAATCTTATCATTTTTTTCAAGAAGTGCAAGCAGCATCAAGGGACCCACCACCAATGTAATTTGTAATTGACGTAGGAGGTCACCTGCATTGTAATCTTTATATGAAGGACAATTGTCCTTATCTTACATTCAGTATTTTGAGAAATTAATAGGTACACTAGCTATATTCTCTATAAATAGGTAGGGGTTACCATTTTGTAGAGGAGGGAGATTTTGAGCAAATTTTATACTAGAGCAATTAATACAATTTAAATTCTGCAAAGATTGTCCTGTATTGTGTTACATTGTTTCTGCTTTCTCTCAATTGTAGGTGTATGTCTTAGATTTGAATAGTTATTTTATAGATGAGTTACATCTTATGTTCAGGAGGTTTATGGTTTGTACTGTGCTAAATTAGTTGAAAAATTCCAAGTTTACTTTGCTTTTATTTGCTTTGCATTTGAATGTTCTTATGATATTTAGATTAACATAGAAAAACACTTTAAGTAATCTTGAATTTTACTCATGATCTTTATATTTCCTTTGAATCTTTCCTGGTCTTTGATGAAGCTTGAGCTTATGCTATGTTCCATCACTGATTGGTTAAATGTATGCTCAAATTGAGTAGAACTTTGTCATTATGTTTGAGATAAATGCTTACAATCACTTTTCTTTTCTTCCTTACCATTCCTTTTGCTTCTTTTTATCAATATTCACTTTAGCTTAAATTTCATTGTAAATATTCATTTAGAATAGTTTGTAGTTAGAATTTTGATCATAATCTATTATTAACAGCAAAGATATATAAATTCAGGACCAAGGTGGCTCCCAACCACCAAATCATATAAATATTATAGACAAATCTTGCATTACTCTGCTTCTATTCCATCATAGAGAATTAAAATTGTCACAAACTGCACTCATGCCATGGATTCTCAGAATCTTAAAATGAGAAGTGTTCTTCAACACTAAGAGCACTTGTGAGGCAAATGGAAGCATCAACATGAAATTGTAATGCTTATGTCTAATTAGATTTAAATATGTTATAAATATCATAATATATTAATTCTTTTTATTTTATTGTTAAAAAATAAATGTAAGATGGAATTATTTTGGTTTTATTTTATTTTATTTGTTTGAAAAAAAATGAATGTCTTGACTAATATCATTTTTTGTAAAAAATAAAAAACTTATTATTAGTGAGTTTTATAAGGATTTTTATAGCATTCTTCTAGAATTATATTAAAATTTTGGGTGATTTTAGATACACATACATACATATATACATACATACATGCATGCATATACATACATACATATACGTACACACACACACACACACACACACACACACACACACACACACACACACACACACACACACACACACACACACACACACACACGCACGCGCACACACACGCATGCACGCACGCACGCATGCACGCATCCACGCACGCACGCATGCACGCACGCATGCATGCACGCACACACTCATAAATTTACAAAATTAAATAACTTAAATAGAGTTGTCATTTGATTTTAATTTATTTAATTTGTTAATAGTATAGGTGTGTGTGTGAGTGAACACACACATACACATAAATATGTTCTTTTAGAAAACCCAAAGGGTTTTGGATTAATAAGAAAACATGGGGTTGGACTATGGGTTTTTCGGCTAGGCAACACTAGGTGGTTATGTTAGTAATATTGGAAAACTCTAGGTGGAAGAACTTGGGTTGGAAGGGTTGAGCATGGGGTTTTCAAATAATTTCTTAGTTGGGAAACTTGAACATGTTTTTTAATGTACCTAGGAATATGATATGATATTATATGTGGGTTTATGGACATGATACATGTGGAACACATCTCCCTTATTTACATATATATGTCAAAGATATTGGGTCACATGAGTAACTTGTGGAAATAGTTACATTGAATAGTGAGTCATCATACATTAGTATTAGGTATTTACCCATCAATTATTATTAATAGAGATCTATATAAAGGAGATGATTATCAATATAAAGGATATTATGTATGTAAAGAGTATTCTATTCATTAGAATGATATTAGAGGTTTTCTCCTTGATTTTTTGTTCCTATATTGGGAGTTCTTGTGGAGTTATTCCTTACGTAAAGAGTATTATATGGTGTTTCCCTACCTTAAGGATATTATTCTATTTATGAATATATTGTATTTTTGGGCATATTTTCCTTTAAATATCTCTTGTTTTGTGTTTATCTACATTATATTATGCATAATTATATTATTATATGTGTGAATCTTACCAAGTGGTATTAGAGCTGTATTTTGAGAAAAAGTGTGTCTAAAACCCTAACTTTCAATAATAGAATATATCTCATAATTGATATAAATATTTTAATAATTTTTCTATTTGAGTAGAAGAATATTTTAAGGAAGCTAAAATAAATAATTTGGAGTTTTGTGATCATTTTTGAATGAGTTATTTGTATTTTTGGGTTTTTCATAATTTTCTTCTATTAACCCTAATTTTAGGAATTATTTTGCAATTTATTTTGTAAAGTTTTAAAATCATTTGGAGAATATACAATTAAAAAATTTGGGGTTTTATGATAAGATTTATGCGATCTACTATGATTTTATGAGTTTTCATAAATTCACACTATAGGTCATAATTTTAGGGTTTTTTTTCTAATTTATTTACTTTTTAGAAAGCTTTCAAAAATATAATGGGCTATGTTCTTTGAATTTTAGGTTTTCAAAATAAATTTAGGGTGTTTTCTGGTCAAAGAATATATTTATATGTACTTTTTATTTTTAGATTTGGTGTTTTTGAAACCCTAATTTTTGTGAACTATGGAGTTAAATTTTTTAAAGAGAAAGGATAATATTTTTTATTTGAAGAAGATGATATTTATACTAGATAATGGTGGATTTTTTTAAGGAGAGATATTTTGATATAGGTTCATAGAAAATATTTTTTTTCAATTTATTTCAAAGGTAATGTAGTGTGTTGGTGGGTTCAGTAGGGTCAAAAATGATATATTTTTTTGTTGCAAGAAATGGAATAACTTTTCCTAGATTGATGGAGCATAGAATAAAAATATGATGAATAAAGTAAAATAAGAGGAATATAATGATGATGACGATAATTAGGAAGGGAATGCAAATTATGATGAAGTAAAATAAAAGGCACATAGTGATGGGGATGAGGCTGAAATGATGTAAAAGGAGAGGTAAAGGATTATAATGAGGAATAAGGAGAGATAGATGATAAGGGTTTGAAAAATTTAGATCCAAAGAGAGATTATTCTATATTTCAATTTCATGGATGTTTTTAAAAAAAGGTCATTATGTCCATAAACCCTAGCATCAAGTATTTCTTCATCAACATGGATGTGGTTCAACATATACATATTCAAGAAAATAATGCCAAGGATGCATAGGTATATGGTAAGAAGATTCAGGTTTTGTAATATTTGAAGCTCAATATTAACAAATATATTTTTCATTCATATTTTTGAACTTTGGATATGGATGGTTTGGATATTGCTCTTGGATATCCTTGGTTAGATACTTTGATAACAATAAATATTAATGTGTAGAATAAGTTTGTGAAGATTTGGTACAAGAGAAAGAAGGTTACTCTACATGATATCACACTTAGAAAAGAACAAATAAAGGTCAAGGTAGATCATGAGGATGAATTTAAATATGGCGAAGAAGAGCATAAGAAACATTGTGATAAGTAAAATAAAAATAAATAATACAAACAAATAAAAAAAAATTATATACTCAAGAGACAAAGGCAATACCAAATGAAAATGTGTAATAGGTAGAATAAAAGGTTGATAAGATCAAAGTATCAGAAATGGATACTAAGGTTGAGGTATATGGACATACAAATCATCATGAGAGTCAATAATTATGGATCTATATCAGGGAAAAACATAGCAACAATCACTTTGTCTATACAAGGAATTAGAGCAACAATCATTATAGATACACATGGAACAAATAGAGAAAAAATATGGCTATATATGGAATAAAAGTATTTAAATAGATTATGGCATAAGGAATTAGTGTATAAATCACTATGGATATGCATGGAGTCCAAATAATAACTACTATGGTCATGCATGGAATCAAAATAATTCAATAAAATATGAAACATGAAATTAGAAGAAAAATCATTATGCATAGACACAAAGGAGATAAAAATATGATAATGAATGGAATGACAATAACACAATGCAATATATAGGTAAGTTTGGAGATATATCACCTAAAATATCACATATGGGTGCATGGATGATCGAGTCTGGAGACATGTGTGCATTGATTTGAAGAACACTAAGTACTTGGTTTCATCTCATGTTTCATGGATGAAGTATGTGAAGGAGGGATGCCATATTATGTACCTATGGATATGATATGATAATGTATATGATTTTATGGGAATTATGACTATGTCACACATCTCCTTAGTTAATTATACGGGTAAAATATTTTGGGTCACATAAGTAAATTGTAGAATTAGTTATATTGTGTAGTGAATTGGTCTATATTTGGAGTATGAGTTTATTGATTCATTATTAGTAATATAGGTATACATAAAGTATATGAATACCATTTTAAAGGATATCATGTATGTAGAGATTATTATATTCATTATAAGGATATTTTAAGTTGTCCCATCGAAGTGGAATTATCATATTAGGAGATCTTGTGGAGTTATTCCTTTCTTAAGGAGTGTTATATAACATCTCCATAATTTAAGAGTATTATTATATTTATGAATATATTGCATATATTTTCATCTTATCCCACCAATATCTCTTATTTTATGTTTATCTACATTATAATATAAATAATTCTAATTTTATATCTATGGAAACTACTAATTTTTATATGTATGGTGAGAGGGTAGACAACAAAGCCGACATAATGAGCCTTGAGCTTAGGATTGTAGTGTAAATCCATGGTGGGGGGGAAGGGGGGGGGAGGGCATGTTGAAACAAAGGTATGGAGGCTAGTAATGTCAAATTTTTGTTATGTGTATTTAGTTAGGTTGATAGTGTTGATCCTTGGATAGGTATTTGAAACTATATGTGAGATTAGCCTATTTTTGAGTGCAAATATACCCAGTGGAAGAATTTGGGGGTAGGGAGGAGATTTGGACATAGTCTTATAGGATAAATTTTATTTGTATGTGTGAGTATAAAGGGATTGGTTAGGCTAAGGAAGGTAAAATATAATTTATTTGAATTCTAGGAAGGGAGCTTGAGGGTGGGGGTGAAAACCTATGGATTAGGAATCATGGGGAAGATAGAGGAACTTGGGGTTAGGAGTTAAAAAACTAGGGTGGGATGAAACTTTGGACATAGATCATGGGGAAAGGGATGTAAACTATGGGTTAGGGTAGCTCACGGGGAGGAGACTTAATATATGGTTCATGATGTTGAGCTCTATAAAGGAAAGGAAAACCTAGGATGTGATCTCGGGGGTACATTAGGTTAATTCTCAACTATAACTCTCAATAAAGTGGGAATGGTGGGGGATAGGTGGAAATCCCCTATATTATAATCTTAATGTTGGTAAAATGAAAAGAGGATGGTTGGGTTATGCCTCTTCCTTATTGTTCTTCCCAAGGTGTCTAACCTAAGTTTAGGTTTGGAAAAGAAGCCTTATCCATTACCTTGAAGGTGAAATATATGGGAAGGGAAAGATACCATTTCACATCCAAAACCATAAATGTAACTTAAAAAATATGAAAAAAATAAAGAATATTGAAAGAGAAAAAAATGAGATAATTATGAGAAAATAGAAGACTAATGTTGGCATTTTTACCATAAAAGAGCCGAATTTTAAGGTTTGAGAGTAGAGATCATATAATAGAGGATAAAAACATGATAAAAGAATAATTATCCACCATGAGTAGAGGCTTACACGTCATCTCATGGATCCATCCATGCCTCATTCCTCTCCCCTTCTCTCTACTGATCCTTCTCATGTGTCCAAATAATTAAAAAATATTATTTGAGGCCCTTTTAAGAATGCATAAGGATGTATATGGTTTCATTTAGTTTTTTTTAGATGGTTGATCAATATTAAAATGATCTAAGGGTGTAGATTTAACCCTAAACATTTTAAAGGGAGTTGAGTCATTTCCAATGAGTTAACATTTGTATTTTATTTTGATTTGTGAGAGGGCTCACGTGTTGGGGATGTCACTTAAGTGACATCCATAATAAATTAAAATTATCACTTAAAACACACCCAATTGGAAATTTACCTAGACAATATTCGTAAAGTATTGTGATTTCTAGATACTAATTTGTTTTAATTGAGACTTTGAATCCTTAGAGAATCCTTGACCATGTGTGGAGCCTTTTTAATTGTGACTCAAAATTGAACATGGGTAATTTAGGGAAGGTTTTATTAAACCTTTGTTATGACATGCTATTATTATTATTATCATCATCATTATTATCATTATTATTATTATTATTATTATTATTATTATTATGATGATGTGTACTTTTTTACAAATTTGTTTTTCTTAGTTTTGTAATAGTTTTTTAAGGGAAGCATAATTTTAACACTAGGGATTTGGGGAGATTATTATTTATCTTTTTAATTTTCATAATGAAATAAAATAATTATTTATACATGTGTAGGATGGTACACAAAAGTAAGCAAGTAAGTACATCATCTCTATCAATATTGTGAGTGTCAGGGGAGATTATTATTTATCTTTTTTAATTTTCATAATGAAATAAAATAATTATTTATACATGTGTAGGATGGTACACAAAAGCAAACAAGTAAGTACATCATCTCTATCAATATTTTGAATGTTAGATGCATGCACCTATTAGAAGAGAGCATCATAGGCTAGATCCACATATGATTTACCTATAAGGTGAATCACATATATAGGATTGAAAAATAAAAGTGGATATGGGCCTCTATATTTTACATATATTAGAATAATTGATGTTAGCATGTCCTAAGTGATTAGTACATGGAATATAGGCCTTCAAGGATCATTCACCAAAACTGTCACATGAGTTAAAAGGGTTGTATCAGGTTTGTGAGATATTTAAGATTTTAACATGAGGTAGTGATTAGTAAAATATTGGGAGCAAGCCACATAAAATCTAGAAGGATAAAGAGCACTAGAGGATACCACATCATGAAAACATGCGACAAGGCCTTGGGATATCATCTAAGAGTTATCAAGACTTAACCACTCACATTTTAAGGATCCATTAATGGATATGGGCCTATAGTTGAACAGTGACCATGGCTAGATGATTTGGTTTGTGAGCATAGGAGAGAAATTTTAAGGCTCAATTTGGTATTTGTTTATTAAGAGGGGAAATTGGAGGGTCATATAAGAATAAGGAGAAGAATATGTATTTGGGCATTGAGACTATAAATTAGGAGATAATATTTGATAGTTCTCGAGGCCATTACTTATATAATAATTTTGTGTAGTGACCCATGGACAAGTTTTATGATTTGTAGCAAAGATGTAATGTAGTGGCTTAGAAATAAAGTTTTTAATTGGGCATGCATCATGATGTGGATTAAGTTTATGACAAGAAGTTTAATTTAAAATATTCATTAGACGGTTAAACACATATTTATTTGTTTTTTATAGATCATATATCTTGACAATCCTTAGAGGTTATAGTGTAGAAGGCATAATTAGTAAATGATAATAGTGTAAAATCTCATGAGGATAGAGAATGGCACAGGGGAATATTTTAGGCTCATCAGTGTAGTAGAGAGGGGTATCCAAATTTAATTAAGAGGAGGATTTATATTACCAATATTTTCACCCAAGCTACCCTAGCCACAATAAATAAAACCTCAACCTCAATAGATATTTCAAATAAATAGAGGTAATGATAGAAGGCCCAAGGAAAAAGACATACAAAGAGACTGAGAAGATATGTTATTAAATTCAAATGAATACAATAATTCATATGCATATGGCATGTAGGTCTCACAGGTTAGATAGTTTAGATATCTAGTGGGGTATATACATTGGGGTCCATACCTTGATGTGGCTATTTTATTTTTGGATGTTTACTTTTGAAGGTGGTTTACATCAACAATACACTACACCTAACTAAAATTAACTAGTTTTCACACCAGTCAAATCTACTATTGGCTCTTCCTCTACTAGTTCTTCATCCAATCAAAATCGGTGGTTACTTCTTTAGGTTGTGTTCTTATTGTACTCCTAGTCAACTATTTCTATCCTATAGGAGCCCTGAGCCTCCTTTGGTATATTTTTTTGGGGTCTTTTTTGTAATCCTAGTCAGTTGTTTCCAACTAGGGGGAGACCCAAACCTCCTAATGTTTTTGGGTTTGGTATCCACACCAGTTATCAAATGTGGGGTTATCTTAATATGAAAAATGCACTACACCTAACCATAAACAATTTTTTATTTCAAATTGAAAAAAAAATTATGAAAATATAATAGAAAAATTAGACTTAATTAAAATAAAGAATATTATGTTATAATTTAAATGCATAAAGCTAGTGTTCTAAGAATAATACTTAATTTAAAAAATTTAGGCTATGCGAGGTTAAAATAAATTTTAAATAGCTATAAGAATGAAAATGAACAAAATCCCAAAAAATGAACTTTAGAGATAAGGTATAATCTTGGTCACTATGAACTTTTATAAAATAAATTTGATGACCCTGTGTCTCTACTCCTAGGATCCAAAAATGTTGCTCACTTTTCCATAAATTTAAGTGGATCATGATGAAATTGATATCCTTTATTGAAATGTTAATTTACACCCAACCTTGGAAATATGAAATAAATGTAGTGGATTTGAGAGCATATCTCAATCAAACACTGTTTGGGGAACATGTATTGAGATTAATACATAATTATAGGTGAAACTCAATAGGAAGTGTAGTACAAAATGAATATCCCAACCCTTATTCTTATAAATGAATGAAATCCAATAGAATATGCTATATTATCTTTTAATAATGATTTATATATTCCTTTGGTATAAGGTTGTCTTTTAACTTAAAAATTTTCCTTTTTTTTTCAACTTCAATAGATAGATATTGAATCTAGATCCTTGTTCTAAATGCCTAATGCACTTTTGTACTTATAAAATTCTTGCATTCAAATTAAAACCTATTAGTGTGCATTGGTGATAAATAATGGTCAAGAAAAGTTGAAAAAGGGACATAAATACTAAAGAGATAAATCTAAGGTTAAAATAGACCTACACAAGAAAGTGGAGTAGGAGAGTAGTGGTACAATCTTGGTCAACTTGGAGAATACTACTATGCTCTTGGTCAAACCTAAGAGAAAATAAATATAGGGGGAATAAATATAATGTAGAGGAACAAAGAGAAAATAATAAAAAATTGAAGTTATGGATAAAGAGAATATAATAAATATTTATAAAGAGAAACACGTGACTAAATGTGTTAAAAGTGAAGCCAATACAATTAAAAAGTGACAATTAGAGCATAATCTGGACCAATGATCAAAAGGCATGTAAATACACTAATACCATATAAAATAATTAGTCTTTTACCAAAATTAGATGTCTAAATAATGCCCCCACTTTGATGTGTGTGTGTTCATACAACCTACTGAGAGTTCTTGAAGTCAATATCTCAATACTTGTGAGTTGAAAGTAAAAATAGAAAAGAGATCACTTGATATCGAAAGTATGAGGATTGGGATAGTTATGGAGATATCATATGCATTCAAGTATACAAAAAAATGTGACCTTGAAATCATATGAAAAAAATTCACGAAAAAATGTGTCTATATAAATTCATGATTGAGGAATTACTGAAATGGGAAAACAAAATATTGGGAAAATACACTTGGATACGTAAAAATTGTGAAGTTGTCTCTTATAAATCCATGCCTTAGGAGTTGTGTCATCTCTAAGGAATTGTATTGTTGAAAATATCAAGTGAACTATATTGTATAACAATATGACTAATTCTTGTTGTATTTTTTCTTAATCTTTCCTAAGCCATGTGTAGACAAAACAATTAGAGAAAATATAAAATACATTAAATGTTGATAAATCACTTAAGAAAAAGAACTTAATTGGTCATCCGAAGTGAAAAAATAGAACGATGAGAACCTCGTTATGATAAAAAAGTGCAAAGACATCAATAAGCACATTGTATTTACACAAAAAAACACATCATAACAACATCATGTACATAAAAATATAACATAATAATGAGATTAAATTTACACAAAGATTCCATCTTTCATTTTTGTTTATGTATCAACCCTAATTCCTTTAAAAATCATACACTTATTCATACACAAATATCCATTATAGGTTAACCATTAGCCATGAACATGTTACACAGATTATACATTCAAACCCTTAAAACCATACCTCCAAGATTCTCCTAAGCAATATGACTCCACTTGAAAACATGTAATTAAATATGTATATCTAAAATGAGAGGCTATGGCCTATATTTATAATTTACTTGGACCCCTTGGACTTGTTTAAACTATTGTTAATTAAATTATTTTTCACCAACTAGAATGCCACCTTCCGTGTGCATCTAGAATATTTTTTATTGATCCTTCAACCTGTCTTATGTAGTGAAATATTCCATTATACTCATGACATATACCTACCCAAGCTATATTTATCCTTCACAATATACATTATCCTTATTTGGATGTGTGCCATGTTTCAAATCTTCAATCACTATTTTTGTTTTGTTTTTTATTCTCAAGTGTTATTATTTATCCAATATGATTTTATTGTAAATTAAATAGTGTACACTAAGGTTATTCCACGGCCTATTATTTTATTGTGCATGATATTCAAAATACACATTATAAATATCTACGATCCTTTGGTGAATTTTAGTTGCGTGTTAAGTATTATATTTATTTTAACTTTTAAGGGTTATGGAGGTTAAACCCTAGGTTGTTAAGGGTTCTAAGTATAATAAATCAAGGTATGGAATGTGCAATAAATACAACCACTAGTTTGTGAAAGAGTTGACCTAATTTGATATTTCTAAAAAATAGTAATGAATGTCATAAATGAATAATTAGCTAGAAAGTGATTGAGATGGATGATTTCGAGGCTGAAAACTAACACAAAAGCTTATCAGAGTGTCATAAATAGGATCCAAGTGTCATCATTCCTCTTTAATAGTAGCATCATACCTTAGATAATAGTGTTATGGTACTAGTGTCACACTTATAATCTTTGTAAATTATTTTTGGGTTTTATATATTAGGACCTATTCCACATCTGGTCTAAATTTGAAGTTTACATGATTGATACTCTTTCCTATAGCTATGATTTCCTATAAAACCCATAGGTTTTCATGTTTACAAGGGTTTGAATGAACACAATGAGAAAAAGGAGTTATTAGGGTATGTTGGACATCCTCAACACCTTGTTGTGTTGAGAGTTGCCTACATACCAATACTATGAGGAGGAATAAATCCCAATGTAGTTTTCTTGCCTAAGTGTTTGATGCAAGTGCAAATGAATGTTAGTATGAGTGATTTGAATGAGGCTTGAGACTTGAAATTTCTATATTCTAGTCTTGGGATGGTTTTGGATGACTCCATGTATAAGTAGGGCAGAATAAGGATCAATAATCTTGATTGTGCACAACTTATTCTAAGTTTATTTATGTATTTTGTATTTGATTTCCATCTAGTGAATAAGGGGCTATAATTCATGTATATATACTGATCTATTACGTGCATAGTTTGAAATAGGTCTAGGCTGAGACTAGGTGTCTTTCAAATTGAAAATATATTTGTTGGGGATAAAAAGAGGGAGAAAGACCATAGTGCTGAAGTGGGACACTAGTATGAGGTCCTAGTGTCCAAAGTATGGTGCTAATGTCCAGGTGGTAAAACCTGAGGAACTATGGGCATGAATGCCTCAGAAAGGGTTTGAGACTGATTTTGAGACTTTTAGGGATGTATAAGGCCTATAAAAAAGTTGGATAAGTGTTCATATAGGTCCTAAAATAGCTCTAACACTAAGCTAGGGATGAGTGGTCTCAAGTAACACTCATTTCACTTAAGTGAAATTTTTGATGACTACATTTACCCCCCATTTATATTTGAAATACAGTAAAGTGAAATGACTAAGATAAAGGAAAATAAATGTACGTAGAATTACTTAAGAGGTGAAACCCATGAATCTGGATATGAGTATGTGAAGTGTGCTCTATTGCATGTTTTAAAATGAAACATGCATAGATCAATCCTTACCTAAGAGATATCAAAATTAAAAAGAAAATTTGAGTTAAGAGATAAGAGGGAGGAAATGAAGGAATACACCTCATTAGGTACATAAACCAATGCACAAACTTGGTGACATCTTATGTGTGTGTAACTAGTGATAAATTGGTGAATAAATTAGACTAAGATGAATGGATTACTCAATCCCCATGTGTGGGTGGATCAAGAACTCAGTCAGGCCTTGACTCTATTGTTTCCCACCCCTGTTTGGTGGATCATAACTTGTGAATATCTTAGATTATACTGATGGATTGTCCAACCCTCTTATATAGGTGGATTAAGAATTCAAGTAGACTATGATTCCATAATTGCCTAACCATGTGTAGTAGATGAATCTGTAACTGAATTACACAATGTAACTAGATCTACATGACTATAACTAAAACTATATATAATGACTTTGTAGCCACTTGGGAACTCTATAATGAAAATCAGCTTAGGGGCCTCTTAGGCACTCAGGTATGTAACTCAGAGACTACTTGGTCATGCAAAATATTGTAGATGGAGTAAGGCATAAAATTTGGTACAAACTAGTGCAAATTGATCTAGGTGGATCTCTCCATTTTTGAAAAAAAATAAAAGTTTCATATTCTGATAAAAATGATTGCACAACGTATATCTCATTGAGAGCTTTCCTACACTTTTCACGGTTTGCAAAATAGACACCGTATGCAAAAGTTATAGGCCGTTGAAGTTTTGGTTTGACAAGTAAAAATTTGGTGTTGTAAAATGACGTGGCACAGTTGTGGAATGCCAAGTGGACCAATCTCCATTTGAAACGTGGCAAATAATTAGGGGGCAAAATTTTGGTTAGGTGTTATTTATCACATGTTATTTGAAATTTTCAAGCATGCCACGCCACCTTGCCATGTCTGCCACGTGGCAAATAATTCAGAATGCCAAGTGGACCAATCTCCATTTGATAAGTGGCAAATAATTAGGGGCAAAATTTTGGTTAGGTGTTATTTATCACATGTTATTTAAAATTTTCAAGCATGCCATGCCACCTTGCCATGTCTATCATGCCACTCAAGGAAAATTTCAAAGTCCAAGGCACCTAAAATGGAGGGAAGACAAGTTCAAAATTAGTCAAGGTGCCTAGAAAGGTGGGCAGCTAGTTTTGAACCCCTAACCTTGTGGCAAAAAGATAGGAGACTTAGCCACTACGCCATAGGCTTACAACTGATTATAAAAGCATGAATCTGTATTTGTTTTACATAGGTTATGGACTATGTTTTTTTATTTTTAAAGGCCGAGACTTTGTAAAAGCTTTGGGAAAGTTTAGATAATGGATTTTTATCCATTTTCCAGCTATAACACTCAGTCTTAATGCTCTTTTTATCCAATTTGCATATTGGAAGAGTATTTTTAAGCCCATAGAGGAGATTTTTAGGACTTTTAAAGCTACTTTACATGTGTGAAGACTCACAAAATTTGAAGGTGCCGGGCTTGATTATCATTCATGGTGAAGGTGAATTTTTGTATTGAAAGATCAACTTGCAGGAAAGTTGTTTATTGTTTCCAGGTTGTTGAAATGCCCTTAATGGAAATGGTCCACTCCTTTGGAGAACCCAGAGATGTAGGCATCATTTGTTGAGCCGAAATCCATTATCACGTTTTGTGTTTCTTGGTAATTTGTCATTTTGAGGCATGATCTTATTTCAGTTTGTTGATTTGGTTTAATTAGTAAATGAACTTATGCAAGTAATTTTCATTATGACAATTATAACACAATGTTATTAAAAAATGGGTACAATAACTAAGAATGATTTATGCCAAAACATTTTTCAAGTTCTTTTGAGTTTTTCAAGAATTTGTATCAGTTTTGAGAAATTAGTATTCGTATGTTTAAAATTTCACTTTGAGTTGAATCAGTGGAGTTTATGGATCAAGTTGGTATCAGAGCAGTTGATCAACGGGATTTAACAATTGATTGTTGTTTTTGCTTTTATTTCGGCATTTGTTTTGATTTTTGTGATTTGACAGGTGCAATGGGCAAGTTATCAAATAGAGCCAAGCTTGATGAGCTTGAAGCATATAACCAACAAATCCAGGAAGAGAATGCTTTCTTGAGAGCAAGATTGAACTCCTTGGATGAGGAGATTGCTTGTTTGAAAATGGAGCTACGAGCCAAGGATGAGCTCATGGAAAAACTACAGAATGGTGGACAAGTGAAGGATTTTCCTTCCACTGTAGATGCAAGCACTATGATAGATGAAAACATTGTAAGTGCATGTAAGTCATCAATTGATTTTCCTTCCCTCGAAGAATCTAGTAACAATGATTTTGGTAAATTTGAACAATATAAAAAAGGAATAGGTTCAAAATTACCTATCAAAATGGGATTTAATGGAAAAGGCCTAGGAAAAGATGGCCAAGGTGGTACTAACCCCATTCAAGTAGAGAATAAGCCTAATCATGCAGGGTTAGGATACAGATCTGGTATTCAGAATGAAACAAGTGAATGCTCTAAGAAAGCAAAAGCAAGATGTGTTATGGAGAATTGTAAATCCTCTTGGATGGAAGGTAAAACACATTCTTTTTGCCACACTTGCAATCATGTTGATTCTAATTCTACCAGATAACATAAATATTCCAATGTTCCTTTTGATTATGGTACACAAAATTTGTGGCACATTTATCCATGTAGTTTTTGTGGATTGTCTAATCATTGTGTAGCCAAATGTTGGAAATGTAAATCTTTGTTAGGAAAGATTTGAAAGACTATTCTCCTAGACAGAGTTCTGAGAGTAGCAATAAGAATATGATTTTCAATAGAGTGGACAAAAGGTTTTGTACTCATTGTAATAGAAGTGGACATTAGGTTGAAAAGTATTGGAGACTTCAACCATCACACCATCCTAGAAATGGTAAGATTAAGATGGTTTATAAACCTATCAATAAGGTAATTAATGAAGTTAAATCAACCCATACCAATGTTACTAAATCCACTAAAGAAATCTCACCAACTAATCAAGAAAATTGGATTAAGAGGGTTGGTAAACAATTTTTGACATTCATGTTGTCATGATTAGTGGATGCATTCATGTTGCAAAGTAATTTTGGAATCTATGTTGTATGCATAAAGGACATTTACCATGCTTTGAATGCTGATATGGTTTATTGGAGTGGCCTATAGAGAACAACCAAGGGACAAGTTAAACATACTTGGAATATTTTCTCATGTTTGGGATTTTGAAACTTCATTTTTAAACCTTGACAATAGTATATGCAGTTTATATGGACATGAGTAGTATGTCTATTTTGAGAAATTTGCATTGCAGTTTATATGTTGTCTTTTATATTGTGCAAATAGAGGATTATAAGAACCTTTATGGGCACCGTTTGTAATTGTACTAATTATACAAACTATTTGTAGCCATGCATGATATTTTCACATTCTCTAAGACCCTTATTCATTTTTGGGCATTTTATTGTAACTGTCAATTGTGGTTACAAATAGCGTGTAAAATTATTACACTAACAAATTGGTTTGCAGTTGCACTTGGTGAACAATTTACAGTGATTGGCAGATGCACCATTTTTGAGATGTGACATTTGAGCAAGCAGTGTGTTTCTATCCACAATGTGGCAATGGGTAGATATTTGTTTTTCACTGACATTTCAAGGATTCAGTTTGAAATTTGAATCATTACTATGATATGTTGTAGTGATGTTTTTGTAGAAGCATTTTTAATGGAGACCACACTTTTGGGGTGTCCAAAAGTACTTAGAGGGGAGGTTTGATCTAGGTGGATCTCTCCATTTTTGAAAAAAATAAAAGTTTCATATTCTAATAAAAATGATTGCATAGTGTAGAGCTCATCGAGATATTTTTTATGCTTTTTGTGGTTTGTAAAATGGACACCATATACAAAAGTTATAGGCCACTAAATTTTTGGTTCGACAAGTAAAAATTTGGTGTTGTAAAATGATGTGGCACAATTGCAAAATGCCAAGTGGATCAATCTCCATTTCACACATGGAAAATAATTAAGGGGTAAAAATTTGGTTAGGTGTTATATATCACATGTTATTTGAAATTTTCAAGCATGCCATGCCACCTTGCCATGTCTATCACGCCACCCAAGGAAAATTTCAAAGTCCAAGGCACCTAAAATAGATGGAAGACAAGTTCAAAATTAGTCAAGGCTCCTAGAAAGGTGGGCAGCCAGTTTTGAACCCCTAACCTTGTGGCAAAAAGATAGGAGAATTAGCCACTACGCCACAGGGTTGCAACTGATTATAAAAGCATGAATCTTTATTTGTTTTACACAGGTTCTAGACTGCATTTTTTTATTTTTAAAGGCTGAGACTTTGTAAAAGCTTTGGGAAAGCTTAGATAATGGATTTTTATCCATTTTCCAGCTATAACACTCAGTCTTAATGCTCTTTTTATCCAATTTGCTTATTGGAAGAGTATTTTTAAGCCCATAGAGGAGATTTTTAGGACTTTTGAAGCTACTTTGCAGGTGTGAAGACTCATGAAATTTGAAGGTGTCAGGCTTGATTATCAGTCACGGTGAAGGTGAATTTTTGTATTGAGAGATCAACTTGCAAGAAAGTTGTTTATTGTTTCTAGGTTGTTGAAATGCCCTTAATGGAAATGGTCCACTCCTTTGGAGAACCCAGAGATGTAGGCATCATTTGTTGAGCCAAACTTCATTATCACATTTCATGTTTCTTGGTAATTTGTCATTTTGAGGCATGATCTTATTTCAATTTGCTGATTTGGTTTAATTAGTAAATGAACTTATGCAAGTAATTTTCATTATGACAATTATAACACAACATTATTAAAAAATTGGTTCAATAATCGAGAGTGATTTATGCCAAAACAAAACTCAAGTTCTTTTGAGTTTTTTGAGAATTTGTATCAGTTTTGAGAAATCAGTATTCGTATGTTTAAAACTTCACTTTGAGTTGAATCAGTGGAGTTCACGGATCACAAATTGTGTCTAAATTAAGAATGTAGAGAATGACATGGAGTTTTCCATTCTATCTGATCAACTGGTGCAAAAGTGAACACATACAAATAATGTGTCATGCACATGCCCTCAAATCTGATATTTATGCATATAGATTCTGGATTAAGTTGTAATAATCTATATCTAAGTATCTAAAACTGAAATGGGAGTGATCATATTGTGCATGATACTCCTAATCTAAGCAAACTGGTATGATATTGTGTAAAACTGAGAAAAAATTGATAATCTATAATTGAATTTGTATAAACCTAGACTTTACCTAGTATGCTTTTTTGGAAAATATACATTTTACTATTTATATGCCACTAGATAATATCACCATACCTTGGATAGTAATGATACAATGATAATGTCCACTTTTAGTGATATTGTCCAATTATGTTGTTTATTTGACAAACTGACTTTAATCTCTATCTGACTATTTTTCACTATGTTTTCCTAAAATTGAGCTTTCTATTCTATGCCTATGTGTTTAAAATTATACTTTGAGTGCACTTAGATGGAATGATCTCTATGGTAAAGCTCTATGAATTCCCCCTCTTGTAATACCCCTCTCAATTCTGTCAACATATTCTCGACAATGTGTCATCATGTGGATGATCGATGTGTCATGTATGTCACTGAGTGCGACATGTGAGCGAGATATATTATAATGAGTGGTTGGTGTTGTTTTAGCCATTTTATTATGTTATCTTAGTATTAGGTTCGTTGCTTCTCTTGTAAGACCACCTTGGACTATGCATGTTGACTCTTGTAACAATTTGTATTTTTATGTATTAGTCATTTTGACTTCTAGGGATTTCTTTTTCGATGTATTATTTTGATAGTTTCATCCTATTAGAATTTGTTATATATTTATTCTAATAGCGTGTTTGAACCTATCATAGGGTCAAGTTATATTAATTTGGTCTCAAGTAGTCGACTTGTATTTCTAGGTGCTTTGACTATAAAACTTTGTTTAAGACGGGAATAATAACTTTGTTCCATTTGTATCTGAGCCTAAATAACATTTATTAATAGATGTAAATACGTTGGTAAATAATTGTATAAATTATCATTAAACTAGTATTTTTGTAGATAAATGAATTTACTATTCATAATTTCAAATAAATATATATTATTGGTCTCAAATATGATTCTTTCCATCATATATATATATATATATATATATATATATATATATATATATATATAATAGTTAGAATGTCATAATTATTTTAGAATATATTTAATGCATTCAATTCCCTGATTGTTTCAATGTAAAACTTAACTTGCTAAAGTAAAAAATATATGTATAAATAAAATCATACTAAACCCATTGTTAATAATAATAATAATAATAATAATAATAATAATAATAATAATAATAATAATAATAATAATAATAATAATAATAATAATAACCGAAACCTTAACCCTAAACTTAAATGAAAATAATAAAATAATACAAGTCTCTCTATTTAAAAAGCCAAACAAAAAGGAAGAGGGTCATTTTGCAAGGGTGGCCAAGGGAGAAGAGGAAGAGAGATGGAGGAGGAAAATGGAAGATGGAGCTTCACTTACAAGCAAGAGGTTTCTTTTCCATTAAATCCTTCGATGTTTTCCAAATCAATAAACAAATTTAATATTGTATTTTAGTCAAATTTTATTTTAAAAAAATAGTTGTTATTTATATGTATGTAAACCCCAACTCTCTCAAAATCCACCTGATCTAGTTCTATTACCTCTAAAATGAGCATAATATATTTTTGTTTTGTTTTAAGGCTGTGTGTATATATATATATATATATATAATTATGCTCAATTTAGAGGCTATATATATATATATAATTATGCTCACTTTAGAGGCTATATATAATTATGCTCAATTTAAATTGAGCATAATTATATATAGCCTCTAAATTGAGCATATATATATACACACAGAGCGTTAAAACAAAACAAAAATATATTATGCTTGTATACGAACATAATATATTTTTGTTTTGTTTTAACGCTCTGTGTGTGTATACATATATATCTAATTGCATGATTATATATATAATCAAATAAATCAAAATATATTTAAAAATAAAAAATAAATTGATAAAATAATTATTTATATATTAAAAAAATATTATATTTTATTCAAAAAAAAAAAAGATGGGGAGGGACTGGTGGCTGTGCCGTCGCCAACCCCTTCCATAATGGAAGGGGAGGGGTGACCAGCCGGCCGACCTCCCCGGCTTTATGTTGCAGGTTAACGACTATGGCTGCCAGCCGTAGGCCTCCAGCCAAACCTTAGAATAGGGCTTTTATATATATATATATATATTAAAATAAAAAATAAAATAAAAAGGGATTATATTCGTATTAAAAATACATTTATAAATCGATGGAAAAAAAAACAAGGTTATATAATTATTTTGTTTAAAAAAAAAATACGTGGGGTTTATATAATGTATATATATATATATATATATATATATATATATATAATTCTCATTATATTTGATTCTCATTTTTTGGGTTAATATTATAAATAATATTATTTATAAAATAAAAAATTATATATAATATGAATTATGAATAAATTATTAGATTGGAAATATTTTTATATATAAATATAAATAAATGTAATTATATATATATATATATATATATATATATATATATATATATATATATATATCACTCAATAAGTTTATATGTATGATTATGTTGTTAAATTTTTATCATTAATATTGTTAGAATGTAAAGTTGAAAGTGTATATAAATATATAATTTAAATAATAAATATTTTTAGTTATGGAATGGAGAAATTCATGTGGAGGCATAACGGTATATTTATAATAGTGATTAGTTATTTTGATATGAGATCACAATATGGGATGGAAACATCTATTCGTGTTATGTAAAGAATTCGAGATTGGATCATTTCTAAGTACCATTGAAAATGAATTTAACTTGTGATTAATGTAGAAGTTTTATTCTAATTATTCACTATACAAGTACAGAAGTTCAATAATAATACCTTGTTGAATTTGTGATTATTTAGTTCGATGGAGGGAACTTTGTTAATGAAGTTAAAACTAGGTCTTGCCCTAGTAAATATATAAATGATTTGACATTACGAAGTATTGCAAACAATCTTAGTAGTATTCCTATTGATGTCATGCTTGATGAAAATTTAGAGAGTAACCATTTATACAATGCATAGGATTGCCAGTTTGATTTGTTGATTTGATGGCTTTGTGTAATTGTTTGCATTGGCAAGTTGTTATTACTAGTTTAACAATAATTGCAATTAATAGATGTATAATAGTAAGTGGTTGTTATTGATTAGTCATATGTATATTGGTATTAGTCGCTAAATTTAATATCTAAAATTATTTAATAATTTGGAAAAGAAATGAAGTGGTTTAGGGAGTAGAAATTCCTTGCTCAACTTTTAGTTGACTCCTTGTCTAATTTTATAATGCAGGGAAAAGAGTCCTAGATTAGTTTCATAGAGATATTTAATGTTATTTTTCTTAATAAATGTTTGTAAGAAAGTTGTCATTGTATGATATTAGCCTATTCAAAGAGTGTTTAGAAGTTGTGTAATTTTGATTTGAATAGGATGATGACATGAAATCATTGTAAAGAATCATTTTACCATAGTAAGTTGAACCTGTATTGGCATGATTGTATAAAGCATGAATATAATATTGTAATACTTTCATATTGTTATCATTATTAAAATAAAGTTTTTTATGTTTCAACAAATGATTTTCAAACATCATAACCCTATTTTGAGTTTGTGTAATGCTTAAAATCCTTGGAAAGTTTTGCCATGCTATATAAATTATTGTTTAATATTTTTATTGTTTTGTTGTCCTGTTGAATCCTATAGATGTAGGTCTATTATGACTAATTTGTAAATTGAAAATGAAATATTCAAGTTGAATGGAGTTAGTCTTAGATATGTAAATAAATATTATTTGTAAAGCAAACTTTCATAACCAAAATAAAGTAGCAGATAAGATTGAAAGAAACATAAAATTTAATATATCTAGATTTATTATACATGTACAATAAGTAATGTAACGATAATGACACATAAGTGTCATAAAAGGATTTATCTAGATCACTTAATCATAATTTGATTTTATTAATTATTGAAAATAAATAAATAAAATTAAACTACTTAAACTTAAAAGAAATTTAGCTTAAATCACCTAGAATTTAATTCAAACAAATGATTGTACTAGTTAATTGACATAAATATAAATTTAAAATCTCTACCTCTATCTTAATATAATTTGGTTTATCAAAATGTAATTTTATACTTCGTTTGGATTCATTTTGGTAAAACTATTTCGAGAGACAAAGGCCAAAATTAAACATTGGATGACTCCTTCTACCTTTCAAAGTGTCTCCAAAATCACCATTCCAAAAGAATTTAGAGTGAAGGAATCGGGAATCTTGAGGTTGATAAAGAGTTATCTTATACTAAAATTATCATTCGTAACTCTAAACATCCAATAAAATATTGTTTTGTATTTTTAATAACTTAATTATGAATACAATTTATTCAAAAATTTCTTGTTGATTCTATTTTCTATCTACATAGTTGATCAGGAAAGAGTGTTAAATTAGTAACCTAGTCTAGCGCTTTGAGAAATCGAAGGTTGTACCATTCATTTTTGAGTTTCATATTTGTGTATCAATATTCATATTTTATTTTTAGTATCATTTTATATTTTTATCAAGGTCACCTTGAACCTTGTTCAAAATTGGTTTTGTTTTCATTTTCTGAGTTAGGTTCAATGAAGTCGCTCAAGAAATGGGGTTGTTCAACATTGGTTTTGATATTATAGAGTATGAAAGATATAACCTATATATTTTAGCTTCATATCAATATAGAAAACTTCTTATTTCATATATATTTCCATATAGTATTTTTGGTGAGCCCTCTTTCAGGGGTAGTTGACGTTTCGGTAGCTGACTTTTGTTGTCTAGCTTGCAAGGTTGTTTCAAAATTAAAATTTTAAAAAATAGTAACTAAAACTATTCTTCAAAACCAAAATTTAATAGTGACTTGGTTTGGCTTTAAATTTATTCCAAAAATTTTATTGATATATATTGGATATTCTTACTATTTTAGTAGTTTGATTCCAAAATGACTTTATTCTAAACTCTGTTAGGCAAAATAATTTTTTGTGTTAAAATCACTTTAGAACACTGTGATATTTTAGTATTTTTCTTCTAGAGCTTGATTATATGAGTTATTAAGGGTAGCCTATAGCTAATAGATTTGGGAAGTAGTGTCAGAATTAATTATCTCTTAGTATGGCTATTTTTCCCATCACCATTTGATAAGCATATTAACAAAATTATGACTTGATTTTAAGGTGAGTGAGTTGACCCTGATTGCTCAATGTGTTGTAAAATTCTACCTCAGCATGAGTGGTTTTCCTCATTTATTATGTTCTTGGATAGTTTAGAGTTGGTATTATGGTAGAGTGAAATAAGGATTAGTTATTCCTTCAAGTTGCTTATTTATGGATGCTATTTTTTAAATGTGTGTAAACCTAATGCACATTGATCCAATTGTGTTAATTTGATGAAGTGTTTAGTTGAGTGTGTTTGGAGTTATGTGGAGATAGCATTGCATAAGATAGAGTTAAAAAAAATAGTAGTGAAACTTTTATGTGGGTTTTATTTGGGCAAAATTTTGGGCATTACATTTTTGGTATTAGAGATTGGGTTCAACACCTAGAACTCTAGGGATTATGTTTGGTATTCATGATGGAGTTGTGAAACTATTCATTGCAATATTTCTCTTTCAGTTGTACTTGCAATGAGTTGAGATCATAATTTAAACTGTGTGACCATGTTGTTGTGCTTGCATGAAGTTTATTTGAATTTTGAATTTATGACTTCATTGACACGTCTAAATTTTAAGATTAGCATTTTGTATAATATTTATTGTGTAATATATATTTATTTATATATGATTGAGATTTAATGTGTATATAAATTATGTATTTATTATATATGTACTTAAGCGGTATTTTATCTTAATGAACTTCTTTGGTATTCTAGTATTTTGATTGACATCATTATAGAGGTGGTCTGGAAGATTTGTTTTCTATAAGCTCTTGCTAGGGTTTGAATGCATTCTTATAAGAAATTATGTTTGTATATACTATGATTTGAATATAAGTAAGAATGTAAAACCTACCTTGGTGTCTTTCTTTGGTTTTCAACAGCCAAACAAATTGTTTACCTTTGGTTAATAATTAATTATGTGCATGCTAGCTTAGACTTATTAATTCTCCTAGATGTTAAGGTTAGAGTTACATTACCTTTTATTACTTAATTTTATGTATATTTATTGAATAATAGTATGATACGTTATTGATTTTAGATATAAAATTACGATATTACCCAAATGCTTTGGTGAAAAAAACTATTATAGACCTTTAATAAGTATAGTGATTGATTGTATGGACAAGTAAACTAATAAGATTTACAAGATTTTTATTACATATGTATTACATAGATGAATCTTGAAGTTATAGTAAATGTGTTGAAATGATTATTTCTTAGATCCAAGCTTGGTTTTATACAACTTAACCAATTTTGAAATCGTAAATAACCTTATGGTGTTAAAATAAAAGTGGTAAGGATAGGACTATTACACATTTATATAGATGAAGAAATGCTTGTTTAAAAATAGTCTAATCCTTTACTAATGATAGATGGCCTATGAGTGTTAATAAAATTAAGATAAGAGAATTCATTTTAGAGCTTTAGGTGATAGTATCCTTACATGGATGCTCATCCCTTTTGTTCAACAAGCTTGTGCTATGGGTACACCTTCATTTGGTAGTATATATGCTAGTTGCCTACAAGATATAGTTAGCATTGGTTGTGGTTTCTATATTTTTATGAATGTTGATCCTTTTAGGTGATCCTTATCTTTTGCATTGACCATTTCATACTTTTAATAGTTTGTGATATGCTAACACATTCAAAATCTAGTAGCATGTGATACCATATTTGATGCATGTGTCAGGACCTATAAAACCCTATTTTCTTCATCTTATCACACCCTAGTTTTGAATTATGAAAGCTTGGTCTTTTGGAGTATGGATTGGTGATTAGTGTAGTTGACACATTGATTATCTCAGTGATGATTGCTTATACATATTGATATTTCTTGTATTTTTAATAGATAGTAGTTTTAGTGGTCAACACTCAAATATACATGTAATTTTCACTCGAAAGAATTTTAATGAACTATGTTTGACAATGGTATTTACCTTGAGATATGTTAGTTGGGAGTAGTTACAGTTAGAGATATGATATAATATGTTTGCATTGATATTTTTGTGGCATTGAGATACCATGTGTGAGAGTTGATAGTTGTCACTCTCTTTAATCTATATTAGTTGATTGACATGGTAGACATTTATTTTTAAATGTTATTGGATATTTTATTTTTAGTAGCACTTTGTTATGATATGGGTTATTATTTAATCTCTTAAAAGATGATTAATGATGTATAACATATAAAATTTCCATATGCTACCTTGGAACATTGTATTACTCTACATAGAGAGAATCCGATATTCCTCATGAGATTTTAACTAAAGTTATATGTTGAAAATATCATCTGGGATGATATTTTGGCTTCAGTTGGACTGATGCAATTTATTTTTTGATATATTCGACATGGTTACTCTCTATAAGTAAAGCTATTTAACAATGGGTTGGATACATAACAGTCATGGATGCGAGATAATATGATCACCTTATTATCTTTATATCATTGGGATGTTATGTTTAGGAGTTATTGTTATATCAACTACTTGTTATGATGGACCATACCCTAGCTGATGACATAGTTCAATTCTTTGGATGGCTAGTGGACTATCTTTCTTATTGGTAATGGTAGGTAGACCAATCCACGATGCCCAATGATGTAGTTTGATTCTCTGTTAAGACTAGTGGACCACCTAATGCCCTCTTACCTTATACCTTCTCCTCTTAAGTGACTTTCAGTGCTTTGTAAAAGTCACATAGTGCTCATGATGTGATTTATTTTCACTTATGTTTTGCCAAAATTATTTATAATTATTTGAATATTGTTTTTAAGTTGATTGAAAACTAGCATTTTATTTTATTATCTTTGAATTTTCTTTTTTTAAATGGTCGATCATGGACATTGTGTTGAAATTTATTTTATATTTCTGGGTTTATCTTTTCCTTTGAGACTACTTAGTCTCACTTTTATTGGTTTTCCCTTACATGATTAGTTGATTCTCTTAATTTTTTTATGATTATTGGTGCTGGTTTCATATGTGTTTGTATGTACATAACTGGTACACCTATTTCATGGTGTGGGGGAAAATAAGTAGCTTGGAATACAACTAGTGGGGCATGCTAGTGGGTTGTGATAGGAACTAATCATTTCGGTTCGTGATACCACCCTTCCCACCCCACCATACGTGATGGTTATATATATACATATGTGGTCCTTGCATGGGGTTATGACTCTTTTGGGAGGTCTAAGGAGTTTTTATGATAGAGCACAGTGTTTCTCAGTCATTTCAATAATGATATCATTCTATGTTGATGATGGGAGGACTAAGCAGATGATTTGATATGCAGTGGCAACTTGTTATTTTGGCATATATTTTGATTGGTTACTTCAGTATGGTCTAATATGGTTCAGTGTTATTTAGTCAGTTTCAATTGACATCATGGATGGATACCTATCCTATTAGTGTACCCTTGCCATGATTGATGCTCATTATTCTTCTCTCAATATGATTTAGACATTGGATGGATACTTGAGCTTTCATGATTGTGTGCTTCAATTGGTTAGTGACAAATGCGAATAAAAACATGACTTATATTGGGATAAAATTTGTTCTCACTTTTTTAGTTTAGAGGTTAATTGCATTTCAGTTGGCACCTTATGATATTGATCAATATAGCATAGTTTGATAATATCACTTAGTGTGAGAGTTTGGTTTAGCATGATTTAGCATTCAGGCTATTACCATGATTATGTTGGTTTCATATTTGACACTATATGTCTTATTCCTATTGTACCATGGGATTATATAAGGGTTATTTGTAACAAGAACTTATGTTATGGCATATCAGAGTATTGATAGTAGGGTTTGGGTGTTATCACCTCTATGACTATTTGGGGATTGAGTATTTGATTTTTGTAATATCATAAGGATTTATCCAGTAACAGATTATTACTATTAGATAATATGATGGATTACAATACATGAGTTTATTTTAGCATCATCGAAGATGATACATTTTTCAAGAGAGGGTGAATGTAATACCCCTCTCACATTCGTCAATGTGTTCTCAATGATGTGTTGTCATGTGGATGACCAATGTGTCAAGTGTGTCATTGAATGTGACATGTGAGTGAGATATATTGTAGTAAGTGGTTGGTTTTATTTTAGCCATTTTGTTATGTTAGCTTAGTATCAAGTTCATTGTTTCTCTTGTAGGACCACTTTGGACTATGTGTGTTGACTCTTGTAACAATTCATATTTTTACATATTAGTCGCTTTGACTTCTAGGGGTTTTCTTGTCGATATATTATTTTAAAAATTTCATCCTGTTAGAATTGGTTATGTATTTATTCTAATAGCGTGTTTGAACCTGTCATAGGATCAGGTTATATTAATTTGGTCTCGAGTAGTCAACTTGTATCTTCTAGGTGCTTTGAATATAAAATCTTGTTTAAGATAGGAATAATAATTTTGTTTCATTTGTATTTGAACCTAAGTAACATTTATTAATAAATATAAATATGTTTGTAAATAATTGTATAAATTATCATTAAACTAGTATTTTTGTAGATAAACAAATTTATTATTCATAATTTCAAATAAATATATATTATTGGTCTCAAATATTATTCTTTCCATCAAATATATTTAATGCATTCAATTAGTTGATTGTCTTAATGTAAAACTTAACTTGCCAAAGTAATATATATAATTAAAAGAAAAGTGAATAATGATGATGATGATGATGATGATGATGATGATGATGATGATGATGATGATGAACCCTAACCCTAAACTTAAATAAAAATAATAAAATAGTACAAGTCTCTCTATTTAAAAAGCCAAACAAAAAGGAAGAGAGTCATTTTGCAGGTGTGGCCAAGAGAGAAGATGAAGAGAGATGGAGGAAGAAAATGGAAGATGGAGCTTCACTTACAGGCAAGGGGTTTCTTTTCCATTAAATCCTTCTATGTTTTCCAAATCAATAAACAAATTTAATATTGTATTTTAGTCAGATTATTTTTTTCTTTATTTAAATTAGTTGTTATTTATATGTTTTTAAATTATAATTCTCTTAAAATCCACATGATCTAATTCTATTACCTCTAAACTGAGCATAATACATTTCTATTTTTAGAGTTATGTGTGTATATATAATGAGAAATACATACATACATATATTTAATTGCATGAATTTATTTTTAAATTATATATATATATATATATATATATATATATATATATATATATATATATATATATATGATAAAAAAATTATTTATATATAAAAAAATAAAAATAAAAATAAAATCTTGTATTTTATTAAAAAAGAGAAAGAAATAAGGGGGGACCGGTAGCTGTGCCATCCCCAGCGCTTTCCATAATGGAAGGAGGGGTGGTCTATCGGCTAAACCCTAGGATAGGGTTTTATAAATAAATAAATGAATAATATTTGTTAAAACAAAAAACAAAATAAAAAGGGATTATATTTATATTTAAAAATACATTCATAAATCGATGACCAAAAAAACAAGGGTTTATAATTATTTTGTTAAAAAAATGAAAAAAATACATGTGGGGTTTATAAAATGTATAAATGTCAAAAGGAAAAAAATAAAAATAATATATATATATATATATATATATATATATATATATATATATAATTCTCATTTTTTGGGTTAATATTATAGATAATATTATTTATGAAATAAAAATTATATATAATATGGATTATAAACAAATTATTAGATTGGGAATATTTATATATATAAATATAAATAAATGAAATAATATTTTTATTAATTGAGTATATAATCTTTGTAAATGAATACGTGCATGTGTATTTTTATGAATCTATGACATTTGATAAGTTTATATGTATGGTTACGTTGTTAATTTTGTGTCATTAATATTGTCAGAATGTAAAGTTGAAAGTATATATAAATATATAATTTAAATAATAATTATCTTTAGTTTTGGAATGGGGAAATTTGTGTGGAGGCATAGTAGTACATTTATAATAGTGATTAGTTATTTTGATATGAGATCATAATATGAGATAAAAACATCTATTTGTATGATGTGAAGAATTTGAGATTGAATCGTTCCTAATTACCGTTGGAAACAAATTTAACCTATAAAGAATTTAGAAGTTTTATTTTGATTGTTTACTATACAAGTACATAAAATTCAATAATATTACCTTGTTGAATTTGTGACGGTTTATTTCATTGGAGGAAACTTTATTAGCGAAGTTAAAACTAGGTCTTGCCCTAGTAAATATATAAATGATTTGACATTACAATTTTCAATCTGTGAAGTATTGCAAACAATATTATTAGTATTCCTATTGATGTCATGCTTGATGAAAGTTTAGAGAGTAATCATTTATACAATGCATAAGATTGCCAATTTGATTTGTTGATCTAATGGGTTTGTGTAATTGTTTGTATTGGTATGTTTTTATTACTAGTTTAACAATAATTGTAATTAATAGATGTGTAATAGTAAATGGTTGTTATTGATTATTCATATGTCTATTGATATTAGTCACTAAATTTAATATCTAAAATTATTTATTAATTTGAAAAAGAAATGAAGTGGTTTAGGGAGTAGAAATTCCTTGCTCAAATTTTAGCTGACTCCTTGTCTAATTTTATAATGCAGGAAAAAGAGTCCTAGATCAGTGTCATAGAGATATTTAATGTTATTTTTATTTATAAATGTTTATAAGGAAGTTGTCATTGTGTGATATTAGCCTATTCAAAGAGTGTTTAAACGTTATGTAATTTTGATTTGAATAGGATGATGGCATGAAATCGTTGTAAAGAATCATTTTACTATAGTAAGTTGTACCCATGTTGGCATGATTGTACAAAGCATTAATATAATCTTGTAATACTTTCATATTGTTATCATTATTAAAATAAAGTTTCTTGTGTTTCAACAAATGAGTTGCAAACATCATAACCTTGTTTCAAGTTTGTTTAGTGCTTAAAATACTTACAAAGTTTTGTCATGCTATAGAAATTATTGTTTAATCTTTTTATTGTTTTGTTATCCTATCAAATCCTATAGATGTATGTCTATTATGAATAACTTATAAATAAAAAATGAAATATTCAAGTTGAATGGAGTTAGTCTTAGATATGTAATGAAATATTATTTGTAAATCAAACTTTCATAACCAAAAGAAAGTAGCAGATAAGACTGAAAGAACCATAAAATTTAATATATCTAGATTTATTGTACATATATAATAAGTAATGTAACGATAATGATACAGAAATGTCATACAAGGATTTATCTAGATCACTTAATCATAAATTGATTTCCTTAATTATTGGAAATAAATCAATTAAATTAAATGACTTAAACTTAAAATAAAATCAACTTAAGTCACTTGGAATCTGATTCAGACAAATAATTGTATTAGTTAATTGACATAAATAGAAATTTAAAATCTCTACCTCTATCTTAATATAATTTGGTTTATAAACATGTAATTTTATACCTCATTAGATGTATTTTGGTGAAACTATTTCAAGAGACAAAGGTTGAAATTAAACACTATATGACTCCTAGCTTTCAAAGTGTCTCCAAAATCACCATTCCAAAGGAATCTAGAGTGAAAGAATCAAGAATCTTGAGGTTGATAGAGAGTTATTTTATACTAAAATTGTCACTGGTAACTCCAAACATCCAATTAAACATTGTTTAGTACTTTTAATAACTTAATACTAAATACAATTTATTCATAGATTTCTTGTCGATTCTATTTTTTGTCTACACAGTCGCTCAGGAAAGAGTGTTAAATTAGTAACCCAGTCTAGCACTTTGAGAGATCAAAGGTTGTATCACGCAATTTTGAGTTTCATATTTGTGTATCAATATTTATATTTGATTTTAAATGTCATTTGATATTTTTAGCAAGGTCATTTTGAACCTTGTTCAACATTGGTTTTGTTCTTATTTTTTGAGTTAGGTTCAGTGAAGTCACTCCAAAAGTGGGGTTGTAAAAATTACCTAGTTTGATATTTATAGAATATTATAGATATAACCTATATATTTGAGTTTCATATCAATATATAAAACTTTTTATTTCATTTATATTATTTTTTAGTATTTTTGGTGAGCCTCTTTTAGGGGTAGTTGACATTTTTTATAACTGACTTTTGTTGTCTAGATTACAAGGTCATTTCAAAATTAAATTGTTAAAAATAGTAAATGAAGTCATTATTTAAAACCAAAAGTTAATAGTGACTTATTTTGGATTTAAATATGTTTCAAAAAATTTATTTATCTATTTTGGATATTCTTACTATTTTAGTAGTTTGATTCCAAAACTACTTTATTCTAAAATCTTCTAGGAAGAATCATTTTCTGTGTTAAAATCGCTTTGTAACACTATGATATTTTAGTGATTTTATTCTAGAGATAAATTATGTGTTCTTAAGGGTAGCTTATATCTAATGTATCTGGGAAGTCGTGTCAGAATTAATTATCTCTTAGTATGGCTTTTTTTCCATCACTATTTGATAAGTATATTAATGAAAGTGTGACTTGTTTTTGAGGTGAGTGAGTCAACCCTTATTGCTTGATATGTTGTGAAATTCTACCTCAACATAAGTGGCTTGCATCATTTAGAATGTTCTTGTATAGTTTAGAGTTTGTATTTTGGTGGAATGAAATAAGGGTTAGTTGTTCCTTCAAGTTACTTGTTTATGGATGTGATTTATTAAATGTGTGTAAACCTAATGCACATTGGTCTAGTTCTGATAATTTGATGAAGTGTTTAGTTGAGTGTGTTTGGAGTTGTGCATATATAGCATTGCATAAGATAGAGTTAAAAAAATTAGTAGTATTTTTGTGGGTTTTATTTGGGTAAAATTTTGGGCATGACACATCTTTTGAGGGAAGTTGTTGAACCTATGCAAGAACTATCCTCAAAATAAAGATATCTACATGATATGTGTTATCATGAGCATATATTATATTTACATAATAAACCAATATAATGTGTATACATGACATTAGAATGTAAGATAATCTGAGCATAAGTTGGAAATATATGATGTATGTTAGATATAGAATTCAAAAAGTTGTCAAGATAGATATAACAATGTAAGCATGTATATGAACAACATGTCCAAGTAATAATATATGTAAACTACCTAGGGGGATGGGGCATGATATCCATAAAGACACCCAAGGAATAAAGGGATATGTATGAGGGCACTCATGGAATTTAAAACTAGATGTGCAATAAAAAAGTAAGACAAATGTCATGGACATGATGCATATATGAAATCATACATACAACACACATGAGACATGCAAAGTAGGGTAAGGGGACATAATACAAGGTACATGGGCACATGTCACTAAATCTAAGAATGTAATACATACAAGAGCATGTTTAAATGTCCACATACTCAAAAAGCAAACAAGTTGGATTAGAGCCACATATAAGGACATGTTCAAATGTCTACATACACAATCAATAAAGTGCACACAAGGACATGGGCACATGTACAAAGCATACATACAATGAAAAGAAGTAGATTAGAGCCTTGGAATAATGGATATTCAAATACCCTCAAATAGATGTAAAAGCAGAAAGACACAATCAAGTCTAAACTAGAAAATTATAAATGTAAGTATGCATGAATATGTGATACAAATATATATATAAGAGCAAATATGTACATAAACTAAGTCTATAGTAATAGTAGTCAGAGAAAATAAATCTGGGTGGTATAGAATGATATAACCTGGTGAATCAAAATATTTGTATAGGATGCCCCCAATAGGTGAATATATTAATGTTAAAGTAATGTATGTGCCCCTAATGGGTAAATAATATAAATTTTGGATATGTGTGATGGACCTAAGTCTTACAAGAATCTAGGAACACTCAACAACAGTAAGTGAAACATGTATGTGTGATAAATTTGACTATACTAAGATAGATAACATATGTAGTACCTAGAAAGTATAAAGAATGTAAACATGGATATGTAAACAATCTATTGTTTTTGTTTTTGAGCAATATTTGATTATTTTTGTATTTCTAAACATATTATATTATTTTTGTGTTGTTTAAGTATAATATATGTACATGAAACATGAAATTGAAACTATATATAATGATAAAAGTAAGAGAAACTATGTAAAAGTAGAGAGATATTACTAACTGATGAATCTCATAAGAGACCCACTATCGAGGTGTCATGTATCAAAGAAAGGAAGAGTTACCACATGCTATGGGAGGAGGTATCTGAGATATGTGAATTGAACATACTGAGTAATCTATAGTTAAAATTTTCCTGTGGAGTGGGGCTATAAATATATGAAGCTAATTGAACTAACATGTGGAATATGGCATGCACCATCTGAATCCTGATAAAAGAGTAAACAAGTGACCATACTACTCATGTTGTGTAAGTGTAGTAATAGCCTCTAGAATTGATACTACTTGTGGTGTACTTATGGTAGATATATTTGTAGACTCTATAGAAAATATCTTAATCAATTGTCATTTTGAAACTATGTTTTATTGTGAATTATGTCTTGTAAATATCTTAATTAATTGTTGTACTGATACTATGATCTCTACCAAATATTTTAATCTATTTTAGTACTGAGACCATACTCTGATCTCTGTGATCTTTGCCAAATGTCTTAATTATTTATCATAGTAAGGTTGTGCTCTTATCTCTATTATTATTGCCAAATATATTAGTGGGTTGTCATACTGAGACTATACTCTAATATTTATGATTATTTTGAAATTTCTTAATTGGTGTCAAACTAAAAGTGGTGGTAGAGTTGGTTCCATTAGTTTACCATGATGCTATAAGTAGGTTGATCTTTGTAAATTGGTTGTCATCTCTACTAAGTTTGTGGTGCATGTGATCTCACATAAGTGGGTATCATAGAAACAACATGGATTGTATGATGAGTAACCAATGGTTCCTTAAAATGAAAGACCTAAGATAAGTCCCTTATAATAGAGTGTGATCTAGAAGAGTGTGGAGAAGGAGATATTGATGCTCCCTGTGTGAATGCTATAATGCCTTTGTCAAAACATTTGTCAATATTATTTTTGAGTGTATAACAATTATTGTCCCAATGTCCATTAAATCTATGATAATTTTAATATTGTTTATTTCTTATTCTTTGCAAACGATGTGTTGGATGATGTTAAATAGGAGGAAGGGTGATCATCCCCCTATTCAGCAATGTCAATAATATGTCATGAGGCCTATCTTTATCTACAAATTATATGGCCCTAATACTGGTGTCTTGTGCTCTATCCACTATAGTATATTCTCTGTAAAGTAGATATTTACCTTTGTTGAGTATATTGATTAGTTTTTCCTATTCCATTTTTTTCTTTATCATAGGTGGATTAGGTGATTGTACCATTTTGGATAACTGTGATTGTAAGATATCTAAATTTAGAACTATCTTTGAATGTGTCTCAACTAGTCCAAACTTCTTCTCCAATGCCATAGCTATATAACATAGATGCCAAAATGATTTAGATGTCTCATATAACAATTTATCCTTAGGAGGAAAACTGAGGCCTCTATAAAAGATGAGTTGTACGTCTAGGCTAGTAGATTAACTATTGAATACATGATTTGAATCATAATATGTAATCATTTACTATTTATTCCTTAGTGTACTAAAGACAACCTCTAATATGTGATTTGAGGTCCCTTGTTCTAATTATAATACATGAGAAAGAATTCTTCTAACTCATCATATGTGTGTAGTGAAACACTAGGGAGTGAATTATGGAACCAATTTGATGTATGACCCTATAGAGTATGTGGAAATATATATAAAAGAACCAAACTATGAGTGACATGTGCCACAGCTTTTTTTTAAGCTTCAAGGTACAAGTATGGATCTCCATGTCCATTTGAATTTTCTATTGTTAGTATCTGAAAGTTTTCTATTAATTTTGTGTTGAAGATAATGTGAAGTATAGGATTACCATGGATGCATTGGAATCAACCCAAGATTAGTGTGCTTTACTTTCCAAGATGAGTTGGTTTACTTGTTGTAAAACACCCACATCATGCATCAAAAAGATTACCTATTGTGAATGTATATTAACATCATCAAGTGGTTCATTTAAATCTTAAATCTTATTATTAATTTTATCCATTGGTACACTACATCGGGGAACATGGGTAGAGACAGTGGGTTTTCTCACCATAACCTTTGGAGGGGTGATAGCTTGGGCCTGGTGAGAGGTAAATTGGATATCACCCTCATGGAGGTTAGAATGAGAAATAGGTTCTACTATAGTAGGGAGTGGGGGAGATTCATTGATATCCCTTATATTTTTAATTGGTAAATAAGTATCACATGCTAATGGAATAAAAGACACATCATTATCATGCAAATGTATAGTGTGTAAGCTAGGAACATGAATGTAAGTTTTTACTTGTTTATCTAAAGACATATTATCACTTGAATTAATATTTTATAAAAAATATATTTGAACATGAGATATGGATGAAGTAAGGAGCGAATGAGAAGGACTAGACTCAATGTCTTCTTCTCTAAAATCATAATAATCATTGTTATTCCAAGCTGCATCAAAATCATAATTTATTTCAATTGTAGAAGGGAAAAATAGGTGTCATTTCCATGCTCACTAAGATAGAGAGTAGAAGAATATTTTAATTTTTTTATTACTATGCAATATATCATCATGTGTAGGTATAATGCAATGCATGTCTTCACTAGCTATGAGTGGAATGCATGTATGATCATTATTTTCAATCTTGGATTCAAGGGTAGAAGTAGAAATCATGTTTTAATTTGGCATATTATGACATGTAAGAGGAGTTAGAGATATTTGAATTATGTACATTTTACATACAATCATTGTGTTAAGATTGAAATGTAAAAGAAGGTGATAAAATAATATCATCTAATTTAGTTTATGCATTGATAAAAGGCTTAATATAATTTTTACATGATTTTTTAAATTGAACTGAGAAGGGTAAAGAATGTGCATTTTGCTTTTCTATTCTAGGAACATCATATATAATGTTACTTCAACCATGCAAAGGTAAATTGATTTTATTGTTTTTGTATTGATTTAATTTGAATAAGGATGTAGAAAAAGTGGTTGAAAAGCTAAGATCATATTGAAACAATCCCTACCAACAAGGGGTTATTTTAGAATTATATTGTTAGTTTGATTTTGAAAAGTAGGAGAAGAGAGAGGAGAAAGAGAAGAAGATGAATCTAATCTATCGTTATCAATAATTTCATTGTCATGCTCATAGTAATCATCTTATCCATCATTATAAAAACAATAATAATCATCATTATGAATGAAATCATGCTCATTATCATGTGATAATGTATAATCTTGAAAAATTATCCATTAATTTGTATAATTATGTGAAAAAATTAAGAATTAATCAACTGGGTGAGTGGCAAGAGGTTTTTTGGAAGTCATTTTAAACTTGCCAAAAAAGAGAATGTGAAGAATGAACTGAAAGAGTGTGCCAAGATCTATGAATAGCATTCAAACAATCAATGTCAATTCCTGTAGAGAGAGCTCCAAAATTCCAAGAGAGAAAAAATATGCATTAACCTATCTATTGAAAAATGTGAATGAGTCAATTAACCTTACAAAAAGAAAAGTGGGGTACATATAGAGATAATTAGGGAAATATGAGGAAGCCTCTAATTTTCCTAATTAACTAAATAAAATTAGCCTATGAACCCCTTATAACTAACCTAAGAAATCTTAAATACATAGAAAGACCATACAATCATGTAGAAAAAATTCAGTGGGAAAAAGCTCTACACTAAAACCCCCCCTTAAGTGTAGCTTAGGTGAGATGAGAATTGGGTCCTAGAATTGAAAGCCTGATGAGGCACCCAAGTACATAGTGATAAACTTCCATAGGCAGAAGAAGAAGCTGGAGTAGCCCTAACCCCAATGAGAGCTCACAAATGAACAAATTTACTCTCTATGAAAGGCTTGGTTAGAATATCTATAATCTGCTCTGATGTTGGATAGTATCAAAGATCAATGACTTGCTCGTTGATAATCGCCTTGATGAAATGCATGTGAATCTCTATGTGCTTGGTCTTTGATGGAAAAATAGATTTCTATAAATATGGATAGTGATTTTGTTATCACAGTAGATGATTGTTGGATTATGAAACTAGACACCAAACTCAGTGAGAATCCCCTGAAGCTAGATTGCTTCAGTGGTAGCATTGATAGCCCTTTTGTATTCTACCTCTATGGATGATAAATAAATTACATGCTAATGTTTGCTTGACCAACTTATTGGACCCAAACCAAGTGAGAAATTGTAGCCCAAATTAGAATTTTGAGTCTGAATATCTCTAGCCCAATCTGAATTTGTGTATATGATCAAATCAACTTCTATTTCTACTCCATAGTGTATCCCATAGTTGTGCAAACCTTGAATGTAGTGAAGAATCTACTTTGTTGCTTTCTAGTGCAACTCTTGTGGCTCCTAAATAAATTGGGAAACCAAAGCAATTGCATAGGATATGTTAGGTCTAGTGTGTGTGAGATAGATAAGACTACCTATGTGTTGCCAATACATTGTTGCATCAATGATTGGTGTAGGACAATCAGCCTCAAACTTCACACTATATAAGAAGGGAGTAGGATCTAGCTTATAATCAACCATGTTAAACCTCATAAGTAAATTAAGAGAATACTTGGATTGTGATAAAGTTATCCTAGAATCTAATTGAATGATTTTAATCCCAAGAAAGTAGTGTAGTAATCCCATGTCTGTCATTGAAAATCTGTCTGATAGTGCAATTTTTATTGCTGAGATGGATGATCATGATCTCCCTATAATCAGTAAGTCATCCACATAGATAACTAAAATCAATAGATAATCATCCTATCAAAAGATATAGACATTTAGATTTGAATGGCATCTAGTGAACCTAACTGTGAGGAGAAAGGAGTCCATCTTAGCATACCATGCTTGAGGGGCTTGTTTGAGCCTGTATATAGATTTCTTGAGTCTATAGACCAAGGAGGTATCTTCCACAAAGCCTTGTAGTTGCTCCATCTATATATCTTTCTTGAGGTCACCATGTAAAAAAACACTCTTTAAGTCCATTTGGTGAACATCCCACCGATGTATGACTATGATCACTAGATTGAGTCTTATAGATGTCATCTTGGCTACAAGATCAAATGTCTTAGTGTAGTCTACACCAAGCACTTAAGAAAACCCTTTTGCAACCAGATGAGATTTGTACTTATCAACTGACCCATCTACACCATACTTGGTCTGATAAACCCATTTACACTAGACCAATTGTCTTTCTTTAGGAAGAGGGACCAAATCACATGCTTTGTTCTTGACTAGAGAGTTATACTCTTCCTACATACCAAAATCCCATTTTGGAATCCCAGATGCCTCATGAAAGGTTTGAAAATCTAAGACTGGGAAATTAGGCATGTGATGTCCCTTGAAACTATGATCATGTCTACCTTGTATTTGATGGATTTACAATGCATCTTCTAGCACTTTGAAGTGTCTGTCTAGCCCAAATTAGACCAAAATTATATGAGATAAGAGAATCAAAAGGTGATTCCTCATTAACTATAGTGTGAGTGTGAGACAAAGGAGGAGATTCCTTATCACTTCTCTCATCACTTGAACTTGAAGAAGAAGAGTCATCCTCATCATCATGAAGATATTAAGGTAGATTTATGTCATAGTCTAAAGTGAAATTAATATCTAGTGATACTTTTAAAGAGCTTAGAGTGCTAAGATTGTTTTCAAGTGGGCCCTCATGAAACTTGACACTCCTTTCAATGAATAACTCATGAGTTTTAGGATAGAGAAGCTTATATCCATTAACACCCTTTGCATAGCCCACAAAGATGCAAGACTAAATCTGAAGGTCCATTGCCTTGCATTTCTTCTAGGGAACACGGGCCATTGCTAGTGATCCAAACACATGAAAGTGATCTACTATGGGCTTGTGACCATCCCAAACTTCAAAAGGATTGATTCCCTTCAAGGTTTTATGTGGAACTCAGTTCTAAATGTAACACACATAGTTGATTACTTTAGCCCAATATTGAGGAGAAAGAGACTCTGATTGAAGCATGCAATTTTCCATTTCTTTCAAGGTACGATTCTTGCATTCAGCCACACCATTATATTAAGGACTATATGGAACTATGTGTTACATCTAAATCCCCTCTGATGTGCAAAACTACTCAAAACTATTATTGACACACTCTTTTCTATTTTTAATCCTTAAAATTTTGATGGAACATTATAACTACTTCTCCACAAGTGCCTTGAAGTCTTTAAAGTTATTAAAGATCTCAAAATTCTTTTTGAGAAAAAACACCCAGGTGTACCTCAAAAAGTCATCAATAAATGTGAGCATGTATCTTATCCTATTGAATGAAGGTTTTGGAAAGGGTCCTACTAAGTCATTGTAGACTATCTCTAGCTTTTGTTTGGTTCTCCTTGCTTTGCCCTTATCATATTTCTCTTCTAGATGCTTACCAAGAATGCATCTATTGTATAGGCCATCCAAGAATTTGACTTTAGGCAATCCTGAAACCATGTCTTGATGACTGAGTTGCTCCAGGTAATGGTAGTTTAAATGGCCAAACCAATCATGCCATAGTTTGATCACTCCATCTGCATGAGTAAGCAATATAGCTGAGGGCTGATCTTGGGCAAGTTATGAGAAGGTATACAACCTAGACTAATGATTGGCCTTCCCATAAGCCACTATGGTGTTACTGTGTAGCTCCTTGATGACCACTAAATTAGGTGTGAACTCAACTCACTTCCCTGCACCTATATGAGTGATTTGATATACTAATAGAAGATTGGTGGATAGTGAAGGAACACACATAACACTATTGAAGGTCTCATCACTTACTTCTAATGATCTTTTACTGTTGACTTCTATTGAAGTGTCATCACCCATAAGAATTGAAGTCACATAACATGGCTCTATTTATAGAAATAGATCCTCTAAGAAGGCCATGTGATAGGAAGCACCCAAGTCAATAACCCAAGTCAAAGGCTGAGAAGCTACTGCAACAAGTGCCTTGCCCTTATTTTTACCATTTTTCTTATCTTTACCTTTTTTAGAATCTTGTGATGATGTGTTCTGAGATGAGAATTCTAGAAAACTGATGTTTTTCTTCTCAAGCATCTTAGTCAAGGTGTCAATCTTATTTTTCATGCACTGAGATTCATCTTTCCCAAGCTTCTTAAAAAAGTTGCATTTGAGTTTCTCTTTCTTAGTTTCTTGCTTGAAGAGGACTCATTTGATGATGCCTTAGGCTTGGCATCTGATTTTTTATTCTTCTTGTGCTCACGATTAGGTTTAGACTATTTCTTATCCTATTTGTCACTGTTAGAAGGCTTATTCTTACCCTGATTGATAATCAAGGCATGTGATTTTAAAGAATTTAATACACCCAGTTGAACTAACTTATCTTACTCCTGATTTAGATTGACAACAAACTCATTGAATGATGGCATTTTCTAAGTGGATCCAATGCACGTTTGGTAGCATGAAATGTAGAGACAAAAAATGAATAGTCATGACCCATTTTTACAAGCATAGATAAAATCAATTGGTCATCTATTTTCTCAATGCCACATTATTTCAATTGTAATCTTAGTGATTTAAACTTTGTAAATAAGTCTTTTAGAGTGTCATAGTCACCTAGGTTCAATGTGATGAGCTTATTCTCCAACTCATGACCCCTTATGATGTCTTGTACTCCAAAAATCTTGTCCAAGATTATTCAAACTTCATTCAGATTTTTTGTAGATTCAACATGAAATAGGAGGTCGAGAGACATTGACAAACATATAAACCCATAGGCCTCATCATATATATTGTACCACTTAACCTTTTTTGCATCTATAGATGGCTCAGTTTTCTCGCCCATAATAATCTGATAGAGTCCTCTACCTCTCAAAGTGAGTTACATTTTAGACTTCCATTCTAGATAGCTAAACAATGTGAGTGGTTCAATGTTTAGATCCATTAGTGCATATTAGAATAAAATAAATTATAAAATTAAAATTAAATCAAAAAATAGAAAGCACATAGTACAAGTACCCCATGAACTATCAAGAATACTCCCCCCCCCCCCAAAAGTTACAATTCAAACACTCTCAGTCTTAGACATTAGGCACAACTAAGAATGCATCTATCAACAATCAATGTTAGAAAGTATCAGAGGTACATCAGGCACTACCGATAATGCATCCAAGAGGAAAGGTACAAAGTTTTGAAGAGAGTTTTAAGCTATTACACCATGTAAAAAATAGATGTTACAAAAGTCCTAAAATAATGTCATCAATGCATAGAGATAAAGAAAATATGCACTTTCAAAAAAAATGGCATCAAAAAAAGAGCTATAGATTGAAATTTATAGCACTTACTAGTTCTTACTCCCACATATTCGTGGACCCTTTCCAAAAATGGAAATTTTTTTCCAGCTCTATTTTTTCATTACCTTTCACCTAAAATTTGATACCTCCTTAAACATCATGTGGGTTTATGCATCTGATTTACTTTGGGTTCATGTAACTGCATTACTTATAAAAAGTAATAAGCAAAATCTCTTTGAAAACCTAAATGGGTCTCTTAGTGTAATTTGGGTTCTTCTGCTCCTTCACTTCGGGTTTTTGTAACTACTTTGCTTATAAAAGTTATAAGTAATTGACCTTGAGAAACCTAATTACTTCTCCTTAGTGTATTTTGGGTTCTTTGAAATACTTTACTTATAAAGTAAATAAGTGACAAGTAATCAAACTTGGAAAACTCGAATGGGTCTATCCAGTACAAATTGAGTTCTTCAACGTGCTTTACTTATAAACTAAATAAGTAATAAGTAATCAACCTTGGTAAACATGAATGGGTCTACCCCAGTGCAAATCAGGTTCTTGGAGAAGTAAGACTACCCCAAAACCTTGAATTAGTCTAGTAGCAAGTTTTCATGCTAGAGAAACCTGATTACTTCAATTTGTTGACTTGGAGAAACCTGAAATGGTCTACAGGTAAGTAATCACACTGAAAAAACTCAATTACTTCAAGTAATCACCTGGGAGAAACCCAAAATAGTCTATGGGATTAAGTAATGGACCTTAGAGAACCTAATTTGGTCTATAGAGTGTAGATCAAGGTTTACAGGAGTGATCACTTGGTCTATATGGGTGCGGTACCAGTTGAAGGAAATTGATTTTTAGGAAAATCTATGAAGTTTATCAAAAAACTAAGAACAACCCATTTTATATGTCAAAAAACCCAAAAAATATATAAAAATAGATTTTTCATCAAAGGTATTTTGACATAAGTTTTGAGGTAGATTAAGAAAACACCTCCAAGGTCAAAAATGACAGCCAAAATAGAAAAAAACCAACAAGGTGAATGCATGGAGGATCTTACTAGGGAATCTGATGCATGAGACTATCAAGACAGCTCTGGTACCATGAAAAAGTGTGCTAATATCTTTTAATAACTTTCAAACAATCAATGCCAATTCCTATAGAGAGATCTCCAAAATTCTAAGAGAGGAAAAATATGCATTAACCTGTCTATTGCAAAATGTGAATTAGTCGATTAACCTTCCAAAAAGGAAAAGTGGGGTACATATAAAGAAAATTAGGGAAACATGAGTAAGCCTCTAATTTTTTTAATTAACTAATTAAAATTAAATAAAATTGGCCTATGGACCCTTTATAACTAACCTAAGAAAGCTTAAATACATAGAAAGGCCATACGACTGTGTAGGCAAAACCCAGTGGGAAAAAGTACTACACTAACATGAGAAAAAAATAGGTATAATATAATAAAACATAAATATATTTGAAATTATGCTGAATATTCACTCTAATGTGTATAAAAAATAGAAATTTAATTGAAATCCTAAGGGCTAATTTTTGATTAATGAGGACCTAGTATGCAGATCTAAAGTTTGGAGGGTTTTAGACAAAATTTTGAAATATTTAATAAATGAAACCATAATAGAGGAATGATATGGATTAGTTAGGTTATGAAAAAATTAAGAAAAATCATAAGTTAATAAACCCTAATTTATTACACAAAAATGGAGCAGGTAAACCCTAGGATGGAACTAGGGGTTTAAACTAGTATTTGAAGTAAGTTAGGTTCACTAAGTAATTTAATTGTTAAGGGTTATAGAGTTTAAGCCCTACATTGTTAAAGGGTTTGAGTATAGTAAATTAAGGTAGGAAATATTAAATAAATACAACCACTAGTTTGTGAAAGAGTTGACTTGATATGATATTTATAAAAATAATAATGAATGACATAAATGAATATTTAGCTAGAAACTAACTGAGATGAATGATATGGAGGCTAAAAATTGGAAGAAAAGTTGATCAAATTATCATAAATAGGATCCAAGTGTTATAATCCCTCTCAGATAATAGATATATACCTCAAATAATATCTTTATGGTTCTAGTGTCCACTCTCAACACTAGTGTCCCACTCAAAATTTTTGTAAACAATTTCTAGGTTTTGTATATCAGGTCCTATTCCATCTCTAGTCTAACTTTAAGTCTATGTGATCAATAATTTTTAGTATATCTCTATTTTCTTATGAAAACCTTAGGTTTTCATGCTTTCAAGGGCTTTAATGAATACCATGAGAAAAAGGATTTAGTGGGGTAGGATGGACATCTTAAACACCCCATTGTGTTGAGAATTTCCTACATACCAATACCCTAAGGAGGGATCAAGCCTGATGTAGTTCTCCCACCTAAGTGTTTAATACAAGTGTAAGTGAACACTAGTATGAGTGTCAACTTGAGTTATTTGAATGAGGCTTCTGACTAGAAATCTATATATTTTGAGCTTGGATGGTTGTAGATGATTGTATGCAAAAGTAAGACAAAATAGGGATCAATATCTTTGATTGTGCACAACTTGTTCTACGCTTGTTTATATATTTTCACCTGATTTCCATCTAGTGAATAAATGGCTAAAACTCATGCATATATAGTGATCTATTGACTATAAATGGTTTGAAATAGGTCTGGGATAACCTTAGGTGTCTTTGGAATTGAAAATATATCCATTGGGGCTAAAAAGATAGAGAAGGACAATGGCATCAAAATGGGACACTAAAATAAGGTGCTAGTGTCCAAAGTATGACACTAATGTCTAGGTGGTATAACCTAAGGAACTAGGGCTTGGATTCCTAAGGGAGGGTCTAAGACTAATTTTGAGACTTCTATTGATGCGTAAGGCCCATACAACATCTAGATAAGTGATTATATAATTTATAAGATAGGTCTAGGGCTAAGCTAAGGATGGGTGGTTTCAAGTAACACTCATTTCACTCAAGTGGCATTTTATATGACTACAATATTATATATATAATTTTTAATTAAATTCATTCAATGGGTCACCATTTCCCCACACTACATTCCTTTTATATCCTTATACAAGTTATTAATTAACATTTTTTGGTTGGATTGATTTCATGTGAAACCACAATAAACCAATTTAGCTTTCAAATTATTTTACATTTGATCCAAATGATCCATGGTTTTATGAATTTATGCCAACAATTCTTTCACATTCTATAATAATTTATTGATTACCTCTTCATTTTCTGGATTACTTTTATAAGTTCACAATATGGATTTCAATAAATTCATTTGTTTTTCATATAATTAATGCATTTTAGCTTCTTCTCCCACCACCATTAATTGAACAACTATAAAAAACATCAAACTTCATGCACTTATTACTTATCTCTTACTATAATTTAGAAGCTTCTTTGAACTTATTTTCTTTGTGTTTTATTTATTTTATCATGTTTACACAACATTATAAACATGTACATGGAAACATCATACTTTACTCGAGGATCCACACATTTAACACATAATGAAACCTTAAAAATATGTTATTTATATCCTTAGCATTAAAATTGAGTTTTTTTTAATAGTTTTCAATTACTACTAGTAATATTTGAACTTTGATTTCATCTCCTTGAACTTATCTTCGCTTAGTTCCTCTTCATATTATTATGTTGTCAGAGATTACATGCAAAAATATTCAACTTCCATGCTTAAAATTTTTAAGGGTGTTTTCTAAATGATATCCTCACCAAAAACTAACTATGGTCACTTCATGTCCACCATTTCTATTAAGTTCTAAAATTTATTTGCATACTTAGATTATTGTTTCCTTGCTTTAGTTCTTCTCATAAATCCTCCATACCTCTATCATAAAATGGGCACCTCTTCATAATTTCTATGGATAGTTTCATAAATTATATCATATAAATATTTTTTAGTATTTACCTCAAATAAAATCCCTTCACACTTCCTTTTTCCTCTTCACAAAGTTATTCACATTGTCCCTTTGTTATCAAATTCATCTTCAATGGGAATTAAATTTTCAAATAATAAATATGAATATAAAAAATAGTCCTAAATTTTACATTGCATCCTTTGTCATAATCCTATTCATAATCATCCCCATAAACACTCCTAAAGATTTAATTTTAATTATTAGACTCCCAACCCTTGCAAAATGTGTTCCTCCCACCTTTAAAACTCTATTTGATCACCATTTCTCATCAAATGTAATATTTACTTTGTTTCACATCTCAAATTATATATCCCCATTGAATCTCTATTTAGTTCTTCTTGTATTTCCTCATGTTGAGCCTCAATCCTTGGTTTAGTTCTTACTCCTCCTATTCATATGGCTATTTCTTCCTTACATAGTGTCTCTTGCACATTAACCTATTTCTGTAGAGTTATATCAATAATTTATTTTAAAATATCTATTTTTAGTGTGAGCTTGGAACCTTTACTAGAAATCTAGGTAAAAAATAATTTTTTTAACATGTCTTTCTATGATAGGAGCTTGTGGGATCACTTTAATACCAATTGATTCATGTTGTCTAGGTTCTTAGATATTTATTGATTATCTTGTGTAGTAGTATTTTTTCCTCATTTAGATGCTCAAATTGGAATCCTTATTTAAATATCTATCTTGATTAAAATTCTTCTTTAAATCCTCCTTTAATAAGACTTAGGGTAACACCTTATCTTTTAGTATAAAAAAAATACTTTCTGTCCTTCCACACCCATACACTTTGGGTTGTTTCCCCTTTGATGTCTCATGTAAAGATGAATATTTTTTAGGTTCAGTCACTTTATCATTTCCTTTTCCATGTTAAACTTATTATTGATATTATCTTCTTATTTATTATTCTTCACTTCTTTGTGCAATAAATTTGATAATTACCATTGGTATTTCCAATGGTTCTTCTTGTGTTGGTTTCATTGGTGTTATAAATTTCCTCCTAAAATGTTTCACACTCTTGATATTATATTAATCCTTCAAAACTTTCAAAAAAAATAAAGGTTTTATCTCCGAGTGATCATCATCAGATTCCTCATTTTATTACACTACAACATTCTTTGGAGGTTTATATATCCATCTTAATATATTACCTGGTGTGTAAATCACCACAAGTCCCACTATTGATCTTGGAATGTCCTTTACCCTATATGTGTAACAAATATTGTGCATGCACCACATAAGGTATTTTTTTGTAGGATGACCACTTTCCATCTTTAGTCATTATTTTTGCTAATTTATAATGTGTCATCACAAAAAAACCAATGAATCCTTGATAATATTTTTCCATCCATGGTGCTATTCTATACTTCTCCTTGAATTCATCATTCTTATTTTCATACCATGCCTTCATCTTCTTCCTATATGAGTTTATCATCTAATGAGTGTAAATATGCAACACACATTTCACTCTAGGTGACCGTAATCCTCCATATAATCAAAACATGTAGCTACCCTATAAAATACCAATTCATTAAATCATCATCAGAATTAGAAACATACCCTATTTGAACTAACATCCTAATTTATTCATATATTAACATTCCATCAAAACCTCTTTCACAATATAATCTACATAATTCAACACAAATATTATTTTAGCTATAAAATATGCCAAATATGCAATTTCCTTAGACACCATGATCCAATTTACTATGGATACTATTTTGGATATCATAATCCATCCAATAAATATCATATGATACATCATAAAATTTATACCACACTTATAGGCATCCTTTAATTTTACCCCTAACACCTTGACTTTTTTGTTAATTTTATAAATTTTATTCAATGCCCAGTGCATTTCTACTCATTCATTATTAAGGGTTGTTATTTTTATTATATTCATGGCTAGTATATTTAATCTTCACCCCAATATATTAAACCTTACCTCATGTGTTAAAATTACTAGATATTTCACAAGTTAGTTTTGATTTGTGAAGTATAATAGATCATTTATCTCCAAAACACTTGTAAGTGACATGCACCATCTAATAATTCTCTTCTCTCTTGCATTAATCAAATATGAGTCCAATAAAATTTGGTATTCCTTAGTTTTATGGTGGAAATATTCAACCACAACTTATTAAACATGTCATCAACATCTCTCATTCCAACATATATTTTTAAAATCACATGAATATTGTCAATTATTATGGTTTGTTCTTCATCTTCTTCTTTACTGGTGGTGGTGTCTTGGTCCTCTATGCACTTCTCAAGGATAGATATTCCTCATATTTTAACCCAAACTCCAAAATTTACTCTCTATGTTGCATATCCATGACTTATCTCTCTCATCTCATATATATTGTAGGTCCTAATTCCTTTCACCTTGGTTCCCTATGGAATGATTAATTTTTTCTAGAAATGCCTTTGTCACTTTTTTTCAAGATTTACCTAACTAGTCTCTCACTCCTATTTAGTGATATACTTGGAAATGTAGTTTCTATCCTAAATAATGTATCCAATCATTGTAATCAAACTAACATCTAAAATTCATTTTTAATTTGATGATGCATTAAATTCACTAATAGTATCAAAGATCTTAACTCATGTAGCTCTTCTTTTCAAGATTTGGTTTTTTAAAATCAAAAGTAAATGACTATTTATAATGAAAATTTACTCACTTATAATCCCACATGAATTAATTAATTAACATACACATTCATTTTATTTTAGTGTTATTTTTCAAAATTAAATCATCCCCTTCTTCTTGCATCCATTCTTTTTGCATTCGTAGGTTATGTACATCATTTCCTTTACAAAAATAATCTATGTGCATCAAGCCTATGAACATGCTTTCATAAATTTGTATATTATATTCAAATATTTACTATGTAACATATATAAATGTTCCATTAATTTTTTAAAATATATCACATGACACTTGACACACTCCAACACATTTTGATCATTTTTAGTAATTTCTCACTAAACTTGCACACTTATATACAATCATTGACATATATTTCATAAATATTTATATTCTCCTAAATCAATCATGAAATAAATTATATTTTATGTATCTAGATATATGAAACATATTTATATGTAAAATTTATCCAATTATAATGATCTAATTGATAAGTTTCTAATTTCATTCCCAATTCACCTAGTATGCTTTATATTTCAACACACTATACAAATGGTATTTCTACCTTATTAAACACTTGATTGTAAAATACTTACTAAATATACTTATATGTATGGAATAATAATTATAAAATATTCATCACTTGACTTTCCCCAATGGATTTACATGGTTTCCTACACTTAATAACATAAATCAAATATTATCTTAATCAAATACATCTAAAAATGAAGGAAATATTTTAAAATTGATTTTTTATCTTAGAATTAATGTGATATTTATGGATTACCCCCACACATCATTTGAAAAAAAATGGAACCTATTCCAAATATCTATCCTTTGTAATAACTCATTTGGGTGCCATAAATTTTTATCCTTCTCTTGTTCCCTGATCATGTTAAATTTACTTGGTGGCCTTTTGTCAACCTATGTCATTGCCTTACAATTTTCCACACACTTTCCACATTTCCAAGTGATCTCTTGTTAATTTTTTTCACTTTTATACTCTTTTCCATGCACTTCCACCTTCGTAGTGAGGTTTCTTTATCGACCTCTTTCTCAAACCAAATTCCTTGTTTGGCATCATTATTTATTTAGATTGAATAATACCTATTATTTTTCCTTCTATACATCATGCTTCTTGTGCATATCCTCCTTATATTTTTACTCTACTTTTATTCATACCTTAAAATATAGTATTGGTGAATTTTATTTCAAAATTGATTTTATCACACCATTATTCACTTCCTCTTTCTTGTGTGTGTTAGCCTTTATGATGTAGGAGCATCCTTCTTGGATAACTCAACTAGATGCTTATTTAAGAAAATTTTGATTTGATTAGTGTTTTAGAGTCTATAAGCATGTTAGGTTGGTTAAAAGGTTTTAGGAGTCATGTTAAGAACCTTGAAATGCTTTCCAAGAGGTCTAGAAGTGCTAAGGTAGGCTAGAAATTCAAATTTAGATTTTCTCACCAACTCTCACAATTCAAATATTTAAATTTGAAAATAATGTCTAAGGAATTTTGTGAACTATTAGTGGTCGTAAAAGTGTCAATAGTTAGTAAATATGAATAAATCCATCTAGGATCATTCCATGGGCCAAAAAGGTCACCTTATATGGAAAGAGTCAATCTCGGTCCTTATGCAAGTGAAACAATCTTGTTATAACTATTGGTAAGTAAGTTAGATTAGTTTAAAATAAATAAATGAAACATTCTACTTGGTGAAAAAAAAAGTTTAAAATAAATGAAAAAACAATCTTTATCCTATATCTTTAAGTGAAACAATCTTTATCCTATATGTTTCTATGAATGTTGATTGTGACCAAGATGTTCAAGGAAGGAGATTATAAAAGATGTTGTCTCTGATGCATGTAATAAATTTCTGAGTTTATTATTTATTTCTTGAATGATTTTGAGTTTTTTGTATCCTTTTTTTTCTTGTATCTTTTCTTGAATCACTTTACAGGCCTGTAGGGTGGTGCATACAAATGCAATGTGTATATAAGGTATCTTGAAAGAGATTAATATAGGTAAGAAAGGACATGATAATGGTTATAAGGGTGTTATAAATTGTATTTAAACATATCATATTTAAGTAGAGATTTTAAACCTCTTTTTGGACCCATAACCCTCAAGAAAGCACTGATAGACTTTGAAAATGGTAACTGTGTGAATAAAGAAGATAAGAATTTGATTGAATAATGAGAATAAGTCTAAAAGTGGAAAATTAACACAAGGAAAATATTTATTAAAGTGTTTTTAATATTAATTAACCTTATAATGAGTTTATATTCCCATATTGATAGCCCACATCTAAAGAAATTTGCCTTCTAAACCCTGCAGACTGTGTCTATGCTAATAGGAGTGTGAAACAAGGTATAAAGAGTGTAACAAAGGAATGGAGGAATAAATAAAATACTTGTAAAGGTTTTATATAGGTTATTCAGAATTAATGTATTGATTATATTGGTTATAAATTAGAATGGTAGCTTGAAATAACATAAACTATGCTCTCAAGTCCTCACTATAACTATAAGCCCTAATCTAGGGTTTTGATATTCAAAAGCAATTTGTAGACATTCTACTTGGTAAAAACACACAAAAATTTGTCATTTTATAAGGGCCAAGGTCAGGAAAAATATTTTTAATGTTTATATGTGATTGATTATGGTTATGTATCATTTTGAGATATTTGTAAATAGGGTTTTGAAAGGCCTAATTATGCCCAATAGAAAACATGATAGGAGTTGTAAAGTGGTTTGAGAGAAGAGTGTGAGGTTGAAATTTGATACATATATAAATTTAAATAGAGGGTACTAATATCATTAATTTATTTCATAATTGATATCTATATAGAGCCATACATTGAGAAGCTGAGCAAAAAAAGGCTACAAGGCCTGTCTAGAGAAAGGGAAGAAGTTGTCTTTGATGTAATTTTAAAATTTGAGTGACTTATGAGTTGTATATAGAGATTTATATGACCCTCAAGAGAATGTATAAGACCTCAGGATCATTCAAATAATTTAGTGAATCTTTGGAGTGAAGATAACTCTAGAACCTTTGTCAAAAGCTTGTTTAGAAATAAGGACCAAGAGAGAGATTGTTGATCTATCTATGTGAGTCACTTACCTCAAAAAAATTATGTAATTATGTTTGTGTGGATATTTATTTCCATTATTTATGTCTCTCAATTGGATGTTTAGTTATTAATGAGACCCATATCTTAATCATGATTGGTCCTTTCCTCTTCTTATTATTTACCAAACAGATATGTATCTATCCATTAGTAATTGAAGATGAGCCCTCATTTTAAAAATTTGTGTATTTATATTCCTATGATCTTAAATATTTTCATGGCCTAATAGGGACATGTTTGGATAAAATTATCATATCCCATTCTTCACTTATTTATCTCAAATATTACTTCATACATAGATTCCCTGTATGGTAGTAACATTGAAGATATTTATTATCTTCCTCATATGGATTTAATATTTACACATAAGACACACCATTATCATTATGTATGTGAATGAAAAAACTTTTCTCCCTATTATCATATCTCATATAACCATCTTGAATCACATATCTAGTTTCATGTTATAAAAATTTGGCCTTCCAAATAACACATGGTAGTTATCTGCGTCAACCATTTCTATAACTTTAAAGTCTACTAAGAAAGATAGTCTTACTATTCCTCGATCTGTGTTGTGTAAGACACTTTTGAAATTTATGTATCTTTTTTCTGGACTTGAATTATTCTTGTTTTCCATGAAAACCATATTTATTAAAGGTTAAAATGATGGCTTACCCATATCATTACATTCCCATTTTGTCAATATTTTCCCCTTTACACATATATCAATCAATTTATTGATCAATTACCAATCATTGATCTTTGTATCAATTAATTAATCCTAATCATACATTTTATTATTTTTTAGAACATTTCTTTTTATATTTTTTAATTGATTCTAGTTCATACCCCACACCTTATACATTTAATAATAAAATGAGTTTTGTGATTTCCCTAACTCCATCTTGATGAGGATATATTCACTTTAGTTTTGTGAAATAGACACTTGATGTTTTAGAATCCTTATCATATCTTGTGATTATATAAAGTTTCTTTTGCATGCACATCTTGATAGGTATTATTTTCAACCTCTTGCATGTTTTGAAAATTATCCATTGTGGTGGTAAACTATCCATTTGTGCCTCATGTATCAATTCCAATTATTGTTATTATGTTCACTTTGGGACCTACATAATCCATTTAATCTATATAATTTTTTATTTAGAACATATAATGCTCTTCAATTAAAATCATACCCACAACATTCTATGTTTGATCCTTCTATAGGATCTTTTGACATAATTCAACACCATTGTTCTTCTTTTAATCAACAAAAAAATGTTCAAAATTTGGGTGATTTGTAAAATATATCTAGTAGTGGGTTTTCCACTTTTAAAATAGGCTACAAGACCATGTCCTCTTCCTCTAACTCCTCCTCCATACCTAGAATACCTTCCACCTTGATTGTAACCTCCCCCTTGGAGTTGGTTATTTTGTACACTTTGGTTTTAGTATTAATTTATACCTTGGAACTATAATATTTACGCAATTTAAAATTTACATATAAATTCACCTTAAGTGACATTAAAGTTACATTTTTAAAATTTTGAACCCTAAAGTTTGATGTATAGTTGCATGTGTGAAACATATCTAGAGTATGGTGTTATTGTGTTTTTATCTCTCATAATGTTAACTAGTGATTTCATAGAAACATTAAGATACTATTTAGGGTGACATTAGATATATTTTAGGATTTACATTATACTATCCTTACTTGATGATGTTTAAATGAATTAATAGCTAAAGTTGTTATGTATTTGGACATGACTTTGGAAATATTACTTAACTTGATTTGTTGTGACTTATTTGATGAATTTATTATGACCTTATCCATAACATTATGTCCATATCTAGGGGTGACATTGGAATTAATTTAATTGATGAGTTTTGTTTGACTTAATTTTTAATTTTATAACCATATTAAGCTATTGATGTTACAATTTCCCTAAATATGAATTAGTGGCCTTATTTAAATATTTTATTATTCATATTTAGGAGGTGACATTGGTGTGTAACTAAATTCATGTTACCCCTTAAACTTAAGTGCATAAACCTTATGTGATTCTATACTCAATATGATGTAATTAAGTGCCCTATGCATTAACTAATTGGGATAACCTAATGTCATATTAGACCCAATTTACAAAAAATGAGTGAACAATGTAATCAAACTCTCGATTGATTGCATGCAGAACTATAATAAGTTATAATAATCCCCATAAACCCATTTTTGATAACATAATGTCAGTTCAAACTCAATTTAACCTACCTAAGTTCCCCATTAAACCAATTAGTCAATTGGTTTCATGTAATTAGGGAATATCTATCCCTCTAAACACAATTGTAACAACATAATGTCATTTTATAATTTATATACCCTAAATGAGTGCAATGTGAAACCAATCACCTAATTGGTTGCATGGGGATCTTGATTAGGACATGTATATCCCCATAAATACATTTTCAACAACATAATGCCATTTTTTACTTGATTTTCTCTAATGGAGTGTCATGTGTAACCAATCATGTGATTTATTTCATGTGATGCTTGGTTTGGGCACATTGATCCCCATAAATACATTTTTGACAACTTAATGTCATGATATACTCAATATGCCTTGATTGAGTGCCCCATAAAACCAATCTCTTAATTAAAAAAATAATGCACTTGATTAGGGAAAATATATCCCTCTTAAACACATTTATGATAATATAATGTTAATTTGGACTTAATTTTATATATTTGTGCTCCATATGAAACTAATATTTTTATTGGTTAAATGGGGAACTCCATTTGGTTATATATCAGTCTTCATAAACACAATTTTGACAACTTAATGCAATTTTAGATTTGATATGACATAATCAAGTCTCATGTGCAACCAATGACTTGTTTGATTGCATGTGGAACTCAATTAGAGAATATTAAATCGCATAAACATATTTTTGAAAACCTAATG